>CM060092.1:9053032-9124144 GCA_030522485.1 Stenchaetothrips biformis | reverse complement strand
AGTGGAGAGTCTCGGGGAGAGCGCGCAGCAGCGCAAGGGCGGGGAGAGTCCGCGTTCCCTCTCAACCTCATCCCTTCGTCTTTCTCCGCCGATTCTCTCTTTCCTTCATCATCCCACTCTTTCTAAACTCGATCTTTCTTCCGTCGTCCCTTCTTTTAGCACTGATGAAGCAAGTCATCTCGGCGGCGTGCTTTAGGTGCGTGATGCCCCATCCCTACTGCCCAAGGACGCCCAGCCTGCCCTTGGCCATCTCGTGCGCCACCCATTTCCTTTCCCCGCAGCATCAACAACAAGAACAAGGCCTCCGTAATCATCCTGGGGTCGGGGAAGAGGGAAATAAAAACAACACAAAGAGATAAAAAGAAATAATACGACGCAGTGGTCACCGCGCCGGCCAAAGACGGGGCGGACAAAAGCATTGGCTGCAGCAGCCGGGCTGGCCGGCCATGCGGCAGCAAGGCAGCGAGCCAAAGCCAGGGGGCTCAGAATGGATCTGGGCCCGTCTCGTCCTCGACTGGGTCAACAAGTACGAAATAGACGAACCCTTCAGGGCCGCGTAAGGGGTGGAACCCCGCGGGACCGCGAGGATGAAACTGTCGCCCCCGAGGAGTATTCGATCCCGGGACCGAGCGAGCGCGTGGGAGGAGCGCCACCTCTACCCACACAAAGTAGGGAGGTCCTGTTTTAAAAGTCGTGCAGGGTAAAAATTGGAGCTGTAGCAGCAGCTGCAGCAGCACAGCAATGATGATCAGCGATCAGGACCCTGACAGGCTGTGAAGCGCCCTGCTGTGACGTCTTTGTCGAGAGGCGATCTCCGTGCTGACGAGCGCCGTTCCCCCCCCCCTCTAGTTCCACACGAGGTCGCATTCAAGCCCGGCAGAGCGATTTATGCCATAATTGACGCCCCCATACGTCATGATTAAGGCACGTCGGTTTGGAAGCGCGACCGCTCGGGTGGAGTGCGAGGGTGGAAGCGGGGGGTTGATGTGCGAGGGTGGAAGCGGGGGGGTTGATGTGCGAGGGTGGAAGCGGGGGGGTTGATGTGCGAGGGTGGAAGCGGGGGGGTTGATGTGCGAGGGTGGAAGCGAGGGGGTTGATGTGCGAGGGTGGAAGCGGGGGGGTTGATGTGCGAGGGTGGAGGGGCTCAGGGCTGGAAACCCGCGAGTCCGAACCGGGAGTGGGACAGCGGGCCCTCCCTACACCCCTGCGCCCTATCTATTCCTGAGCGTGTGGACTCGATCTTTATCGGCAGGGCTGGGCAGCAGGCAGCAGGCTGGAGTGGCGGGCGTCACGCGAGGAAACTTGCACAGCCTTGACCCACTGCGCGTGGCCGTGCCGCGACGCCGTGCCGCGTGGCTGCATCACCGCCGCGTCTTCCTTTCGTGCACCGCGAGTCTGGCAGGCCTGGCAGGCCGCAGGATCCCCCCCCCCCCTCTCTCATGCTTTGCGTGCCGTTTAGACTTTCAGACTTGCCGTCGACGCCGTGCTGAGGCAGTGTTGCCACGATTAAAAGGCAGAAATTCGATTCACCCGTGCAACTTCAACCTTTAGCCTTCTGGTGTGGCAACGCAACACTGCCGGGAGCCCCGGTCGGCGAGCGCCTGCGGACTGCGGGCCGGCAGCACGCCGACGCGGCTGCCGGCCGGGCGGCCTACCCTGGAGTCCACAGGCGCTCGGCCGAGCCGCCGGGCCACTGACGCCGCTGCACTGCCCCCTGTCGCTCTGTCTTAACGGCTCTCGGAATCAGTCTGCAGGTTAGGTTAGGCGGCTCGCGGCTCGCGGTGGATTGCCCGGGACGAGGACGCGCAGTTTATTCGGAGCATCGCGCAAAAAGCAACACAGCAGCAGCGCCGCGGCAGGGGAGGGGGAGCACTCCCGAGGCGACTCCACGACGGCGGCAGCCCCGCGGACCGCCACCGAACCGAAACAATCCGGGGGGGGGAAGACAGAAGGATCAGTCTTGCCTGAAAACGAGGAGCGGCGGCAATCAAGCCTCTCCGCAGACCGAGGGGCGTCTCTCTCTCTCTCTCTCTCTCTCTCTCTCTCTCTCTCTTTCTCTCTCTCTCTCTCTCTCTCTATGTCTTTCTCTCTCTCTCTCTCTCTCTCTCTCTCTCTCTCTCTCTCTCTCTCTCTCTCTCTCTCTCTCTCTCTCTCTCTCGCTCTCATCGGGCGTCCCGTTGAGAGAGACAGAGCGACGACAACGACTCCGGGTCCCGGATGGAGGACGGAGGGAGCCAAACAGGCCGACGGCCTCATTAGCACGACGGCGAGGTCTAGCGGTGCCGATGCGGCCAGGCACCGCGCCGCGGAGGGCGCCGGGCAGGCCGCACCACCGCGACGACGACATGCACCCCGCCGGGGCCACTGACTCGTTAATGACACGCGCACACACACGCACACATGCGCACACACACACGCGCACGCACACACACACACACACACACACACACACACACGCGCGCACACACAGACGGAGGATTAAGAGAGGCGGACCACGACGAAGACGACGCGCCGGACAGCATTGTGCGGCGGCGACCAGTGACCCCCCCGGCCGCCCCGGTAATCCGGAGCGAGCACAGCATCATCACCAAAGCGGCAGGCTGCTCTCCGAACAGCGCCCTGAGCCCCTCGCACTTGCGCAGCGTGACGTGGAGGCGCGACAGAGACGGAGCGACGCAGCCTGCAGCACGCTGTGCCGCTGCTGCTGCCGCTGCTGTTGCTGCTGCTGCTGCTGCCGCTGCTGCCGCTGCTGCTGCTGCTGTTGCTGCTGCTGCTGCTGTGGCATAAATCGTCGCCGCCAAATAGAAAACGCGTTCGGCTGATTTATCGTGTCTCTGAGAGCGTTGTAAAAATAGCCGCCCTCTTCTACCGCCGCCGTTTGCACAACCATAATTATCGGTCAGCGCGTCTGCGTGTGTGACTGCGTGTGTGTGTGTTTGTTTGCGGGTGCGTGTGTGTGTGTGCGTGCGTTGCCCGTAATGGCCAAGGTTGCGCTCAAAGAAGGCCAACGGACGCGGGCAGACACAGGCCCTGCGCGTGCCCTGCGTGTGTAAGGGGTTCAGGGCCCGGCAGCGCGCCGCCGCGGCGGACTCTCATTCCAACCAACACCAACAGGAAGACACTGCGAACGCCCTCGCCACGCCCCGCTTCGCTTCGGCACGCCCCGCCACACCACACCTCGTCCCGCCATGCGGCGCTGCGTGGAACCACGGAGCTTGTTTCAATTATGGAAACTAGGGGGGGGGGCGGGCGGGGGAGGTTCGGGCATGGGGTGTAGGTTGGCAACGATGACGCGAAGGCGGCGGGTCGGGGAGGATTTGGTCGCGGGGTGAGAAGCGGCGTCGCCCTCGTGGATGAGAACACTGAGGGAAATGTTGTCGGAGCCAACACCTGAGCTAAGAGTGACCCGCAGTCCACGACGATAAGAGATCCGTTGCCGCGACGTGTAGCTGTAGCCTTCGAGCGGTTCTTCAACACACAGTTTTATCGTGGGGCACCGACCATTTCTCTCAGTGCAAAGCCGTGGGGTACCGCCGGGTTGGGGGGTAGGGGCATCGCTGCAGGGCTGGTATTACATTTATGAGCCCCCCTTCCCCTCCCCCGGCCCCATACGGGCGCAACTTTTCTCGCAACACGTCACAGTCACGCAGTCTCGGGGTCAGCCACCTCCTCGCCCCGCCGGTGGGATTCGCCACATGAGAGAGACAGAGCCTCAAGGCAACTGTTCGGCCGGCGCCACGTCCGCCGCATCAACACCGGGGCGACGCGGGCCTGACGACGTCATGACGTCACGCGACGGGCACAGAAACCGCCCCCTCCATGTCGAGCAGCAGCGCACAGTGGACCAGAAGACCGGCGCAGGCGGTCAAAACTCTAGACGCGTTTTGAGCTCCAGAGGCGCGTCTATCCCGCCTCGCGGCGTCGGATCATCGCAGCTTAGAGGCGGGAGGTGGATAGGAAAAAAAGGTGGTGGGAGAAGATGGGATTTTGGCCGCCTGCGCCTGTCTTCTGGCCCACTGTGCTACGTCGCCCTGTCTCTCTCCCACTCCTCCGAGAGGCCCCACGAGTGCGAGAGAGACGACTGGTCGGAATGCCTCGGCAGGGCAGCCCGCGTTGCGGACAACGAGCATGGCATGCTGTGTAATCTGTGTAAGCTTCATTCCAGCAGTGGGCCTGGTGTGTGAGTGTACACTGTGGGTCGATGCGGATGTGAGTGGGCGTGGGTGCGTGCGTGTGAGTAAATGAGAAGCAGACGGGTAGAAGCTGCAGCCTGAAACAGGGAGCCTCTACACTACTTCTGTACTCTCCCGCGTCTTGAGGCAGGGGTAGACGGGCACGTGGTGTGGGTGCTCGGTACACACAGCAATGCCGGGCCGAGTGCGGGCCTCACGGAACGGAAAGCATCTCTCTAAAGGCAGGCAGCAGCATTTGGAGTGATAATGGCATTACCGCCTCTACACGCTGCAAGAAGGGGGTGCCCAGGGGCCTTCAGCGCTACCACTACTACCAGGAAACTCCCATGCTCTCGGCTCCTTTTCCTCGTTCGCTTCGCGCCGAGCCCGCCCTGACAAGCCTGCACGCAACGAGGCGCGTGTCGAGTCGTGAGGCAGCGCGTCACGTCAGGCAGCGCTCCACGCCATGCGGGCAGCGGCCCCGGCCCGCCGCGGCGCTTCCGGGGACCTTGCCAAGTATTAGCGCCATCACCCCCACCACCCCCACCACCCCCGCACTCTCGAAGCGGCGCGCTGATGAAAGGCGCGCCACCTCAGTGCGCAGAAATAATAAAAGCCAGGCCATCGGCCGGGCCGTGGTGAGCAGCGCACAGTGGGCCGCAGGCGGACAAAACTCTAGACGCCTTTTTAAGCTCCAGAGTCGCCGAACAGCAGGGCTCGGACCGAACGTGTGACCCCACCAATGAACCCCTCGTTCGGAGAGCAATCCATCGGTGGGGTCACACGCTCGGTTCGAGTCCCATTCAGCGACTCGGTTTGAGTCTGCGCCGGTCTTCTGGCCCACTGTGCAGCGCCCTGATGGCGAGGCCGGTCGGCCAGCCCATTACCGATCAGCGACGGCCCCGCGCCAACAAACAAGCCCCACAAGTGGCTGCCCGGTATTAACCACCCTCGCCGACACACTGAACGCCTTTCGACTTTTTGCACGTAACTATTGCCGTATTCGTGCAGGTGTCAGTTACAACGTTCAAATTTGTGCACATAAAATATAGGTACAATTTTATTAACACTTCCTAATTCATGTATTAAGTGATTGTGCACAGCTTACACATGCACAACTATATGGCAATGGTATGGACAATAATAGTGCATAAATATTCATAAACGAGGAGCTCGACCACCTCGTCGTTAGCTTCATAATTTCACGCTTATTTAAATAGACGACCCATTAGCAGACCCCCCGCTAGTGCTGCTCAAGTGGCGGGGAAGTGCTGCCGAGCGTCGTGGTCCGGGTGGAGCTCACACCGACGGCACAAGAAGAGTCGGTGTCACGCCGCCCCGCGCGGCCCAGTTCCAAGTTGATAAAACTAGTTCCCTGTACCGCCAGGTTCGCAGAAGCGCGGCCTTGGCGTGCGCCGCGGTGCGGTGTCGCGTGGCGGGTGACGGTGCACTCTCAGAACCTTGCGAAGAATGTGTTCGCAATACAAACTGTTTGGTTTGCAGCTTGCAAAGAATTTGGCTTCATTGTATTACGAACTGGTTGTTCGTTATTTTGCGAACAATTTGTTTGCAATACAAACAGGTAGTTCGCAAATTGCAAAGAACTTGTTTGCAAGTTGCGAACTAGTGTTTTGCAATACGGGTGCGTTCTTTGCATTACGAACAAGCGAGGTTCTTTGCATGCTTACAAACACATCGCTTCGCAAAGTTTTGGGAGTGTGGTAGGCGGGGTGGGGCGGGGCGGGCTGGGGCGGGGCGGGTTTGCGGTGAAGACCTCCTCCTCCGTCACGCCGACAAATAGCGTTCGCGGCCCAAACCAATCTCCCCAAGGTGTCACAGTGTCGCACCTGGAAACTGATTCCGAGAGTCGCTCTGTCTCTCTCGCACCTGCACACGACGCCCCCTGAGTGCGAGAGAGACAGAGCGAGGTAAAGGACTCTCGGAATAGCGGCCCGGTGCCCATCGTGGCCCAGCGCGGCGGGCGGGTCAAGGCGAGGCGCCTCCTCCGTGCCGCTCGTTGGGCTGGGCGCGGTACACTCTACCCCCCTGTGGCCCCGGCGGGCCCCGGCGGGCCCCGGCCCTGCCCTCACACTCGGTGCCTCATCCCGGTCATGGCAGGACCCCGGCCTCGCCCCGGCCCGTTCTGCCTCCCGTTACAAACGCAAATTTCCGCTGAGGCAGCAGCTACACTGCCGGGGCGGCGGCAAGCAGGCAGCCAGGCCGCCCGCCAGGCCGCCAGCCAGGCAGGCAGCCAGGCAGGCAGCCAGGCAGGCAGCTTAGGGACGAAGGCGTTGCGACTACCTGCCGCTCTTGCATATTTTAGGCGACGTTTCCTCGAGATGGCGAACTTCATCGAGGGCGCGATTACGGCGCACAGTGGGCCAGAAGACCGGTGACGGCGGCAAAATCTCTAGGCGCGCTTTGAGCTCCTGAGTCGCCGAATGTGGCTCGAACTGAACGGGTGACTCCCCCCCCCCCAAAGGATTCCTCGTTCGGAGCACTGTTAAAAAAAATATGAAAATTCAGACCGATTTCGTCTTACTTTGTGGTCTGAATCGCAAATTCATAAAATGAAACGAATATTCAGACCAACTGTCTGAAAAATGTGACTTGCTGTCAGAAATTTGGATTCAGACTTGCAAGTCTGAAAATTTACAGCGGCGAATATCAAGTTTCGTACCGGTGGACTGAAATATTGTACTTTGATGTCTGAAATCTAAATTCAGACTTGTGAAGTCGGAAAACAGGCCAAAAATCGCCATCAACCTTAAACATTTTGCGGCATTCTTAAAAATAAAGAATATACTATTGTTTTATTTCAAATAATACTTTTGTTTATTGTAGTACGAGCAAAGAGAGTGTTTCAGAGCTCCAAAACGGATACTTTTTGCTATAGCCGCTAGGTGGCGCTAGTGTTGCATTATTGATATCTTGGACTTAAAATTGCCTCTGCAGCCAAAATGAGGTGAACATTTAGTTATAAACCTATTTCAAGTCATTATCTGAGATGGCATGAGTGTCAGTGTACTACAGCAAGATTGATTTGAATAAGTAGAGTATTCGCCAAATAGCAGAGAATACAACTTCGCTCTCGCGCATGCCCACGGGTCGACGTGTGGTTAGGTTCGGGTCGATCTCTCTTCAGTTAATGCAGTTGCGATTCGGTCGCTTCTTGCAACTTGCAGTAGTTGACTACATTTTTTGTGCTCACTTCCTCGTCCGTAGGAAAAGAATACGTTGAGACAATAAATATTTCACTCTATGGAGTTGGTAATGTAAGCGAGACTATCTCTATTATTTCTTTTTCGGACAACAAAGTCTGATAAGTAAGACCGATAGGTACGATTTTTTATACAATATATTGATCTGAATATTAATAATTACGGTGTCTGAATTTTAAGACCTTGTAGTATGAAAGTTTTAGTATGAAAATTCATACTGCAAGTAAGTAAATCGGCTTCTTACAAAAAATTATGAATTTTCAGCCAAAATTTTTAACAGTGAGAGCAATCCATTGATGGGGTCACACGTTCTGTTCGACCCCCCCATGCAGCGACTCTGGAGCTCAAAACGCGTCCACCACACGCGGTAAGTTGGTACATTCCGCGCCCCGCCAGCCCGCCATAATCCCAGATGGTCTTCGAGATCGGAATCTTTATCAGTCCTCTCCTGGAATGCCAAGCAGGTGGAGCGCGACCCGAGCGGCGGGCAGAGGGTCGCAGGACACGGGCCGGCCGGCAACGCAAAGTGAGGCGGCCGAGTCACGTGGTGGCAAGCAGGCAGCCGGCCAAGATGGCCGATTCGAAACTGAAAGCAACTCTGCGTGGCCTCGCCTCGCCCCGCCTCGGAGGCCCAGCAATTAGGACGCCGCACAAAGCCAGGCGGGGCCGGGCGAAGCCAGGGCCGCTAAATACTTGATGACTGCGACCGTGAGCCGCGACGGCGCCGCCCCGCACTACATCGCCAGCCCAGCGCACCCAGCCCATCGCTCAGCACAAACGCTTGGGGACCGTCCGCCGCACAGTGGGCCAGAAGAACGGTGGGAGCGGTCCAAATCCGCGCTTTGAGCTTCAGAGTCGCTGATCGGGACTCGAACCGAACGTGTGACCCGTCGTACGGATAGAAAGGAACCTTGCTCTCTGGAACGGAAACAGGCTTCCGCGCTTCAAGCATCGCCTCGACAGAAATAAGGTCGCCAAACAGTCAAACCGTTGTCAGCGAGCAATAATTGAACGGGATTCACGTCACTAATTAGATGGCAAACACCACCGTGCCACGGGCCGAGGCTTGGCAGGGCCGGCCGGGGTGGCATGGGCGGCCCAGGAGTGGGGCGTCTGGCGCGGCCCCGGCCGCCCCCACTGGGTCGTCTACTGCAGCTTCTATTTGGTTTGCAAATGCTGTCTAAGTTCCAGCCATCCTATTAGTCCTGCCCTGGGATTGAGTAGGGACGGTAGCGCAGTGGCAGAAACTGTTGGCCGCGCCGCGCCCTGCCGCAACGCAACGCGGGGCAACGCGAGGACCGAGGACGCGACGCAGTAACGACGCGCATTACCGGACTCGCTTCCAAATTTCGAGGTGAATCATGGCCCCTTTTATCGGCTTGACTCGGCCCTCCGCGCCGCGCCACGCGGGTAATGCCGCGACATTTAAACCGCCGCCGCCGCTGCTGCTGCTGGTCCATCTGCGCCGTTCCCAAAATGAGCGCCGCGAGGAAAACAAACGAGGAAAAAATAATAGAACAGAAGGCCAAGGCCAAGGGCGCCACCGCAAGGGAACTAGTTTTTGCCCCGCGTTAGATAAGGCTAGTTAATGGTGCGTGAGCGCCATTACTCCCCCCGCAGGCCTGCTGGCCAGGTCCCTCTTCCTTTCCTCAGAGCGAGGTGCCTCCAAGGCCCTGCTTGCCGTCGCCCAGGAATGAAACAGGCGTGATCAACACACTGCAAAAACGGTTCCTGTTTCTCCAGCACGCATCCGCAAGGGTCATTTTCGCAGCTACGAGCCCTCCGCATCTTGTGTTTCTCGCAGATAGCCTTTAGCTGAGACATTCGCGATTTTCAGAGAGTCCCTGGTAAAACCAGGAACCGTTTTTGCCGCGAACCGTTGGGCCATTTCTGCGTTTGCCGTGTGCAAACCGCAGATGGAAACGCCAGTGAGCATGATTTAGGGGCCGCGCTGCGACCATCGCGACCGTTTACATTCAAACACATAATCTTAAATTATTTTCCATTTTCCTCCGGGACGGCGAGCCGTGCCGCCAGCCGCGCCTGGCCCGGCGCACACCTTTTTCAGGGGCAAGAGGCGCCAAAGGCACCTCAAAGGCGTTCAGGCAAAATAATGTTTCTGGGAGAAAAGGGGTGACACAAAAAATGGGCCGCGCCAGCGCGCCAGCGGGAGAGGAAAAGAGAGAGGGAAAGAGCGCGCCGGAAAAGTGAGCATAGCCAGCCGCCCCGCCAGCACCGCCACCGTCAACGGGCCAGCACTATGGCGCCCCGGACCGAAATGGGGAAAAATGGACCGGGAAATATTTCGGGCGGCGTCGTTCGGGGTGCAGGGCGGCGAGCACGACGACCGCGACGAGCACGGCCGCCACCGCGAGCCGCGACGCGTCCCCCGGGAGGGGCTCTGGCTAACGCGGCCCGCGCCGGCAGCAGCGGCAGCAGCGGCAGCAGTACCCCCTCCCGCCCCACCGCCACCCTCGACGGCGGCGTGGCGGCCGCGTCGTCATCAGGCGGGAAAAAGGGGCGAGCCCAGCGCGGCTCTACTAATGACCGGCACGCACCGCGGCGCACCGCGGCCCCGACGCCGAACACTGCTTCCGCCGCGGGGGCGCTCCGCAGGGTGGGACAGAGACAGAGCGACGCGGCGTGGAATCGAATCACCCTGCTGCTGTGCGGCCGGCCACCGAGACTCCGGCGTGGCCGTCGGGAGCAGGCCGCCATTAGAAAGAGATAAAACCCGGCAAGCCGCTCCGGACGGCCGGACGTTGGACCGGACGGCGCAGGCACGGCTAGCCCCAGCGGACTGCGGCCCCCCGTTGGCCGCCGAGTTTGTGTGGGTCAAGGGGCCCGCCACGCCACGCCACGCCACGCCCCCGCGGCAGGAAGTTGGGCGGTGCGGGACGGCCCGCCGCGTGCAGCTGGCCCCACTGCACAGTGGGCCAGAAGACTGGTGGAGGCGCTCAAAATCCCGGACGCGTTTTGAGCGCCAGAGTCGCTGAACAAGACTCGAACCGAACGTGTGACCCCAACAATGGATTGCTCTCCGAACGAGGAACCCATTGGTGGTGTCGCCGCGTTCGGTTCGAATCCCATTCAGCGGCTCTGGAGCTCAAAACGCGGCCGGGATTTTGACCGCCTTCACCCCGGTCTTCCGGCCCACTGTGCGCTGGCCTCAATGACCGCTGGGCCGCAGCGACGGCACTGCGTCGCGCTGCCGCGTGGCCGCGACGCGCAGCCATCAAAACGGCGTCCAGCTTGTCTCGCCGCCCCAAGGCAGCCCCGCTGGGATGGAGGCAGGCGCGGCAGCAGTACGCACAGACCTCATCCGCTTCATGGCCGCCGCGATGGCTCGCCGCAATGCACGCCCTGGAAACGACGACGCCAACTTCGAAGGACAAGACCGTCCGGCCCCACTTGACGCTCGACGTGGGCCGGGGGTAGAACACTCGCACAATAAGACTCTGTACTCCCAAGCGCCCCACATTACGCGTAGTAATTCGCGTAAGAGCAAAGGTGGACAAGTGTAGCATTTCAATGCTGTAATACACGTTGAATCCACCACAATACAGCGTAATACCGAGTAGTTTACACGATCACTCGAAGTTTGTACGCCGTCGGGCCAGAACGGCAGACACGCCGAGCATGGCCTCGGATAGAGCACGGCCTCGGATAGAGCGCGGCCTTGGATAGAGCACGGCCTCGGATGGAGAACGGCCTCGGATAGAGCACGGCCTCGGATAGCACGGCCTCTGGCCATTCTTTTCGTGGCGACTTACTCACAGTGCGGCCCTGCAGGTCCAGGACGCGCCACTCGGGCCGTGACCCCGCCTTAGGCCTGGCTTAAAGGGGGGGGGGAATGTGAACGACCAGGGGGACGGGGAAAGAAGCCAAAGGGGCGGGGAGACGGCCTTGTTGCCTCAGACATGGCACGGCATAGCGGCCTCAAGAAGACATGCAAGGGCGTACACCACGCGGAAAGGGGGCTCAGCCTGCGCGACCGTGTGTGTGTGTGCGTGTGTGTGTGTGTGTGTGTGTCTGTCTGTCTGTCTGTCTGTCTGTCTGTCTGTCTGTCTGTCTACGTGCGTGTGAGACGCCATGTCAAATGTGTGCGAGCGAGCCCGGGGCAGGACGATGAAAGTGGCTTGGGCGCGCGTGCATGTGCAGTCCTGCGGAGCGAAGTGTGAAATGGGCGGATGTATCGGCACCGCGGACAGACGCGAGTCGGCGTTGAGAGACGGCTGGGCTTCGGATTCGGGCGGCGTTCCTCCGGATCGTGGCCTGCCGATCTCCGATCCACTCCACTCACTCGGCTCTTGAATTCCGCGTCCCAAGCCTCTTGTCTCCTGCTTCCTCTTCCCACCCCCCTTCCGCTGCCTTGGTGTGTTGTTCGTTAGAGCAACTTGTGGCGCCACGCTCCAACCCGCCCCGCCCCGCCCCGCCCCGCCCTGACCTTGGCATGTGCCTTGGGCGCGCCCGAGGCCAACTTCACGAGCTGCGCGTTCGGAGGCGTTTAAACGAGCACTCCACATTTCCGTTGTTTTGTTCTTGGCCTTGTTTGGTTTTCTTCCTCTCATTTCTTTTAATCTGTCAACTTCCCCCCTCCTCTGTCTAGCCGGTAATAACCCCGAACATCTCAGAGCAGGCGGAGCGGGCTGTTTTGCAGGCCACCCCGTGTTGGGGCGGGCCCCCTCGGCCAGACCCAGTGGGCCAGGGCGGCGCCGAGCCAGGGCGGCGCCGAAGCCCCTTCCTTTTCGTGGGGCTGCCTGCCCCGTCTGTTCCGCCTGCCGCCCAGCCTGGCTGGCGTGACTCCACTTTGGCGTGCACAGAAACAAATTCGGCTGTCGGCCCGTTGGCAGCCTTGGCGGCGCTGTCACTGGTCGGTATTGTTGGCCACGCGGCCCCCGCCCCTCGGGGGGCCCAGGGCCCCGGTGGGGCGCAGCGCGCAGCCAGCTGACTGTTGTTGTCTCTCTCACACTGTGGGGCGTCCCGTGCAGGAGCGAGAGAGACAGGGCGAGGAAAACGACTCGCAACCAGTGTGCCGCGCGCAGCTCGCCAAGACGTATCGTTTCCGGTTGCATTAGTACAGCGCTCGCCTCGGGCAGCTCCACCTCATTCCAAATGGCATCTTCATTGACCTCACCTCCCGCTGCTGCTGCTGCTGTTGGAGGGTAGCCCCACAGCTTGGGCTTCGGCTAGCTCCCAGCCAGGGCACTTTTACAAAAATTACCTTTTACTTTTATTTCAACTTCCTTTTTTTTTTTCGCGTCCAGATTCATGTTCACTGCCGTTTGTAACGCCACCGCCTTCATGCGATTGTTGGTGAGTCCGACAACGCGATGACACACGGTGCTGACCCAGGGACGCGTCCCGGTGGTGCGCCGCTGCCGTACACGGACATATACCAGGCACTTTGGTGGCCAGCGATGCGGCCCGCGGCGAACAGTGAGTCCCTGCCCTCGCCCGCCCCGCCCCCGAAGAAAACACCAACACCGCCCCGTCCCGACAGCCGGCAGAGCCTGCATCAACAGAAACGCGCAGCGGGGCGCAACAAAAAAAAAAAAAAAAAAAAAGGGAGAGAGGGAGAGAGGAGCGTGGCCATGCCCGTCACTTCTTTCCGCCCTTGCAAGCAATAGAGGAAAAAGACCTGTTGGAGCGACGGCGCGGGCGAGGCACGTTCAAATCTAGTTTCCTTCATATTTGACGTAATGATCATGTGACGCGGGATTGGCAGGTGGCCCGGCGGCACGCGCTGCGATCCGCTTCAATGGATACTTTCATACTTTTATTTGGCACGAGGCGGCAGCGCGGCCGTCAGACGTATCCAGTATCACTCCAAAGGCGAGCGCGGCGCCCGCGCCATCCCACACAGTGGGCCAGAAGACCGGCGCTTGCGGCCAAAACTCTAGACGCGTTTTGGGCTCCAGAGTCGCTAAGTAAGACTCGAACCGGACGTGTGACCCTACCATTGGATTCCTCGTTCGGAGAGCAATCCATTGGTGGGTTTACACGTTCGATTCGAGTCCCATTTAGCGACTCAGGAGCTGAAAACGCGTCTGGAATTTTGGCCGCCTGAGCCGGTCATCTGGCCCCCTGTGTCCCGCCGCCTGTCTCAGGTGGCCTTGATCCCTCGTCAGAGAATGCTCCATTTTCTGGCGGGTGTCCGAGCAAATCCGCATCTCAATGCCGATGCTGCCTCCAAGACGTTGCCCCGTTTTTTCCAGGTCGCCAGCGCCACTACCTACCCGTCCTTCCAGTGCTCCAGTCGCAAAGCCCGACCTCGGGACAGCTCGCGTCGACCGAACGCCAGAGCGCGACCTCACCGCCATCAACAACATCCAAAGCACGGCGCTGCACGCGGCGCGCCCCTCCAAGTCGTGTCAGAGGGATGACGTCAGCGCTGTACCGCCGCGGGGGAAGGCGAGGCAAGGGCCGTGGGGCACCTTGTACCGACCTGCACAGCGATTCGGCACAGCTCGCTCACTCTTGCTCTCTCTCTCTCTTTCTCTCTCTCTCTCTCTCTCTCTCTCTCTCTCTCTCTCTCTCTCTCTCTCTCTCTCTCTCTCTCTCTCTCTCCTCCCCCCCCCACCATTCCTCCCTCCCTCTCTCCGTGCAGAACGCCCCATGAGTGCGGCAAAGACAGAGTGATACTGTTGTGGGCTGTCGCGGGGCGCCGTGGACTGCCAGCAGGGGCGGGCCCAGGGGCCGTGGCATCCGGCCGCCCCGCCAGGCCGCCAGGCTACCCACCGCGCGAGCCTATCTGATGGAGGCACCAGGATGCCCGACGGGGCCGCCGGATCACGCGATCCTGCCCGGGAGGACGAGCTCTCCGCCACTCTATTTTTATCAGCGGCCCTGTATAAATAGGCGCTATCAGTGTCGACAAGCAGCGCCGTATGTCGCCAGGCCCGGTAGGTGCTCTCGGCGCTAGGACGCTGACGAAGGACACCGTCAGCCACTGTCAGTCACTGTCAGTCACTGCGGACGACTGCAGACGACTGCTCGCGGCAACGAGAAGGCGGAGAAGGTCACGAACCCGTCACTCTCCAGCCACCAGCGAAAGTCCCTGCACCAGTATCCGTGTACGCGCGCCCATGAGTGCGACAGAGACCGCCTGCCGGGAGCCACCCTCATGACAGGGAAGCAGCGAGGGACTCTTAATTGGGTCATGCGGCGCCGCGCCAGGCTGGGCCGGGCCGGGCATCCCGTCGGGCCGTCGCGGAGGAGAGCAGCGAGGAGGGGGAGGCCGCCGAATAATCGCTGGCCCACTTTGCTCACACGTGTGGCGCCATAAACAGGTGACGCGAAGCAGTGAAGCGCGACGGTGAGGCGCACTCAACAAGTGTACACGGCGCCGTGCCAGCGTCACGCACACGCGCGATGCGGCCGGTACACGCCGTCCTCGACGCCGTCCTTGACGGCATCCGCGCCGCCGACGCCGTGCTGGCCGCGGGTGGCGGGGCGCGTGCACGCACGATACCTTTAACGACATCGGGTCGGATCCGGCAGCCGGCCCACGTTAATCTGGCTATTCTTGGCACGCAGAGGCACAGACTTCATGGACCCCGGGCCCTCTCCCTCCCCTCCGCAACCCGCATGGCGACTTCAATCAAGCCATTCACGGCCATCGACGAGTGCACGGCAAAGGACGTCGCGCCGGCCGCACCACACACGGCCCCGGCAACACCGTCGCCGCGGAGGGCAGCTCTGCTCTAGCTCACTCCGTATCAGCAGCAATTTGTGTATCGACCCTCGCCTCGTGCTGCTGCTGTCTCCTCCCCGCCCTGCCGAGCCGGACGACGGCGCGGTGCGCCTCGTCGCCAGCCTTTATTGGTCCTGTGAGGCAGGGCGAGCAGACAGACAGAAAGACAGACTGACAGACAGACACTTGGCGAGTGCAGACAGAGTCGGTGTTCAAATCCTGCCAAATCCGTGTCTCTCGCGGTGCGGCGCAGCCTGGCCCGCTGCGCTGCATCCGCAATGGCGCGTCTAATTGATGGGCCGTGTCGTTATTTGCCGGCGAGACAGGCGTGTGGCGCGTCGGCCGGCCGCCCGGCTCCGATGTGCATCAGCGGCGTCGCGTTTCGCCAAACAGGAAGTGATACTCCAGCCGACGCTGCGCCCCATTGCCGCTGGCTGCCGCGCACCCCCTGCGGATCGGCGAGACCGCGGCCGGTGCGGCTGCAGCCCCTCGGCTGGGAGCATAGGGGCCATGGCGCCATCTGGCGGCGAACGGCGGAAGCAAGCAGCGCGGGGTAGCTCTGGCCCAGGCCAACCACGCCTCAGGCGGGGTGACTACCCCGCGTTGCCAGGGACTCTCTGGCGCCGGCCAGTCGCTACCCCACGCGGTCGTGCTGCTGGCCGGTTGGAGGAAGGAAGTACGACGACATAGTCTCCACTCATCATTGCGTTTATTGATTTTCTCACAGAAATATGACACTAATCATCTCGTTTAAATAAATACATTTTGGCCGAGCCCCTGATGACATTCATGAAGTGATGGTAATAAATTAATGTTAGTTGTAGTGTTTACACGTCTACGTGTCCTCTCACAGTGTTGGACTCGTAGCTTCGAGCAGTGGCGCGATAAGACAAAATAACGGAAGTAAACACGGCTAACAGCCTAAACTGCATTCGTTAATATTTAACTACGTGTAGCTGTGAAAGTCACCACGCAGCCACTCTCGTTTCATTACATACTCTAGAGTTGACAAGATTTCACAAGTACGAAGGCAAATTATTTCGCACCGACAGGCAGCAGAAGAAGAAAAGAAACACGTAGATCGCGGATGAAACAGCTACAAGATATGGTCCTCACACGAATCAGAAATGCTCGACGCTCCACATCACTTGTGCATTAAATATAGACCGCTCGGATTTCATTTTTATTCCCGTCCTGGCGAGCACTTTCTGACCGGGTTGGTGCCGATAGAGGATTAGGCCTACAGATCACATAGATCGGTGCTTTCCAAAAGACAAGCACCAAAGCAGGTACAAGAGACTGGTAGTCAACACACCCATTAGACGCAGCTTATTTAGAGCATACTTGGCTTTAACGTCAAGTAAAACAGCAGAGCTATTGACTAAGATACCGACAACAACGTCAGCCCCAGGACGCCGCCACCGGCCGGCGCGTGCTGGCGACGTTTCACAAGATCCTTATCAAATCGAACATTGACCAGAATACACTTTGACTAACAAATGAATGGCCATAGTTTCACAAACCATCACAGATCGGTACAAGTTCTCGGCGCGCGCGGCGCCTCACGCCCGAGTCGTGGCACAAAAGGCAGTAGCATGACGTCATCCGACCACAGCAGGTCCACGTGGTCCGCGGCCCCCTCAGGTGTGGTCCACGCCGTTGGCGGCGGGGCTGCCGGCCGGGAGGGGCGCCGCGGTGGGGGTGGCCGGGGTGGCCCCGGACAGCGCCGCGTCACCGCTAAGCCCCGCTCGGGGCGTCGAGGCTTGATCCGCCGGCCCCTCCAGGAAGTACGTCGTCATGTCCCCCTTGCCCTTGACGTGGATGTTGCCACGGCACGTCAGCGGGTAGCCCTTCACCTTCAGGATCTCGTACAACTCCTGCGTCACCTGGAATCACGGGGACTGAGGGTCAGGGCGCGCTGGGAGGGCCCGCTCACTCCGAGGAGGGATGCACAACGGCAGCGACCTGGATCCAGACACTTCCGGAGCTCAGCAGTCCTTGGCGGCTCAAGCACCGACGGGTTGCCTTCGCACCACCAGCACCATTACCACTACTGCCACGGGGTAGGCGGGCCGGCAACACCGCAGGGCGCTACCTTACGCTACGCTCGCTCACCTGGATCTTGTCGAGGACGCCGGTCGAGTCCATGCGCGAGGCCACGTTGACCGCGTTGCCCCAGATGTCGTACTGCGGCTTGCGGCTGCCGATCACCCCGGCGACCACGGGGCCGATGTTGATTCCTGCCGGGCAAAACGAGTCCGTCACGGCGTACGTCCTTGTAGCAGGCAGGCGTGGAAGGGAAACCACCGGCACCGGCTTGCACAAAAGGTGCGGTAAAAACGAGGAGAATAACTGGACAACAACGGAGAACGACAAAGGAAAAGGAGAGACTAAGAGAGCCCTCGAATGCGCGCCGCCTCACGTTGCCGGCCGCAGCTTGGATTTGTTGATTTGTTTCGACCCGACCGAACGCCAACTTTGGCCCCCATGCTCACCGATGCGGATGCGGAAGTTGTTGAACGAGTGCTCGTTGACGTACTCCAGCTGCTCGCGGATCCGCAGCGCGAAGTCGGCCATGGCGGTCACGTGCTTGAGTCCGCGCGTGTCGCACGTGCTGGGCGTCAGGCCTGGGAACAATCAACAAATTTACAAAATTCTTGCTTAACATTTTTTTTCTTTTCTATTAGGACGGAAGCACCACGAGAGTGGCAAGGAAACTTACAGTTTGCAGTGCCCTCCTGTGAAGCTTACCTGACGCGGCCATGTACGTGGCACCCGTCGTCTTGATCTTCTCGATGTAGTGGAAGTTGTCCTCGGCGAGGAGGTTGTCGAAGTCAGCGATGATCTCGTTGAGCAGCCGCAAGCACTCGACGCCCTCGTTGTTGGCCTCCAGCTCCACGTAGAACTCGGAGAAGTTGGCCACGGATGCGAACATGATGCACACCAGGTCGCACTGCTCGTGGTACAGCTCCTGCGGCACACCAACAGGAGCGCGTTGAGCCAGCCCAGCCACGCGCCGAACACTACCGAGAGCTTGGTTAAAAAAAAAAAAAATGCGCGACCGGACGGGTGTCGAACCCCGAACCATGCTGTCGGGTCCAGCAGAGGGAGAGCCAATCCAAAAATAAAAAGATGTGATGGGAATCGATCGCCCGACCCGAGAGTCGCGAATCGATGCCTCTGTGCCCTTGGCCACCGAGGACCGAGGAACCGGGGCAAGGAGTGCGTCCGGTTTGAAGTGAAGAGCAAAGAGGCATCAGACTCTCCAGCTGGCCCGGTACTCCCAGGGTGGCGACACTGACAGCCGGTCCCAGCCCCTGCCCTCACTCACGTCCGAGTTCTTGTCGCTGTTGAGGAAATGCTCTGCCACGTGCACGGGCAGGATGTTCGCCAGCAGCTTCCGGTTGTAGGCCTCCAAGTGCTCCATGTCCTCCTTCTCCTCTGCAAAACGGAAGCAGAGTGGTGTACCCGGCTGTCTCTAAGCAGCGGCCTCCCCTGCTGCCTTGGCCAGTAGTTACCTGTAGCCTGCAGCTTCCACAGGAAGTCCAGTCGGTACGTGGCCTCGGTGTGCAGCGAGTGGATCACCAGGACGACCACCATGCCCACCAGCACGACGAGCACCAGGTGGCGCGGCGCCAGCAGGGACACCCACGCCGAGCTCCTGCCGACCAACCAGATTACAGCATGCTGCACGGGGTGGCCGTCCCCGGAGAGCCACGAGGCACAGGGCCAGAGGACCGATGTGCGGACAAAAGTCCGATACGCGTTTTGAGCTCCGGAGTCGCTAAGCGGGACTCCAGTGCAACCCCGCCATTGGATTGCTCTCCGAACGAGGGATCCATTGGTAGGGTCACACCTTCGGTTCGAGTCCCATTTAGCGACTCAGGAGCTGAAAACGCGTCTCTAAAGTTTTGACCGCCTGCGCTGTTCGTCTGGCCCACTGTGCGACGGCGAGGCCTCACCCCGGTATGGAGGGGTCCCTCTCGACGAGCAGGACGATGACAAAGTAGCCCAGCAGCAGGCAGCCCATGAGGACCATCTTGAGCAGCGCCACCAGCACCTGGTACACCGCGCACAGCGCCAGCACCAGCAGCACCGTCAGCGCCAGGTACTGCGGCAAGATGGGCAGGCAAAGTTTGCGGCCACTCCGACAGAAGAGGAAAAGAAGTCCGCGGCAGCGCGGCACAGTGGGTCAGAAGACCGTTGATGCGGCTAAAATTCTAGACGCGTTTTGAGCTCCAGAGTCGCTTATGGGGCCCTGAATCGAACGTGTGACCCCCACCAATGGATTGCTAGCCAAACGAGGAATCTATTGGTGAGGTCACAAGTTCGATTCGAGTCCTATTTAGCGACTCTGGAGCTCAAAACGTGTCCGGGATTTTGGCCGCCTCAACGGTCTTCTGACCCACTGTGCGGCACTCACGTCAGGAGGGAACAGGTCCTGGACCAGCAGGGCCTGCGCGGTGCAGTTGGGCGCCGAGTTGTTGCTCTCGAGCGCCGGCCGCGTCGCCTCGGCGGCCGTCAAGTTGAGCAGCGGCTCGGCGGAGGCGTTCCAGCAGGGGATCATGCCGAGGACGACGTCCAACGACGACAACTGCGGAGCCAGAGCGGCGCGCGTCAACGGAGCAGGGAATCGTCCGCAAAAGGCGGGCTCAAGCAGCCAAAGTTAGCGCGCTTCGACTTACCATCGGAGACAGCGCCGCCACGTAGCTGCAGACGATGACGACGCAGGCGAACAACTGGGCCACTTTCCGGTCCCCGTGGATGAGCGCGGCCGTCAGCCTTAACACTTTGTTCTGAGACAGAGAGGGCAACAATGGCGGCGCCGCAGGGCGAGGATGAATAGCGGGCCAGCAGCGGGCCGAGTTTGAGACCGTACCTTGCTCCTAATGGACACCACGATGGAGGTGATTCCCGCCACGATGAGCCAGCAGCCGACCGTCACGGCGAGCGGCAGCGCCGACCTGGCCGGAGGCGGAACAGGAGTTGTTGCGTCAGCGCCAGTCGTAAGGATACACTCACAGAATCTCCTCCCCGTTTGCACAGTGGGCCAGCCGGGCCGGGGCCAGCGCAGGCGGTCAAAATCCCGGACGCGCGTTTTGAGCTCCGGAGTCACTAAACAGGACTTGAACCGAGCGTGTGACCCCGCCGATGGATTCCTTGTTCGGAGAGCGATCCATTGGTGGGGTCACACATACAGTTTGAGTCCCATTTAGCGACTCTGGAGCTCGAAACGCGTCCGGGATTTTGACCGCCTCCGCCGGTCTCCTGGCCCACTGTGCGTTGTCGCAACGCTGAGCAACGGTGTAGTAGATTATACTCCGAGCAAGTGCGCGCTCTTCGACAGATAAATCTCGTAAAGCGTAGTAGTTAATTTCACGGGCCATTTTCTAATGTATGAAATGAGAAATGAGCGCCTGGCCTGCGAGGCCATAGAGATGTCCCCCAGACGGCGGCCTTTACAAGGCCGCGGCCTCCATTAAAACGTCGTGCCGTCTTTCCCCACTTTTACACGTCTTACTTGACTCGGAGGAGCAGCTGCAGGCTGAGGATGGTGCCCATGATGATGACGGAGCACACGAAGTACGTCGTCAGCATTCGGTCACGCTCTTTCGAATACTGGACGAAAACCCACAGCGGCAGTTCAGTTATTGCAATTGAGCGACGAGGTAAGTCCGTCCAAAGGTGCACCGCCAGGTTATTCCTGGCTTCTCCGACTCACCTTCCTCTCGATCTCAGCGTCCTTGAAGGTGAGCAGGAAGTTCCTGCACTCGGCGCGCAGCCTGTCGATGCTCCTGGCGTCGATGGCGCGCATCAGGTAGTCGTTCACCTCCTCTTGGGGGTCCTTCTCCTCCAGGCTGTCTCCGAAGCCGAGCCTGCGGGGAAGGGGGCGTGTCGAGAAGCAATGCACAGTGGGCCAGAAGACCGGCCAAAACTCTAGACGCGTTTTGAGCTCCAGAGTCGCTGAATGGGACTCGAACCGAACGTGTGACCTCACCAATGGATTGCTCTCCGAACGAGGAATCCATTGGTGGGGTCACATGATCGGTTCGAGCACAACAAGAAAGCCTTACTTGGAGTGCTTGCCGTGCTGGCTGCCGTGCCCCATGACGCGCAGCTCCTTGGCCACGTTCCCGTTGGAGAAGCCCAGGTGGCCGCCCGGTCTGCGTATTGACCGCTGCGTCTGTTTGCCCGGAGAAAACACAATCAAAATAAGCAAGCTCGCAGCGGGAATGTGGCAGGGGGAGGGGGACATACCATTTCAAAAGGAAATAAGAAGAAGGAGGGCGAACTGGGCCCTGGGAGAAGGTGGTAGCTAATCCACGCACGGACGCTGGCAACCCAAACCCCTTGTTCCCACCCCTCCAAAACTTTGGCCGCACCACTGGCCGACTAGGTGACGGCGGGTTGGCGGCGGCGCAGGCGGCCAGCACCCCAACAAGAGCCGCGTCACCGCTCCACCGCGCGGCGCTCACCTGGGACCGCTTCGATTTCTCGGGCACAATGAGCAGCGTCTCGATGTTGTGGTCCCGCAGGTACGAGTTCCTCTCGTCGCCGTTGCCCGGCTCCACGGCGTAGTCGCCGTCCAGGAACACGAACGTGTCCCGGGTGATGTGCACCCGCCTGGAACCGCCGCGTCGGTCAGCCACAGAGTCACAGCGCGCGGACAAACTCAATAAGGGTCTGGTGCAATGCACAGTGGGCCAGAGGACCGCACGGTGGGACCGAGTCCTGGTTTTCCCAGGTCTCGGTTTGGGTCAGCGGACCTGGTTCCAGAACCGTCCTCGAACTTTGGTGATTTTCTAAAATAAATTTAACAAAATAGAACTCTACACCCCCTCCCCAGTCTTAATGGGGAGGCCGGGAGGCCTCCTGCTTTACTTCGGTGTTCGGGATGGGAACCGGTGCTATCAGGTAACTGGGGTTAATCCCGTCGGCGACTTCGATATCGTACGCCGGGGAACCCAGTAGGACCCGAGCCGACACATAAATTTTGGAAGTTGAACCTGGGACCATGGACCACGGCTCGCATCATCTGGTTTGTTAGCCGAAAAACGCATGTAGAGTCTTCGAATCTATCTTATCGCCAACAAAACTGATGTGAACTGAGATCCCACATCAACTGTGATGGCCGAGATCTTTGAGGCATCTGTTCTCATCGGTGGGGACAGGCGATCGAATTCCTACGTTACTCGTTTTTTTTTTTCGACTGGCTTACCCAGGGGTCAGTGCGAGGGCAGCATCGCAGAAGAATCTGCACCAAACCCTCAAGTCCCAGGTTCAACTTACAAAATTTATCATTTTTCACTGCCTCCCCTAGTGTGCTTCAAACCCACAGCAATGCGCTGTGACACTATGTGCCGTGGTGGCTGGAGGTGTCGACGCGTCGGTGTGCCGGTACGAGAATCGGTGGTTCAAATCTTATTACTTCAGAACTTTTTCTCTGACCGCTGCTCATCGTCGCGTCAAGGGCCCGCTTTGATCGGCTACTGACATGAGCCGTTGTGGCTGAGAGTGGAGAGGCGTCGCTCCTCAACCGCAAGGTCCGGGGATCGAATCTCAAAGATTCCGTTCATTTTTCGCCTGGCTTCCTCCCACTGCGACTCAAACCCGTCGTCCGACACTCGGCAGACGTGCAAGTCAGTATGGTGTAGTGGTCAAGGTCGCCTTTGCCGGGCCACTACATCGGGTGTCTAAAAAGCAGTCCGCTTCGGCGGATTGGCCTCGGCACTGGTTCGATCCCCGATCGAGCCAGCCACTCGAAATTGGTCGCGAGTGGGTCCATTCCGATTCGTCGGATGGAGTTGATAAGTCCTTTGAAGCTGGCCCACTGACTGCATGTTCGGGTCTGGGAGCGCCGGACAGCGGGTGTACCATTTGGGTACCGACCAGCCTGCGCAAACAAAAGCTCCCAAAACTACTCTCTCTTTCTTTCTTTCTTTCTCTGTCTCTCTATCGTCTCTGCCTTACTCTACTCTGCCCATGTTGGGCCGTGTCGGCGGCTCGGGTCCTACTGGGTCCCCCGGCGTACGATATCGAAGTCGCTGGATCGGATTAACCCCAGTTACCTGATAGCACCGGTTCCCATCCCGAACACCGAAGTAAAGCAGGAGGCCTCCCCATTAAGACTGGGGAGGGGGTGTAGAGTTCCATTTTTTAAAATTTAGTTTTAGTTAAACACGATCGCAATCTATTGGTGTGGCCACAATGAGTATGAATCGAGTCCCATTTAGCGACTCCGGAGCTCAAAACGCGTCCAGAATTTTGGCCACCTGCACCGGTCTTCTAGCCCACTGTGCCATGCTGACCCGGGGATGCCGCCGCTCTCCATGTGGTTGGCCAGGGTGACGTCGTTGGACCAGACGTCGAACTGCCACTTCCGCAGCCCCAGCACGCCGCAGTGCACGCGGCCCGTGTGGATGCCCACGCGCATGTTGACGTTGACGCCCATCACGTCGCGCACCAGCCTGCCACACAAAGTGAAAAACAGTTAACTTGTGCAGTCACAATAAAAACCCGAGCCTGATCTATCTGATTGGTTAACACCGTCAAGTTACCACTCGAGTTACCACCACGGTGCCTGGCCGTGGCACCCGTCTCCCACCCCAGGGGCCCGGCCGCCTGCTCCCTTTCAAAGGCCCCCCCCCCCCCCGCCGCACCGCGAGGCAGGGAAGGGCACCAGGGACGGGCTTCAACAAAAGACCAACCGGGCGAGTTTTTGTCTGCGTCCCGTCCGGCCGCGCCGAGCGCGCCGCGCCCCAGGCCTGCCCGTGCTAGGCGCTGCTGCAGACGGCGAGACAGGCGGGGGAGGTGGCCGCTCACCAGCAGGCGTCTTATTCCGAGTCGAGGGTCCAACTTTTGGATTTGAGCAGCGAGATGCGAACGGAGTGCGCAGAGCGGCGGAGCTAAGAGACAAGTTTCCCAGGAAGCGGCGGGACCGCGACAGGTAAGGCAAGTTGGCGATGGGTGTCGTGGGGCGGGGCGGGGCGGGGCGGGGCGGGGCGGGCTGACGCGGTGTCCCTGTCCAGGCAGCGAGTGCGTGGTCAAGGCCCCGCCGGACCAGTCGGCCCTACCTGGCCACAGTTCAGCCAATATCACGTTGCTGTGTTTCGGAACACCCTCTGACGCGGCGCGGCGAGCACGGCCTGGCACGGCCCCACCTGCGCCGCCCACGCCGCCAGCGCGTTCGTCGTCGAACGGGGAGCAAAGCAACGAGAGCCAAGTCCAAGCCCCCCCCCCCCCCCTACTCACGCGATGGCGTCGATCATGTCCAGCCCCATCTCCACGGCGCACTGGGCGTGGTCGGGCCGCGGCTCCGGCAGCCCGGACACGCAGTAGTAGCAGTCGCCCAGCAGCTTGATGCGCAGGCAGTGGTGCTCCTGGGCCAGCCGGTCAAACCTGCCACCAACAGTTGCATGCATTTTATAATCATCTGAATGGTAATTGGACGCCTGCTTCCACCGCATCCACCCTCACCGTGCAAACAGCTCGTTGAGCAGGCGGACCAGCTCCTCGGCGGTGCACTGCGCGGAGAGCGACGTGAAGCCGCAAATGTCGGCGAACAGGATGCTGGACAAAGAGCGAGACGAGGGGAAAGATGTTAAGGGGGCATTTCTTCTCTTGAGATGAAATAAACAACACAAACAACGAACTTTGATTGGTCTCGGCTGGCCGAACGGAACGGCACTGACCTGACGTTCTCGTGCCTCTGGATGTAGATCTTGTGGAACATGGTGTCCTGCGGCTTGCCCGCGATGTCCGCCTTCATCTCCATGGCCACGTGCCTGGGCAGCACCGACAGCAGCAGCCGCTCCTGGGAGAGAGGATGGCGCACAGTGGAACAGTCAGAAGGCCGTGGAGAGGCGGACAAAATGCTAGAAGCGTTTTGAGCTCCGGAGTCGCTAAATGGCACTCGAATCGAACGCATGACTCCACCAATGGATTGCTCTCCAGACGAGGAATCCATTGGTGGGGGGTCACCCGTTCGATTCGAGTCCCATTTAGCGACTCTGGAGCTCAAAATTTGTCCGGGAATTTAGCCGCCTCCACGATCTTCTGGCCCACTGTGTGACGTCCTAAAAGATGCAGTGCGACGCAGCCGATTCTGCGGGAAACAATCACGACTCGGAGCGAGGGGCGAAATGAAATTAGTGGAGCCAGTCCGATATCGTCGCCAATCTCCTTCCCGCCACTTCGTTGGCCGCACGCCGAGGGCGCTGGGGGCCACCCCGACCACCACGTCGCCCGCCTTATCTCGTCTGTCAATACCGTAATTAAATAATAATTGATCTGGCGAAGTGCTCTGAGAGAAAGAAGGCGCAGTTGATGGGCTTGCCTTGTACCCCTCCCCCCCCCCCTCCAATCCCCTCCCCTCCGCCGGCGACACACTGGACCCACTCTGGTCAGACCGATTCAGAGGCTTGGCCCTCTCCTCGGTGGCCCCGTCTTATCCCAGCCGCACACCACCGGACTCCTTGGTCGGAAACAAAATCAACTCAAACCCAACTTTGATTCCAGACTCACCCAAAAAAAAAAAATTAAAAAAAAAAAAAAACCAACCCCGGTGAGGCTATAAGGCTACTTCGTGCCTAAAAAAAAATCTTTTTACGGGTGATGCGACTTTAGGCAGATACGCCTCGCCGGGCGCTCTGACCGAGGCTCCGTGGCGTAGGGTGGGGCCGCACGTACCTGTTGCTGGTTCTCGCGCTGCGTGGTGAGTCTCGCCTCGATGCACTGCCGCGTCTCCAGGAAGGCCTGCCGCTTGGCCAGCTCGCTGGGGTGGTGCGTGAACACGCCCGCCATGTTGACGGCCACGAGCAGCACCACGTTGCACGCCAGCTGCAAGCACACCGAGCATTCCGGGTTCAAACACCAGAAGATCTGCAGGTTTTTTTTTTTTTTTTTTTTTTTCTCCATCGCGGGTCGAGGCCGCGCGCGCAAGCCGAGTGAGCATCCCGGGTTCGAACACCAGACGACCCGCCGTTTTTTCTCCCTCACGGGTCGAGGAGGCGCCGCGCGTGCAAGCCGAGTGAGCATCCCGGGTTCGAACACCAGTCAATCCGGCGTTTTCTCTCTCACGGACCGGGCTGGTCCGGCCGCGTCACGTGTCACCGCGGCGGTGACCCTCTCCCAGGAGTGAGGGCTCGGCGCCTTGAGTTCAAAGGGCGGCCGCCGTCCCCGGAGGCCCCGACGTCCTCGGCATCGTCCACACGCACCGAGACGCACCGTCGAGCGCGCTCCCCTTTCATTAGCGACTTAGCGGGCCTCACTGATGTGAATACGGCGGGGGAAACTTTGGCGCCGGCTTGGAATGGGAATGGTTCGCCGAGGGGTCGGTGAGTATTGCGGAAGCTATCGGCCGCCCCGACGGAGAGGCCCCGACAGAGACGAAGGCCTCGATGAAGACGGAGTCCTTGATGGAGACGCCGGGTGGCCCACTGTGCAATACGGTGCATTATACAATGATGGTGGAAAACCCGCTGGAATGTGCAAGATTTTCGTTGTATTTTCTACGCGTTTTGCCGAATTACAGGCGTTTCTGCCGGCTGGCTGTGGAATACGTCCGTATTTAATGACCGTTGAGACTTGTTTCCCCCTCGGAGACGCCCTTGACGAAGGCCTCGACGTGGATCCGGAGGGACAGTCCCGAGGGGCGGGCAGATAGGCCGGCCGGGTCCAAGGTCCATCTCGTTGCGGCAGCGGCTGGCTTAGCTGCCCCTCGCCACGTTAATGCCGCACACGGCGCGGCGCGGCGCACACATCGCCATGAGCACCCCGGGGGCAGCCCAGCCCAGCCCAGCCGGCCGGGCGGAGCCTGAGCCGCACCCACGTTACATCCGGCTGACAAGGTGAGCCGCAAACGGTGACCTGCTGTCCACGATGAGGAAAATAAACCGTGTGCTGTCACACGTTAGCCCGTGGACTACCGTGGTCTAGAGCGTCTGTGCGTCGACTTTCAGTTCCAAGAGCTGATGTTCGAATCCTGCCGTATCTTTTTTGCTGATTTCATCTACGCACGGGATCCGACACTGTGCGGATCCAGCCCTCCAAAGGCACCGATTGTACAGCAATCTCGCATGTCCCACGGTGGCCGCGAGGTTTTCATTTTTTATTCGTCCTGGCGGCCGCAGACTCAGACTCGGATGGAAGTTGTTGGTTGCAGGATTTGAAAACCGCTCCGCAATCTCGGAGCCGCTGGCTCTTCTCGGTGCACGAGGCGTGCGCGGCGCGATGCCTGTTGGAGGCAGTCCACTCGGTGAGAGGCAGCTGTCCCACTCGCACCCATCACAGGGGTGGGGCCCCGCTGCAACCCGCGACGAGGCGCCCGCAAAAGGCGGCTCTGCGAACGTGGGCCGCGAGGCGGGGCGCGGAGCGGACCGATTAAAAAGGCGTCGAGAGTCGCCAGAAGCGACCCGAGCACCCAATTACAGCGACCGGCAGGGAGGAAAAGAGGGGGGGGGGGGGAAACGAAACCCCGGAAATAAAAAGCGCTGAAATCCGACTCCCTCGGTGATTGCGCGTGCTGGTCCGCGGGTTCAACTCCCGGCGGCAGCGCGGTCGAGTTCATTTTTGCGAGTCTACCCGGGCGGGTGGGTGGGCAACCGCCGAATGGAGCCCCGCGGCGGCGCGGCGGCCTCCGGCCTGCATCAACCCGACGTTGGTCCATCGACCGGAAACGCAGACTATGGTCACGCGTCACTGTCTGGGCCGCGCGGCGGCGGCGGGGCAAAGTGGCACGCGCTGCAGGCGGAGCAGTCTGTCTCTCTCGCACTCGCGGCGCGAGAAGCCCGGGCCGCGCTGACCGGAACAAGAGGCCGCGCCTGAGGCGCTTGCGCGGGGCGCGGGCGTGTTCCTGCAGAGCCACAGGATCGCTTCGTCGCTCTGTCTCTCTCGCACCGCCCCGAGACGCCCCATGAACGCGAGGGAGACAGCGGAGCACGACTCTCGGAATCAGCCTGCCGACTGGATAATGAAAGAGAGTCGCGCACTGAACAGACGAGGGCAGAGCGGTACAAAAGGAACACTTTTCCGCCGCGCTGCCGGGCTCCTTGCTTCCTGGCGGTGTTCTTCGTAATTAGCGGATGATCGACCGCACTCCTGGCTGGCTGGCTGGCTGGCTGGCTGACGGGGATCACCCGCAGAAAAAGAAGAGGTCATCAGCTTCAGCACGTCTCGTGAACGGCTCACCTGCCTTGGCGCCACGGCTCGCCGACAAAATGACGAGAACCGATTTCCCGATCACAGGCATCCAAGCTGAGCAACGCCACCAGGCAGACAGTGCGGAATGCGCTCGGGCAGTCAAGGTCGTCTAGACGCAGCACCCAGGCCCCCAGGGCTGGCTGGCTGGCTGGGGAGCAGCCACTCTAGTCACTGGAGTCCAGCCTGGAGGCCCACCTGGAGTCCAGTCTGAAGCCCAACCTCGTCCGCATGGACGCTGGTCCCTTGGACGGCGGCCAGTCGAGCTGTCAATTACTGCTTGTCGCGGGATGCCATATATTGCGCGGCTGTGTAATGGCACACAGTGGGCCAGAGGGATGAGACTTGACCGTCTTGGCGGCGCCTAGGCGTCCCCGAGAGAAAGCCAACAAGGGCCTTTTTCACGCGGCCGGCAGCGGCGCCCCGCCGCCCCAGTAATTATGCCGCACAGATGCTATTTTCACACCCCTAATGGATTGCTCTACGAGCGAGGAATCGATTGGTGGGGGTAACACGTTCGGTTCGAGTCCCATTTAGCGACTCTGGAGCTCAAAACGCGTCTCGAGTTTTGGCCGCCTGCGTCGGTCTTCTGTCACCCGGCGCGGCCTTGCTCCCAAACTCCGCCAAGGCCGCACAGGGCGCGGCGCGGGCGGTTGGCAGACTCGTTACGACTTGCCATGCGCTGACGTGGCACCGCTTAGCGCTCCGCCATGCATGTCCGACCCCCTCAGCCCAGCACTATCAGCGCGGCAGCCGAGCGCACAGAGAGGCAGCGCCACGCACGGCGGGTCACGGGTTCCAAACGCCCCAGCGCGGCTCATCAAGGAGCTCCCCGTCGAATAAGACAAAGGGCTCGTGTCTCGGCGGTATCAGGCCCTTGAGTCTATGAAGCCCTTAACCCCTGCCATCAGGTCGCCGCATAGCGGCGCAACGCAGCGCGGTGGTCCCCGCATCGCGCGCCCCCTCTCCCGCGCACCACTGCCCGATGAAGGCTGACACCGAACAGTGCTTCTTCACTCTGTCTCCCTCGCACGCGAAGGGCGTTCCACGGGAGTGCGAGCGAGCGAGAGAAACAGAGCGACGGAAGCAGCCCAAGTCCCATGCACGGCGGTGGCACTCTAGGCGGTGCCCTCCCACAGGCCGAGCCCGGCAGCCCTACCCTAATTGGAAGGGAAAGGGATCTGTCCCTGTCAGTCTGCCTGCCGCCGTCCGTCCGACCGTCCGTCCGTCCGCCCGGCTTGCGGTCGCCACACACACGCTGCGTCGCCGAGCCAGACCCCCGGGGCAGACCGGGCCGGGCCGGCCGAGCCAAGCCCACAGCATTACTGCAGCAATATCAGATTATCCCCTTCCATTGCCAAGGCGCGTCCGGCCGATGCCGCGGCCCTGCCGGTAGGCCGGCCGGCCGCTCTCTCGCACTGCAGCAGCGTCCCGTAGGGCTGCGAGAGAGGCAGCGCAACAAAGGACGATGAGTGAAAAAGGCTTCCGGCTGGAGCCTGGCGACGCAGCGCCGAGCTAAAAAACATTGGGCTGCATCCCGCCTGCAGAGGCATAGAGTTCGCTGGGGTGAGCGCTGAGCACGCCGTAAAGCCAGGCAGTCAGCGGAGTGCGAGCCCGTCGGAATTTCCTCGCGATGAAATGCCGTGCCTCTCGGTCAGCTCCCCAGGCGGCCGGCACCAATCTCGTTTACTCACTCTCGCGACGCACAGTGGGCAAGAAGACTGGCGGCCAAACCTCGAGACGCGTTTTGGGCTCCAGAGTCGCTAAATGAGATTCGAGCTGAACGTGTGACCCCACCAATGGATTCCTCGTACAAAGAGCAATCCATTCGTGGGGTCACAAAGTCCTGGTTAGCGACTCTGCAGCTCAAAACACGTCTAGAATTTTTGCGACCTGCCGCGCCCACTGTGCCACGCCCTGGTCCAGTCCGGTTGCCCCCCCCCCTCCACACACACACCACCGCAAATAAGCCGCCCCACCACTACACCTTCTGGGGACACGATTCCGCGACCACGCAATAACCCCCACCCTACACCGGCACGTTCATTTGGATTCACTCCGGCGGCGATTAGGGGGGGGGGGCGGCAGCAGCCATTGGCCGAACCGGCGAACACCTTTCCTAGACGGACAGCGAGGCCGTTGGCGGCGTGGGGTGGACCTGGTGCCGAGTCGAGCAAGCAGGCCGAGGCATGCAAAGGCCGAGCCGAGCCCGGCTGGGGGCCTCGACCGTCCCCCGACAAGTCTGGTTCGACCACACCGCACTGTAATTAATCTCCCGAGAGCGAGCGAGAGAGAGAGAGAGAGAGAGAGAGAGAGAGAGAGAGAGAGAGAGAGAGAGAGAGAGAGAGAGAGAGAGAGAGAGAGAGAGACACGGTTCTAATTCGCTTGTCAGTGAAAACGGTTCCGCACCCCGGTCCCTCGCCCCCACTTGCCTGCCCCGAAACACGCCACGGCGGACACAATCACGGCCGGAACCGCGACCAAAATATCACGCGCCTCACGCGCGGAGTGAAGGTGTATCGCGCGCACGCCAAGTGAATAGGGATGGAAACAGTTGCCCCCCACCCCCCAACCACACACACACACGCACGTTAAAACGCACGCCTACGCAGACAGGCAGCCACACGCTCAGACGGACAGACAGGCAGACATACACACACACTCTCAAGGGCAGTCAGTGTGGCTAGCTAGGGCTGGCTGCAAATGGTTGCGATTCCCATTCGCATTCGCCACCACGCCGAGCCGCGGAGCACACCGCGGATTAATGTAAATAGCGCGGCTTAGGGCCGAGCCGTGGAGCTCCGTGTCGGCGGGGCGCTGCGCCCCGCTGTGGGACCGCGCGTCGCCCCGCGAGCAGACCCCCTCCACAGGTGTATGTCCCTGGTGTATGCCACGGGCAGGTGAAATTTGGCGACGTCGGACAAACGATGAGCGCCGGGAACTACCTGGTGGCGGGCGCACAGTGGGTCAGAAGACCGGAGGTGAGTCAGCCGGCCAAAATGCCGCTTCGAAACGGGCCGGCAGGGCGCCCGCAGACCGCGGCGTAGGCAGCCCGCCGCGCACGCGAGCGCTCCGCGTTGCCTACCCGCCGCTTGGCAGGCGGCCTGCACCAGCTCGCAGTGGGCCCGTTCACGGCTGGCGGACACAAACGGTGGACGCGAATCGAGCTCTGCTGTATATACCCTGGACTCAAATGGAGCGCAACGACAGCACCAGTGGGTCTCAATTCGACGGACCATGACGAGCCCCCTGCCAGTGCGACCGATTCCAACTCACGTGCTGCCAGCGTGTAGTAGGATCCGCCCGGCCCGCCCACTGCGCTCTAAAGACGAGCCGCTCTAATTAAAGAGGCCTCGCCTCTCTCCCAGAGCGAACCGGAGAAGAGAGAGAGAGAGAGAGAGAGAAAGAGAGAGAGAGAGAGAGAGAGAGAGAGAGAGAGAGAGAGAGAGAGAGAGAGAGAGAGAGAGAGAGAGAGAGAGAGAGAGAGAGAGAGAGAGAGAGAAGAAGCCGTGCGGGGAGCAGCGGGTTCACGGCGCGCTGTTGGCAGCTCCGCCGGCCCAGCGAGGCAACACCTGCGAGGGAAGCGGGTAGCATTCCGGCTGCGCACGGCGCAGGCAGCCAAGGAGACGAGCGCGGCGCGAGCGAGCGGCGTAATTCATCAAGAAGGGGATATTTACGACCGCCGCGCTGACGACCACCAGAGCCAAAGAGTCGGGCCAGTTTCTCGTTTTACGCGCGCCAGTCCGCCGAGCTCTAGCCAGTCCAGCGGGTGTCGTTTGCATCACCGGACCGCCAAACATCCACCGAATTTTCTTTTCCCGGGTCTTGTCCTCCTACTGCAGGACTCTAAGGGGAAAAAATCGCGAGAAACCTCTGACAGGAAAAAAAGTCCATACGACGTTGCGAGCGACAGCGACACGAGGAAAATCCATCTGCAGGCACATCGGAAGGAGGCGAGCGGTGGCCTGTCTCTGAAGGACATTTGGCGCGGACGAGGGCCAGAGCACAGCCAAGGCGAGGGCGGCTCCGGTCCAGTTTAGTCGCCCTGTCTCTGTCGCCCTCGTGGGGTGCGAGAGAGACAGAGGGACGAGGCAGCCCTTCGGCACCACTAGGCTGCGGCCCGCACTCCGCACTCTCCGCGGGGCACTCCCCCCGACTCAGACCGCCGCGCGCGGCGCATGCCGGCGCATGCCGGCGCAGCCCGCCAGGGACCCTTGTACGTGAAACGGAATACTAAAGAATGCTGGGAGGTCGACACGGGACCGGAAATACACGCGTGATAAATAATGCTCATCATATGCGGGCGGAGCACTCCTTTGAATCCGGGACTTAAAAAGGCCAGATAAAAAGGCGGGGCAGCAGGGTGGCAAAGGGAAGGGGAGGGGCGAGGGCACCGCGCCGCGCATCAACAATTCAGCCACCCAGGCAAAAAAGATACAAAATGAAAGGGGGCGCGCCGGGAAGAGAGAGAAGAAAGGAGAGGGAGGGAGGGAGAGGGAGAGAGAGAGAGAGAGAGAGAGAGAGAGAGAGAGAGAGAGAGAGAGAGAGAGAGAGAGAGAGAGAGAGAGAGAGAGACATAGAGAGAGACATAGAGAGAGACATAGAGAGAGACATAGAGAAAGAGAGAGAGAGAGAGAGAGAGAGAGAGAGAGAGAGAGAGAGAGAGAGAGAGAGAGAGAGAGAGAGAGAGAGAGAGAGAGAGAGAGAGAGAAACATAGAGAGAGAGACATAGAGAGAGAGAGAGAGAGAGAGAGAGAGAGAGAGAGAGAGAGAGAGAGAGAGAGAGAGAGAGAGAGAGAGAGAGAGAGAGAGAGAGAGAGAGAGAGAGAGAGAGAGAGAGAGAGAGAGAGAGAATCAGTGTCTTGCCAGAGTTATTCACCGCCCCTTTTAGCGCGGCTTTTTGTGCCTCGTGCGGCTACTCTGTGCGCGGCCATGCGCGGCCGGGACGCCTGAGTAATGCGCGTCCAGGTAGTCAGCGCGCTGCCCGTTACGGCGCGGACCGGCAGAGACAGGATGGACTGCCGACAAGGCGGCCGAAAGGACAGCCAAAGGGCAGCCATTCAGCCGGGAACGCCCGGATAGACCGCGGCGCGGGATCGGGCGGGGCGGGGCGGGGCGGGGCGAAAGGCAGCCCCACTAATTGTCCCTCGCGGGGCGCCGCCGGGCCAAAGGGACGCGCGAAGGAGGACGCGAAGAATGACGCGAAGAAGGACGTGCGAAGGAGCGGGACGCGCGATAAGGAAGGATAGGCCAACAAGAAGAAGACGAGGAAGAAGAAGAAGAAGAAGAAGAAGAAGAAGAAGAAGAAGAAGAAGAAGAAGAAGAAGAAGAAGAAGAAGAAGAAGAAGAAGAAGAAGAAGAAGAAGAAGAACGAAGAACAACGAAGGGCGGAAATGAAAAGGATGGATCGAGACGAGTGCAGGACTCGACAGGACTCGCGCGCCCAATCCCCGCCTCTCCAATCCACTCGCAATTTCCTCTGCCAGCAACATCTGGTCCCGCACCCCGCACCTGACTGACGGCCCGGCCGGCAGGCGGCCCCTCGGCAGGCGGCCCCTCCCCCGGCGACAAGCAGCGACACGCAGCGCCCAACGCAAGCAGATTCGAAACACGCATCGCCACAATGCACGGCAATCAAGGCGCCCCGCCCGGCCCCGCCCGGCCCCGCCCCGCCTTGCCGATTTGCTCCGAACGGCCGCGGGGCTCTTCAATCAATGTGGCGCCGGGGAGGGGGCGTGCAGCGCGAGCGTGGGCGTGTCGAGGATGTTGACCCGGAGCGTATCGGCCGGGTGGGGCGGCCTGCGGAAGCAGATAGGGAGTCGCCGGAAACAGGAACGCGAAGGAGAAGGAAAGGCCGCCATGGGGATGGGAGCTTTATTGTCTCCTCCCGAAAAGTTGAAAGACAACCAAAAAGAAGGACAATAAAACAGGAAGAAAACAATTATCCGCCCCGACTGCACCAACAACAGCTCGGAATGGTGCAGGCCGGCCGCGTGGCGCGCACTGCACCGCGCGGCGTAAGCACGGCCGCTGCTCGCTCGGCGTGCCCGACGACGCGATGCGGTGCGGTGCTTTGGGATTACGGGCCGCTTCTTTGGCGGAAACTTTGCCCCTCTGGCCGTCGTCTTCCGCGCCGCCACTCAGCGGGCCCTGGCCGCGGCTACGACAACCTCGACGACGAGCTCAACGGCGACCGCAACGTAAAACTGTTAAATCCGTCGTGTTTCATGGCGCAGCGCGCCGAGAAGCAACATGTGGCGGTTCTGTGGGGTCCCAGGGGGCAAGCGGCGGGTCGTCCCACAAGGTCTTCGACCCCGAATAATCCGGCCCTTCCTACAGGCTGCTTCCTGGGCCGTGCTGCCGTCTCTCTCTCTCTCTGTCTCTCTCTCTCTCTCTCTCTCTCTCTCTCTCTCTCTCTCTCTCTCTCTCTCTCTCTCTCTCTCTCTCTCTCTCTCTCTCTCTCTCTCTCTCTCTCTCTGCCAATCGGCCTGGAGAGGGAGCAAGCGTGCCGGACCCGCCATCCGCCCCGTATGCCGCGCGCCTCTCCGACCGACAGGGAAAACACGACACGCACTCGGCGGGACGGGGCGGGGCCCGGTGCACTGTGGCCCGCGCAAGAAGTTTGTCCTCGAGTTTGTCCAACAGGAAAGTCGGCCCGCTTACCTGCGGGTCTCCCGTTGTGCTCCACACTAGTGCCACCGGGCCACTTCACGGAGAAGACTACTCTGCAGCAAAATTTCCTGACAAGTTTAAATCACTCGAATGATTGTTATTTTTCTGCCTTGACATAAGGGTTGTAGTCTCCCGTCCCCGGTTCCGGCGGCTCGTTACGCTCCGGACTCAGGTGACGGCCGTGCGCTACTTCTCCGGCCCACCCGCCCCGGCGGCCACTGGGCAAGCACCGCGGCAATCCGATCGCATGCCAAATAAATGACAACGATTTAAAAAAAAAAAAATTCTGAAAGCAGCGCTGGAGGGGTAAGTAAGTTCCTCGAGACGGACTATCGCAGCACCGCCGCCGCCATTCGGAGCGTGCTTCTCATCGGGCGGACGTGCCATTGTGTCCGTCTATCATTACGCCCTCGCTGCCAGCTCGGCCTGCCCGCCAGCTCGGGCGCGGAGGCCTGCCAGGATCAAGACGGCATTCATCGGGGCGAGCGGCGGGCAGAGGACGCGGCGGCACGGCGCAACGACAGACAGGATAGAACGCCGCCGCGGCTCCTTCAAGAGCTTGATTATGGCGCAGCCTTGCGCCGGCAGGCAGGCAGGCACCGCCGAGACGCCGGAAGCCTTGCAAAAGGACCGGGACAGTGGGAAAGGACCGGTGGGGGAGGGGACGACCGAAAACTCGACCCCGTGCTGCAGCAGCGTCACATGCGCGCAGCGCAGCATTAACGCGGTTTTTGGTTCTGCAGCCCGACCAGAGGTGCGAGTAAAAGGATGTATGTTTCCAATCCGATTGAATGAGGACTCGAGACCCAGGGAGAGAGAGATGGAGAGAAAGAGAAGCTGATTGTCAAGAAAATGGGTCCGCCTGAAGGGGACTATAGTCCCGCAGTGCGGCAACGCGCACGCCCTGTGCCAAGTTCCGGCCCAGGCGAAGTAAAGCTCTGAGGCGCGTGGCGTGGTCCCTACAAACACTACATCACGTGTGTGTGTGTGTGTGTGTGTGTTGGTTGTCTGTGCGTGTGTGTGTGTGTGCGTGCGTGCGTGCGGCGTACGGCCCTCGGCCCTCAAATCCCTTCCGGTAACTTCCCTTTATCCTGGCGGCAGTGGCGGCGCCAGGGCGCGAAAAAAGGGCGCCTCTTCTCGCTGCTTCCGGTCCGTGGGTCCGTCGGTCTGTCGGTCCGCCTGCCGTCCGCTCGCCCGCCCTGCCTCGCGCGCACACTCCATAATTGGACTATTTGCAGAGCCGTGTGAGCTCTCCCCGGCGAGCGGGGAAGGAACCGACGCGGCGGACGTGTCGCGGGGAAGGCGGCGCGGAGCGGGAGAGACGCCGAAGACGCCGAGGGACAAGGGAGCGACTGAGAGGGCGAGCGGCGCCGACTGTATCGGGAGATGGGATGAGCGCCTCGTCCCAGTCTTCCAGTCGGACGCATCCGCAAGCCGGGCCGCCCGGACAGCCACACGCACAGTGTGCTGGACTTGAGGAGGAAACCCAGCGACACCGCGGCCCTACATAGCCTGCCTGCCACCTGTTGACGTCGACGCCACGGCTTCCGGGGGGAGGCTCGTGAAGCAAGACGCGCCGCAGTGGGCCAGAAGACCGACGTTCTATTCGTGTCGCCGAATGGGACCCGAACCGAACGTGTGACCCCACCAATGGATTGCTCTCCGAACGCGGAATCTATTGGTGGGGTCACACGTTCGGTTCGGGTCCTGTGAAGCGACGCTGGAGCTCGAAACGCGTCTAGACTTTCGGCCACCCGCGTCGGTCTGCTGGCCCACCGTGCGCACGCTGCAGCTCGGACCAATGTGACTCACCTTGTTGCAGAAGTCGGCCGACTGGTCCTGCGCGAGCGCCGTGAGGGTGACGGTGTGCGCGAGTGCGAGCAGCACCCCGGCGAACACCGCCTCCTGCAGGCGCAGCGGCAGCAGGGCGTACGTCACGTAGATGAAGAAGAGCGCCGGCGCCATGGCGGTGGAGGGCGCGGGCTGCGGCGGCGCGCCATCGCCGCTTTCGGCCACCAGGAAGACGAGCTCCAGCACCAGGAACGTGGCGCACACGGCGTACGACACCCCCAGCAGGTACAGCTCGTTCATGGCCGGCCTCGCCAGCAGCACCATGAGCGCTGAAACAGTCCAGGGAGCAAACTCAAGGTCAAAATTTTAAAAACAAATAAATAATTTAACGCAGAGTTACGCCATTTATAAAACAAGTAAGGTAGACACTCCTCTTTCACGCTAAACATTGGTCCCATTGATCCCAAGTTGCAGTGAAACGAGTCCGGACCGGCGGTTCTCCTCCCGTCCACAGCTTCACGCAAAAGAGGGGCGTCGAGCGAACTCGCGGCGCGACACGCTGGATCGGATAAGGAGGTCATCGCGCCTGAGAGATCTCTCTCCGCCCTCCTCGGCCCTCAGGGCAGTCGCTAATTGGAAAAGTTGCGGCTTCTCCGTCCGCGCGACGCCAGGACGCCTGGATCAAAGAGAGCCAAACGCCCACGCGTGAAGCCAGTCTCGCTAATTCATTCAACGAAACAAACACGGCCTGGACTTGCGGCGCTCCTGCCGACCTGGGCACATCAAGGCAGAGGCCGGCGGACAGCGTGTCCACTGTCTCGGCTTTGTGGCGCTGTGAGTCACTTTGCGGCCGGCACCTCGTGCGGGCGCATTCCGAGCACAGCGCTTCCGTCGCTCTGCACAGTGGGCCAGAAGACCGGCTCAGTCGGCCAAAACTCTGGACGCGTTTTGGAGCTCCAGAGTCACTCAATGGGACTGGAATCGAACGTGCGACCCCACCAATGGATTGCTCTCCAAACGAGGAATCCATCGGTGGGGTCACACGTCCGATTCGAGTCCCATTCGGCGACCTCTGGACTCCGGGACTTTGGCTCGTCTGACCCTCTGTGCGTCGCACGGGGCTGAGCAGGAGTGGGTCAAGTCCCGTCCGATTAGTCCGCAGGCAGGACGGGCGTCCACTTACCTGGCAGCCACACCGGTGGGCCGGGCCCGGCCGGGCCGGCACGGCACGCCAGGAAATTGCCTTTGCCCGTCTCCAGCACCGCAGACTCGCAGCGGACGTCCGGTATTTGGTTTGCGTCCGCCGCTTCCTGTGCCACGCCGCCAGCCCGCGCGCGCTTTGGCCTCGTTGGCAACGCGTGTGCCGCCCGGCTGCTGCTGCTGCTGCCTCCATGACCGTGGGCTTGACGTGTAGCCTTTCGAGGATGCGGTCCGGAGGGTCAGTGCGGTCGCTGCCACAGTCAGGGCGGCCAAAACGGACCGCTTTTGAAGTCAGGCTCCAGTGCCATCTTGCGTCGAGGCGGGGCGGGGCGGGGCGGGAAGGACACACGGACGGCAAGGAGCTCGGCCGTCTCCGCCTCCCAATACTCGGCCAATGATTTATTCATGACAGCAAACTCGGTCGACGTGCGTACCGCGGTGACCTGTGCCCCCCCCCCCCCCCGGCCTCTGGAGCGCTGGAGCCAGACTCATCAGCCCGATTGGCCAGCCATGCCCAGCGTGCTTTGCAGGCGGCGCTGCACTGAGACGGGGGAGTCCACGTGCCCCTCTCCCCTCCCGCCCCTGCAGTACCTGCCCTGCCTCCCAACGCCCAGCGGTGAAACTACCACCGGCCGATTCTAATTACTTCACCTATCCCGCCTCATTTCGCCCCACCAGCAGCAATGGACTCGTATTTTCATTCTTTCGACCGTTTCGACGCCGCCATCCGACCGAATGCCGAGTATGGGCCCTCCACCGAGCGCCTCTCCATTCTCATCAGTGTCCCTGTCACCCAACACTACGTGTGTGACTGTGTGTGTGTGTGTGTGTGTGTGTGTGTGTGTGTGTGTGCGTGCGCGCGCGCGCGTGGGTCAGACACGTGTCGGGGCTACTTGGGCCTCCACTAGGCACGTGCCCCTGTCGGGCTCCACCGGGAATCGCCGCAGGGGGTGTGGCGGGCCTGGCAGTCGACGCCAATGCCAACGCCACGCCAACGCCGCGCCACGCCAGCGCGCCGAGGGAGGCACGCGGTCAGGGTCACGGCCGATGAAGCAAAGAGCCGTAAAAACACGACGAAGCCCGACGCTAGGTACCGACTGCATGGGGGGCCGAACGGTCGGCCAGACAGGGCTGGCAGGCAGGCAGACAGGCAGGCAGCAGGCGGGCGGCCACCCTTGAGCCCGACATCCCCCCGTCCGACAGGCACGCGTCCGCAAATAAAGGGCTGGCGTCTCTAATGCCGTAAACTTGGCGCCGCACCTTCGCCGCAGGACCCGGCCGGCCGACCGCAGTGGGGGGCCGCGGAGGGTGGGGGGTAGTTCATCGCGACCCTGATTTGGAGCAGACGCCGGGCGCTCTCTCTTCACCCGCGGGGCCGCGGTGAGGACGTACCTGAGTACACGAAGACGCACGAGGTGTGCGTCAGCAGGATGGCGACGGAGCTGGACTGGCCGGCGTAGTGCACGGAGCCCAGGTGGAACAGGGCCAGCATGAGGCACAGCCCCACCAGCACGGCCAGCAGGTGGGTCATGTGGGCCTGGTTGGTGCGCAGGAAGTAGCGCTGGTACAGCATCTCCACCTGCAGGAGCAGAAGGCCATCAGTCAGGCTAACAACGACGCAGGACAGCCGGCAGCGGAGCCGATCCCTGGAGACACGACACTGCAGTGCCGGGGAACGGAAACTGGTTCGCATTGCCGCTCCCGTTGCTCGCCTTGCTGGCCTACGGCTACACTGGTAAAACGAAAGCGCTTCCATTCACGCACACACCCACGCTTCAAGGAGCGCATGAGCTCTCGTGCGCTTGAAGAAGGGCGCACGGACTGCGCGCTTGACGGAAGGAGCAGTTCCGCCTTAGTTTTACCCCTGTGGCCCTGCTGGGCCTTCCGCTGAGGCCAGCAGCAGCCCAGCGGGCGGCAGACGCACAGTAGGCAAGAGGGCCGGAGGCGGCGGTCACAGTCTCGGACGCGTTTTGAGCTCCAGAGTCGCTAATGAACCTCGATCCGAACGTGCGATGCCACCAATGGATTGCTCCACGAACGAGGAATCGATTGGTGGGGTCAAAAGTTTGATTCAAGTCCTGTTGAGCGACTCTACAGCTCAAAACGCGTCTAGAGTTCTGGCCACCTGCGCCGGTCTTCCGGCCCACTGTGAGTCGGGCGGAACTTTCCCGTCGAATCGACACGGCTGACCACGCTGCGGCGCGCTGCGAACGCAAGCGCGTCAAGGGCCAGAGGTTGTTTCTTCCTCTGGTTTTCGCTGAAAGAGGCAATTTCGCTGAGTAGCGCCGCGCCACGCCGGGGAGGATGAGCTGCGCATCAAGGGGAGCCGCAGACGGCGCGGACGTGCGTCAGTGTCAGGTGGAGCGACGGCGAGACGGAGCGGTGCAGGGAGAGCCCAGCACTTGGCACCGACCTGGCCGATCTCCGCCGTCATGACTCCACCACCAGCGCAGCGTCACTACAGCGAGGCAGCCTTTAGCCCGCCACGGCGAGATAGGCCACGCGGCGCCCGGCCTGCCTGCCTGGCGGTGAACAGTGGGCCAGAAGACTGGCGCAGGCGGCCAAAACTCTAGACGCGTTTTGAGTTCCAGGGCAAAGGTGAGAAAAGTGACCCGAAACGGACCCGAACGGACCCGCCGTTGACGAGACTCCATCCGATCCGAGCCGATCCGCCCCGATCCGACCCGAACCGGCCCGACCCGCTGACCCACAGCCGCAACGTGGGTGTCGCTACGCTGGCCGGCCGGGCGGTGGAACGACACCAGCCAGAGCCAGGCCGTTTTGGCGGCTTTCTGACTGCCCGACTCCCGTAAATGCGGTACTAATGTCATCCTAAGACCATGACCTGTCTTTGCAAACACTTAGTTAGCATTTTGGTGCTGAAAAAAAATATAACGCCGGCTGGTGTTGAACCTCCGTCACTTTGGGCGCGTGGAAGCCTGCCCGTCCGGGCTGGCCAGGCTCGCGCGGAAAGTGTTCGCACGGCCCGACTGGCGGATGGAGGCGGGTCCGAGCGGGTCTCTTTTCTCACCTCTGCTCCAGGGTCACTCAACGGGACTTGAACCGAACGTGTGACCCCACCAATGAACTCCTCGTTCGGACAGCAATCTATTCGTGAGGTCACGCGGTCGGTTCGAGTCCCGTTTCGCCGCCCTGGGGCTCAAAAAACACGTCCGGGATTTTGACCGCTCCTGGCCGAGGGGTACCTCACTTTGGAAATGGGTGTACACTGACTGGTGACTAGACTGAATTTCTACTTTGATTAGATGGAAAATCTCTAGAAATTCGTTGCAACTAGGGTAAAATTACTTTGTTGCGCCGGCTTTTTCAGTGACTAGACTGAAACAAGGCAGTGACTGGAGTTGAGGGTGTACACTGACTGGATGAAGTGAGGCACCCCTCGCTCCTGGCCCACTGTGCGGCGCGCCGCGTACCTGCAGGTTCCTGAAGCGGTGCGTGCGGCACAGGCGGCGGCAGCGCTGCTGCAGGGCCCAGCCCAGCCTGGCGAGGGGCCGCTTGGGCTGGTCGCGATGCCGCGCCTTGCTGCCCATCAGGTACACGGCCTCGGCGTCGCAGGCCACGCGGCCGTCGCCGCGCGCCGCGGCCATCGAGTCGCCGCCGTCCAGGGCCTCGGCCGCGTCGCCGTCCGCCAGCTTGGCCTCGCCGGCCCAGTCGTCCGCCCAGTCCTCGTCCTCCTCGCGGATGCTGGCGTTGCGACTGCCCATCGAGCTCTGGAAAAACAAAAACAAACCGATGAAAAGCCAACAACAACGCCGTGCGCCGCGGCCATGTCAGCGGCAGCACAATGATGTTCCACGGCTATCTGCCCGCTGCCACAACACTGCTGCCGCTCGTGGATTTTCACGCCTCGTCACTGCCCGCCCCGCCCCGCCCCGCCCCGCCCCGCCTCGGACCTCGCCTTGGACGCTAATCCCGCCCCGATCCCACTATCGCCCTAGCCGCAGCCCCACATCGCGCGGCACATCAGGGAACGGACGGACATCATCGATGGAGCAATCATCCCGGACGCGCGCGCAGTCCGGTTTAACGACAACCATTAATTAAAAGAAGCTCGTCGAGTTGGCGACTCGCGCGCGTTCCCGCGGCCCACGTGTTACGCCATGCTTCCCGCGATGCGAAACGAAACAAAAGAGCGCCGCGGAAACGAGAAAAAGTTGTTCATCACTACGTCATTTCAAGTTGTTCGTCACTACGTCATTTCAAGTTGTTCATCACTACGTCATTTCAAGTTACGGACCCATCAGGAAAAATCCACCGACACCATGGCGCAGCGGTTCTCAATCTTTTCCGACTCGCGATCCAGAAACGGCGGGAAAATATTACCGCGACCGGCCAGAGCCGAAATTAAGCCTGGAGAAATGCTGCTCTCTACCTGTAGAAGTTCTCTCTGTCTGGAAAAATGCTTTCAAGTGTTTTGAGCTTGAGCGTGCACGTTGCCAACGGCGAGCAGGTGTTTGTGAAGGGTGTGGGTGGGGGATGACTCCGCTAGGAGAGTCGAGTGCCGCGCGCCCTGCGGAGATTCGTTGCGCGAAAGCGTGTCGCAACGACGTTGCGTTGTCGACGCCAAAATTCTCGTAACGCGGAATATTTGTCGGCAACGGAGGCGGAAGGCGGAAAGGCCGGCCGCCACGGACAGTGCGCGGGAACAAAGCCAGGCGGGCAGGCAGCAGGCAGCGCCGCAGCGCCGCAGCGCGGGGCAAAAAGGAGGGAATCCCAAAGACGGAGGGCAGGCGAATGCGAATGCAGAGAGGGCTTTGCTGGCTCGCCGGTCCGCCCCGCGCCTTTACATACGCGCGGAGCCTAATACAATATGTTGGGGGAACAAAAGGCAATAAAGGGCAACCGGATTGCCGCTCGGAAGCTCGTCGCCCGAATGCCGACGCTTTTACAGCGGGGCTGTGTCGTGTAATACAGGTGGCGGCAGGACAATAAAGGAGGACAAAAAGTCCCGGAAACGACAAGAAGCGAGGGGCGCCGCAGCCGTCGCCGCCCAGTGGACCAGAAGACCGTGAAGGCGGACAAAATTCTAGACGCGTTTAGAACACTAGAGTCGCTAAATGGGACTCGAATCAAACCCGTGACCCCACCAATGAATTGCTCTCCAAACGAGGAATCCATTGGTGGGGTGACACGTTCGCCGCAGACTTTCTTTCCGCGGTGGCGCCGCGCGGCGGGTTTAAGTAGTGCCTCGAGTGTTTTCCGACGTTCGAATCGGCAGCCGGCGCGCGGATTGGAGTGCCGCCCGACCGGGGGCGCGCCGCCCGACCGGGGGCGCGCCGCGGCGGCCCGACCAATCACTCCGAGGCCAGCACAACGGTGCAGAATAGATAACCGTAGGTAGGAAGCGCCCGGGAGACGGGGCGCGGCCGATGGAGGGATCCCAGAGCACGGCTTTCGTCGCTCTGTCTCCCTCGTGCCGCGCCGCCCCACAGTGGGCTAGTCGCAGGAGGCCAAACTCGAGCTTGATCCGCAGCGGTTGCGTCAAGAGTTTGGGCCGCCTGCTATACGGTCTTCTAGCCCACTGTGCGCCCCCTGATGAGTGCGACGAAAACACCTCGACAAAAAGGCGGGGTGTGTGAATTACCGGCATGGCATGCGCTGCGCGTGCACGCGCTTGTTTTCCCGCGATGCAGACCGACTAGCGAGCGCGCGCCGCGCCGCACCGGTCCGTGTGCAAACGTTTGGAAAGGATTATCCCTTGGAATGGGGCGGCGAATGGGCGGCCAGAGCGAGCGAGAGATGGAATGGAATCCGAGTCAAGACAAAAGGCAAACAGTGGGCTGGGCGCGGCCGTCCAGCAAGGTCAGGGTGCAAGCAGCGCACTTTTAAAAAAAAAATAATATATTTTTTTTAAAGTGCTTTCGTTTTACACCAGGTCAATCAAATCTAAGGCCCACTTGCATCTCTCGATGTGGCGACTCACCCCCAGCACGCGGTTGCCGCCGAGGCCGCGACTGCGGAAGGCCCCCGGCGCGGGTGGCGCGCCCGAGCTGCCGCCCGTGTTGAAGTGCTCGATCACCTCCCAGTTGGACTTCCTGGGCGGACCGCCGCCGGCGCCGCTCCCCGGCAGTTGCGGCGAGTGGGGCGCGGGGCTGTGGGGGCCCAGCGACGGCGAGGACCCCGGCGACGATCCGGCCTGGGGGTCGCTGGCGTTGGGGCGCAGCAGCGACCGCGAAGACGACTCGCGCAGCTCGAGGCCGCTGAGGGTGCCGCCGATGCCACCGCCGATGCCGCCGCCGAGGCCGCCGCCGAGGCCGCCCAGGCCGGCCAGCCCCCGCGCCGGGCCGCGCAGGTGGTAGCGCAGGCTGGCGCAGCGCCGCCCGCCCCGGCCGCTGGACCCGGCCACTTCCTGCAAGACAACGCGTCGACAATAATGGCAGCGACATCCACTTTGGCGAGGAGAAATGCGTGATCCTGTCATCCGACTATTTCGACTATCGCACTAGTACAACTAAGGCGTAGTATTACGCCCTTCGTGAAGCGTACAGTCTGTACGCCTTTCTTGAAGCGTACAAGAGCTTATGCGCTCCTTTCCTCCTATCTAAATGCATTGGGGGATTGTCTTGAAGCGTAGTTGTACGCTTCAAGAAGAGCGTAGAGTCTTCAAGCATAGGTGTATGCTTGAATGAAGCGTAGAAAACCACGCTCTAGTTTCACCAGTGTACACTCTATTACGCCTCAAAATTATCGTGCGCTTAGCTTGAAACAGCCCAACACAACCCAAGAATAGGTAAAATTCTGAGAATTGCGGCTGTTACGCTATCATTACGGGTACCATCACACGAGCGAGTGCATACTTCCTCGCCCTTTGGAGATTGAACTTCTTTTCCGAGTCGAGGCAAACGCGATGCGGCCCGTCCCCTGCCACGCCCCCCTCCGCCACTCGCCCGGTTCCTCCAGAGGCTCCACGTGAAGAGCATGTCAAACAAGCCACCGGTGCGTCTAAACACTGCGCGGCAGATGGCGGGGGCCAGGGCGGAGGGAAGAGGGGGGGGGGGAGACCGGCGGAAAACACGTTAATGACAGAAGGGCCAGGGCGGCCAATCGACTCACATCCTCCTTCTTGGGCCCGCGCAGGCTGAAGCGCCTCTTCCACTCCCCGGTGCGGCGAGTAGATTCATTGCTCCAGCTGCGGAACATGGCTGCCGTCTCGCTCGCACCTCAGCCGGGCCGCGGTGCGCCGCGCCGCGGCCACGCCGCCCAGCCCTCGCACGCAGCGGCCCGGGGCGCCATGATGGGCCGGCCGACGCCCTCCTCGACGCCCTGCTCGACGCCCAGCTCGACGCCTTCCGCGCCCTCAGGCCGGCCGCCGCATCGCCGCCAGCGTCTCCTGGAACAGAACGCCACAGAACCGGGTTAGAGTCGCTCGGCGGACACGCCACGAACGCAGAGCGGCAGTCGGGGGAGCGAGAGAGGCAGACCACCTCGGCCCTGGTGGACCCGAGCCGAGGGGTCGACAACTCATATATTACCTCGTACGCGGTGGCTATATTACCTGTATATTACATGTATATTACCTTGTAATATAGGTATATTACCACAATTTTGCCTCTATATTACCCCTATATTACTATATATTACCTACATGACTGGTAATATACGTATACTCCCTCGTACGCAGCTAAGGGGAGTTGTCGACCCCTCGACCCGAGCGCCAACAGGACGAGAGGGTTAACAAGCCGATGGCGGCCTTTTGCTGCAAGGACAAAGTTTAGGGGCCATTAAGGATGCAGGGCTGGCGGGCGGGGCGGCCGAGTCGAGTTACTTCGCTGTCTTGCGGGGGGATTCACCCCGTCCGGCTGCCTTAACGGGTGCCGAGGAACAACCATCGGGGCTACCACCGGTCGCTACCACCACCATCCCCGCTTGCCCCCCTGTAGGTAAGTGAGTAGCTCCGCATCTCAGCGGCGAGAAGTGAGGACAATTATTGGAATTCGATTTCTGTTGTACGCAAAGACGCGCAACATTCATATGGTTGGGAATGATCTAGAGCCGCAGCATTATTATCTCTCTCGCATACACAAAGAGAGAGAGAGACACACACACACACACACACACACACGCACACACACACACAAACCACGCACATTGCTGGTGAAAAGCTCGCGATTCCAATCTACCGCTCTTTGAATTCATTTCGCGTAATTCGCGATTCGCGACGAACAATTGGACGGCGACAGCCATGCATTCCCCCACCTTTCGACTCACAGCAGCGTGGGCCTCTCTGTGCGACGCACGGTCCGAGGCGGGGCGGGGCGGTGTGGGGCGGGGCGGGGCGCATGGTGAACCAATTAGTACGGGCGTGCACGCCAGCCCAGTGGGAGACCGGGGAGCCGAGTCCAACTGAAAATAGCCGCCCGCATTGTTATCACACTGGCGAGGCAGTTTTCATGCGCTGTTTTGCCACACGGCGAAAACAAGCAAGAATCGAAAGAATATTTCTGTCCCCAGCATACTAGTTTGATGATGGCGGCAGAGACGCAAAGCCAAACGTGCCCCGCGAATCTTTCGCAGCTCTCCAAATGAAAGTTGAAGTTTGAAAGTGCATTGCTCTAACGACGAAAATAAAAATGAGCTCAGGTAAATTCTAACTGCCTCCTTGTTGTTTTCGTTAAGAAAATGTACTACACAAAAATTTTGAGTTGTTTCCCCCTCGGGCTAGCAAGCAGCACCGCCCCGGTACGCCGTCTCTCGCTCCGCTACGGTGCGGACCGGCCGACGAGTGCGAGAGAGACACGGTGAGGACGGCACCGCGTACAAAGCGAATGAAGCGGGGCAGGTGGCCACCTTGGGACGTCGCACAGTGGGCCAGAAGACGGCGCAGGTGGCCAAAACTCGAGACGCGTTTTGAGCTCCAGGGTCGCTAAATGGGGGGTCCCATTCAGCGACTCGTCCGGGATTTTGACCGCCTCCCCTGGTCCTCTGGCCCACTGTGCACGGCCTCCTTTCTTTGGGACTCCTTTGTCGTCTCAGCCCAGCCGGGCTTCTCATTATTCGACATGGCGCCGTCAGCGCCCCATAACCCAGACGTACGGCCAAGGCCGCGAGCCAGGGCGTTTAGTTCGACAGGTGTCTAACTCACTCCCAATGATTTCGGCGGGCCGTTTAGCCCGACAGGTGTCTGACTCACTCTCAATGATTCCGGACAAAGGCCGAATGTCGAGCTGCCAATTAGCGCACTGCCGAATGAAAGGAACACGGCCTGCTCCCAGCAGCACTGTGTCGGCTTACATCAACGCGTGGCGGGATTGGTCTGGTTCGCCGACGACATCTCGACACGTAATCAGGTGATGAAAGTTCCGCTCCACCGCCACAGAGTCACTCGCGCAAACAAACACAGTGTCCCTTTTTAGCGGCGGCGTTCCCAAAGTCGGAGTGCTGCGCGGGTATAAAGTGACGGGGCGACGGGGAGCCGCACGGGGCAAGGCAGCGCGGGGCGACGCACAGTGGGCCAGAAGACCGGCGCATGCGTTCAAAACTCTAGACGCGTCTTGAGCTCCAAAGTCGCTCAATGGGACTCGAACCGACCGTGTTACCCCACCAATGGATTCCTCGTTCGGAGAGTAATCCATTGGTGGGGTCGCACGGTCGGTTCGAGTCCTGTTTAGCGACTCTAGAACTCAAAACGCGTCTAGAATTTTGGCCGCCTGCGTCCTCTGGCCCACTGTGCGCGACGCCCCTTTCGCCGACTTCAGCATTCAGCTGTTTGCTCTTTCTCTTTCTCTCCCCGAAAGTTGCAACAATGAAAGTCGGGACAAACCAACCCACCGCGCCCACACACACTCCCTGCCTGCAGGCCGCAGCGTGCTCTCGTGGGAGGCTGGCTGCCAGCCCCGACTGGGCGCCTCAGGCGGCTGCCTGCACTGCGCTGCACGACCGCGAGTCAAGCCGCACGTCGGGGTGTCCTCCGAATGCCAGGCTGCTGTTGGCGCGGCGCGTCGCAACACTGACTCAGAATCTGCTTGACAAGGTTTGCGAATCGTTCCGACAACAGAGGGCGCCGTGCCGCGCCGGGCGGCATCGGAGCGGGCACGCACGGCGACGGCATCGACGTCGAGATATCGGAGACAGTCCTCGCCAATAAGCTGGCCTGCCCGAGGCGGTGGCCTCCTCGGCACGGCTCAGCCGCAGCCGCCGGGGAGTAGTGGGTCCCGCCAGGCCCCGCCAGCCGTCTGATTTCGAACACTGCTTCGTCGCTCTGTCTCTCTCGCACCCCTACGGACCGCCCCATGAGTGCGAGAGAGACAGAGCGACGAAAGCAGTGCTCGGAATCAGACGGCAGGCCCCGCCAGGCCCCGCCAGGCCCCGCCAGGCCCCGCCAGGCCCCGCCAGGCTCCGCCAGGCCCCGCCAGGCCCCGCCAGGCCCCGCCAGGCCCCGCCAGGCCCCGCCAGGCCCCGCCAGGCCCCGCCAGGCCCCGCCAGGCCCCGCCAGGCCCCGCCAGGCCCCGCCAGGCCCCGCCAGGCCCCGCCAGGCCACGCCAGGCCCCGCCAGGCCCCGCCAGGCCCCGCCAGGCCCCGCCAGGCCCCGCCAGGCCACGCCAGGCAGGACGGCCGTTGCCCCAGATTAAGGCCAGAGGAGCCATGTTCCACTTGGAAGCCCTCGTCTCGGACGACTTTCAGACTGTTCTTTCGGCTTGTACTTGCTAATGAAGTCGCGGCGACACGGACCGAGAGGCCGACGGGTCGACAACTAACTCCCCTCAGCCGTGCACGAGCAGGGAGAGCGGGTATTACCAGGAGTGATATGAGCGTCTTATAAAGTAATGTGTAGTATTATAGAGGTAATGTAGAGGCAAAAAAGAATTGTGGTCCTATGCAAGTTACATGGTGATACACAGGTACTGTACATGGCCACCGCGTTCGATGTAATTGCTGAGCCTGACTGCATCTGCATCGGAATCGGAAAACCAACGGGCGAAGCCCTCCGCTAGGTCGGGCGGTGGTGGGGGTAGCATAGCGGCTCGCTGGCTCGGGAGGCCGGATCGCCTGAAGGTAGGCACACGCCATGCACGGCTGTGTGGCGGGCTTGCATCGTCGCCCCCTGCAGCCAAGGACGTTTTTCGCAAGTTTAAGTACCTTCCAGACCTCCGATCGCAACGAGGTGTGCACCATTCGATGCGGCGTACTCACATTGACTCAAGGACCCCATGTTTCTTGAGAAATGGGGGCGGATTTACGTAGAAAAGCGAGAAAAGCAAGAAAGAAGCCCCCGTAAGTAGGCAGGCCCGCCATGCACTGCTGCGTTGCGGGCTTGCATCTAACGGCGCGCACGAAAAACGCCCCGCATGCGTAAACGGCTGAGATTTTCGAAAAACGTCTTGAACGAAAGTTGTAGGAAATAGAAAGGACAATCAAAGCCACCCTATCCGAATAAGATGCGAGCTCAAAATTTTTCGACAACAAAGAAAAACGTTTTCTGAAACTTCGGGACAAGTTTTTGGAATGAAGAAGTCATTTTAGATGGGGGGTCAAAGCGAGGCGTTTGTAGGGCTTTTCACAAGCTTCCACCCAGAGAAAACCGTTTGTTGATATGTTATTTAGTTTGGTCAGGAGGGAAGATTGAATCGGGAGGTGTCGGTGCCGTTCGCGAGCAGCGGCCGCGGGCGAGAGGGGAAGGGGCATGGAGGTGGGGATGGAGGGGAGGGGGAAGGAAACTGGATGGTTTGTTTTGGTGCACGCATGAGTTTATTCATTTATAAACCGGTCACAATTTGATTCATAATCCGCCGTGCGCAATGGCGCAAACGTGTCAACTTCTGTAACTGCACCTCAGCCAGCAGGCCTTAGTTGGTGCGCGGGACGCGCACCTGAGGGATACTACGGATAGTTTCAGGTTCGGTTGAGTTATGCTAGCGTTAGGTCTGTCGCGAGTAGAGTAAGACCTGTCGCGACCCCGTTAGGTTAGGTTAGAGTTGGTTGGACCATTTAGTTAGGTTAGGTCTGTCGCGAGTAGAGTAAGATCTGTCACGACCCCGTTAGGTTAGGGTGGGTTGGACCATTTACCTTGGTTAGGTTTGCATTATCACACCAAATTATTTGTCTCAATTCCTAGCATTCAGAAGTATTTCCACATGGAAAAGAGGCATAACTCAACTGGACCCCTTACACGCTCCCCATTTAGCGGAAAATGGAAACGACTAAAGTCTGCATGACTCCGTTGAAAAAGTTAACAACAGAAGATAACTCAATCTGTATGTTTATGAATCAAGTGCAAAAAGAATCACTTCAACTTAACCCTCTTTATTTTTACAACTTAAGTTGCACAAAAGAAAGCCAAAAAATATACCAGGGTAATAAACACTTTACGCAGACCATAATTCTAGTTGTATTGTCTTTGAATTCCACTTCGCTTAGAAAAATTAAGTTAAGATGACTTCGTTATCCATTTTAACGGATATTGATAAGTTGAAGAACCCTCTACGGAATGACCTGATACTTTGATGTATTTCTCAAAATTTTACATATACTTTTTCAATTTCTCATCATCCGCACCTTTTTTTTTTGTTCTTCGAACAGTCTTCTGTTTCTCCTGAAAAAATTGGTGGCCAAAATGGAGTTTAGCGACGGAAAAAAATAATCGTCTTATGCGCTGCATTTATAAATTTTTGGACTTTCCTGATATTTTATGTGTTTGTTGAGATATCCAATTTTCCTTTAATGGCTGACAGGTCCTTGTGGCACGTTTTGAACCCACAAAGTTTGAAACGGGGCCACGACTAAATCGTGTATATTGGTTAACGTTTGAGTGGAGTTACTCTGAAGTAGAAATTAAAAGCATCGGCACCAGTCTCTTGGTCTTTGCATCTACAATTGGAAAAATGATATTCCGTTCCGAAGCTACAACCAACACCGTTTCGTGGAGAGGAAATGGAAAGCACCTGTGAGAATACTTCAGTTTTAATAGAGAAGATTTGGTGATTTGATGCACTTTTTCAAAGCAATAACTTATCCCCTTAAGAGTCAAATCCAGCATCCTGTAATGGCGGACGAAGAATTGGGTATTGGCTCAGCCCCGGAGCTTGCTTCCGCCTAGTAATTAAGTTGTCAACCCCTCGCGCGCGGCACCACTCCACTGCTCTGACGCCATGATCGCGGCGGGCACTCGGCGGGACAACACGGCCGGTGGCAGCACGGCCAGCGGAAACACGCAACACGCCCAGGGCAAGCAGGCCGTTGGGGGCCAAAGCCAAAGCCTGCAGCACGGAGGCAGCCAGGCGGAGAGCGCCCGGGCGGTAGCCTGCCCGGCCGACTGCCGTGTCCACGCGTTGCCGCCTGCCCGGGCGGCCGCCCTCTCCGCCACCACCGCACAGAGGGTCAGGAGACCGCTGAGGCGGCCAAAACCCTTGATGCGTTTTGAGCTCCAGAGTCGCTAAATGGGACTCGAACCGAACGTGTGACCCAACCAATGGGTTCCTCGTTTCGAGACCAATCCATTGGTGGGGTCACACGTTCGGTTCGAGTCCCATTTAGCGACTCTGGAGCTGAAAACGCGTATAGCATTTTGGCCGTTTCAACGGTCTCCTGACCCTCTGTGCACCGCTACCATCGGCCACGCTGGCCGGCACCGCGATGGTCTTGCACATGCGCAGCTAGAACGGCCAGAGCGGCCAGAAATCCGAGATAGTGGCACAAAGGTGAGTCCGGACCGCACCGCTCGCCGTGTTTATGACAGCCCAGGATGATGACATTGTGTTCCTGCCGTGCCACGCCGTGCCGCGCCAAGTTTACGCCGCCGCTCGCGCCGTTTACTGCCCGTCGTGAACGCGACAGGGGCGGGGCCGCCTGCGCCAGGCTACGCCAGGCTGGGCGTGCAGGCGCGCTGGGCCGCGGCCATGCGTGGACAGACACCGCGCTGAGTGCCTCGTGCTGGCCGCGTCACGCAGACCACACCACAGCGGAGGTCGAAACGCGTCCAACGGAAGTGCGCGGCGCGGACTGAGCGAGGAGCTCTCCGGACGCCCGAGCTCCACAAGTGACGCGATCGATTGATGGATCACTGCTGGGAGCTGGGCAGGTGTCGAGTGTCGCGAGGAGGCGAGGGCCGTGGGAGCAGGAGGGGGCGGCGCCGCCGAGGAAGACCGCCTACGGACCGCCGCCGCGATGGGACGTCCTGATTTCCATTCGGGCACCGCGGAGCCCCGCCGGGGGCACGGCGCCCCCGCCGCCGGGACCACCGCGGGGACGCCCTCAAGCCGACTTGGCGGCGAGGCCGGGCTAGGCGCGCTGAGGGAGGGAGGGGGCAGGGAGGAAACTCCGCAACATGACACGACCGACAATCGCGATTTGAATCCGGCCGACGCACCGCGCGCCGCCTCAGTCCCCCTCCTCCCGGACCCGAGCAGCAGCCCGGTTCGCGAAGTGTCTGATTAATAATCTGTGCGGAGGGGCACATCACGCACACTAAACTCTTGTGGACTTTTTTAATGCATAATTATGCACTTTTTATGCATAGTTATGCATGCACAGATACATACGTAAGGTGTGTATAACATTATGCATCATTGTGTACATTTTGTGCATCTTCTTGCATTAAATGTACACAGTGATGCATAATATTATACACACCTTACGTACGTTTCTGTGCATGCATAATTATGCATTAAAAAGTCCACAAGATTTTAGTGTGCGGCGTGTATAACACATTTATGCGGTGACGTCTACGCCTTAGAACGAGTGCGTCAGCGTGTCAGCGTGTATGTCGTGTGTATGAATGCATGTATGTGAGTGTGTGCGCGTGTGTGAGTGTTTATTTTCCAGGGCTCCTTGGCTCCCACTTCTCGACGCACCCTCGAGTCTACCTCCCGCCCTGGCTTCTCCTCCTCCACTGAGTGTGTGTGTGTGTGTGTGTGTGTGTGTGTGTGTGTGTGTGCGCGCTGGACCGCTTTATTGCGTGCGTCACGGCCCATACAACGGCGACACACGCGCGCCCGACGCCATCGCGCCGCTCAGTCAGATTAGTAAAGTAGTTTCGAAGGGAAGCGAAGCGGGGCAGGGCGGGTGGCCAGGGATTGGGGCCGGCGGAGAAGCGGTGAGGTCCCCTTGCGTGTATTATTCAGACTTCGTCGGCGCACAGTGTGCCACCCAGTGTGCCGCAGTCGGTCAGGAGTAGAGGCAAGAGGCCTTGAGGGAGTCGTGGGGGAAGGTGTCGTAAAAAGGGATAGCGGCGACTGCGCGCCGCTCCTGGCGGCTGGCTCTGCCGAGAGCTCTGACAAGCCCCGTCGAGCGATTCGGTGGAGTCGTTTCGTCGCCCCGTCTCTGTCGCACTCGAGGGGCTCTCCGTAAGGGGTGCGACAGAGACAGAGCGACGGCCGACGGCGGGGCGATGTTCATGCAAGCGGCGCATCGGCGGGCACCATCATTGGCATCAGCCGAGCTGCCGAGCATTACGAGGGGCTATCGGAGAAGGCGGAGGGGAGGGGGGAGGGGAGGGGGAGGGGAGGGGGAGGTGAGGGGAGGGGAGGCACCTGGGCACCCCGTCTACCGCGAGCATCGTCATGTTATTATGCGGCTCCCGAATCCCTGTAAGGGTCGGGATCTGCGCCCGTCCCTGGGGATGTGCGCAACGCGCGAGCGGGACTGCCGTACATGGACTACCACGGTGGGGGGAGGCAAACAGGCAGACAGCACCCCGTCGCCCGGCACGCCGAGGCAGCGGGCAAGGCCGCCACGCGCGCGCCGTTAGAGGGGGAGTGGGGGAGGGGGGGACCCGCGGCTTTAGTTTTCACTTGCACGACAACGCGTGCCCCGCCGGCAGCGCCGCCGCGGCGCGCCACCAACAGGGGCATAACGGTTAGGCGCCGTCCCGGGCCGGGCGGTCATTCGGACCTGGGGGGTCCCTCAGGAAATCAGGGTGACCCCGCGGCGGTGCTGGCGTCGCTCTGTCTCTCTCGCACCCCGACGGGGCGCGCCGCGTGAGTGCACACACGGGACGGGACGCGCCGCGTGAGTGCGAGAGAGACAGGCGCACAAAGGGACGAGCGCGCCGCGTCAAGACGTAACGAGGAACGACCTGCAGGACCACCTGTGGCGCGGCAGAGATGGCCGCACCGCCGCCGCGCAGCACGAGCAGGCAGCCGGGCTGGCGGCCAGTCAGGCAGGCAACAAATTCAATCGCGCGAGCAGAGCAGAGCACAGCTACGACTCCACGGCTAATGGGAACCGCGGCCCGCGGCCGCGCTTTGCAGGAAGGGCCGGGCACTGCCGGGGTCAAGTTGAGGGGAGGGGGCGGCAGAAATTAATTGCGGACCACAATGGCAACGCGCGCGCACACACACACACACTGTTAACGTTAATCAAAAAAATATCGCGATAACGCTAACGTTAAACTGTCATTAACGTAACCGCGCAAAAGTTCGTCACTTTTGAAAAATTAACGCGATAACACTGACGTTTTATGAAATATTAACGGCGCAATGTTAAAAACAACCCGCCGTCAAAAGTAGCGAAGGAAGAGGAAAGCCCGCAGGGATTTCCACTCGCCTGCAGAAGTAAACCCCTTCATCTTGGTGCGGCGGACCCGACCCCCTCCCTTTCCACCGTGGAGCACCTGACGGACCCGCGGTGACTCCCAGCCACCCCGCCAAAGCAGCCCCGCTGAGCAGAATGCAACACGAAGGCTAATTTGCCAAGTTGAATGAATAAATTTGCGCGCCGCCTGCCGGAGCGCGTTTTGACGTGTTATTTTGTTGTTTTTTTTTCCTCCGTGCCGCCGCCTCGTCTTTCCCAACGCCGTTTCTGAAAGTTGGTGCGCACGCATGCCCGGCTGTACCGACGCGCTGGGCGACAGGGGACAGGGGGTGCAAACAAACTTGCCACGCCTGTCCGGCGCGCGGGTCCGGGTTCGAGTCCCGGCCGGGCCGGCCAAACCAAAAAGTCGATTTGCGTTCGAGGGGGCGGTCGGACCGGCCCCGCGGGGGGCGTGGGGGCCCCGCAGGCCGCAGCCGCGCCCCAGCCGCAGGCGTCAAGGCGTATAATTTCCGGCATTATTGTGTTGTTCTGTGCGGGGCCTCGCCGAGGCTGCCATTCCCAACGCGGCGTCGCTTTCTCTCTCGCGGGGCGTCCCGCGTGGGTGCGAGAGAGACACCTTGTGGTTCCGCAGCAGCCTCCAGGCACCCCTCCGGCAGCGCCAAGTGTATGAAATTAGAGCGGCGCAGTCGCGGCTCAAGGGCGAGGGCTGCGACCCACCTGATCAAAATACAAAGATGCTGTTAGACCCATTTTCCCCCTGCGTGGCGCGACCCAGCCCTCTCTCTCTCTCTCTCTCTCTCTCTCTCTCTCTCTCTCTCTCTCTCTCTCTCTCTCTCTCTCTCTCTCTCTCTCTCTCTCTCTCTCTCTCTCTCTCTCTCTCTCTCATCAACGGCAACCTCTCCAAGTCCGGAAACTAAGTTCACCAACTACATGTCAAAGCGGCGCGCCTATAGCGGCGTGCATCACACGCGACGAGGTGAGGGTGGGGGTAGGGGAAGGGGGGGCTGCTTTTAAAGACGTAAAACTGGAACTTTGGCACCGAGCGGCGCGCGTCGAAGTACAGGCTCGAGCGACATGAAGCAGGAAGACGACTTCAAAAAAAAAAAGTGCGCATAATATGGTAAACCGGTTCACAGATAACTTATTATTCAGGAAAGGCCGGGAATAATATCCGCTGTATCCTCCTCCATCTCTACCTTCATCCTCCGCACCCTCTCCCTTCCCAACTTCATAGTCATGGAGCGAAGGAGACACGTAAACAACCAACGCCGCTTCGCGTCCCGCCGCGTCCCCCCCCCCCCGCCTCGGCCTCGCACCGCGCGTGGTTTCGTCGTCCGCGGGCGATTTCCATTTTCTCCACGCGACGAGCGACAGAGAAGAAGAAGACGCTGCGAGAGAGACCGAGAAAGATCGTGAAGAAAGGGGAGAGGATGAGGATGGCGCCGCCCTGCGGCCGTAAGGTGTGTCTAAAATTATTCATCTCGCAAAGAAGACAATAAAATGAGCGGGGGGAAAGCAGCAAAAATAAGAAAGCCAGGTTCGTCGCGGCGAGGCGGGCGTCAAGGCCAGTCACCCCGAAGTCCCTGACAATGTGCGCAGACGAGTCGCCGCGGGGAGACGTATTGAACCAGCAGCAGCCGACAGGTCCGACAGGTGACGAAAAAGATTCTCAGACTGCGGGGCGTGTGCCGATCGGACCGTGCGAGCGAGAGAGCGCGCTTGCCGGGCTGCAGCGAGCGCTGCGCCAAGCGAGCGAGTTTGCAGGCCGACCCGCCCTCGGGCGATCTGAAGGGGGGAGGGGGAAGCGAGCGGACGGCAGGGGGAGGAGAGGGGCTCGAGGAGACTGACGTCGATTTAACATCGATCAACCTCCGAACCGAAAACCGGCGCATAACGGACAGGGTCTAGGAGGGAGTTGTCTTCGCCGGCGAGTGGGGGTGGGGGGTGGGGGCGGGGGTGGGAGTGGGGGAGGGGGCTGGGGTGGAGGTGGGGGCGGGCCACGCCCACGCGGCGCAACAGGGGTCGGGCCAAAGCTGTGTGTTCGCGGGGGCGGCTGCAACACAAGCAACAACGCCGCCCAGTGGGCCAGAAGATCGGCGCAGGCAGCCGAAATTATAGACGCGTTCTGAGCTCCGGGGTCGCTACATGGGACTCGAGCTGAACGTGGGACCCCACCAATGGATTCCTCTTTCGGAGAGCAATGCATTGGCGGGGTCACACGTTCGGCTCGAGTTCCATTTAGTGACTCTGGAGCTCAAAACGCGTCTAGAATTTTGGCTGCCTACGCCGGTCTTCTAGCCCACTGTGCGCCGGGCCGCTGTCCGTCCTTCTGGTTGCCATGGCAGCATGCACACTTTTTGTACCCTTTCGCCACAGCCGGCCAGAGGCCCCTCCTCGAAGCTGAGAGCACTGCGAGCACGCCGAGGGAGGAATCTTCGAGCAGCAGCGGGGCCGTCCGACTCTCATGTTCAGGGAAACAACCCGCGTCCATGCTCATGCAGGGGGCAGCGAAGCACTCGGCCATCCTTGAACGGATCTCAAGGTCTGCCAACACACACCAGAAGAAGGTTCTTTACCCAGACAGGAAACGCGCGCCCGCGTGTGCGGGTGCGCGCGCGTTCTTTGTATGCCAAGGAGGTCCCAACAAACATCCATCACCACGAGTGCGCACCCTGCGCGGCCCCTCGTACGCTTATTGCATGCACTCGCACACTGCACTACGCCAGGCGGCGGACAGCCGTCAGGCAGCCAGTCTGTCGCAGGCGGCAAGCCCGGCAGGCAGGCAGGCAAAACGCTTCCTACGGAAGGCGACGGCAGCGGCAGCGGGGCGGCGCAAAAGGAAAGGCGAAGCGTCGCCGAGACGGAGGGCGGTGCGTGCTGCACCACGCAGCCGAGCGAAAAGTCGCTCTCTCTCTCCCTCGCACCGCGCCGAGCCGCGCCATGAGGGCGGCAGAGACGGAGCGGAATCAGCCCGCAGAGTGGGGAAGCCCGCCGTCAACGACACCGCGCGTCTGCTCCCGGCAAACACTCTCATTGCGGGGCAATTTATCAGGGGAACAGAGACAACGGTCTCGCTGCTGCGGGTTCCCTAAGTCAACCCGTCGCACCGCATCGACCCGGCCAGCAGGCCGAGCGGAGCGGGGCGCATCGTCTGTCTCGCACCCCTCGGGGACGCCCCCTGAATGCGGGCGAGACAGCTCGGATCGCCATCCAATCGGCCGGGGACACAATACAGGCAGGAATAGCGCGCCGAGATGATCTACGCTGCGGTTGCGGTGGCGGCCCAGTGCAGGGCGGGCGGGGCACAGTGGGCCCGACAACCGGCACAGGTGAGCAAAATTATTCTAGACGCGTTTTGAGCTCCAGAGTCGCCTTATCGGACTCAAACCTCACGCGTGAGCCCACCAATGGATTGCTCTCCGAATGACGAATCAATTGTTTGGGTTACTTGTTCGGTTTCAGTCTGTAGCTCATCCCCTTCAAGGCGCACGCCGCCGCCGCCTCGCCCGTCCGGATGGTGCTCGGCAGGGTTGCCTCCGAGGCAGCCTCCACTAAAACGAAAGCAGCGAGCCCCGAAACGGTTCGGCGGGCGGCGGGGGCGTGGCGGCGGCGCGGGCCATGTGCCATTAACGCATCAACGGCAACGGGCCTGGCCTAGCCTGGCCTCGGACAGGCGGAAGCCGGTGGCGGCGAAGCCGACCATAGCCGTTCCAATTGGCGTTCAACGCACGTAAACACAGACAGCGTGTCCACGCACTCACTCTCTCTCTCTCTCTCTCTCTCTCTCTCTCTCTCTCTCTCTCTCTCTCTCTCTCTCTCTCTCTCTCTCTCTCTCTCTCTCTCTCTCTCTCTCTCTCTCTCTCTCTCTCTGTGTGTGTGTGTGTGCACTGCCTAACGCAGTCTACCTCTGGACAACAGCAGTGGCAATCATCACAAACCCCTCTATAGCAGCACGCCAGCCGTCCGCGCGCCAAGCCTCTCGCAGTGGGCGTGGCGTGGCAGGGCGGGGTAGGAGGGTCGGCAGGTGTGGGGCGCGGGGGTGGCCTACTTACGGCCGGAAGTGATGCAGATTGCGAGAGACTGGTGGCCCTCAGGTGTGCGTGGGTGTGAGAGTGTGTGTGTGTGTGTGTGAGAGAGAGAGAGAGAGAGAGAGAGAGAGAGAGAGAGAGAGAGAGAGAGAGAGAGAGAGAGAGAGAGAGAGAATTTGTCCGCTCTAATGAACCGGGGCGCAAAGGATAGAGAGGTTCAACTATGGAAGGTGCCGACGGAGCTGTTGCTTCTCTACCCCCCCCTTTTTTCCCGCCCTCTTCCCCTGACAATCCATAGCGCTGCCAACTACGCCGGCGCCTTTGTGTGCGAACTGAGTGCCCTTCCGAAGGCAATAGTTCGGCCGGAATTCCATCCCCGCCCTCCGCCACAGTCTTGGGGCGCAGAGCGACCCTGACGCACGCTGCGCTGCACCTGGCACACGCCGCACGGCGAACCTCATTGTTGTGCCTCCACCCGGCCACCGACACAGCGACTCGGCCCGGCCTGGGCGGGGGGGCCAGCGAAGCCAGCGCCCTTCGCAAACACGCGGCGCCGCAAACAATCAAGATGAATGTCTAACGCCGCGCGCCGCCGCCGGGCGAGTAAACTGTTACGGAAAGAAAATCAGAGAGAAAAATCGCCCGCTGTTTTGGCGAGAGGTCCTCGTCCCCCCCTGGGACACGACCCCCCCCCCCCCCACCTACCCCCACATACACACACAATGACTACCCGACGTTGCAAGAGGAATAAGGCGCAGACATCTCGCGGCTCAACGGCATCGCCAATACCGCCGTCATCCTGACACAAATCGCAGCGTCAGACTCGTTTCGCGATAGCGCGGGAAGAAACGCGGCACGTCCCTGAGGAGGCTGACATAACCGTCGCTATACGGGACCTGCCACTGCCACCAACCTTCACTCAGCCCTGCATTCCCCGCGACACGTAAGAGACTCCGCAGAGTCTACTGCATGGATTGTTTTTTTTCTGCCGCCCCCACTCCGCCCTTCTGCCAGCCGGCGGCAGACTGCCCGCACCCCCACTCCACTGCCTAACTGCCTTCCCCCACTCCGCCCTTCTGCCAGCCGGCGGCAGACTGCCCGCACCCCCACTCCACTGCCTGCCTTCCCCCACTCCGCCCTTCTGCCAGCCGGCCGCAGACTGCCCGCACCCCCACTCCACTGCCTAACTGCCTTCCCCCACTCCGCCCTTCTGCCAGCCGGCCGCAGACTGCCCGCACCCCCACTCCGACTGACTGCCTTCCCCCACTCAGCCCTTCTGTCGGTCTGCCGCAGACTGCCCGCACCCCCACCCCACTGGCTACCGCTCTCGCTCAGCTCAAAGCCCGGCTGTTAGGCGGGCTCTTGTCAGTGTTTGAGGGCGCCGCGAATCCCAGCATGATTCTTGAGGTAGAAGCAGCGTGTGGAGCGCTAGTACTTGCGAACTTGCGCCGCTCAGCAGCGGGACCGTCTCTGATAAGCGCGGGATGGATGACCGCCCGGAGCCGGAAATGGTAGCGGAAGACTATAATAGCGGAAACGGGCAGCGGGAAAGGAAACAACGACTTTACCCGCATAGAGCGGGGAAACGAAGAAAAGAATTGCTGCTTTTAGCCTTGTTTGTTGTTTCTTTCCCCTCGGCGTTTGTTTTCAACCCGCCTCACAACAAAGCCAGCCCTGACGCGCGCAGAGGCCTGAAAACAAGAATGCAATAAAACAATGAAAAAGCCTCGAAATGGATTTTGTGTCACGCTTGGCGAGTCAATTCAATTCCGACTTGATATTACATCGAGCAGGGGCAGTGTCCGGCAGCTGGCAGTCATCCCGCTACAACAGCCGAGGGCGACTCCACACTCTTTGAGCTCATGAAATGAGACGCAAATGCGATTCGTGATAGTGCCAATGCATGGCGTTTCGATTGAGGAATCCATCGCTGCCCTCACTAGTCTGATTCGAGGAGTAAAGGCTGCAGAGAACGTGACCAGCGCCTAAACTTTCCAGTTGCTTGGTGCTACCCAGTGAGGGTGGCGAGGACAGGTTTCCAAGGCAGTGTCTGCGGGCGAAACCAATAGAGGCCCAATCACTTTGGTAGCTTTCATCGCGTGGGGATGGTCCCACAGGAGGCCCCAGCGGCGGCCAGCGGCCAGGCCCAGCAATGGCCAGCCCTAGAGTCCTAGAGTAGGACTCTAGCCAGCCCCAGCGGCCAGGCCCCGGCCCCAGGGTCGGCGAGCGCACAGCCGCGCCGCACACGATTATTACGGGTCGGAAGCCAACGTGTACTCGTCGAGATTGGAGTACTACCCGCACAGCATGCGGCGGAGCATGACAAAAAATTGACAACAAAAGGGGGAAAAAGGAAGAAAAAGACTGAAGGGGGTCCCGAACTCAATACACGCACCGCTCCCCTCACTGGCTGCAGATTCGATCACACGAGGGCGGCGGACACGCCCCGAAGGAACTCGATGACAGTTCGATATATCGACGATACGGTATCGAGGTTCGTTCCCACATATTGCGTCGGAAGGCAGTCATTTTCAGTGGCGCAACAAGCGGAGCGCGGCGGCAGCGCGGCGGAGTGGACGAACAATGCGTTCGGCGGCACAATGCAGCGTGCGGAGCAAAGCGCGGCCGCCCTGCGCGCCGGACCGAAAACTTTGCCTCGAACCAGCCGCCGCACAATGGGCCAGAGGACCGGCGCAGGCGGCCAAAACTCTAGACGCGTTTTGAGCTCCAGAGTCGCTACGTGGGACTCGAACCGAACGTGAGACCCCACCGATGGATTCCTCGTCCGGAGAGCAATCCCTTGGTGGGGTCACACGTTCGGTACGAATCCCATTTAGCGCCTTTGGAGCTCAAAACGCGTCTAGAGTTTTGGCCGCCTGTGCCCGCTGTGCGCCGCGGCCCTGCAGCGACTAGGGCGGCCCCTTGACCAGCGGTTCCCAACCTTATTCGGCTCGCGACCCAAAAATGGCTGCCAAACATTTGCGCGGCCCCACAGCCAAACATTCGCGACCCCACACCAACTCCCCCCGCAAAAAAAAAAAATTATTGTTTCTTTGTACCTATTGAGTGAATACAGTAGCTTCGGGCACGGCGAGGCACTCCACTTAGTTGCAGCGGTGCGCGTGGAAGCAACACGCATGTCCCGTTTGCCGTGTGGAATGTGCCGCGTCCTGTCCCTCGGCCGCACGCCCTGGTGCATCGCGGCGGTGCGGCCGCAGCCGCGGCCCCGCCGGCGACGCGCGGCCCGGCCCTCCAGCCACGCACGCGCGGCACTGGCCAAGGCCCCAGCAGGCCGCGAAGGCCTTCCTGCTGCCCGCAGCCGTCCCCGCCCGCGGCCGTATGGCGCTGGGTGCGGCGCTGGGCTTCAAGGCTCAAGTTGTTTACTTGCCCGCGGGCCTCACGCTCCGCCGCAGCTCCGTCGAGCGGCACCGCGCCCTGTGCGAGCGAGAGAGAGGGAGAGACCGACTTGGAAGTGGATGGCGGAGGACGGTCAGAGGCCAGCGCCGGCAAGAAACCCCAGCCCCTGGCCCGGCCGGCAGTCAGGCTGGCAGGCAGAGTTGGCTGGCTGGCTGGCTGGCCGGCAGGGATAGGCCTGGGCGATTATTGGTATTCATTGTAATCGGCCGATGAATAAAATAATCGCGATTGGTGTCGATTAGCGGTTCGGTAATCGGTAATCGAAAACGCTAACGATTCATCGAGAAATCTCGATTAATCGACTTTACATTAATCGGAACATGCCGATTAATCGAAATGAGCCGATTAATTAGAAATTATAAATAAAGGCTCAAGGCAGCGGGAGAGCGAAACACGACCAACGCCTCGCTCTGGCAAGGTTGCTTTCCTTGCCCCGTTCAGCCCTGCCCTGGACAGCGATCGCGCGATCGATCCTGGCTCTGCTTGTTCGAACGACCGGATGGAGGGATCACGATAACCAATTTACTAATAATCGATAAAGCGACGATTAATTGATAATCGGTCATCGTTAATTAATCGTTCATACACACGATTACCGAACCGCTAATCGGAGGTCCGCAAAAATCGTCCGATTATCAAAATAATCGCGATTATTTTCGATTAGTCGATTAATCGCCCAGGCCTAGGCAGGGAGGCCCGCGCAAGGTCCCGCAGCTCCGGGGATAAAACGAATGGCGGTTTGTGCAAAGAATAACGCAAAGCTGTCTTCCACGTATCATCTGTGTATTTTTCTCTGGGCCTTTCTCTGCGCACACACACACAGACACACACACACACACACACACTCGCGCGCGCGCGCCTGTACGTCACACGGTAAAGCGGAATGTGGAAGGGGGAGAGGTGCTTTGCACAGTGAGCCCTGCACAGAGGATATTGCACGTGCGAGGCACGCGTCCAGAAAGGTAAACACACTCTCCATAAAAACCACCCTTCCTACATGGTGTCACTGTCACACACGCGCACCCTGAAATTACTCTCTCAATCCCTCATACAGATAGATGGTGCGGGCAAATAAACAAAATCACTGTCCGATGCACTGACTCGCATTACGTACGGGGCTCGTCGGAAAGCTGCTTTGGGAGTCGGCTCGGCTGCTCCCCACGCGATGCCCTGCAAACACGACCAAACAAAGTCAGCGGCTCTGATCCAGCGTCCATCCGCCTGGGCGGGATCGGGCCCGGTCGGAAAACCCTGCTCGGAATCCTCCGCGAGGAATCCTCAAATTGGCCGAGCGACATGGATTGCTGGCGGAGAAAAGGGAACAAATAACAAGAGGGATTGTCTGTTACGCGCTTTGTTTGCATTCCATTCCGTCCGGAGTCCGCGGCACGATCAGGTCGCGTCGCTGCCTCGTGACACAGTGGGCCATCGCGCCACTCACGCGCGACACCAAACAGAGAGAGACACACACACACACACACACACACACACACACACACACACACAGAGTTTTTCAGAGTGTGGAGGCACGGCGGCGGGTCGCTGCCTGCGAGGCGCGTGGACGGAGAGGCCGGCCGCAGGAGACAAACTGGCAACGGCGGACGAAGGCGTTTGGACGTGCTGACCGACGGAAGGACCGGACCAATGGGCGATGGCCGAGCCGATGGCTGTGCCGGTGGCCGTCCCCAGTCTCATTTCCATGCGGAGCAGCCCCAGCACGCCCCGGGCGCCCCCCGCCCCACCCACGCCCTCCCAAAGTATTGGCGGAATGAGTGTCGACAGGCCGGCGGCGGTCGTGCGGCCAGCGGCCCGGCCACCCCTAGGCATGCCCTTCCTCGCACACGAGCCAAATGGGATAGGTCTGCGGGCACCCTGGAAAGTTGCCATATTATACGCCTTCTGGGGTACCGCAGTTATTGGCTGGGGGAGCACAGTGGGCCAGAAGACAGGCGCAGGCGGCCAAAATTCTCGACGGGTTTGGAGCTCCAGAGTGGCTAAATGAGACTCAAACCGGACGTGTGACCCCACCAATGGATAGCTCTCCGAACGAGGAATCCATTGGTGGGGTCACACGTTTGGTCCGAGTCCTGTTAGCGACTCTAGAGCTCAAAACGCTTTAAGGATTTTGGTCGCTTGCACCGGTCTTCTGGCCTACTGTGGGAGGGGGAGTCGAGGCGCACATGAATACGCCGGGACCCTACGCAGCGCCATTACACCCCGCGGGCCGCATGCATGCAGCGGATTACAGCTACCCCCCACCCCCACGACCACCTCATTCACTTTCGCAGAAATTTTCTTAATAGTGTTGATTTTACTTGTGTTACTCTGGATACATTTTGTGTTAAAAAGTCTTTGGAAATTATTTAAAGGAGAACAAAAAATTAGTATAAAACAATTTAAAAGCCTTAGGAATTTTGCTTTGGGAAATTGTCCTGCATCCAGTCTTGATTGACATAGAGAGTGAGCCGCGGGTGTTTTGATCAAATCCCCGCCGATTTCCTCTCCAGCTGCAGCCTGACACTGTGGCGGTGTTCATGGGTAGGACGAAAACGGAGGTCGGACAAAAAAAAAGGTCGGACAAAATTTTCAGCCGATTTACGGGCAGGTGAAATTTGGCCAGGTCGGACGAACGATGAGCACCACACCGGGGTAGGAGAGGGGAGAGCACGGCCAGCACGACCAGGGCCAGCGCCTGGAGCGGCCTCAGAGCGAGAAGCGAGCCGTGCGGCAGGGATTTGGCTGGCGTCTGCAATAAACACCTCGTCCCTTTATCAGCTCCCCCGCCCCCTCCCCGTGCATAACAAGCAGTCCGCGCCGCAGACACGCTAGGCCGCGCCGACTACAAGGAGGGCATCGCCGCGCACATCGCCGGCCGGCCCGGGTCATCATCGCACCTCCTCCACCCCGCACCGTACCGCCACACAGTGGGTAAGAAGACCGTTGAGGCGGCCAAAATCCCGGACGCGTTTGGAGCTCCAGAGTCGCTAAATGGGACTCGAATCGAACGTGCGACCACACCAATGGATTCCTTGTTCGGAGAGCAATCCAATCGTGGGGTCACACGTTCGATTCGAGTCCCAATCAGCGACTACTCTGGAGCTCAAAACGCATCTAGAATTTTGGCCGCATCGACGGTCCTCGGACTCTTTGTGCGCCACCGTGAGGTAATGGGCCGGCGTGCCGCGCCGCGCCAGGACAGCGGCGACGTCTTCTCGCGGCTCCCTTTGACGAACAGCCACGCCGAAGCGCGGCCCCCGCGTGGTGGCTCACCGAGCCACGGCCAGCCCTTAATGCGATGACAGGACGTCGTTAAGGCGATGTAATTACCGATCCGGCCGCCAGTGAGGCGGGGCGCGGCGGAGGTGGGTGTGGCGGGGTGGGGTGGACGGCCCTGGACGACGTCATTACCTCGGGCCGCGGCCGCGAGTAAGTGCCTTCCGCATTTCAAATGGCTGCGCGCGCGGGGAAAAAAGCGAGCATAGTCTTTTGCTGCCTCGGCCACACCTAGTAATCCGACCGGCGCGCGCCCCTTTCATCAGGCGAGTCCACACACACACACACACACACACACACACACACACACACACACACACACACACACACACACACACACACACACACACGCACACGACTGCCCCCTCATCTTGCGATGGCGTGCTCGACCCTCGACCCGATCGCCTTGGCCGAGCGTCGCGACGCATGCGATGTCACGCGCTGCGGTGGGGATTGTTTTATTCGACGGCGCGAGCTCGCATGCCGCCCCCCGCCCCTCCCCCTCCCCACCATTAGACCCGCCCCACCACAAGCTCCCCCACGTCGTGTAACGCGCAATGCGCTCCAATGCTCCAACTCAGCGCGCCTTGCTTGACGTCACCGCCGCTCTGCCGTGTAAGCGCCCTGCTTCCCTCCCGCTTAATTCCCTAAACGATTTTGCCCGTCGGAATCTACTTAGCGCCCCGCTTTGCCCCGCTTTGCCCCGCTTCACCGCGGTGCCGCCGCGCAGGTCGTCGTCGTGCACCGCGGCGGTGCGCGTGCGTCGCCGAGGACGACGTCATTGCGGTCGGGCCGCCCCGCTCGCGGAGGCTCCAAGTCTCCGGGCGAGGGGTGGGGGGCGGGTGGGCGAGGCGGCCGATGGGTTGCCTGCCTCGCAGGCGCTCCGCGCGGCGACAGAGGCTTGACTTCGGCAGCGCGGCGTTCGCCGCCGCCTCGCGCGTGCCGCTGTTGTCTTTCCATCTCCCGGCCGCACGGCTCCACGCCGACTTCCGTCCTGGAGGACGCTCCAGCCGCTCCAGCCTCCAGCGCGCCAACCAGCGAGCCGGGGAGGCCGCATGGCCCTACTAGAGTTACCCGCGATGAAAAATGGGCGGGGCCGGCCGCGCGGCAAGGGGAGGCGGCAGTCACCGGACACCCGAGGCCGCGCTGGAATATTTCACCGGCACGACGAGCGCAGAAAGGAGGGCCACTTGGCCGACGGTGGGCAAACATGCAGCCGCACAAGGCGCTGTTGAAGCCTGTAGCAATCCCCGGACGCCGGAACGCCGCGACGGACCAACGCCGGCGAGGGGCTTCCTTTCCATTCGCCCTGACCCTGACGCCAGCCCGTCTGCCCGTTCCGAGCGGCGAGCCCGCGCTGGCAGGCTGGCGCGTGTTACCGCGTGACGCGGCGCCCGGAGTGTAGGCAACCCATCCGGCGGGTGGCCCACCAGGCGGCGCTACGCTGTGAGTGTGTGTGTGTGTGTGTGAAGCCTGGGCGCAGACGGGCTCAGACGCCAACGCCTGAACCGCGATATGACGCCAGGGCCTCCGCCTCGGCGGCCTCTGTCAGTGAAACGGCGCGCCTGTCTCACCTGGCCTTTCATCCCGCCAATATTGCGGCACGGCCTCGGCCACTCGGCGCTATCAGCCGATCCGCTCCCCGGCCACGGCCTTGGCTACGGCCTACAGTGGGTCAGAAGACCGTCGAGGCGGCCGAAATCCCGGACGCGTTTTGAGCTCCAGCGTCGCTAGATGGGACCCGAATCGAACGTATGACCCCACCAATGGCTTGCTCTTCAAACGATGAATCTATTGATAGGGTGACACGTTCGGTTCGAGTCCCATTTAACGACTCTGGAGCTCAAAACGCGTCTAGAATCTTGTTCGCCTCCACGGTCTTCTGACCCACTGTGCGGCCACTCCATTTGATGCGCCTGTGCGGTCAGTCCGCGGGGACTCCTCGGCGCCTAGAAACGCGCGCCTGGCCTTCCTTTAGGCATTCGGCTCCTTCAAAATTAACATTCCCTTTCTTTTTTGGGCTGCGCAGCGCATGCCTGGGACTGTGTCTGCGTACACGACACTAAGCTGGGAACAACACGAGCGATTCCGCCGCTCGCACTCCTCGCTCTGTCTCTCTCGCACCCCTACAAGAGTATACATAGTGTAGAGTAGTCTGTACGCGATAACTCGAAATGTGTACCCCTTGTTACTTTATCTCATTATCTACCCACCGTCGTTTTCGGCCAAACTTTGCAGCGAAATAATAAAAAGCCGTGTGCGTGGAGCGTATTGGATTGGAGAGGACGGGTCCCGGCGCGAGGCTAGATCAGGGGGCGGCGTGAGGCTCGGCGCGTGGCCGCACAAGATAAAGCCGACGTGCCCCTGCATACAGTAGGCAGGCGGGAGGCTGGCCGCGTCGCGGCCGCGACGACAGTGGCGCGCCGTGGCGCCACTGCCGCCTAAATTAATGAGCAAGGCGTTTGGCAGTGCAGCGCGCGGCGCCTCTCAATCGCGACCGGGCAGGCAGCATCAAATTCAATCGAGTCGCCACCCAACGACACACACACACACACACACACACACACACACACACACACACACACACACACACACATATATATTTAGAGACAGCGCAGCAGGACAAAGCCAGCCGCCTATCTCTTGCCTCCCTTGTGCCCCGCAAAAAGCGCACGCGACAAGGGTGTGCAGGAAGTTGACCCAACCTTATTAGAATCACGGCAGCATTGATTGACGTTTTAATTCGATTTCTGACGTTTTTCACTCCACGCTTCGCGTTCACGCCCATGTTCTGGAGATAAAGGACACCAGAAGTCGGCATTTCGGTGTATTTGGCACCTCCGAGTCGTCGCGCGCACAGCAGACCGCCCCAGCCGCCAATCAACAGGAGAGCAAAGCAGTGGGGCCCCCTTCGGTCCCACTGTGCGCTCCGGGCCCCTCAGACCAACTGGGCCAATCCCTTTGAAACACAAGCGAGGTCGAGTCAGTGGGCCGGGCAGGCCAGGCCTGTCTGGCTGGACTCGACAAACAGCGGCGGGGACCGGCGGGGACCGGCGGGGACCGGCGGCGTGCCGCTCGCGCTGCTTGCACTGCTTGTGCCATGCTTGCGCGCACAGCCATAGGTTTTCCGTTTCCGGCGAGGGACCGCCACCAATGAATTTTCCGCGTTCAGAGAGCAATCCGTTGGTGCGGGGTCACAGGGTCAATTCGACTCCCACTTGGCGACTCTGGAGCTCAAAACGCGTCTCGAGTTTTGGCCGCCTGCGCCGTTCTACTGGCCCACTGCGCGGTGTTCGCGGTGTTGACGCCGTGTGAGCGGTAATCCCGGCGACGTCACGGCGGCGGGCTGGGCGCCCCGCGGCGCAGCATACTGAGGGGCGCAACTTGAGAATCCGCTCCGCGCTTTCCGCGCTAATACTGTGCCACTGCAGCCGTCAGGCAGGCAGGCCGTGCCCCAGCACGCCATAGCGGAGCGGCCCACTGTGGTCGAGGGCCTCTGTGCGCCGACCACCAAGTCCGAGGGCTGAGGTTCAAATCCTGCCATATCTTTTGCTGATTTCGACAACGCACTCTGTACGGATCCAGCCTTTCAAAGGCACCGTGTCTCATGTCACACGGTGGTCGAGAGCGCAGAGTCTCACAAAGCAGCATGGAACGCACGGGAGGGTATCAGACAAGAAGCGAGGGGGTAAACACTTTCGTAATGCCCTGTACAAAAGAGGCGTGTATTACGCGTAATACACGTATTTGTAACACCATTTTAGGGTCAATTGTGGCAAAATGTAGCATTTTAATGCCGTAATACACGTGTAATACCACCGTAATACAGCGTAATACCGAGTAGTCTGTACACGATTTCTTTAAGTGTTTACCCCCTCGACAAGAAGCGTTTTGGCCAAAACGTCCCAGCCGTCCTCGTCTTGGTAATATATAAGCGAGCCACCCCACCCGGCAAGAGCAAAGATGAGGGTGGCGCAGAGGGGTGTTTGTTCTGGGCTATGAGAATGTGAGAATGCTAACCTTTCCCCACTCCACCCCATCCCTTTTATTCCCTTCTTTTTTCCGCCCTCGCAAAGAACATACTTTTCCCGAACTTTTCGCGTCGAAGCGCGGAAATTCAGCACGTTACCAACTTTTTAATTTCACCCGCCTGCGCATCAATATTTGCGAGAGAGAGAGAGAGAGAGAGAGAGAGAGAGAGAGAGAGAGAGAGAGAGAGAGAGAGAGAGAGAGAGAGAGAGAGAGAGAGAGAGAGAGGGGGGGGGAGTCTTTGTGTAGTCGGCAGGCCACTCTCGGACACGGCACTATCGACTGGGCCCGCCCCGTTACAAGCACGACAGCATAACCTCCATCATCACAGCGCGGCGGAGTCCTTCAGCAACCGATCGGGGACACGCACCAGTGCCCTCCAGGCCGCCTTGCAGGCCGCGCTGTTGGTGAGGAGCCCCCACCTCCCCCCTCCTGCTCCACGTTGTGGCGTCAGCAGACCTGGCCGTCTCGTGACACGGCCAGACGGAGGAACCGCGACGCGGGACATCCGTTCCGTGGACAAAAAAAAAAGGGAATGTCCTCTCACTTTGTTGAGAGCCGCCACGCCACTGACACAGTGTAAGCAACACAGGGAGCCGAACACCTGGTCAGAGGCTTCAACGGGGAGCTTCCTTGGCATATAGGTCCACCGCGCGAGTAACACAATAAGATACAAAAACACGGGTGTAAGCCTCCCATCGCAACACGTGGAAAAAAAAAATCGCAACCAGGGAATGACAAAAAATAGGCTTGTTCGTTTCCGCCCTCACGAGAGGCGCTGCAGGCACTGACGCACTTGGGGCGCTCTTCCCTTTCTCTGACGGTCCCCAGAGTGCGCCCTGGCAGCGCTGGCAGCCACGGCAGCCCTGGCAGCGCTGGCAGCCACGGCAGCCCCGGTGAGGCCCGGACGACACACAAAGCACGGACGGGAGAAAATGGAGAGAGAAAGACACACCTTTAATGCATTTCAGGAACGGGGTTAGGCGGCCGGACCTGCGCACAACGCAGCGGCGCGCAGCGCGCATGGGCGGAGACGCTTCACATCGTGAAATACGCCGGGCCGACGCGGGAGAAGTTATTGCGCGGTTGCAACAGCAGCCGAGCCGTCTGTGCGCCCCGCCACGCCCCGCCACGCCCCGCCACGCCACGCCCAGCCCCGCATCGACATTTTTGACAGCCGCAACAGCCTCATTGGGATAAGCGAGTTTACTCGGCGCTCTCCGCCCTCCACCGCCCGGCGGCCGGGCCGCCAGAACCGGTCCTGAAGCCTGCAAAACCCAGCCCGGCGCGGCGGCCAGCGGCAGCCAGCGGCAGCAGCCGTCCACAGTGTCACTCCGCGCACTGGGCCACCCGGGAGCCGGCGGCGGGGCACAGTGGACCAGGTGGAGGCGGTCAGGGCGCGTCCAGAGCTCTAGAGTCGCGACATGGGACGCGAACCGACCGTGTGACCCCCACCAATAGATTGCTCTCCGAACGAGAAATCCATTGGGTGGGGTCACACGTTCGGTTCGAGTCCCATTTCGCGACTCTGGAGCTCAAAACGCGTCTGGAGTTTTGGTCGCCTGCGCCGGTCTCGTGGCTCACTGTGCGGGGCGAGGGGGCCACCACCCCGGGAATCCTGTGTACAAATTGGCTGGTAATCTCCGGTAATCCATGCCGTAATCACGTAATCCTTGATAAAATTCTATCCTTTTTAAGCGTTTTTGAACCAATTTTCTAAAGTTTCTCTAGTATCGCGTTATCTCTAGTAAAATTCCCGGAATCCCGTAATCTTGTGTACACGTGAAATGAGAGTGGTGGCCCCCTCGGTGCGGGGGCCCCTTCCCGGGGGTCCCTCTGAAAGTCCCTCGGGTACACCGCGCCCTGCGCCTCGCACCACCTTTTGCGAAACCCGATGCCAGCGTGAAAGCGATAGGCTAGACGAGGAG
>CM060092.1:8527556-9052032 GCA_030522485.1 Stenchaetothrips biformis | reverse complement strand
CTGACGGCCTCCAAACTGCTCTAAAGCCACTCCAGCTAGCCGGCGTCAGCGGATTCGTCGTGTGATGGAGAGCCAGCGTGCTTGTCGTCAACGATAACAGCGACTCTAAAATCAATCCGAAAACAATCCACGATGTTTTAGTTGGGAATTTTTTTTTTTGTAAGTGTGGAGGATTAAGTACGAGTGAATCGGAGTGACTTTTCAAGCCGACGCAGCGATCACGCTTAATCGCCGTCCGCGCGGCGCTCTCATTCGGTGGGCTGTATCCCAGCGGCCTGTGGGAGACTCTCAATCCGGAGCGGGGACAAAAATATGGATTCGTTGGTGATTAGCTCTGGGCGGAATGGCGCCGAAGCTGCCGCGGTGTCCCTCTGTGGGCTGGGCAGGGTGGGGCGGGCGGGGCGTGGCGGCGTCCTTACCGGGCGGGCAGCCGAAGGCATCCTGATGAGCGTCTTGGTCCGTACATCACACTAACCCCTGCGCACTTATGACCTTGTTCTGGTCACGGGGCCCCGCGCGTCTGTGTGTGTCGTATGTGGTGGAGTGGGACGACGGGAGCCTATAAGCTCTGTCGCGGCGCTGTGCCTTACAATGGCATGCCCACTCAGAGCGTCTCGGACAAAAAGCACCTACGTAACGGCGCGGGCTAGGTAGCCAGTGCGGCCCCGCGGGCCTGCAGGACGGACTGGGGCCGCCGTCCTCCGCGTCGAAGAGAAGAGCGTCTGTCCGATGTAGCTTCTCCCAGCAAGTCGAGGCGGGCAGCGGCATTGCGCCAGGCCTCGGCGGGGCGCCCCGACTGCGGGACCGCCAGGAAAAAAAAAGAAAGGGCTGGGGGCGTGGAGGCGCGGAGTGCGCGGGCTCGGTGCGCGGCGTGCCGCCGGCCCTGCCACACTCGTCCTGGCCGCGGAACCACTAGGGGGCGCGGCGACGGCGCGGCCGCCGAGCATTCCGACAATATTGATTATATTATTCCGCCGAGAATCGCCAATTGCGAATCGCCGCGCGGGCCGATTTGCCAGGGAATGCCTGCCCGCCGGGGGTTATACTCTCTGGCGAAGGCGGACCGCGGGGCAACAGTGTTGCCAAATAAACGAGAGCAACGGCCTGCCGTGCATGTCGGCTTGGCAGGAAATAAATAAATAATACTACCAACCCTCCAAAAATATTTTTTATTGATTTATTTTAAAAGAAGAAGTGTCCCATAACCTAAAGGAACTAAAGAAAATAATGGAATAGTCAAAGAATAAACCTGCTTGAAACCCTTAGCTTGACACATCAGAAGCGGAAAACGAGCACCTGCTCAAACGTTTTTTTGGATTTGGTCTGGCCCCAAGCCTGCCCCAGCCCAATCTGCTAAACGTAAACAACGACAACGACGTAGTGCGTGTCGCCTGTCCTTGCTGTCCTGCGCCGCTATTTCAAAACAGCGGAGCGCTCAATCCATGGAAGGTAGTTCGGCGCGGGGCTCCCGTGTGCGATTCATCATCGTGAACGTAGACGTCCATCGCTGCCCATCACGAGCGCCTTGTATAGCGCGGACGCGTGCAGGGAGACGGACTGCATGTGATCTCCGTTGCGTGCGGCCCAACGCGATGAGCGAAACTGCAGCGCCTCTGCGAGAGGAGGGAAACTTTTATTTTTTGTCGACCGATTTTTGACGACGCGCGACATTGTCAGTTGAGGGGCGGGCTGCTCCGGAATTGAACGAACGGGCTCTGTGGGTGCGAGTGCGCTGCGATCTCGCACCTGTCCGATGCGTCGCGGTTTACGGCCTCGAGGGCAAAGCGCCAGGACCGCCACGCCCAACGCCGAGGCCGTCCACGCCACGCCACGCCACGCCAACCGCGAGGCCTTCCCTCCACTCTACTCTGCTGCAGTGCGTGACCCGGTCCTCGCCGGCGCACAGCGGAGGACGCGTTAAGGGCGTTGGGGAGGGAATAGGATTGGAGGATGGAGGAGACCGAAGAGGACGCGGGCCGATCGTAAAGTCCTATATCGACAAAGTTCAAGGCAAAGGAGGCGCTAGCGGAGTCGAGGTGGGCCTGGGGACTAACCGGCGGGCTTACTCCTGGAGAACGATCTGTGAAGCAGCGAGCGCCTTAAGGCACAGAACAAGAAAAACACCTTAAAAACATGAGCTTAATTTTTTTTAACAATTGTTTTTTAAGCAATGGAATCGTTGATTTACACCTTTTTGGACCGAGCCTACAGCGTGAGGGATGGCCTTCCGCGGCGTACGCGTGGTGGCGGTGTAAACGCGCCTCGTGGTATGATTCTCAGCAAAGGACCACTGCCGCACTGTCGTGAACGTCACGCGAGACCAGCGGTGACGTCACCTGATAGTGGCGAGCGGCCAGTTTTTAACCGAGTCCGCCGTGGGACTGGTCCTGCCAGCACGACACACTAACCCGAATGTGGAGGGCGACGAGGGGAGGGGGGGGGGACGGGGATTCGGGCGGACGAGCGTAACAACCCGAGGACGTGTGCGTCGTTCGCCCTGATTGCAATATCGAGGTTTCATTTTCGTTCCCCCTCGTCCCCCCTGCTGTTTTGAGGAAGAGGATGGATTCAAGGCGGCCGCGCTAACCGGGGTCTGTTCGCAGTGTCTGTGTTCTGAGGCCAAGCGTGACCACGTGTCAAACTGCGTAAGTGCAAACAAAACGCGGACCTCGTCGCAGGGAAGGCAGTGTAGGCAATAGCCGCGTGATGTGGTAAAGTGCCAATAATGAGTGACAGTCCAATAGCGGAATCCGGGTTAAAGGCCACCGTTTGTGAGCCTGGCACGCGAAGAGCTGCGATGACCGCGCGTCCGCCTTGCCCGCCGGCGTCGGTTTCGCGCAAGTAATTTAATTTTTTCGGCGAACCCTGTATCCGTCTCCTGCAGGGCGCCTCAATGGTGGCGCCGTCCCGACCGCCCACCCGGGGAGGGGCCTTGGGCGCGAGCCGCGCGTCCCGCGTGGCGTCGCCGGGGTGGCGTTGGTCCCAGCGTGTGAGTCTGAAAGGAGCTTGGCGCCCCATGAATGGGGGTGCGACATGGTGCGTTTGCGTCGAGTAGGAAGTGCGCGGCGTATTTGTGCAACCAGCGGCCGAGTTGTTTTTATTCTCCACTGCGGGTAGCCCCTCACCTTCTCCTTAAACGGCGCGGCACAGGTGAGGCCCGTCGCCATCGTCTGTGACGAACAGGAGGTCCGCAGGCCGGCTTTCCGCGTGCACGCAGCAGCTGGCTGCCTTGGCTGGCTGCCATGGGCCTGGGCTGACGTGCTCGATAGAGGCGGCCACTGAACTCCCCGAATTTAGGGCGATTCGCTCTGGCCTTGCACCGGGCCGTTGCCGTCGTCCTCCTTCTGCTATTGACTTGTCGGATCCCGAGCGGTGCGCCTACGGACCAAAACGCAGCCCGAGTCCGGCGGCGGTCTCGTTGGGGATCGCGTTTTCGCCGCGCGGAAGTCCTGCTATGGGCCCGGTGGAGGCCCTGCCTTCGGCTGCGTCGCACCTGCACGCACACGGCCCAAGGGCGGCGCTGTTGAGCGGGTCGCGCCACGGTGGTGTCGGTGTTTTTATCGCGCGGGTTCGATCCCATCCCGCGCCTCTCTCCGAGCGCGCCCCCCCCCCCCTTGACGGCGTTCCGCGGGAGGCGCGGGCCTCAAGCCGACACTCCTCGCTGGACTGTCGCCGCGGTCGGTCGCCGTCCCTTCCAGTCCGCGCTCCGCGCCGCCGAGTCCGACAGCCCCCGTGCGTGTGTCCGCGAGTGCCGCGTCCAGCCCCCCGCCCCGCCATGGCGGCCGACATGCTCTCCTCCAAGATGGAGTCCTCCATGCACATCACCACCAAGACGGTGGGCGACGACCGCATCCGGCGCGCCAAGGAGAACGACGAGGACATTCGCCGTGCTGTCCACGTTCCTGCCCGAGGCCCTGGACGACGCCAAGTCGACGCGCAACTTTGACTGCGCGCTGGGCTACCGCTGCCTGCTGGGCGACTCCCGCAAGGCGCCGGCAGGTACGACCGGGACGCGGCCTGGCGCAGCCTGGCGCCTCGACGCCTCAGCACCTAGCCGACGACGCGACGGCGCAGCCTGGCGCCTCGACGCCTCAGCACCTAGCCGACGACGCGACGACGCCGCCAGCTGTTATGCCCCACCCAATTAGTGCGTCCCCACGAGCGGCTTGCCGCCGCCCTGGCCGTCTAGTTCCTGGCCGGCCGCCTCGCCGCATCGCCATGGACATGGACTCGCTGCCGCCGTCGCGAGAGGCAGCGCTGCGGCGCGGGGCAGAGGTCCCCGCACTGTCATGAGCAGGCTGGGCCGGGCTGGGCCGGGCTGGGCCGGGCCCACTGGGCCGCGCTGGGGCCGCTTATGGCGTTCATGGCGGCGCTGCACACTTCGAGCCATTTTGGTCAGGGCCGCCCCCCTCCCCCTCCCATAAGCAGTCAGTAGCCGGGACTAATGTCATTACATCTCGCTGGCCGCATCGATGGCGGGCGTGTCGCCTCCACACGGGCGGGTCGGGGCGCTGCCCCGCGTCGCGTGCGGGCAGGCGCGCTCTCTCGCGTGCATCCGGGCCGCTAATGCAGGTCTGCGTTCCTGCCGATTGGCCTTCTTAATGGCTGTCTTGACGGCGCGCCGCGGCGGGTTGGTGTTCGCGTGGAACACGTGGAGACCCGGTCGCCGTCCGTCTCCCCGTGACTCACTGCTGCTGCCCGCCAACAAGCGGCCAAGTGGCGGCCGCTCGGCGGAACTTGCGTGGATTCGGGAGGCGTGGACGGCGGCACGGCGCTGGCCAGCCGATCGGCGTGGACGCGACGCCCACGGGCAGCCAGCAGGCAGCCAGCTGGACGTGCTCGCGCGGCGTCCCTGCGGAGTGGAGCACCACACTGCCAGAAACAGTGTGCCCCATGCACCTCGGGGACCTGCGCGCAGACGCTTCACGCCATCCCGGATCTGATCCTCCGGCCTGACTTGCATGTGAAATGACGGCACCCTCTCTCTCTCCCTCCCGCCGCGGCGCGGCGCGGCTGCGCCCAAGTTGGTTAATTGAGTGTCACCACAGCGTCCCGACTTGGCCCGACTAGAGATGCGTTGCGTCTGCCCGAAGGCCGCCGCCGCGCCCCAGCTGGCCCCCTAGCGCCGCCCACGCCCTCCATTATCTCCTGCCGGACGACGCGATCTCGATGTCTTATCTGCATTTTTCTTCTCGCGCCTTGATGAGCAGGGGCGTCACTACAGGCGTGCTGCCGTTTGCCAACATTCGCGTGCGACTGCTCCTATTTTTCATTAATTTTTTCTTGTCTTTTTTTTTTTGCTGGTGGGAGCGGCGAGTGTGTTCGCACGCCGTGCTGGCCGTCGTCGTGGAGCTGTGCCTCCGTCCAGCCACCGACCGCGCTGGCCGGCAGTGGGCGCGCGGACAATGAATTATGGCCGGTAGTCAGTACTTACACGACGACGCCGTCGATACCCCGCGATCAAATATCCAATGGCGAATCGGTTTCCGCTGCAGGCTGATTATTCCGAACAGCGCTTTCATCGCTCTGTTGAGTGCGAGAGAGACAGCGATGCAACCGCAAACCGAAATCAGTCTGCAGGTGGGGGAGACTTTCGGCGCGCGTTGCGACGTCCCCGTCGAGGACGTGTCCGAGGCCGTGCACATGGGACGTGTGGCGCCCCGATGCCGCCGATAGCCGTGCGTGGCGGACCCTGCCGCCGAAAATGTCGGCGGCGGACCTTCAAAACCAAACGCTCGGCCCGAAACCGGCCGGCGGCAGCGGCGCGTGCATTGCACGTGCAATCGGACGCACACGCGCGTGGCCCTCAACGTCGCGAAGCTCGCCGATTCGGTGATGACACCGCATTATTCGTTCGGCTAGGGTCCCGCACGTGAATACTATGAGCGAGTTTGCATCGGCTAGTCGGGCCGGTCCGCGCACCGCGGAGTGATCGTCGCCGGCCTGGTGAGGCGATGCCTAATTTTAGGCGGTGGGCCTCTATGCTGTCATACCGACTCAACGCCCAGCCGGCCCAGCCCGGCCGGCGAGCAAGGCAAGCAAGGCAGAGGCAGGCACCCGGCGGCAGGCGGTGGGCGGCTCGTGCTCGCTGGACTGTACTTACTGGTGCATCGGGACTGCCCAAGGGACCAGGACGCTGAAAACCCGAGTCGCTTAATGCGCCACGGCAAGTCGAGCGCTGCTCGACGCCCATTGGCTGCCGCTTATCAGCCGCCGCGGTCACCTTGACTCCCATTGGCCGGCCGTGACGTCACCGCGCGAAATGAATCGTCGGAAGGAAGCCGGTGGCCCGAGATGTGGCGCCAAAGTGCGACGCCCTGGAGTGGTACGTGGACGCCTTCGCGTCATGCGGGGCGTGGAGGGCGTGCCGCGGGGACCGGAAGTCGCCGAGCTTTGGGAGAGGAACAGAGGCGGTCGCTGAAGCGTAAAAGTTGGAGCCCCGCGCCGAGTGGCTGAGTGGGCAGGCCAGACGTCCCCCGCCGACGGCGTTCAATGGTCGTCTGGAGACCTCTCTAAGGGGGACTCTGGAGCGCCTGGGAGGCGAAGTACGCGCTGGCCGGGGTCCAAAAGCGGCTCGGAATGGGTGGCTCGGCGGGTGGCTTGGACCAGCCCGCCCGTCCATCCGGCATCCGGCTGCATCCCGGGCTCTCCCGAAATGGACGGCCACCGCAAGGCCGCGGCCGCTTTTGGTTTCATTTCTGTGCGCGTGCTGCCGTTGGGCTGCATTATGCGCAAGGATGATCCCCGCCCGCGCCGCCAGCCAATCGGAGGCCGGCTTATGCGCGGGATGATCTGGCTGCCGAAAACAAAGACGCCAAGGACGCCGAGGACTCGGTGCATGACGTCACTGCTAGGCGGCGCTAGGCGTCGCGGCGGGAGGGTCCCTCGGCCCCACCCACAGCCGTAGTGTCGGGAAAGCATCGCCATCGAGCCGCAGTTTTAATTTCCTTTCCTAATTTAATTTTTATTTTAATTTGTTTCGCCGCGTGCACGTTTTGCAAGCTGCGTCCGCGCCCCTCCCCCGGCCAGACCGTCTGGGTGCACCGCGCCTACACGGCCATACGCCGCTCCGACCACGCCTGTGCAGGCCGAGCAGGCCGTGCAGGCCGTGCAGGCCTCGAAGGAAAAAATACCCCAAAAAAGAGGAAGCTTAAGGGGGAAGAGCGCGGCCCGTGTGTTGGCGTCCACTTGACACGTACTCTGTGACTGTACTCGGTTGGGCCGTTGCAGTTTTTTGCTTCCTCTTCAAATTGAGCGCGCGCGCGCGGCGCGGCGACAGCTCACTGACCTGCTCCGTGCGAGCACCCAAGTCCCCCCTCCCGCCCTCTGCCGCCGAGCAGAGCAGCCGCATTTGGACATGGAAAGGGATTGCCCCCTCCCCCCCCCCTCCCGCGCCTAGCGCCACTCCATGTTTAGTGTCCTGCCTGATGACGGCCGGGCGCGGTTAAACAAGACGCCTTGAAAATTTGTCAATTTATGTTTTGTTCCGCTTCGAAGAGAAGTCGACGAGATGGATGTGGTGCTTCCGGTGCGCGCCGGTCCGGCTCGCCCACGCCCCGCGAGCCGAGCCGTAGACGAGCGGACGAGAAGGGGCGCGTGGGCGGGCCGGACCGCCATCACACAGTGTTTCCCAACACAGCGGCCAAAAGAAAATGCCCCCATGTGTCTCCGGTGACTTAAACGCGGGTCGGACGCGTGACTCGGCGCCCATTACACTCGTGTTACACTACACGCGTCGATGCTGAAGTCGATCCGAGACTGCCAGGACATCTGTGCGGTTGGCGGCGTGGGCGGTGGGTCGCTGTCATCCTGCCGGCGTTGTTTGCAGTGCGGTTGTGTGCGCTGGCCAGGCACGGCGCGGGCCGCCGGGGGCAAACGAGCAAGCGCAGCGCACTCGAGCGTTTCCGAAGAGTCGCTCTGTCTCTCTTGCACTCCTCAGGGACGTCCCATGTGAGTGCGACGGGACTATCCTTCGGCATGAGTCCCCTGGCCGCTTGGTAGGCTAATAATGTGGCCGCCTGTTACCTTCGCCACCTGCCTTATATGAACGTGCGGGGCAATGTATCTGAGCGGCGACCCCCCTCCCCTCCCCTGTCCCCGTCTTTCTCCCCGCGATCGCACCTGTCGCAACTGGTGCCTCGAAGGATCGTCCCCACGACATGGAAGGACACCCTGATGTGTTTCTAACAAGCCGTGTTCCTTTGCAGGCACCAAGAAGATGGAGTACAAGGACCAGGCAGTGGCACGAGAAAGTGCTTCTGCTTGCGTGGTCTGCAAGACGGCCATCGGCACCAAGAGCTTCATCCCGCGCGAGCAGGAGATCTACTGCGCCACCTGCTACGAGGAGAAGTTCGCCACTACGCTGCGTCAAGTGCAACAAGGTGAGGCGTGGGCCTGGCGTTGCGTCACTTGAGCCGCGGAAAATGAGAATAGCTATGTGGCGTGCTGGGCGCGAGTGTGGGGTGCGGGGGCGCTCTCCAGCGCGCAGGGAGGGGAGGGGCGCGTCCGGAGCGGGCGGCGCATCCAACCCGACCCGTCGCGCTGTCTCTCTCGCAGCCACGCAGCTCTGGCCCACGCGCAGTGCCACGCCGCGGCAAACGAGCGCCTGCCGGGTAGGCAATGGCACGCAGCGGTGCGTTGCGGCTGCCTACCCGGCCGCGTGCGGGCGCTCGCCCTCCACCCTGGCCCGTCTAACGGGTCTAACTGAGCCGACCGGACCGCGTCGTGTTCCAGATCATCACCTCCGGCGGTGTGACCTACAAGAACGAGCCCTGGCACAGGGAGTGCTTCACCTGCACCAACTGCAACACCTCGCTGGCGGGGCAGCGCTTCACCTCTCGCGACGAGAAGCCGTACTGCGCTGACTGCTTCGGCGAGCTGTTCGCCAAGCGCTGCACGGCCTGCGTCAAGCCCATCACCGGTGAGTTTGTCGTGAGTCTGCGTGCCTGTGGGTGTGCATGTGGCGTGTCTGTGACGCTCTCTGGTCGGCAGGCATCGGCGGCACCCGCTTCATCTCGTTCGAGGACCGCCACTGGCACAACGACTGCTTCATCTGCGCGTCCTGCAAGACATCCCTGGTCGGCAGGGGCTTCATCACCGACGCGGACGACATCATCTGCCCCGAGTGCGCCAAGCAGAAGCTCATGTGAACGACCCAACGACCCTCGCCGCGCCGTCCTCGCCACGTCCCGGACGGTCTGCAGTAGCCCGGCCACCATGGCCGCGGCGGGGACGCACGCTCCGAGTTCCCCGCACCCCCACCACCGCATGCACCGTACCTCCAACCGAAAGCTGTACACCAGATTAGGTTCATGCTGAGCTTGATGCCGAAGAGTCGCTCAATCAACTGAGCTGACCTTTTATTTAGTCTTCATTTTCACTTTTTTTGAAACGTCCTACTGACTATGTTCAAATTTTATCTTGTGGATTCTACTGCTGTTGATGCTGCTGTCAACTTTGTCGACATTTCATTTTACGTCATTCATTTGTCTCTAGGCCATTTTTCTTTTACTGCGTATGCATCATTATACCCAATAATATTTCTGTTCATAAGGTTTGTTTCTATTTACTAACAATTTAAATAATTAATATGGGTTTTAAAAAAATGCCATCTTTACAGTACCAAGATGAGTGGTAAAAGAAACTTTGACAATACCTTGTAAACTGATTTGCAAAGGAATAATAATATCTAACACTAGACAAAAGCATTGTTAATTTGGTCTTCATTGTTAAACATACAAAATTATTTTATAATTTTATCAAATTACATAGGTATAGACTTGTTAAAAGTTATTTATTAAATTAATAACAAATCTGTATATAACTATATATTTCCAGAAATATATAATTATATGTGTGTATACATATATGTATAGATAGATGATACACCAGAGGTCATTGCCTTGTTATTAATTGTTTCAATATTTATTTTTTTGTGTGTGTAAATAGAGGAGCGGGGCTCACATGAATCCGTGACCGATAGTTAAGCAAATTATGCATACGGGTTCATGTATGTTTGATAAATTTGGTGCTCAGGATTGCACTGCTACCAGGACAAAAAAAATTGTGTCACTGCCTTAGCTGTAAAATGTTAAGGTTTGTAACATGGTTTTGTAACGAAATGTGGGGGGGAAAAGCAGTAAATGAGAAAGTATGCTTACTGAATGAGTGAAGGCTTCCTCTTACTCTATGCTTTCCTGACTTTTTTGTGATTTGATAGGCTTCTTGTGTGATATCTACTTCTTTGATGTCTTGGCTGCATTTTAGAAAATCCCTTGCTCCACAGTGCTCAGCTTAGAGAGAACTTTTTCTTATCCTTTGAATAACTGGAAATAAGGAGCATGAGATGTGTCTTCAATCTATTCCGCAATTGAGTTACTGCTGTTGCAAGGTACACATTTTTCATATGTGGATTAAGCATATGGAGATCAGGAATGTGGTCAAGTCTGTGAATGTACATTCAAATTTGTTATATGAGTGATTGTTTTTTGTTATATTATTCTGTGTATTTTGGGTTGAGTTTTGCTGTAAGTAACTAACGTCCGTAGCATTCACAAAAAAGATGATTACTTTTTGTCCACGAAAAGGACTAAATTTGCAGCCTAAATTATGGTTCCTCGTTAATATGGTCTATGGGAAGAATTTAATACTTGCTTACAATGATAATTTCCATCTCTTGCGCTTAAATGCTTCTCGTATGTCCATTGTTAAACATAACACATTAGCACATAACATGAAACAAACTGATGTGAGAAGATAAGAAATATGCATGATTCAGTGAGAGTGTAGTTTTATTTGTTACTTGTATATTGCTTCATAATGCATCCTAGTCACATGCCATTGTTGTGGGCATAGGAATGTTTTGTTTTACTTATTTGGAGGAGACAAAATGAGCCGGTCCTCGATATCTGTGATACAAAGTGCTTGCATGATCTGGTGCAATGCTGATTCTAAAAATAACTTTCTGTTCGAAATGACAGCAAACTTTTATCTATAGTCCATGAATCGCAGGCCGGCTCAGGAGAGCCTTTCTTTGAGGTGAATATGACAGATGGTGCTTTACTCTTAATCTGTGAATGGGATAGTTCTTGAACTGTAAACTCGCATAGTGATTTGGTAAATCATTAAAAATATTCAATTGTAGAATTTTTTTGGTGGAAATCAGTATTTTGATCTAACCCCTACCAATTTGTATTCGCACATGTGTATTTTTCTGTACAATCTGTCAATGCATGAGCCTTACAAAATTTACAAAAATAAAATAAAGCATAATTTTTGAGTTTCTTAATTCTCCAAGAATTTGGGTCTTCAAACACCATGGGACACAGTTGTCTTCTTGACCTTACTGTGTATCTGCCAAGAGGTTCCATTAATAGCCATTTCGAGGTGTAACTGTTTAACTGGGTGGTATGAGGACAAAACAAAACAACAGTGAAATTATAGAGAATGGATATTTATTTTAAATGGTTCCTAGAGACGGGCTGTTTGACAAGGGTTATGGCTAGATACAGATATTTCCACATTCCTGCATTCAATAGCTTGATTTAAGCCCATTCATAACACATGTTTGTTTGTGGCTGCAAATGGTGCTGATGGAGTGCATCAGGCAGGAAGATCAGTTGGACAATGCTCTTCATGACAAGGGAATTTTGCCAACAAATTTTAATATTTGCTGTTTGAGGGCTTTGGAGTACTCAATAGCTTTTCTGAAGGAAATATAGTTCATAATGTAAGAACTTCATAGAGGCAGATTTTCATAAAACACAGGTGCGTGCTTTCTTCCTAAATCCCTAAAACGGGATTACCTTTGAATCCACTCTTCAAGGCACAGCCCTTTGTCAGTGCAGCCTGTTTATTTCCATAAAACTGATGATCTTTAACAGTTAAAAATCAAGGCAGACTGTCATAGATTCTAAAAGTTTTAATTCGCCTTTGTGTCATTCTTTAGCACACTTTTTAAATTAAACTCTATGTACAATACTACTTATGATACATAGTTTCATAAGGTAAGCATTTAAGTACCTAATGTACTGAAATCACAGCAGAGCCAACATTGTCCTGGAGAGTTGTTATAACTCTAAAGAAGTGATGTCAGAAAACTCACTCTGGACACTCAGTGTGCAATGGCGGAAGTCTCATTGAGAAAACAGCAAGACAATAGAAAATAACACACACACACACACACACACACACACACAAAGTCAATTTAAAAAGGGTAAACAATCAGAAGTTCAAGATAACTTGTCTGGTGAAACTGAAACACCAAAATTCTACCTAGCTGTAAGTTTAAGAAAGAAATGTTACATGTCTATAATGTTACATAAGAAAAATGCAATAGGATAATACTTGGAACATTTGGATCCATAAGACAACTCAACCACTTACGTTATTTTCCAAAATTTTAGTTACAGGCTGTTTCCAAGTTGGTAAAATGAGCACCAATGGCTTTGGGATATAAGTTTGTGAAAACTACGTTTAGAATACCCTTCATTTATGATGGTGTTTTTGAATCTTAAAGTCAAATTGGGTGGGAAAGGACTTTTATTAAAATCAATTTATTAAGGAATGATTGGTCTTCAATCAACTCAGAATAAGATATCACATTAATATATTGAAAATTGTAGGTTGTAGGACAAAAATGTGTAGGCATGCTCTTTTACATCTTATGGTTGCAATGGACAAGAACAAAGCACACAGAAAAATTCATATGGAAAAAATGAAAAGATGACAGGACATGGCTAAATCCTTTTTGTAGCAGCCTCTCTCTGTGTATCATGAAAAGATCCGTTGGAGAAACTGGATTCTTTCACATTTGCCCCATAGTACTATTTTTTTTTTTTTTTGCAAATACAGTTCAGTAACATTATTTACGTTTCATATACTTTTTATAAACAACATTAATTAAATACTCAATTAAACTGCAATCATTCATATGAATAAATGACCAGACTAAACAAAATATTTTAGATTTAGTTATATGAGGTGATTCATCATGATCTGTTCACAAAACGCATGAGAAGAGCACGTAATCTACAAAAATGAAATTATTGTGGTTTTTATCTCAACGCTCTCTCTATTTGATGGATTCCATATGATGGACTCAGTAAATGTTGTGATACACTACTGATTTCATTCAGAAAAGAGATAAACAAAGTCATACATAAGCATGGAACACTGGAATCAGACGTGCCAATTCCCAGCCTTCTTTTTGAAAGTTAAGTTTACAAATATGCATTGAAAAATTGGCAAGCTCAGTTCCCTTAGTGGACAATATAATTTCTAAATTTCTTTGAGTATTTGAAGAAATTGGTCTGATAAAGTTACATCTAAACAGGGAAAGCTTCTATATGATTTCTAGTATACATTGAGCCATTTTGAAAAATGAATGGAAAATCATTGAAACTGATCTGTACAAGCTGAAATGACACATGCCTCAGTTCAGATTAAGTGGCAACTCTGGATCCCATTTTTAAATCTGCTCATTGTCCATAAAGAGTAACCACCGGTTTCATGGTGTCAAGTACTAATAGCCTGAATGAAAGGAATTGGAAGAGACAGTGAGTATCCTGCAATATTTGCTGCATTATGTCCAATCTGTGGTACAGTACATTTTTTGTAGAACATTCATCATTAATATCACTAAAGTATCAACCCTTCTCTCAATAACGAATTAGCCCTATTATAGGAATGGGAGAATGTCTTTATTTGAACGGCAAGTTAGCTTGAGTTCAGTGTCAGAATAACAGTACAATTATTAACAATAAAATCCCCATTCTTGCCAAAAGACGAAGAAACAAAGAAAAATTGTTTCACTCACATTATATACACATATAACTCATTAATGGTTATCACAATATTCACCAGTGATAAAGAGATATGAGTTGAACACTCTTCAGGGTCATTCCTTGCAGGGGTAACTTCTAACAGCACCTTCCCAACTCCAAGACCAAAAATAAAGCTTGAATCATGGGGAGATCTTCTACCAAACTAATTGCTACGCAGGAGTAGTGATAAAGGAAAACAGAATGGCAACACAGGGAGACTACTAAATCACAGTAAATAGTGTATTCAAAATTTCTTAAATCTCCTGATTTGAATTGGAATGGAATGACCCTTTATTGCCTTTCTGGCAGTATCTTCAAATGAAGAAGGACGGCGGCAATTCTTCCAATGTAGCTTCATTTCCTACTGAGTGAAAGAGAGCTTTTTATTTTTATGCTGTAGCTGCCCACAGGGCAATACATTATTCACCCCATTCGTCTTGTAAAGTAAAACAGAGAAATCCTATGTTTGTAAATCTCATTCATGAGCGCTAAATTTGGATGAGCGAATCATTTCTCCAGCATGACTTTAAAATTCTCATTAATACTGGTATGGGAGCAAACAATTTTCAACATTAAAGGAATGGGAGATATGACTGAGACAGAAACAATAAGACTTGCAAATTAATCTATGAATCAGTCATTTCTGACCCATAATAAAGACAACAGGAACTGTCAACAACTTGCTCTGCCTTATAATAAAACTATACAACAACAATGACATTTAAATAACATTGTATTAAAGAATTTTTCTCTTACAAAAAACAACATCTTGTGAGAGATCAATTTGAGCACCCGACAAAGTTCTATTGTCGACGTGCCACATGGATGGACACACATTTGAGGCAAAAATACTCTTCAAACTGACAATTTCACTTCAGGTCTTGTCCAAATGAGGCAATGATAAAGGCACTAAGATTTCTTGCGCACTTTTATAAAAGGAAAACTGTTTGATAAATACCGCACCTTCAAAAAGGCAAATGATGCCTGCAAGTTCACACCACTTTTTAAATCGTAAATACATTGCCTTGAAAGAAAGCTTCATTTTTTTTTCTTTTCACGATCAGAAGCTGAAACTGCGCTCTACGAACTGGGAATTCTTCACGATAATGCTGACACGTCCTGAAAATAATAATATGTGCTACAGTTGAAGTGCAAGAAGACGACAGAAGACAGCACTGGGCCGGAAAGCCACGAGCTGACATTGGGCCCGGAAGCATACAAGATGGCGACTTCTAACTTCCGGCCCACAGTCCTAACTTTCAAACACGGTAAAAAAAAAAAAAGAAATAAAATAAAAAGGCTTCAAAATTACCTATATAAGGACGGGTGACGGGGGGCGGCCGCGCGACCCCTTCCGCACCAAGATGCTGCCGGGCGCCGTGGTGGCGGTGATGGGCGTGATGGCGGTGATGGCGGAGATCGAGGCCGACGCGTCGTTGGGACTCGTCGCGGCGGTTGCAGCTGCTGAGGCAGCGGCGGGCCCCGCGGCCTGCCGGGTGGGCGAGCCGGGGGCCGGGAGCCGTCACTGGACGCTGCAGAAGGACACCTGCAATCGGGAACGGCACGGGGCCTTTAGTTCTCCCGGAGTGGGTGTGTGGGGGTGGGGGTGGGTGCCGAAGACGAGGAGGCAGAGAGGAAGGACAGTCCAAAACATCGAAAGCTGACGGTTATTATTGCTATTGGTCCTGCAGACATCTTTCCATGCCAAAACTCGGTCTACTGACTGACGGACTGTGAAACAGGCAAGACACGGTATCATAACAGAAAGATGAGCAAACTAAATCTAAGGAATGGACCAGTAAAGGAGGGCCCATTCTACAGCTAGAGGAAGAAGAAAAATAATCGGTTAAAAAAGACCATCTGGGGATAACATCAAGTCACAAACGACATCTCGGGTTGCCTATCCGCGCCTTGCGGCCGGCTGCAACCCGACCTAAGCGGCCTAACAGCATTCCAACGTGCAAAAATAATCTAGGGCGAAAGCCTGTGAGGACCTCGGCCTGGTAAAAAGGCTTGAGAATCTTACTTGAGCAACTTGGTTACCGTTTCAGACTGGACCCATGACACAAATTCCACACAACACAAGACGTCACATGGGCAGGGCATTACGTTTCTATATCCATGATGCAGTACTGAGTAAGAAACTACCCGAAATAAACACGGGCCAATACGTAGCTCATACCAGAAAAGAGCAAGAGAGATAGATAGAGAGACATCAAATGCAAAAGCGGTGGAGTCTGAGGACCAGAAGCAGGAAGCGCATGAAAGACAGAGAGAAGACAAGAGAAGAGTCAGTGAGATTTCTGGCAATCCTTTTTTTCAGCACAGAGAGTGCACCGGGACCGCGCCAGAAATTCCGACAAGAGTTAAAAGCCTTGATAAAGGTTGAGACATTATGAGGAAAGAAGACTGGGGTTGCAGACAGAGCGACACCATCACAAAAAGAAGTCCATTCCTTTAACACTAAATACCCCTAAAACAAAGAAAGAGACGATAGAAAAAACAGGCTAGACCAGAGACTGACGAGGCTACCCACACATAGACACACATAAACACACGCACACACAGACTGAGAGCTGCTACTTACTCCGCCCAGGTTGGTGCATCCTGCGTTTTGCGGGAGCGGGAAACAGCGAGTTTCGTTTTCGTCCGTGGTGGACTGTGGGCAGGGGAAGTGCAAGAGAGGCTCAACTCGCTGTCCAGAATGCGGAGGTGAAGTACGTGACGCGCGAACTGGTGGCGGACGCGCTCCGCTAGGCACACCACCGAGGGAACGAGGAGAGGGGGGGGGGGGGCAGAGCATTCCGCCGCACTCGTTCGATTTTCGCAGACGGCGTCGGTATTGATTTGCGATGCCTGCCTATAAGGATGCCGCAGTGTGGCGCGGCAAGGGTCGACACGGCGGCTGAAGCAAGGTCTGGGTCTCACAATGGAGGGCTCCGAGGGGGAGGGGGAGGGCGGAAATGGCGCGGAGGGGAAGGGGCGGGGGGTGTAAGGCGGGGCCACCGATTGCGAGGGGGGAGAGGGGGGCTGCAAGGGTTTCCGAGGGACTAAAATAGCGCAGGACACGTTAATTTATGGACGCCTTAGCGCCTCGGCGGCAGAGACGAGAGAGAGAGAGGGGGGGGGGGGGACGGACGACGGGTCTGTGCAATTAGCGGAGGGAATCCAAAATTATTCGGGTCTTTGTCTTTCGGCCTTTTGCTACAGCCGCGACCCCCTGAGTGAATGGGAAACTGTCGGCGGCGGTCTGAAGACTGGTTCGCTGTCCCGCGCGGACACTCGAGGTGTCCATTCTAAAGCCACCTGCTGGGCTAAACTGGCGACGACCAACACAACAAAATCTGAGACCATCTGAAAACTGGAAACCGCCGCCGTCGTCGGTAGCTACCACACTGGTAGCTGATTCGTCAAGTTTTGCTCCGGATAATAAGAGGAGGGATCCAAAGTTCATGAAGGGAAAGGCGCGGCTCCGCGATAAAAGAGGTTACGAAAGAAGATAAATAAAAAGGGCGACTAACCTTGTTTTCTCCTTTCGAGGCCGTTTGGGAAGTCTGCTCCTCCGCGAGGGCGCGGCTGTCCTCGTCTTTGGGGGAGGCCCCCCCAGAGACGCCGCCGACGCCCCCGGGGGGGCAGACTGTTTGTCATCTAAGCGCCAGGGTGGACACGATGGGGGGCCTGGTGGGCTTGTTGTCCAGGATGCGCTCCAGGTCCGTCATGGTGGTGGCGTTCAGCTTGGGCACCAGCTGCACAGCGCCAACACGTTAGTCTCTGCCCCCCTCCCTGCCAAGGCTCGCTCACTGTGAGGCCGCACGCACCTGGAGGCTCTGGATGCTCTCGTAGAGCTGCGCGGGCGACGTGGCGCCCAGCAGCAGGCACTGCACGCTCTCGTTCTTGAGGCACCAGGCCACGGCCAGCTGCGGCACAGAGCAGCCCAGCCGCTCCGCCACCAGCGAGATCTCGCGCTGCCGGTCCTGCTGCCGCCGCAGCTCCTCCGGCTCCAGCCGCTCCTTGATCCACGTGTACGTCTGCAGGACAAAATGCAAGGTCGTAGGTTCAACGCGCCCTAGAGTCAATTAATTTTTTTACCCCCGCAGGGCGTTTTGGTTTTACTCTGCACTTACTTCTTTATTGGTACCGCCTGTTTCGTCTTCAGTCCAACTGTAGGATGAGCGTTTACTCTGAAGAGAAATACAAACGGCGTTGAGTTCAAGGTCACAGGGTTCTCAAACCTTTTAAATTAATTATTTTGAAAGGTATTGTGACTCACCTTGAAAGAGGACCTACTTATAAGAGGAAACCCTGCTTCGTCGAATTTACCCGAAATGAGTCCCATGGTCAGCGGCGACCAGGCCATCAGCCCAACGCCTAAAGGAAAAAAAAATAATTAGGGAGGTCCGCAATGAAAAGAAGGAAACAAAGACTACAACGTGCAGCCAACCGTACCAATTTTATTGTACAGCTCAGGCATGTAGAGCTCTGCCTTGTCCCTGCAAAACAGGTGGTACTCGGCCTGCTCGCAGACCGGTGTGGTGCAGTTGAACTGCCTGCAGTTGGAGTAGGCCTCCATCACCTCGCCCGGCGTCCATCGCGCCGTGCCCCAGTACATGGCCCAGCCCTGGCACACCACGTGGTGCATGGCCCGGACGATTTCTGTCCACAAACCAGCAAGGATTTAATTTCAAACCTTGCGATGTGAAATTTAAAACCAGAAGAGGCGGGCAAACTCACCCTCCATGGGGCACATGGGGTCGGCCTTGTGGATGAGGACGACGTCGATGTAGGCGAGCTGCAGCCGCGCGAGCGACGCCTTGACGGACTCGATGATGTGCTTCCGGGACAGCCCCCGCTCGTCGGACCTGCACCACAACACGAGTCAGTCCGCGGTCACTCCAACCGCGCCGTCTCTCTCTCCCTCTCTCTCTCGGCGCCGAGGACTCACTTGGTGTTCCAGTAGATCTTGGTGCAGACGACATAGGAGGAGCGCTTCCACTGCCGCCGCTGCAGGATGCGGCCCAGCTCCACCTCGGCGCGCGGCCCGCAGTGCGCCTCGCTCACGTCGAACAGGTTCACGCCGGACTCGTAGGCCAGCACCACCACGTTCTCGGCCTCGGTCTCCGTTACGCCGGGCCCGAACGTTACCCACGTGCCTGAGAGAGAGATAGAGTGCTTTCAAAGGAGGTCCAACTCGTGTAGTTTTTGACGCGCTTTGGTAGAGGGTTTTGAAAGCTAATTTTTAGAGAAATTAAGAAAAATATCTGACGAAATTTAAAAAAAAAAAAAGAAAAAAAGGATTAACAGTTTTTTGTGTGATGGGTGTGCTGCCTTACCCAGCCCGACGTTGGAGACGCGGAGGCCGCTCTTGCCCAGGTTGCGGTAGCGCAGGCCGGGCGTGACGTTGGTCTGCCTAGCGACGAGCGCCGAGCCGGACAGCAGCGGCTCGCGCGCCAGCAGCATCTGCTCCTTGGTGGAGGAGCCGAGCGCACCGCTGAGCGCGCCGCTGAGCCCGCCGCCTCCACCCAGGCCGCCGCCACCCCCCGGGCCGCCACCAGCCAAGGCCGTGAGGTGCTCGTTGGTGCCGGCGAACTCCTCCATGCAGTCCAGGCTCGCGATGGGCGCCCGGTAGCTGCAACAACAACAACAGACTCGTCAGCACGACGCGGTGCCGCAGCCCAGCCGTCAGGCACGCGAGGCGTTCCGTCGAGCACGCGCACGCCGCGCACGCCGAGCACGCCGCCACCATCGACCGGACCAACCGAACCACATACGTCTGCTGCAAAGCAGGTGCGGCCAGGAGGAAGTCAAAACACAGCAGAGCGCACAGTGCGAGCAACCCCCCCCCCCCCCACTCACACACACCACACCAACAACACGGCAGATTGTATCTGGCGAGAAGGGTAACCGCTCCGCCGCGCTCCGCCGGCTGCCCCTCGCTGCCCTCCGCTTCTGTTTGTGCAGCACTTTGCGTTCGCTTACGGATCGCTTTCAGCGTGTAATGCCCGGCCTGCCTGACCGACACATAATGCTGTCTGGCACCGCGCCGCCCCGCGCATGGTGCGCTGTTTGCTTGCTTTATGTGGTGCTCGCCCTTCGTTTGCATCACCACGGCCAGGCGCCCCTGAGGCGCAGACAGGGCCGCGCTCACCCAGCGGACTGCTTAGGCCGCCCGCGCCCAGGAAGTTCCAGCCACACTAACTTTAGCCAGCGCGTGCAAACTCCCGGCCGAAAGGACGGCCGCTTTGGTCTAAAATAGCAACGTCCGGGGTTCAAATACTGCAAGGTCACGTGAGACTGGACACGTGCCCCGGCCGGCCGGCCGGCAGCAGAGGGCGAAGGCTGGAGGGAACGAAAATAGAACGGCGGGACGACCGCGCCGTGCCGGTGAACATGGAACGGCAGAGCGCGGCAGAGCGGAGCGCCTGCAGCGTAGGCAACATCCGGGACGCGCGCACCCGTGTCCAAGTGTTGCCTACCGCGCAGGCGCTCCCCACGCCGCGCCGCGCCGCGCCCCCACTGCTCGCCCTAGAGCGCAGCGCTCCTGCTCCTCCACTGTGCACTGACCCAGGCACTCGGTGCTGTAGTCAGCGCGCCAACAAGCAGGACGTGGGCGCGCACCGCCACGTCATTAGCGAGCCCAGCGCCAGTACGCGTGTGCGCCATCCAGGCTGGTTTACACGTGGAGTCACTGCGCTTTAGCCTTGTAGAGTCCGAATAGGACCCGTATGGATCACATTGCCCTTCGAACTGAACTAGGAACCCACAGGTACCCTCATGCGTCTGGTTCGAGCCCTACTTGCAGCGAGTGACGTCAAACCCGCCGCACTGATAGCATCGAGGGCGGTCCGTGAGGCGGGAGGAGGCCGCGGCGTCCAAGTGCCCCCCCCCCCCTTACGTCCAGGGGGCGGTAAAGCTCCAACAAGATTAATCACCTGCAGCGAGGCGGTACTCGAGTGTGTCGACCCAATAAAGTCGTGGATCGCTTCGGGAAGGGGAGTGCTTTCCGCCGGCTGCCGCCCGCCGCGTCGCCAGAGGAAACCACGAGGAAATCCATTTCGACACCGTCGTTCCCTGGACGAGGCGGGGTGGGGCGGGGCGGGGCGGGGCGGGCGGTGGCGCCGCGGGCCGCGCACCGTCAGCGGCGGGGAACACATCAAAACGGTGCGGCCAATACAACACAGCGCGGCAGTGGCAGCCGGCCCGGCCCGGCCCACTTCTTTGACCGGAGGGACATCAAGGCCGCGCGCCCCGCCACCCTGCCAACGCGGGGAGAGCAGAGTCGAGTCTGGAAGTAAGTGATTGTTTCATCATGGTAATTCTCACGTCGTCTGGCCGAGAGAGGTGGAAGTCGGTTCGAGTTCGACGAGTCATGTGATTAATTAACTGAGTCGGGCTGCTGTGTTGGAATGCTCCGCTCGCTATGGGAGGTGAGGCGGTGCGGAGGAGTGGCTCGCGCTCGCCAACGCAAAGAAAGCGCCCCGGAGCCACGTCATGCCGAACCAGAACCAGCCCACTCTTCGCGCGTGCTTCGGTGCCCTTGTTATCGGCAGCACTTCCGCCCGCGCGGTCTTCTTGGTGACCTTCCTGGCTCCACGGTGTGCTTCGTGCCGGGACGCGTCGTTCGCTGTCTCTGTCGCACTCATGGGATGCCCCGCACCGTGCGAGGGGCGAGGCGGGAGGACTCTTCGAGACAGCTCGGCGGAGGCAGCAGTGGGCCGCGCGAACAATGTGCCGATCTGGCGACGACGGCGCAGCGCGCAGCCTGACGGATGGCGTGACGACCGACGCTGTCCGTCTGCCTGACGGCCTGCCAGGCGATCTCGCGGCCTGTCCGGCGGCGGGGTTGCCAAACGGCAACGAAAATAACGGCCGCTACAAATGAGGGGGCAACCGAAACAAAACAACAACGGCGTGCGGTGTGGCGCCAGGCGACACCCTGCGGCACACACACGTGGTCAGCCATCCACAACACGGCGAAGAGGGAGGAGGGAGGGTGCGGAGACTGCCACCGGCCGGGCTATTTTCGAGAGGCGGCCACAGGCCGGGTATGACAGCGTAGGCCTTTGACGGTGTCATAATCGGCCACCCGTAATAGTGGTTTCGTTCCAGCCGCCCCTCAAAGGCTGAGCCATGGCCGAGCCGTGCCGAGGTGCCTGGCCCGGCCTCCCCTCGGGTTACTCGATACGGCGCCACCGGGGCGGGGCAGCTTACATGGTGATGCGGATGGGGCTGCTGGGCGTGATGCCGCTGCTGGTGCCCTCGGTGGCCGCGCTCTGGTCGTCGTCGTCGTGGTCCAGGTCGCTGGAGCGGCTGAGGCGCGCGCGGCGGCTGGCCGGCCGCGGGGACCTCTGCGCGTCCTTGGCGGGCAGCAGCTCGCCCTCGCTGTGGCGGCGGTGCAGGTCCTGCTCCGGCGGCCGCAGCACGTCGCCCCAGCCGCTGGAGTGGCGGCGCGGCTGGTCGCCATCGCCCGCCTCGTCGCCGTCCGTCTCGGCCTGCTCGGGGATGACGAGGCTGCCGGCCCGCGAGACGCCCGGGACGCACAGGGACAGTCCGCGCCGCTTGGCGGCCGGCGCGGCCTTGGCGGTGGCGTCCTCGGCGGACGAGTGGCGTCGCGACGCGCTGCGGACGTCAGTGCTGCTGCTGCGGCGGAGGCCGGGCCCCCTCGCACCGGGGCCCTCGCTGTTGCGCCGCTTGCCGCACGACGGCGAGGCGCCGATCAGCGACTCCAGCTGCACCATGTCCCGGCGGGGACGCGGCGCGCGCGCCATGGCCGAGCAGCGCCGAGCACCGCCGATCACGGTGACAACCACGACGCCCAGGCCGGTGCCGAGGGCAGGGCCTGGCCTCGCGCGCTGCCTGCTGCGGCCTCTGCCTCGTGGTGCGGCTGCCCGACTGACTGGCCGACCCGGCCGCCTGGCCGCCTGGCCACAGGCACGCCCCAGCCTGGCAGCACAGCACAGCCCAGGCACAGCCCCCGCGCGGACGCCGCGGCACGGCTGCGAGCCAAGGCGAGGCCCTGTGGAGGCAAGGCCCGCGCCCGCGGCCCACCCGATCGCCCTGCCGCCCCTGGGCCCCTGGGACACAGCGCCTTTGGACGAGGCTGGCGTCGTCTGTCAGCGCAAAGGCCCCACCTGCCATTCAATCTGGCTGTGCGATAAAGAGCTGCCAGCGCGGCCAGGGTTTCACGGGTTTCGCAAGAACTAAGTGCTTGTTCCGTCCAACGCGCCGTGAGGCCGTCAGGTCAAAGCCGCACGCATTTCGGACACTTTTCGGTGGAGGCGGGGAAGAATCATTGGTTCGGAGGTGTGAGAGATAACGCTATCCGAATGGAGCTGAGTGGAGCTCCTCCCACCAGCAGATCACACATCGGTTGGTAATTGGCTGCGACTGAGAGCCCTGCGGCCCAGCCCCGGCCCAGCCGCGGCCCAGCCCCGGCACGATATCGGAAGGCGAGTCTCACTGGGGCAGGTGGCATTGGTCCGGCAGAGTGGCGCTGGCGAGGGCGGGGCGGGGCGATGGACATACACAACACTTCCATCAGACTCAGCGAAGAGGAGAAGACATCCAACTTTGCTCCGCAACATTTGGAAAACTTTTCAAAACGAAATAACAGACAGGCGCAAACTTTTCTAATCAGCCCTTGGCTTCGATGCCTCACGGGCTGATGGGTCAGATTCGTCTGCCTCGCGACAGAAGAGCACCCAATTAGAGAGAGAGAGAGAGAGAGAGAGAGAGAGAGAGAGAGAGAGAGAGAGAGAGAGAGAGAGAGAGAGAGAGAGAGAGAGAGAGAGAACCACCTTCCCAAACGAGGCGACGCCTCTTCCTTCGTCCCGCGCGACCTCCTGACGGCCGTTCGTCTTAGCGGCATGATCCCATCATGCATCACGCGGGTCTGGCCGGCTTGACGGCTTGGTCGGCCGGACCTGAGTCAACAAGGAAGCTGCACAAACAAACGGACACGCCGAGACGAGCCGAGCGGCGCAGGGCCCGCGGCGGAATAACACGAGCATCAGTCGGCGAGCCCTCCGACGGCCCTTTGCTCTCTCTGCCAGTTTCTACCCTCCGGCGCTTCAGCCTTTCGGGGCGCCGTACTCTGCCACCTTCCCCGCCGGAAAAGACATTAAAAAAGGTTTGGAAGAACGGGGAATCGATCGCCCGATCAAGTGCGGTTCAAACCATAAAATTGTAGACGCACTTCATTCCACGCTTACCGACTGAGGCGTATGATCCGTGGTGGTCAGGAAAACTGAGGCATCGATTCTCAACTCTCGAGTCGGGCGATCGATTCCTCACACATCTCTTCATTTTTCGACTGGCTATCCCACCGCGGCTCGAACCCGTTGCCTCACACGACTCCATTCCTGAGGCCTTGGTGGCCGAGTGCGGAAAGGCGTCGGTATTCGACTATCGGATCGGGGCATCAAACCCCGGCATTGTCACATTTTGACTGGCTCTACCATTGCGGTTGAAACCTATGGCTTCAGTTACTCCGCTTCACTGACTGGCACACAAGAGCTGTGGTGGCCGAGAGCGGAGAGGCGTCCGGTCCTGACAGTAGGGTTCGGCGTTCGATACCCGTCCAGCCGCGAATGTTTTTACCAAGCTTGCATCGCACGGAGGTGGTTCAAGTGTACAAAATCGGCCGATGACCAGCGTGTCTCTCATAGCTCAGTGGTTCCGCTGCTGGGCAGGGTGACGCATACTCCTGACTTCCAGGTGAAATTTGGCCAGGTCGGACAAAACGATGAGCCCCGTTTTTCCCCCCCTCAAATTAGACGGTCTTAACGCGCCCCGTGGTTGCGGTTCACCAGGTAAGTGCTGCAAAAGGCAGTCGCGTCTCATGAATATGGACGACGAATTTTTTTTTAAAAGGGCTGCGCTGAAAGGATGTCCCCGCAGCGGAAAGACAAAGTCGTCAGGGGATTATAGAAAAATGTATTCAGGAGACAGCGATAATGTCTTCTGATGAGGTGGGGGCAGAGCGGGGCAGAGCGGGGCCGCACTAGGTGTCTACACGAAACCCTGGGGTGGGTGGGGGCCGAGCAGACAATGCTGCCACTTCAGGGATGCAGAGTGTGCCCCTCCCCGTGCCCCCTCCCCCTCCCCCTTCCCCCTCTCCGGTCCCTACCCAATCTGTGGCACTGCACCGAGCCCCGGCAGGCTGCAAGCCCGCCAGGCCCGCCGTGCCCGCGCCTTGGCGGGGCGCCCGCATTGCAGGGAGGCCCACGGATAAGAGAGAGGGGTGGGGTGGGGGGAGGCAGGCCTACTCGTTACTGTCCATGTCCTCGGCCTGCAGCGGGGGAGCGGCGGGACGGCAACTCGAGCGCATTTTACAAGCGCGTACTCCCGCGTCGTCGTCAAAAGAAATGCACAAAAGAGAAAAAGAGAGAATCGGCATTAAGCGCGCTCAGCAGCAGCAGGCCTTTTGGCACGCTGCGGCGCTGTGTCGGCGCCAACGAAATAAAGCTCGAAAGGAGAGAGGAATAACGATATGAGTGGCGCGGCTTGGCCTGCCGTTCTCTCTCCGTCTCTCTCCGCGAGGCAGCTTGAATCGGAACGATCTGGCGGCCTCGGCTTCTAATACTCGCGCGTCGCCGGCGCCCGGTGCGGCAGGAATATTACACCGGCGCCGGCGGCGACGCCAAGGGAGACGCGCTCTTTCGCGAGGCGAAAAACTTATCGAAACGGCAACACGGCGTGCCACGCCGCGGTAGTCGATGCGGCTGATGGAGTGCCACGACGAGTAGCCAAATCGCCGCACTCAGAGTAACGGCAAAAGTTTCCCCCGGTGTGTGCGCCACACTGTTGGCAGGCAGTGCGGTGGCGCACCGACCGGTTCCAGCGACCCCAGTGCTCACCAGCTAGCGGCGCGGCATCGCCACCCTCAGCGCAGCGCGATGACTACGACGGCCTGGATCACCCACAGCAGGCCGGGGGCTTGGCCGTCCCAGCTCCAGCACCGACGGGCGGCATGTCGAGGCCCAGTGGACACGACGGAAGGACTGACAAGACTGGCGAGCTGCACTGCCGCATCGGCCCGCAGCGCCGCGCCACGCCGCGCTAAACAGTGCCGCCAACACCAACACCCCGCAGAAGGACCCGCAGTCCCCCACCGCCGATGGGATGACCTTGCCGCCGGAACTTTCCGTCCCCGCCCCGCCCCGCCCCTGCCGCCAGCCAATCCAAGGAGGCGCCAGGCCGGCGTGCGTCCCCGTTGGGCGCACCCCGCCCAGGTAGGGCGCCGCGACCTAGACGACGGCCGTCTTGGAGGCGACCATGAGCGGCGCCGCGGGGTCTCGCGTGGCGGCGAGACGAACAGAACAACTTAGAACTGGCACGCCGGCGAGGCGGCCGCGGCCTCGGAACTGCTGGAAAGGAACTTGGATAGGCTCGTCGGTGGCCTCGGCGGCGGGGGAGGTTGCCGACGACGCGACGGCGGCCACGCCTTGTGACAATGACGACTCATGGCAAGTCAAACTTGAAGAAAAAAAGACTCGAAGTGCGCCTACGCCGCGCAGGATTCCCGGACCAGCACCGCCAGCAGGTGGGACGCAGCAGTGCCCTGATTGCTGGCGGAATGGTCATCCCCTGGCTTTACGCTCGATGGAATCGCTGGGAGCAGCGGGAAAAGGGGGGGGGGCTGCTCCGCGGGGTCGTAACTCGTTGACGGCAGAGCCGAAGGCACAGCGCCATACGCCGAAGCCATGCGCCGTTCAATAAATTTGCCCCGTTGAATCTGCCGCGGCGAGACGCTTGGGGCTATTCCTGCACGAGGTCGTGAACGAAGGCATGAAGAAGGCATGAAGAAGGCATGGCGGCATGGCCGGGACAGTCGATACTGAGCTTCTTACTTCTAGAGCGTGTTCCTTCAGTGCTTATTTGCTCAGGGCCGTGGAAATGAGTAAACACAGCACAGTCCCCGGTGGCTTGGCGGGGCGGTCCGTGCAACACACAGAGCCCCTCGAGCGGCGCGTGCCTCATGAAGTAAGCCTCCTCTCGGGGGAGGCGGCGCAGATACTCCCCGCTCCACGCCCCGCCGCGGGATATCTCTGCGGCGTGTGTCTTTCGGGCGCATGGGGTATTTCCGGCGAGGCGAGCTCGTCGCCGACTAGCCAGCTTGTGTCGAGAGAGGCTCACCGCTGCATGTGGAGGGAGGCCGAGGCCTCGCTGGAGGGCGCAGAGGCGCGGCGTCGCGGGGTGGGGTGGACGCACGAGTGCACTACAAGCCCCCGAGGGACAATTAGTTTTGCGAGCACTGGGATGGTTTGCTGGCACATCTCGACAAGAACAATCGTCCCGCGCGATGTGTACGCAGAGTATCGTTTTCCCACACGGCAAACTAAAATGAGAACATGCTCGACGTAAACAATCCGCACAGTAGGCGCCTTGCGGCGGGGTGATAGGCCACCCCCGCGCAGCCGTGTTCGGCGGGCCTGCCTGCCAACAGGCGTCTCAAACCGGAGATGCCGCCTCGTGTTCGCGCAGACTGGGTGCCAGGGCGGTCGGTCCTAAGAGCCCTCGATGAAGCCATCGCGGCAACAAAGAAGCCAAGCCGGTAAAGTGGGACAAAATGAAAATGCGGCCGAAAATAATAAAAGCTTTCCGTCTTTTTGCCCGCTGAATATGTAAGCAGGCGGGGAGCGCGGAGGCACAGCCGCGTGGGGCGCGGTGCACACTCGCTGAATGCCGCGATGAAAGGCTTACGTTCCAAAGCACGGTCTTAATTACGGCATTAATGACGGCCGAAAGTAAACAAGGATGCTGTTTTATTTGACGGCTTTCACGGCTTACACGGCTGCAGCGCTGCAGCCCCGCGCCACTGACCCTACCCACCAGGCCGGCGCGGCCGGCGCGGCCCACCCGCCCTCGCATCCGCCTGGCCGTCTCCGAGAGACTTAAAATTAGCCGAGTGACGTCACGCACGCGGCCACGCACCGAGTAGCCGTGAGCCACTCAGCCAGGCCGCTTCACCGAGGACGGCGCCAACAAACACGCGAGAAGAGAAGCGAGGAAGGACGTTGCTGAAAACCTCAGGGAAAACATTCTCAAACTTTTTCTCGCGTGTGAAATTTTTTTAGCAGATGATACCTTCACACCTCACATTTCATTTCAACATACTTAAAACTACTATACACATGAAGGTGTCAGCTTGCTTTTACTATAGATATTAGTAGGAGCGGGCAGTAAGGGGCGGACCATGTCTGCCTGTCGCTCATCCGCGCAGCGGCCGGGCGTAAACAATGGCACCCCCTCCTCGCGCCTGCGCGGAAAATTGACAATCCCTCCCCGCCTGCCACGTCACAAAGGGTGACTCGGGCGGGCCTCGGCTCTGCTCAGCTCGTGCCGACTTCGGCGCCAGCTCGGCCTCGTTCGGACGATAGCGATGCAGCGCGGCACTGCTATAATAAACACACGACAATACCAAACGAATATCATCGAAAGAAAACCAAACGAGTATCATCTGCTTTCATTAACGTTCGTTGAATGAGATTTTTCTCCGAAATCAAAGTATTTTTTTCTCAAAAAAATTTAAAAAATAAAAAACCTTTGGGTGTGGCTTTGTTATGCTTAACTCACCCAAGGCACTGGAGTGGTGTGCCGCGCCGTGCCCGGGCCACTGGAGACTCCGGGTGAGTGACAATCTAGCTTCATCAGCCTTTTTCTCCGCGTCCTGCTCTTCGTCCTTAGCTGTCCCAGGACAGCGCCATGACGCCCGCTCCTTTTTGCGGCCCTTCGCTAGTCATTGCCCTGTCAAGGACTCCTCCAGGGACCCACTTATCCGGGCGAAAACCGACGCGCGACGCGACGCCTCTCGTGGCAGGGCCAGCGACCAAGTGGATCCATGAGACTAGGGCCGCCCTGTCTCTCTCGCACCCCCATGGGCTGCCGCATGAGAGCCGCAGAGACAGCGACGACTGGTCTGAATCGGCGGGACAAGCGTTGCCGCCCACGCGTGTGCTCCTCGTGTTCATTTCGACACACTCGCGCGCTTGGACGCGGACAGCGAAGTTTGCCTTCACTGGGTCCGACCTCCACGCCAACCGAAACGGATTCCCCACAGAGATGGACGTTTGATTTCCCAGGCGGTCCCTGCCCACACCTGGCAACCCTCTCCCCGGTCCCGACGTGTGTCTGGGTGGCCGCGGGGACGCGGCTGCGGCACGGTGGCGGTGTACACCGCGCAGCGCAGCAAAGGGTGCCTCTGCAGTGCGGCTGCGATGCCCGGCCGGCCGGGAGGGGCGGGGGGGGGGGCTAGGTAGCTGGAGCGACAGGGCTGGAGCGGCCTCGGGGAGACGGGGAGGGGGTGCAGCTCTGCGCACGGCTGGCGCGCACCTCGCGCACCCAGGGTGTCCACGCCCCCACCCCCGCTGGCGACCACGTGACCAGCCCGGCCGGTGCCTGGCCCTGAACAACGCCCGGCCACCACGTGGTCCGCGGCGGGTCAACGCGGTCAGCTCGCCCTGCCTGCTGGCTTTCAAAGGCACCGCTTCACCGGCGGTAGTACATGTCTCACGGTGGCCGAGAGCGAAGAGGCGCAGAACCCAGAGTCCAGGGGACCTGGGTTCGATACCCAGTGCAGATGTCATTTTCGACACGCTGTCCAAATTTTGTGTCGGCGGACGCTTCCCTCGCGGTGGTGACTTCACTTACTCACATGCGGTATATATACAACCTCTCGGCGATCCACTGCCGTCCAACCAGTGATTGGTGGCGAGACTCCGTTGTACCATGCAGTGGCCTGCCGAGGGGTAAGGACGCCATGCAGATGGGAATTGAATCCCTCTGCGCCTGCGTGGGAAACGTCGCAATCTGGCCCGATGACCTGGGTGGATGTCTCTCTGCGCCGTGGCAAGTGCTTGAGCTTAGCTCGCCGGCGGTTACGATGGGACGCAGAACTGCGACAGCACTAACCCAGTCCGGTTCGGGGATCAGCCTTGCACCAAATAGCCTTTCTCATGCAAAAATTTACGTCATTATTTTTTAATTGAATAGCCTTATGATCTCGTCTCCGGGTGTGGTTTTTTTTTCTGATTAGTCTGGCGACCCTTGGCGACCCTAAGGACCAATCCGCGACCCCAAGGACCAAGCCGCGACCCCAAAATATTTTTCCGCGTCCCCAAGTGGGGTCGCGACCCCAAGGTTGGGCTGCGCTAGAGGGAGCCGCAGAGTGAGGGCTGCAGGCGGCAGCAGGCAGCAGCAGGCGTGTGCGGCAAGAGCCATTCCGCCGACTAGACCCAAACTTGCGCATTACCAAACTTTCGGGAAAGCGCGCCGATCAAAGGGAGCCGGTGGTGCGCCAGAGGTTTTCCTCCAGTAGAGGCCTTCCTTCCAGCGGGGTTACACGGTCCTGTAGCCTCTCCCTTCCAGTCCCAGGGCCCTTCCAGCCGCCCCAGCTTACAGCCCTCTGGGCTTTCCAGGCTTGCCGGTGCCGCCGTGGGGCGTTGCTCGCGGCGGCCGTGGTGCACAGTGTACAACTGTACACAGCCTCGATCAAACTGTTATTGCAGCTAACTCGGCCCGGCGGATCCCACCCTCCGTCTGTGCCTGTCCGTCATCCCGCTTGTGGGTCAGGGCCATCTGGGAGGCGAATGGGACTCGGGACGATAAATAATGCGGGACGGCAGCCGATTTATGGCACCGAACCAAGGCAGTCGCGCAAAATGTTCTTGTTTGGGGAAGCAGCGAGGCGGTCTGGTGGCTGGCACGTCGTTGGCCCCATTCTTATCTGGATCCACCTGACAGCCGCCACGCCCGGCGCAGCGCCCTGGTGGGCCTCATCTCTAAGACTAGGCCACCCTGCTTAGCCAGTTTCGCGGTGTTATTGATGAAGCCGAGGAGCCCGAGGCCCGTGTGTGCGAATGTGTGTGTTTCGCAAAAAAGTTCCATTCACGGTATCAGTGTGTGTGTGTGTGTGTGTGTGTGTGTGTGTGTGTGTGTGTGTGTGTGTGGGCGTGGATGCATGTATGTGTGTGGCGTGCGGCCTGTGCGGGAGTTGCCGAGGGTAAGGGGGTCGGCGGTGGAGGGGCCAGGGTCCGGGCGGTAGGGGCGAACTGGGTGAAGGCATCGATTTTGTTGCTCCAGACGCAGCGGAGTCTCGTGACGTCACACTCCAGGGGCGGCCTGGGCCGGCCGCGGGGGTGGGGTGCGTGCGGCCGGCGGGGCGGCGGGGTTGGAGGGGGCAACAGGAGGTTGCTTTGCGGCCAGTGCGACGGCCACAGGGATTATTGTGGCGCCAAGTGATCGCTGAGGACAGCTTGTAGCGGGCCGCGCGGCTGCAGTGCAGACTGCGGTGTGGCGCGGCGGCGCGGCGGACCCTGCCGCGCCGTCAGAACGTCGACAATGGTAATTAGGTCAGGAGCAGGGCCGGGGCCTCGGACAGGGGGTGGGGGCGGCGGGCCACGCGCACATCAAGCATCCGTGTCCGGCACAGCTGTGCTCGCTCCGCACCCCGGGGCGGTGGAGCGGAGCGGGGCCTCACCGATCCGGCATCAGCCAGATCCTGTTAGGCCGCCCGGTCGCCTCGTTCCAGGCGTTCCAGGTGCACTGGGCCGCAGCGGGGCCGAGTTGAGCCCTCTCATGGACAATGGCATAGGCTCCCACCATTGTGTTCTGTTCCATGATATATATATTACCTTTCATGAGAAAGCGAAAAAAAAAATAAATTCAGAAGCATTTTATTTGTTTATGTGACCATAAAAAAATCTTTATTCAGAAAAAGAGCTAAAAGTTACTTAAAAACAAAACAAATACAAAAAACAAATAATGAGTAATGAAATACAAGCCGAAGTTTAGCAACGAAGGGGACCTTCCATCCTCTCTGTACCTGCTCCCTGCTCACCCTCTCCGCCAACTTTAACTTACCCCGAACCCTCGCTACGGCCCTGACATGCAGCGTATACAAACAAGCGGCCTTTCCAAGGCACTCGCTCACCTGTCCCACCCCGCCTCCCCGCCGCCCCGCAACCCCGCAAGGACCGCGGGTCCCTGGCACGGTGCCTCCCTGACCCCGTGACCCCGCCCCTTCCCGCCGCGCCACCCCCGCACACTCGGGGCATGCACCCTGGCCAGCCAGCAGCGCGCTGGGGGGGGGGGGGGGAAATAAACGCGGCTGTGCTGTCCCAGCGTCTCAGCGCGGCAACACCCGCCGCACCGCTCCGCCAACTTCTTTCTGCGAATAAGCAGCGTCCGCCGCCGCGCCTGCGAATAGCGCGACTGTGACACGCACACCTCGCAACGCAAACAAGAGGAAGAGGCCAAACGGACCACATTAAAGGAGCAAGGCACGCGAGGGAGATAAACGGCGTCACGTCGCGAGGTTCTTTCATTAACGCCGTCCCGCCCACGAATTACAAGGACAGAGCTTCTCGCCTTGCCGCCCCTCATCACCGCCGAGTGGGGAGGCGCAGCGCGGCGCAGGGCGGCGCAGGGCGGCGCGCGGCATTAAACCGCGGCCGCTCCGCATGCCATGCCAGAGTGTAGTGCCATGCCGTGCCGTGCCGTGCCGTGCCGCGACGCGTGTACGATATCACGCGGAATGAGCGTTGTTTTGCTCGTGAAGGCTATTGTGTAGTGAATCCCGCTGAGTCTCCTTCTCCGCCCTATCACACACTCACGCACAGACTCACTAACACACACACACACACACACACACACACACACACACACACACACACACACACACACACACACACACACACACTCGCGCAATGACGCAGACTACCCCTTCCTTCCCACGGGAGCGGCGCGGCTCGTGCTGTAGTCCCCGCTGATGTTCGCAGCGAAATAATCCCTCCGCGCCACGCGGCACGCCACGGCGCGCGTGCTCCTGCTCTTACCGGTAGATGGTGGCGGCGGCGGCGAGCACCGCCTCCTCGGCGCTCTCATGGCTGTTGTTGTTGTTGTTGTCGTTGCTGAAGTGGTTGCAGTGCGCGGCCACTCGCGACATGGCGGCGGCGGCTGGTCCGGGGGCCGCGGGGGCCTGGCCGCGTCTCAGGGCCGCATCGCTGTGGCTGCCGGCCTCGTCGTCGCGGTGCATGCACCGGGGATCACAAGCCGCGGCCCCGGCGCGCCCTCAGGCCCGCCATGGCTAGGGAGGGACGCCCCCGTCGACGCCTGGACGCTCTGCTATCGGCGGCTGTGCTGTGTTTGGAGCAGCACAAGTCAAGCGCCCGCCCGCGACAACGCCCCCGCCCGCCCCGCCCCCTCGGAGACCCGACGGGGGCCCCAACGACGGCTGAACGGCGCCGAACGGGGCTCAAATGGGGCGGAGGTGGCACGGCAAAGCGCTGCCAATGCTTGCTGTGTTACACTTCCGGGGCACGCACTGGAAGGGGGAGGGGGGGAGGGACACTCGCTGGAACACTACTGTGACAAGCGGCGCAGAAACAACCGAGTCCATTTTCAGGCTGTCGCTCATGGCGGCGCTCCACGGCCTGCCTGCGCGTTCATGAGTGCCTCCACGCCGCTGCGTGGCCCGTCGGCTTTAATCGGCGAATAGATGATGCTCTCCAACTCCACTCACAAGTTGGGGCTCCTCTCTCTCGCCGCCCTGGGGGTTCCAACACCCACGCAGCTCACTTTTTACCCCTTTCCCGGGCGACCTGGCGTAAGCCAGCCAGCCGGTGGAGCCCCAACCCTCCTCAGCCGTCACCAGCTGTGTAGCTGTGTAGGGCCGCGTGGCGCGCCCTCTTCCATAACACAGCCGGAATGGCTGTCGGGCGGCGACAGGCTGGCAGTGAACCGGGACGGCGACCGGGCAGACCCCGCACGACGTGAGCTGGCGGGGCCCCCTGCAGGCATCCCGGCGTGCGTTGCGGCCGGCCTACCCTGCCACTGACACATGCTGCGTGTCTCCCTTCTTGCTCTCTTTTTTGTTTTCTTGTTTTCCCTCGCCTACTTTCCTTCCCTGGCGTGGCCGCCGCCCGTTCCATCGCGGCAGCAGCGCGCCGGCCGCGTCACTGACTGCCCTTTTATTCTTTCATTTTTCGTCTCTTCCCCGCGCCTTGGCGGACGAGGGCGACTTGATGTCGGTCCAACCAGAGAAGGAGAGAGATAGAATGGGGAAGGGGGTGGGGGTAAAAGGACACAGACGTCGAACAGGCGCCGCCGCGGTGGTGATTTGTCCGAAAAATATAATGAACACGACGCGCGGCGAGGCGGGCGATATTGCAAAAATTAATGGATAGAGATAGAGCGCGGCGCGAGCGAGAAAGGCAACGAGAGAGAAAGAGAGGGAGATAGCGTAGGGAGGGTGATGGATGTGTTTGCCCCGCTGACGTGGCCCTCTTGTTCTCTCTCATCCCTTCGCCTCTTTTCTTTATTCGCGCGCTTTAATCGCGACCTCGACCGTTTCCGCCGGAAGAGGGGAAAAGAGAGAGAGAGAGAGAGAGAGAGAGAGAGAGAGAGAGAGAGAGAGAGAGAGAGAGAGAGAGAGAGAGAGAGAGAGAGAGAGAGAGAGGGGGGGAAGGCGAGAGGACGGCGAAGCGCAATATCCCGGGGCCATCGTCGGCGTCGCCATGCAGTCCAGCGGACAGAGACTCTGATTAAAAACAACAAAAACACGCGTCAGTTTGGGAAAAGACGCATAGCGAACGCGATGTGAATTGGGCGACATGAGGGAACGGGGTGAGAGCGGAGCCGCTGCAGAACGAGAGATGATAAGACAGCACCTCGGCTGGAGCTCCGCTCGGCGCGGGGTGGGGCGAGGCGGGGTGGGGCGAGGCGGGGCAGGGCGTTCCCGTCCCGTCACGCCATCCCCTTCTCGTCGCGTATTCCCCGACAGTATCGCGGAAACTTTAGCGCGACAACATCCGCCGGGCATTTTGCCTTTATTTTTCTTATTTTCCCTTGCGGTGCCGTGTGTGCCCTGGACAGACCTGTCCTTTCTTTCTTTTTGTACGTTTGCTCCTCCAGTATCATTACTTTCCTGCCCGGCTGGTGCATGCGCGGCGCAACGCGGCATGGCATCCGCTGGCACGGCCGCGGGGCAGGAGGGGGGGGGGGAGGGCCACGTGAAGAGCCGCTGCTGCTGGCCGATGATTGATGTCGGACCGACTCTCCAGGCGCAGTGAGCGGCGGAAGGAAGCCGGCCGAGTCTGACGAGTCTGCCTGCCGCGCCAATGAGAGGGGAATCAATGCTCTTGCCTCATTGGAGGGCGGAGGGCCAGTCAAGAACCGACTCCGACTGCCCATCACGCATCGACTGCAGGAGGATACCGTTTGTATTTTCCCTCCCCTTTTGACGACAGTCGGAATTGGCGCGGCAGGAGTGGACCGCACTGCAAAGTACGGCGAGCGCGTCATTAAGCCGTTTTCCTTTCCGTTTTCGGGGTGATTAATCCCAATCCCCTCCCCGGCAGAGCTGCCTTGATTTATCGCAACGGCCGAGCCGCGGATCGGATAAGCCGAATGGCCGCGACAGAGGGGAGGAGGGGGTGGCCTTCACTAACGTCATTCTGTCTGCGCGGCGGGGCGGGGCGGACCAGGGACCCCACCAACACAACTGTGGCAGCGGCCGGGTTCACGTGCCGAGCAGGTAGTCGAAAACACAGGACGTCAATAAATTGAAACCCCCCGGCGAGCCTGCGGCGGACACTGCGACGCCGGGCCGGGCGCGCCCGCCAGTCACACCAGCCATCACCGCCCCCTCCGCCGGCACCGCCACTACGACTGCGCCTGGGAAATAATTCAAGGTTCCTGGGCGTGACACAGCGACCGCGTCCACTGTGCGCTAACTGGAGCACAACGACGGAGCCCTCAGAGCGGTGTCGTCTTGATGCTGCTTTGCTGCCGTCTCCGGGACGACGCTGTCCTCAGGCAGCCCGTCGGGCAGCACGTCGGGCAGCACGTCGGGCAGCCCTCGGAGGCCCTGAAGGCATCGACCGAACCGCGTTGAGCCTCATCCGCATTATTGATCGGAAAGAGCAGCCAAGGCCGGCGAGGACGACCGTGACTGTGATTGTCGGCTCAACGAGGTGGACCCGACCAAGGCAGCCAACACTCCACGACACGGATGGATTGCCGTTCGGATGGGAATCTACTCGTCGTATAATCGTGCGCCTGATCCGAGACCTGTTTGAGGACATCAGAGCACAAAAAGAGATCCGAGTTCCGTTCGGACCGCCTGGAGGGTAGGCCGTGCCGGTGCACACGGCGGGCGGCCCACCCGGCTCCAGGCGAGGGGCGTGGGGGCGCGGGGGCGCACTGCGACACTCTCTCAGGCCACAGCTCGTGTTGAGACCGGGCAGGGCCTGCACTGCAGGCAGCAGGTGCACGCTGGCACTGCGAGGCCCGTTCATGCGGTCTTAGCTGGCACTGCAGACTGCAGAGGCTGATTCCGAGAGGCGCGTCCGTCCCTGTCGCACTCACTGGGCGACCCGCAAGCCGAGGGAGATAGAGGCGTGGAGTCCGCCTGCAGCAGACCCTCAGCATGCAAAGCGATGCAGCAGCAGTCCGCGCCGCAGCTCGGCAAGCCTGGCAGCCTGGCCGCGGGGACAGGGGGAGCGGGTCGCAATATACCGCCCGGGCATGGCGCCATCCATAATTCGTGAGGGAACGTCATAGTTCGTCCCGACCAACCGACGGCCCGGCTCGCTGTGCGCTCTGCACACAGGGCACGGCGGTTTGGGCCTGCAGTAGCCCTAACGAGGGTCGACACGGGCGGGGTGTTCGCGCGGCTATGAGGGATCGCACGCAAAGGGCCTGCAGGATGGCCGGCAGTATGGCCGAAGGGCTGCAAGCTATGCATCACGACAGGCTGGCCCACACAAAGCGCTGCCCACACAAGCCCTGCAGGTCCCGTCCGCATTACTTTTTCAAGAGTAACGGCCCTTGGGATTGCGCGGCGGGCCGGGGTGGGCCGGGGTGGGCCGGGGTGGGCCGGGGTGGGCCGGGGTGGGCCGGGGTGGGCCGGGGTGGGCCGGGGTGGGCCGGGGTGGGCCGGGGTGGGCCGGGGTGGGCCGGGGTGGGCCGGGGTGGGCCGGGGGTGGGCGTGGTGGAGGCAAAACAATCCCTTTGGTTCGTTTCGAGAAATGGAACACAAAGGCGCTTCCACCAGTAGCAGGATCCCTGCCTGTCGGGAAGGTGGAGGGGCGTCTCTGTGCGCCTCGCTCCTGTCATTGAGTGGCGGCAAACCGAGCGGCGGTTGGAGGTGAACACGTCAGAAGCTGCGTCGGCGCTGCAGCAATGCCATTGCGCCTCAGCCGGCCGGCCTGCGTGTGACGGCAGCAACGAGGCCTTCATCGCGCCGATGGCGACCACAACCTCATTTTCCGCCCGGGTGCGTGGGCGGTACAACGAAAAGGGAGCGAACCCGCGCCGCCCTCCCTGCGCCCGCAGCGTCCAAGCCATGTTCCAGCGATATATATCCTGGCCGCACCATCGATTCCCGGTGCATGGCTCGTGCAGGCGTGGCTGCCGCGGACTGGTACGCTCACAGCGCGGTGCGTCGCCTGGCCGATAATTTGAAAGCCTTTGCGGCGTTCCGCCCGTTCCGAGTGCACGCTGCCGTGAATCCGTTTCGGGATGCGGAGCCATATCAACGTCATTTCGAGCTGGAAGGGGGGGGGGGAACAAACCCTCTATCTGGCTCGCCACGCGGGGGCCATCAGACAGGCCAGGCCAGGCCGGGATGCACGGAGCGGGTGGCCGTCGGGGCTGCTGTCCGGCCGGGGTAGGAATCCACTGGGGGGAGGGAGGGGCACTCAAAGAAACATGGACGTTGTCAAGAGTCACGGCGGCGTGGGTCGACGGGCACGTCCGTGGGCGTCCGGGCCGCCGCTCTGACGGCGCGAAGGCCGCGACGCCCGCGACGCCCGCGCGTGCCAAGGACGGCGGGGGATCCGCGCTGCTCGTCGGGAGGAGGAAGGCGGGGAGGAAGTGTAACACAGCACAGCCCTACTCACTGCCACGCCCACTGTCTCTCTCACACTAACACGCACTGCAACGCACTGCAACGCGCGGCAGGTCCGGAGCAGGCGCTGCGTCGCGTCCCGTGCGCGTCCCGTGCGGCTGGGCCGTGCGCTTCGGTGCCTCGCGTCGCCGTACCGGGCCGTCTGGGCCCCTCCACGCCGCGACTCCCACTGAGTCTAGGGCCGCGCCGCCGAGCCGTGCCGTACCCCCGCCGGCCCGGGCCGCCCCACCCCGTCCCGCCCCCCACCGGGCACCAGGCCGGGCACCAGGCCGGGCACCAGGCCGGGCCGCCCTCCACTGCACCTACGCGCCCCCCACTGCCAGGGGCCCACCCGGCCCACCCGGCCCACCAGGCCCACCAGGCCCACCCGCCCGCAAAGTGCGGAAGTGTTGGCTGGCGGACTGCCACACCGAGCCGAGCCGAATTGGGCAGGGAGCGGCGCGCACTGTAAAAATTGGTTGTCACTTCATGACAAAATCGTGGATGATATTTTCATCACTTTCAAATGATGACAATCTCGTCACCAATTGATGACATTTTCATCAAAGCTCCTATACTTATTGCATGGGCGTGACAACAATGTCATCAATTGTTTTGACGACTTTCTTGTAAGGAAAATTAGTCTTGAAATTTTCATCAAGTGACGACTCGAATTTTCACAGTGCGGTGGTACGAAGCTACTGCGCGGCCGGGGTGACCGGGAAATAGTACTCCGTCCACGGCGCGTTGGCCCCTCCTGCGGAATGCCTTTAAAGTGCGATAGCCCGCCTTGGTTTGGGAGCGGCTGCACCGCAAAGGTGATCGTCAAAATGGTAACAAACGTGGTTTGGGTGCCATTCTGAGAGTACAGGCGAATATTTTTAAATATTCAAAATATGTGTGAATAAGATGAATATCCCGCGGCGTAATACTTGGAGTGCCGGGCACGACACTGGGCGACTCGCCGGCACTCGTCGGCGCTGTAGTTAAGTCGTTGCCACATGAAAGGGCTTCCTCGGTGGGACCAACACAGTGGGCCGGTGGAGCTCAAAGGGCTGGCTGAGCGAGGCAGCCAACACCACGCCGCCCTTCCTCGGAGTCCCTTGGAGTGGCCCGGGGCAGGTGGACAAAGGGCCCCGCCCCGCGCAGAGCCCTTGCACCGTCCGGCAGGACAGGCGACAGGCAATTTCATCCCGGCGCCCCTCGAGCTGTAGGTCAGGCAGCCCGACCCCCAGCCGGGCGTAGCCGGGCGTCCTGGCGTATCGGAGAGAGCGCTCCGCAGTAATTCGGCCGATCGAATGCCAGCCACGCCAGCCACGCCAGCCACGCCAGGCACACGTCACGAGCAGCGAGCCGCCGCCCACATCACCGTGCCGCGAATGGACGCGCAGCGCCGGGCCGAATGCTCCTTCTAATAGCGTCGCGGCAAAGGGATCACCTGGTTTGTTCGCTGTGGTCAGTCTGTAGCAACAAGAGCTCGGCACCGGCGCGCTAGTTCGAAACGTTGACATTTCTGTTCCATGCGTCGATTATTTGGTTCTTTGTAGCTGTGATGAAACTCGACGAGCCGAGATCGATGCGGCCGACAAAGTTGCAAACAAAAGTTTGTGACGGTGAATGCGACAGCAGGTTGTACTTTCCGCCCACAGAGACGCATGGAGGGAAGAAGATGCGCGCCGCGCCGCCCAGCTGGCCGCGGCCGCTGCACCTCAAAAGTTTCCCGCGAATGAATGAATGAAATTCCCCCGTCCGCAAGAGTGCGGCGCTAAGCGCTCTCGGGAACACAACGGGGCGGCGCGGGGCGGGGCGGCGCGGGGCGGCCCTTGCCTCGCCTAAACCCTCCCCTCCGGACCGCGCCGCCACCAGCGAGTCGCGGCCCCGCCGACGGAAGCAGCCTCGCAGTGGACCCACTTACGCCTCGCGAGAGAGGAACAGATGCAGAGCAGGAACGGCAATCCGGAAAAATGTAAACTGCCATTTTGATGACATAGTAACAATATCAACAAACCAAACAAACATCAACATCATCCATCATCATCATCAACAACAACATCCATTTCGCTTCAAACAGAGCAAAGTTGTCCCTCGCCAAAGAGGGGTTAGTTGTGTGTCTTTGGTGCCTTTGCCGGGGTGGGTGGGTGGGGGGGGGGGGGGGGCTGCGGCAGGGGCGAGCCCAGGCAAGCCACGCGGTCTGCGTGATGGGGGTACCAGGCGGGCTGCGGGTCGGGGGGAGGGGGAGGGGGCTATCTGAGCTCAGCGGCCACCGGCTGATAGCTCGCGAGCGTCACGGCCTTGACCGCCCTCCCCTCCTCCTCCCCGCCAAACGCCGCAGCGTGGAGGACGGCGGCGAGGGGGGGAGGGGGAGGAGAGGGCCAACAAGCACCAAATCTAAACTGTCCCGCCCGCACGGCCCGCGGCGTGGCACGCGGCACGGCCCCTGCGGCCAATGTGGGGGAACTGGGACCCCGGCTGAATCGCTTGTGCAAAAGAGCGAAAAATAGTTCCAGGCTGCCGTCGTCCTCCGTAGGGGGGGGGGGGGCGCCGAAGGCCGAGGAGGCCTGTTACCCTGTTTGCCGACTCACGGCCCCGATTCGGGGCTGGCAATGGGTGCACCGACCGCAGAACGACCTCCGCCGAAGGAGAGCAGACGACGAGCCGTTCGCCAAACTTTCGGCAGACGCTGCCTCGGGGCGAAGCACGATGTCGTCAAGCGAGTGGCCATGTCGACGAGAGTGATGTGTGCGAGCATGCGGCAGGCTGACGCGCGCCACTGAGCGGCCGACGTTAGCGCGCCGCAAAGGGTGCGGCCCGCCATGTGGCCACGCGGCAGTTTGCATTTAAATATTTTGTTTGGCGGGACGACGAGGGACAGTGCAATGCGCGGGGTAGCGCCGCGCAGATACGCCGCCGAGGGGGCGTCGCTATCCCGCGCGGCGACTACCCCGGTCGGCAGCGCCGCCTCACCCACAGCGGCCGCACGCGGAACCACGCGGCGCGCACAGACACCCCGGCTCCAGATAGGAGTCCGGCGGGGCACTTACCTGCAACAGAAATAAAACACATGACAACGAGCGGCGAAAGACGGCGGACCCCCGCCGAGCTGCGGCGAGAGGGTGGCGTGTCGAACGGCGATGGAAGTCCGTCTGAGGAGCGAGTCTAGCGCACGACGGCGGCGCAGACTGCAGCGGGATGACACCGCGGCCTCACCGACGCGGCGCCGTGGAAGGCGCACTGTAATTTATCGAGCAAGATTAAGGGCCGCGCGGGCTTGGCAGGACTTTGCCAGCTGGAACCGTCTTGCCCTCATCAAGGCGGAACTCGGAACAATCCAATAGAAGGCGGGGCGGGGCGGGGCGGGGCGGGGCGGGGCGTTGCTCTTTGGGGATGTCGCAAAGCCCCGCCCCGCCGTATATTGCCATGCGACCTTTGGCCTGCCGCTGGCTAGCCGCTGGAATAAACGCCCTCCGGCCCAGAGGGAAGTGGCAACCTGCCCTCCGTGGCCAAAAGAAACATCGAAGGGTGCTGAGAGTCGGGCCCGAGCTGTGGAAAGGATCGTGCAGGAAAAAAAAGGGTGGAAATATCCTCCACCTCAATATGAGAAGTGCGGCGTTTGACGCGGTCCGGGGTGAACCGTTGCGGGCCACCTGATGGAGGCCGCGCCGCACGACAGGTGTGCTCGCTCGGCTCGCAGTCACGCGGACAGGTGACACGGTGGGGCGGGGGGCGGGTAGGGCCAGACTGCACCACTCTCATCCAGGCAAAAAGAGCGGGAAGGTTGAGTGGCTGGCTGGGTCCCCAGGGAGCCCCGCCGCGCCTTCCTTCCATCAGCGAAACACCCCCCTCACCCCACCCCGGCGGGCTTGGGTACTGCGGGGCCGGATGCTAGTCACAGGATGCTTGTTGCGCCCCAGCCCCAACCCCCTTCGGGCGTCGCGTCCTTTGGGTGGGCCCCAGCTTCGGGTCCTTCGAGCGGCCCTTCCTATTCAGAACGCCGGGCGGGGCCGGGACGGCGCCAGGGCCAGGGGGACATTGAGCGGCGCGGGAGAGGGAGGTCACGTGCGAATAAGGAGGGAGCCGCCGGCCGCCGCCGCCGAGGCAGTTACGTGAAGCTGCCTGTCAGCCCGGCGCGACGGGCATAGGCAGCGCGGCGACGCCGGTGCTCGGCGGGCCGGCCTACCCTGGAGTCTGCAGGCGCTCTCTGATTGGCTGCGAGTCCAGGCGGGCCGCGGTGTCTGGGTACAATGTATTTCTCGAGGAGGCAGCTCAAGAGAAGTTTCAAGATGACCGCTGGCAATGACCGCTGGCACTGCGCGCTGGTTGGAGGCTCCCGTTTGGAGTATCGTATTCAAACCTTTTTGGCGTTGAAATTTTTTTTTACTCCACAATGAGCCTCGGTTTAGGTCGGTAAAAAATGCAAATATTTTTATTCCATTTTTTTTTTTTTTTTTTTTTTTTTTTTTCAGGTCGGTCAAAAATAGGTCGGTCTAATTTTTGCCGGTCTACTTTAGGTATGTCAGATTATATAGACCCGGCGAAATGTGCGCATATTTTTATTCAATTTTTTAAATAAAATATTTTTATTAGATAGGCGAAAAAGACAGGTGGGCGCACATTTAGGTAGGAGATATAAACAGCTCCCGGGCCGAGGGCCGCGCAGCGACGCGCAATATATTGTTTTGGCGCGCTGCTGCCGGGAGATAGCGACCGCAGCGGGGCTCTTAATCAATGCGGCTCGTTAATTATAAGGGAACGACGCACCGGAGGGGAAAACTTGCCTCTTATTCATTTCCCGTCTCCTCAATTTCGACTTCTTATTTTCCCACTTCATGATATCCCATCTTGTCAATTTCGACTTCTTAATTTCCCGTTTACGTAATTTCGACTTCTTAATTTCTTAATTTCCCCCGGGAAGGCGAGGCGACTTTATTGTCCGATGAGGGAGGGGGGGGGGGGGTGCTGGGCTGTCGCGGCGCCGTGCCGGTCCCATCGGCAGGCGCCGGCCTCTTTACGCCAACACCGCATGTCTGTTGCACGCCTGTCTGTCTTTGTCTATGTCTGTCTATCTGTCTGTCAGCGCGTCGGCCGGCCGCCCCGGCGCCCCACCGCGGCGGGGGACTTGTTGGTGAAGCAGTGCGTTATTAATGGAGGATGGTGAGGGCGCGGATGATGGCGGGGATGACGGCGTGCATGAGCCACAGCCGCGCGGCGACTGTTCGTTGGGTCGCGATGATGAACACGGACGCCAGGACGGTGTGGAGCGCCGCGCCCGAGAAGGACGCCGTCAAGGCCACGAGGCACTGCCGAAGTCGGTGGACTCCTTGCTTCGGTGCACAAAAAGTGCTATGCTTTTCGCTTGTTTTTCGCTCGCAAGTCGCTTGCATCTTGCTTGCATCACGCTTGCAACACGCTTTCCGCAGCCGGTCCGGCCGGGTCGATCTGCTCCTGCGGTCCTCCGCTGCGCAACCCCCTACCACCCGCAGCCGGCGTGGCACCCCGGGCGGGCCAGGGCGGGGCGGGGCGGGGCGGGGCGGGGCGGGGCGGAGCCCCAGGCTCTCCACCCTTTCCCTGCGTCACCCTGAAGCACCCCGAAGCGCCGTGAAAGCCGCCCTCTCTCTTCCCCAGGACGCCGCCGGACCCCACGCTGCGTGCACGTGCGCGCGCGCGAAGCCAAGATGAAAACTTTACAACAACGACACGGATGTTTCGCCGGCGGCGGGCCGGCACGGACGGGACGCGTGCTCGCGGGCGGACAGTTTCGAAACATAACCGCGGCGCTGGAGGACGTGGGGGAGCAGGGCTGTGTGTGTGTTTTCGTGTGTTCGTCTCTCTCTCTCTCTCTCTCTCTCTCTCTCTCTCTCTCTCTCTCTCTCTCTCTCTCTCTCTCTCTCTCTCTCTCTCTCTCTCTCTCTCTCTCTCTCTCTCTCTCTCTCTCTGGAGCTGTCCCAAGCCGCGCCACACGCCGCGTGGCGCGCCCTTCGGCGACACGTGTGGCGCGGCAGCAGGGAGGGCTGCACGTGTTCGCGGCGCGCACGCCTTGGAAGTCACGTCGCGGCGTCGGCCGAGGCAGCAGCGGGGCTCGACGTGGCTGGCCGGCATCGCGCAGCTGGACTGGGCCACGCTGCGCAGCTGGGGCCGCCCTGGCGTGGGCCCTGCAGGGGGTGTGTCGTGCCGCAAGAACAAGATGAAACTTTCATCCCGCTTTCACGTTAGCGTTCACGTTTTCCCCTCTGAGAAACGCGAAGTCCTGAAGCGCAGGGGGCCTCACCACAGCGCGCAGGCAGGTGAAGAAAAATGGCGGTGGATTAAGTTAAGTTGCGGCTGGGGTATTCGATGGCTGGGCTCTGGCAACCGGTTTTATGAGGAAGGGATAAAGTCGAAGGGCCTCCCGGAGCGAGGCCCAGCGGCCAGGCCCCACCACTGGGGGGACCGCGACGAAAAACCGGCGGCGTCAGCGAGTCCGAGTTAACGGAAACGGGACGCATCTCGACGGGGAGGGGGTGGAGAGGGAGCTCCGCGTCCAAAAAACTTGCCCACCCGCTGAGATAATTATTTCCCGTCGCCTTGTCGAGCTGCCTTAATTAATCGGCCGGCCGCGACCATTAGCCGGCCGTGCTGCCGCTTCGCCGCTTGTCATGCAGACGGCTCAGCGATTCGTCTGGCCTTGGGCACGGCCCGGACGACCGCGCCGCGGAGTGGCAAGCGCCCCGCTCGCCGTGCTGGCGCGGCGCGTGGCGCGGCGGTGGAGCGGGGTGCTAACTTTTCCACGCGCGTATTTTCCTTTTTTCGCGCGCGTTTTCTTTTTGCCGTTATTTTTCCTCTTCTATTATTTTTAATCCTGCCGCGGGAATTATCCAGTGGGGTGGCGGCCGGGCGGCGCGCCGAGGGGCAAGTTCCCGCGTTTTCTCTGGTCGTACTTTGTAATGAGCGTCACCGCCACGGCGATGGCCACGCTCTGGCTCGCTCTGGCTGGAGGGGCGATGACGAGGGCGTTCTGTACGCGCCGCTCCAAAGCCCCCTTTCGCCGCGTTCAAAGCCAGCGCCTTCGTCGAACGCCGCTTCCTTCTCTTCTCTCCGGAAATTAATCGACTTACAATATTACCGTGTCGCGCTTAATTATAATTTTCCCCGGCGGTGGCGGCGGCTCCCCGGGCGGCCCGCTCCCCTCCGCCACACGCGTGATGAGCGTGACAGCGCCGCCGGAAGGAGGCGGCGTGGAGGGGGAGTCCTTCGCTGTGTGCGACACGCGCCGCCGCGCCAAATCAACTGAATCCTAAATATTGTTTGCCGCAGCGTGGCGGCGCTGTTTGTCTCCGTCCGCCACGCCGCCCCGCCCCGCTCGGCACACAGACCGCGGCGGACGCCGCCCGACGCGGTGCCGAGGCGCGGGAATGCAGTCCGCGCGGCCAGACAGGCACTGACGGTAAACACGCCGATAATGATGATGGTCTTCAGCGCCTCTCCCTAAGCCGCACAAGCGCCTCGCCGTCCGTCCGAACCGAAAGGCATCACAGACCCTCCACACGAGGCGGCCGAGGCAGTCTATCCATTTCACGCGATTCCCCACCCCAGTGGGCCGCCAGCTCATCACGTGACGTGAAAGCTGAGCGTCTGAGGCGGCCTGAGGCGCAGAGCCCCGAGGCCCTAAGTAGCCCTGCGTCCGCGTCCGCCGCCCGGGGGATGAGAGACCCCCGAGACCGCCACGTCACGCCACCGCCAGGCCCTCCCTCGAGCCACCACACGCGCAGCTCCGCGCAGCGCCGCGCAGCACCGCGCAGCAAGCCCTGAATGCAGCGGCGCCGAGGTCCATTCAGCCGGCAAGATGATGGCCGCGCGAATAAAGGACAGCCCAGCGTGGCGCGGAGGCACCGCACGACAAACAGGAGAGATTTTCGATTCGGAGAGAAAAGCGGCACGGGAAGCTAGCGGAGAGCACTGCGGGGCGGAAGGCCGGGGATGCGTGTGGGAGTCCAACCCCCCACCAACTACTGCGCCACACTGCCACAATGCTGCTCCCCGGCGAGCGAGACGCGGCGCGGACTATCGAATTCCAACGCGACCATATCATCGTGTCAGCGCGACGAGCGCGCCAAACGCAATCTCCAAGCGACGACTTCCTCGAGGATGACAGAGTGGTGGTGGAGGAGGGGGAGCATGTCGGCGCCAGGAACAAGCGCGTGGCGCCGAGAGAAAGAGAGAAGGAATGCAAGGAAGTCGGCCATCCATTAAGGGGAGCAGAGCAGGCTGGACAGGCTGCCCGGAGTGCGTGTGTGTGACGGCAAAGGCTTGTTTGGACATGTAAGTGCAAGTTAGTGTGTAATGCTAGTGCGCGTGTGTGCGAGCGTGCGTGTGTACGTGCAAGTGCGCGCGCGCGCCGGGGTGTGTTATTCCATCCATCACGCTATGTGGAGGGAGAGGGAGAGAGAGAGAGAGAGAGAGAGAGAGAGAGAGAGAGAGAGAGAGAGAGAGAGAGAGAGAGAGAGAGAGAGAGAGAGAGAGAGAGAGAGAGAGAGAAAGAGAGAAAGAAAGAGAGAGCGTTGCCGCCTGACGGATGAGTCCATATGAGCGGCAGTTCGCGGAACGCGGCAAAGCACACACCCCGCACACCACCGCAACTCCATGCAGACCCCTGGGGGGACACTAGGCAAACTTGGCAAACAACAAGTAGTGGGTCCGGCCGGACCGTGTTCGGGTCGTCATAGGAAGACCTCCCCCTCCTCGTCCACGCCAGTCCACGCCGCCCGCGGCCTCATCGAGATAAGGACGGCAAGCCTGAGCGGTACGAGGCGCGACGACAGACCAAGCACAGCGCTCCGCTTGCAGCTGGCCGGCGTGCCGCTCGCACCGCGACGACGACCCAGCCTCCCTGGAACCAGCCTCACCGGGACAGAGGCACGCCAAGCGGCACGCCAAGCGGCAGGGGCAGGAGGAGTTGCTACAAGTTAGCGGTGGGTGGCCCCCAGGAGACCCAGAGCGTCAGACCCGACCCCAAGGGCAGCGCGCCAACCGCCCCGCCCTCCTGGACCAGGGCAGGGCCCGCTCGCTGCGGCGGTCGGCGCCGACCTGCACGTCGTCTGCTATACGGGCCCTACAGGCGCCGCAAGACAGCCGGGGGCCGAGTTTGGAGGAGTGTGAGTGAGAAAGGAATAAGCCGCAGAGCGGGGCGGGGCGGGGTGGGGATGACACGCCTTGCGGAGCAGAGCAAAGCTTAGCTCAGCGATAGACAAAGGCGGGGCGGGGCTGCGGGCCGCGCGGGCCGGGATAGCTGGAGTCAATGCTGCTGGAAGGGAAAGTGTGCCCGGCCCGAACAGTGCGTGAGGAAGAGGCCGGTGTGTGCTTAACTCCAGGCGTGGCTGGCTGGATAAAATTTGCACGAGGCCGGGCGGGGGCGTGGTGTGGGGGGCGCGGCGCCTCACCCCCACGCCCCACGGCGGGCGGCGCCGGAAGAACGGCGCAACTGACGAGCGCGAGGACGACACTTGCGCGCAGCACCACCACGCGCAATTTAATCAAACGCGCGCGGTTTTTGTGTCAGAAAAGAGATCCTGGTGAAATGCGGCGCAACGTCGGGCAGGCAGGCCGACTCCAGCAGCCGGCTGGGTGGCGATGGCGGGCCAAACTTGTACTTTTCAAGTCAGAAAGAAGCCTGTTGGAGTTGCCCTTAACACAATGCCCCGCCCGGCGGCCCAGGCCATGGCTGGGGGATGGAGAGGGGGAGGGGGTGGGGGTAAACACAAGCCAAGAAAGGTTCGGGTTTCAAACTCACTTCCCGGCGGCAGTATTACTGTGGCTCGATGTTGTGTACCGAGCGGGTGTCAGTGTGTGTGTGTGCTCGTTGTAGTTCGTGTGCGTGCTCGTGGGTGGGTTGTCCAAATCCCTGCTGCTGCTTCTTCCTCGCCGATGCCATCAGGCCCAGCGATCTCTCCCCACAGCACAAACGAGCCACAAAAAATGTCGTAAACGACAACGGGGCGACAAATGCTTCCTTACTTTCACGGCCCCGGGATGGGCGGGAAATTGGTCGCCAATTTGGCGGCACTGAGAGGAGGCAATGGCAATACTCGCTGAGACACTTACGGCGCAGGCGGAGGGGAAGCACCAACAAACCATCTCCCCGGCCGCCGGCCGCCTCCAGCCTGGAGTCCAGAGCCACCGCGGCGTTGATCGGCGGTGCGTCGGCGGCCCTACCACAATCGATACCGCTGCTCCTCGCGGCCCCGGTCCGCCTCGCGCCTCGGCCACCGCGGCCGCCGCGGCCCCGCCCGAGCTAATCAACCTACTCGTATTGTTGTTGCTGGCGGCGCGGCGCGGTCGGAAGCCGCGCGGCGTCGCGTGACTCGGACACGGCCTGGATGAGGCGGAGCGGGAGTCAAGCCCTGCAGCATAGCGCGGCCATAGCGCGGCCATAGCGCGGCCGGCAAAGGGCACAAGGCCGTGAATCCGCGCCACGCCTCGCCATGCCGCGTTTTAAATTCATGAAGCCACCGGCGCGGCGGCGATCAATAGAGGAGGGCGGGGCGGGTCGGCAGCACGGCGCGCCACGCCACGGCGGAGCGCATCGCGGCGTTTATTCAGAGGGAATGTCACGCCGTGCAATAGCCAGCCACTTCACTTGGCTCGCCGTGTTGTGCCGCCGGAAGGGCGCCGTCACCGCCCCGCTGCTGCACCTCGAAACGGAATGCGGAATGGGCCACTGCAGCGGGCCGATGCCTGGGTCGTTATGAGAAGGCCGTGACATGACGGCAGACAGGCAGATGCCGGGGGCAGTGGGACGCCCTGCCGGATCAGACTCGACAGTTTGTACTCACATGGACTGCAGCGACTTGGAGCGACATTCCCGGTCTCGCTGCTCCCGCTGCTGCTGCTGGATGAGCACCTCCCGCTCCACCTCCCTGGCCTCGCGCTCCGCGGCCCGCTCGGCGCGGTGCAGCGCCCGCACCTGCAGCGCCTGCTGCTGGTGGAGCTCGGCGCGCGCCGCCTCCTCGGCCGCGGCCTTCTTCTCCTTCTTCTCCTCGTCAGTCTGGCCGCGGCTGCTGCTAGCGCCTGGCGGGGCGTACGAGAACCAGAACTGGTGCGCCAGCTTGCCGGTTTAGCTTCAGCAGCCCCGAACGCCCCGAACGCCCCCCGCCCGCCCCGCCGCGCCCCGCCTCGCGCCTGCAACAGAGAGAGGAACACCGTTGTTAGGAGACTGGGGTGGGCGGACGTAGGCAGTCGGTGTGCTTGGCCGCGCCGTGGCTGCTCCGGGCACGCCGGGGCCGCGGGCTGTCAATCCAAGCAGCCTCAGCTCAGCGTGGGGGCCGCGGAGCGAGCTGGAGCCGCAACGCCAGAACAATGCCCTGTTGAGTCCTGTCAGGAGCACGACACAAACGTTTGAGCGGCGAAAAGAACGTAGACGCAGACTGTTGTCTTGGAACCAAGTACAAAAACAAGTTTGCATTCATGAATATACTTGATCCAAAGACAATAGTCTGCATTTTCGTTTTATGAGTCTCAAACGTATGAACGAATTTGACCGGCGCAGCGCCACGGCTCCGTCCCGGACACCCGTTCGCCAGGCCTTCGTCTCCAGCGGCCCTGCTGGGCAGGTGGAAGCCCCTGAAGCAGCTCAAGCTCCCCGCCTCGGCGCCGGACAGACAGCGGCCCGAGGACCGTAGTGAAGGCCGCCCCGCAGCCCAGACGGACGGACGGGGCCGCAACGACTCCATCCCGCTGGTGCACGCCCGGACGCTGATGGCGGCCCCGACGGCGGCGCGCCCCGCGGTGCCCCGCAGCCTCCAGCGTCCTCGGCACAAATCGCGCAACATTATTGCCGGGGCCACGACGGCGCGCCGGGGCCGCGGTGCGTGACGGTCGCCAGACGCCGCGCTGGCGGCGGCAGCCTGCCAGTCGAGGCGGTCTTGGTCTTCCGGAGGTCGGCTTACGGCTCGGTAAGCCTCCGGCTGCCTCCCGGCCTGTAAAACCTTAAAGCCCTACGGATAAAAGGGAAAGCGGGCGCGATGGCGGGACTCTGCCGTATGGATTTGGCGCCGCGCCGCGCCGCGCCCCACCCCGCCCCGCCCCGCCACGGTAGGGAGGGAAGCAGTGCTTACATGCATCGGGCCTTACATCGAACGGAGAGCAGAGACCAGGCCCGGCTGGTGGGCCTCGGGGGTTCATCTTGGAGGTTCTGTTCAGGAATATTGCGTGGACCCTTCACTGTACCGACAAGCGAGGCAAACGAGGTCGTCGCCGACAATGGTCACGGTGCGGATGGCCGAGCCGCGGCTCCCGCAATTCAATCCACTGCTCGCCCAGCTAACCGCTCCCCCACCACTCGACTTGCAAATGCCGCTGCTCGAGCAAACGCATGCGAACGAAGGCAGCCGCCAAGCCGCCGGGCCCACGGCTGCACCGCGAACGAGGAACAAGTATTTCCGAGAGCGCAGCAAGTCTGGATTGCGGCGCTCGCTCTCCAGCGGGGGGGGGGGGGACGTATTGGCGCGACCCGCAGCCCGCTGCCGCACGCTGCCGCGGCACGAAGGCGCGTGGGGGGCTAGTCCATCCGCGGGGTTTCCAGAACGGGCAGCCCAAATCGCCAAATTGTCGTCCACTGTCGTTAATAATCCACTCGGTCGATGAGGCGGCTCGGCCTTGGTCGAGGGGGGCGTGACGACGAGGGCCTCCAGGAGGTGCGCCGACCCACCCCCGACGCGCCGAACCCAATCGCTCAAACTTTGGCCGTCCTGCCGGCTCGTCTATAAATTATACAGCAATCTTGGCCATCTCGGCGATGGCGGCGGGGAATGTTGGCTTCAATGCTGGCCGTCATGAAGTCATCCACGGGGCGCCGCGCGTGACACTCAACTCTCGCCCGGACACAGAAACATCCCGATTTGGCGGTTACTGCAGAGAGGGACATGGAGTCGATGCGGCACCGCGGCGCTCTGCACTGCTCTGCATGCCACGGACGGAATGCCCGGCGTCCGCCGCGCCCCTCTCGTATCGGGAGAATGTCGAACGCCGCGGGCCGCCAACGCTGAATTCCGGCATCGACCGATTCCTCGCGGAAACAAATGGTAGCATCGCACACAGCGCACTGGGCCGCATCCTTGGTCCTTGGACGTCCTTGGACGGACGCGCCGCAGTGCGACAGACGGCGAGGTTAAGGTCGGCAAGTTGAACGCGGTGATCGTGCCAGCGGGCGGCAGCATGATGGAGGAAAGGAAGCGGAAACACGGAGCTCCAGACCGGCAGGCAGCCAGCCAGGCGGCCAGCCAGCCAGGCGGCCAGCCAGGCGGCCAGCCAGGCGGGCGGCCAGGAGGGTACTCTTGCCAGAGGGGCGTGCGCGGTTGTAGAGAAAAACTTTGACGGAGGCCACCGGCAATTCAATCCACCGCTCTGCCACTGCTGCTTTTTTTTTAGCAAGTAATTATGCCAAGCAGAGTCAGGGCGCATCTGGGCCGAGGGGCGAGGCGGCGATGAAAAAGGGGACATCTTTATTCGATTATCGGCGAGGCGGCCCGGCCGGCGACACGCGCCGAAATACCGTATTCAACAACAATTTATTGTTCTTTTCGCCATTTTTTCCCCTTTGACAATATATTGGCTGCCGCGGGCGGTGCGGGATGCCGCTGAATGCGGAGGCTGTCGAGTTGTCTGCTTCTTTCGACCGCAGCCGGCCGGAAGCAGAAAATGCTGACCAGTAACTAACTTCACCAAAAAAAAAAATAATTAAAAAATATTTTGCACGTGTTTATTATGCTGAGCGTGACGAGGATGCAGAAGATAGTAAAATGAGGAAATAAGATTTAAAAACTAATGTCTTGTGTACTATTCTTGCGCCACATTCACCGTTCCACTGTTACGAGTTAGATTTTTTTTTTTCATGTCAAGTTGGCACTTACTCCCGCTACCCGCCTGGAGGGGCGGGGGTCTGCCACCGTGTTCGCGGACGGCTCGGCAAGCAATCAGCGGACCGGGGATCCATCAGGGGACGGTGCAGCGGCGCGGAACGCGTCAAACTGATCGACGACGCCGTCGTTGGGGAGCGACGCCGCGGTCCCGAGCAGGCGGCAAAAAGAGCCGCCCCGCCCCGCCCCACCCACCGCTCCAGCCAGACGCAAAATAGAGGCCAATCGGGTCCGTCGGGGCCACCACACTCTGTTCAGGAATAAAACCAAAAGCGGCACTGTGGGGACGGGCGAGCCCGGCAAGCCGTCAGCCTGCCATGCCATATATAGGCACCGCCACAACGGCGCTGCTGCGCGGGCTGCCTACCCCTGCGTCCGCAGGCGCTTGCCGACGATTAGCTTACGAGCCCGCCATGTGTTGTGCGGCGGTCCCGGCTGCTGTGCGAGTGTTTCAGTGTGCGCGCGTGCGTGTCTGTGTGCGTCTGTTTGCCTGAGCCCGCGGCCGGAAGGCTGGGGAAGCCAGGCCGCGTTTGAGGCGGACGAAAAGGGTCCTCCACAGCTTTACGGCGGGCAGTTTCGTAAATCGTAAATCTCTCTCCGGGCCTCACTCATACCACTACAGAGAAAGGCCGCCGCGCCGGGCAGCCAAATGTAAACCAGCCAATCCCGCTCCGGCCAAAGAACGAGGGCGGGAAAGGCGATCGGTGGTATATTTTCAATTCGCACTTGGTATACCTTTTCCATTCGCCCTCGGTATTTTTTTAAATTCGCACTTGTTTTTTGTTGTTGTTTTTTGTTTTTTTTTTCAATTTGTTTTTTTTTTAAATTTATTTTGATATTAAGGCGGAGTGGAGACCTGCTTTGTCGCGGCGAGGAGCAACAACACACCGACCGCGCGCGGGTTGCGGGGCGGCATTGTGAGCCGGGCGCTCTGCGGCCTGCGCGCGCCTGCAGTCTGAAACCATCAACATGAGAGCCGCACAGTGGAACAAGTGTCACCGGTGACAAGGCCCGGCAGGCTGCGCGGGAAAATAAATTTTTTAAAAGAGGCACCCATAAGCCGCTGGAGGACTGGAGGGCAAGCACCAGGTGCGCACGCACTTCGGAGTACCCTGCGAAATGCTGATGCCGGCGGCCGGCCGCTGGGGGGCGCCCAGAGGGGCGTGCCGCAGGCCCTGCAGAGGACGCCGAGCAGGCTTGGCTGGCCGGGGCGCCACGAGTGCTGGAGGTCAAGGGTCGCCGGCAGCAGCAATTTCGTCGCTGTCTCTCTCGTGCACCCACACAAAACGCCCCGCGAGTACGCGTGGAGGGCTCCCTTGGCGTTCTGCGCGGCCCACCAATAAGGTCAGGCCCCCAGGGGCGCGAGGCGCGGCGGGGCGCTGGGAGGGGGGGGGGGAGGCGCGGCGCGCAGTGCCCAGGTACATCAACGCGGATCCCTGGCGGGACGCGCCTAGCCACTCGCAGAGCCGCGGCAAGGCTGGTGCGAGTGCAATCGATACCCGGTCGGGCCGGCCGCCCCTGCCGGCCGACAAACTGCACAGCTGCGTCTTCCGGGCGCGGCATCCGTTCCACTAGCCAAGCGAGCCAAGCCCAGCCAGGCGCCGCGGCGCGACGAGGCACGCGAGTTGCCTCTGCAACCAAGTCCCTGCGAGATACCGAGCGAATGTTACAACGCCGCCCAAGGTCAGGCCGCAGGGGCCCCACAAGGTCGCGCAGGGTCCGACACCAGGATGCACTGTGTTCCCGTCCGGTCCTCGCCAAGTCCTTGAGAGGAATGGCGTGGAACGAGGAGTGGCGGGGGAGGGCAGAAGCTGCAGCAGCGTGTTGTGTGCGAGAAGAACGTCGTGTCCCCTTTCTGGGCCGCCCCGCCGCCTTGGCTCCAGACCAGACGACACTCCAGCCGAGCCTCGTGTTCCGCTTCCTCTCCCCTCACAAGTGCCGACTGGAAGGAAGCAGTGTGTGCGCGCGCGTGTGACCCAGTTGGCGCCGCAGATTTTAAATGTAGATAACTGCTCTGTGTGCGCGCCGAGTCCAGTTTGTCTGGCTTTCTTCCCTGCAGAGACCCCGGCGGCCCCGGCTAGCTGACCTCCCGGAGATTGTGTGTGAGAACGTTGACCAGGCCAACGGCGCCGGCTCTCACTCTTACTTGCACCAAGCCAAGGCTGGAGGGCAAAGCACTTGCAAAGCCCCGGAGTCGAGTGCCAGGAACGCGGAATGGAGACACGGCCGCTCCGTCAAACAAATGTAGCCCGTCCAGGACGGTGTCTCGGGCGAGAGCGCGGCTAACCGCGCGCTCTGTCCCGACAATCGCTCACTTAGCCGAACCCACCTGCGGAAGGGCATGGCGGTGGCGGGGCGATACGCGCTTGCAGCCGCTAATCACAATCTTCCGAGCGGCCCCGATTAATCCGCAGTTAATCTCAGCAAGCCCCCTCACATGACCCATTAGAATGCTCTCCTGGCAGGGCGTGCGGGAGCGAGGCGTGGAGGGGCGGCGGGTCGGAGGAGTTGGACGGCAAGTTAACGGGGATGGCGGCGGGGTGGGCTAGACGCGTCGGATCATCCTGACCCCGCTGCGGTGGGCCCGGTATGGCTGGCGTGGCGGGGCGGGGCCCCGGCCGCAGCGCGGAGTCTACCATCCCTCCCCGCGCGACGCGTCGCCCCCTCCTCCTCGGGGGCCCTTTCAGGCCCTTTGATCATCAGATACGCCACTTAGGTAATGCATTCTGGGACGACAAAGCCAAGGGCCCTTCACAGCGTGGGTTCTACACCACACAAAGCGGGACCGGCCGTAAAGCCGTCGAGGCGTCGCCTCTCCTCTCGCAATCCTGCGGAAAGAGAGAGAGAGAGAGAGAGAGAGAGAGAGAGAGAGAGAGAGAGAGAGAGAGAGAGAGAGAGAGAGAGAGAGAGAGAGAGACGAGGTGCTGCTAGGAAGCAGCCAACTGGTGACACGCGTGCTTGGAGGCCAACCCCCGGGTGGGTCGGGCCGGGCACGGCCACCAGCCCGGAAGGCAGGCCGTCCTGCACAGCGCACAGCGAGGGCGAGAGGCGGGGCCAGAGGTCTGCAACCCCATCCAGGCGTTGACCGGCCTGCAGGTGATTAGCAGTATGTGACTCAGCGCGGCAGGGTGAAGGGGATGACCGGAGGGGCTCGACAAAGGGCCGCGAGCAGCGAGCATCGGCCCGGCCTGCCCCCTTGGGGAGGGGGCTGCAAGGGCTGCAAGGGCTGCAGGCATAGTGGGGCAGAGAATGGGGCGCGGAGGGCCCTACAGACACAACAAGCGCGGCCCTACGGCCCTTTGCCGGCCTGGGCGCGTCGTCATGCATCACGTCGTCGCGGTGGTGGCGGTACACGATCCGGGGGGCGCAGCGCGGCCTTCATTATGTAGATGACGAAGTGTGACATTTCACCAGATGCCACGCCACGGGCGGGGTGAGCTACTGCCGCCGCCTGCAGGGGGTGCACATCACGTCGGCGTGCTCGGTGAACTCATCACGGCGACGCGACGCTTCCCGGACTCTTATCCGGCAGCGTGCCAGCCACACTTCCCTCTCACCCCAGCCAGCCAGCCCAGCTCCCGGCGCGGCTAGGGCTGTGGCTGTGCATTGCGCCGCGCCGCCGCCCTGCGCCAAGCCCTGCGCCAAGCCCTGCGCCAAGCCCTGCGCCAAGCCCTGCGCCAAGCCCTGCGCCAAGCCCTGCGCCAAGCCCTGCGCCAAGCCCTGCGCCAAGCCCTGCGCCAAGCCCTGCGCCAAGCCCTGCGCCAAGCCCTGCGCCAAGCCCTGCGCCAAGCCCTGCGCCAAGCCCTGCGCCAAGCCCTGCGCCAAGCCCTGCGCCAAGCCCTGCGCCAAGCCCTGCGCCAAGCCCTGCGCCAAGCCCTGCGCCAAGCCCTGCGCCAAGCCCTGCGCCAAGCCCTGCGCCAAGCCCTGCGCCAAGCCCTGCGCCAAGCCCTGCGCCAAGCCCTGCGCCCTGCAGCGCCGCAACCAAATTATACGAAGGTTACCATGATAAAATCGCTCGCTCTCCGCGCCCTTGCCCGCCTCACCGCCGGCATGGAATGAGAGGGACATGATGGGGGTGGGGGGGGGACAGAGGGAGAGAAGTGGAGGGGAACCAGGTGGCAGGCGGAAGAAGATTGAGCGCTGAAGGTGTCCCTCGGAACCGGAGAGGGGGTAGGCCGCTACAGGGGGTCGGGGAGGGGGTCAGCCGACAGGATTTACCCCTACGTACACAGTGTGACCAGGGCCCCAGGCAGGTTTATCCCGCTGCCGAACAAGTTATAAACAAGCTAACAAAGATGTATGGGGGCGATGCACAGCAGCGGGCCAAGGGCTGCGGGTTCGCCGGGAAAGTAAACCAGAGCGAGTAAAAGTGCAGAAATAAACAACTTTTCAAAGGGTACAACTTTTCAAACTAAACTCTCTTTTTTGCCAAAGATGGTGAGTATGAGGCTGCATCGGCCCGGCGCGGTGCCGTGGAGCCTCTTCTTATTACTCAGACCGGCCGGAACGCGTGCTTGATTGATCACTTGGGCCGAAGCCAGAGCGGGGAAATATCGACAGTCCTCGCTGGGGAGTGTGCGCGTGTATGTGTGTACACAAGGGAGTATGTGTGTGTGCCACGGACGAGCCGAAAGCCGGGCTGAGAATTAGTGGCTGCCTCGACAGATTCAGCTTCATCGACTTGTCGTTAGCACGCGAGACGGCCCGTCCGAGCCGCAGCGCCGCCAAACAGTGTTGCCAGCTCGAGATTTCGCCAAAGGCCCGGCGGAGAAATCTAGCCGCGCGAAGTTGGCAGCGCCGCGGCGACATGGCGCCATTAAAATTAATGCGAAGTGTCGAAAGGCGTCGCGGAGCGTCGCGAGGCGTCGCGAGGCGGCGGCGGCGGTGCGGTGCAACACGGCGCGCCGGGATGCTGGCAAGGCAGCGCGCCGAGGCCTTATCGGCGTAACGAACGGGGAGCTGCGTCCATCTCGACGTCGCGGAAACATTGTTGTCGTCTCCCTGGTCATTCGGGAGCAGGAGGAGGAAGAGTCCATCCAAGTAAGCCGCAAATGAAAGCGCAAACGCCCCCCGGTGTCGTGACGCTGTGTCCCTACCACCGTGTCTGTGTGGGCCCGCCCCGCTGTGCGCCGCTGTGCACACCACCACCAGGTGCAGGCCCGTCCACGCCAGGCACGGCCGCGACATAACGCTGTTGGCGGGCTGGCGCTCTGAGCCGCCTCCACCGTAATCCATTGCTCGCGGTGAATGGAGCGCGGCGTGCATAGCATAGCGTGCTGGGACTCGATTCCCGTCCGATCCCGGCCCGGCTCCCTCCCCTCGCCTCGGCTCGGTGGCGGCGGCTCGGCTCGGCACCGCCCTCGTGTTTCACTTCTTCCCGGTGTGCGGCAGGCTACGGCACCGCACCAATGTTTCCCTTGCGAAAGGGGCCGAGGTGTGGGGGTGGCAGAGGGGCTAGCAGCCCCATTGAGGGCCACCGGGGCCGCGGCAGGCTGCCGATTATCGGGCGGGAGGCGCGGCCTTGCCCCAAACCAAGCCATGAATACGGAGGGCGTGTCCTCCCCGTCCGTGCCTCCGTCTGTCGGTCCGCCCGTGCGTCTGGAGCACGCCGAACCTAACTCGTTTTCAATAGCATAACGGTGCAATGTCGTGCCGCACGTCGCGTCCCTCTCGCGCGAACACGGACAGCGCTTTCAATTCCTCATCATCGCCGTCAAAGTAACGGGATCGGGCAGGAAAAGAGAGAGACAACAAAGGGCGCAGTGTCGGGTCGTTCTTTTCAGATGTGCGAAATATGGTGGTGGCTCGCGGTCGCGCGGCGTCCCTGGGGCGGCCGGCCCGGCCAGGGCCCGGCCAGCACCGCGCTGGCAGCTCGCCACGCCGAGCCACGCCCAGCCAGGCCCAGGTCCCAGCAGGCTCATTCCGAGAGTCGCTCCGTCTCTCTCGCACCTGTACGGCACGCCCCATGAGTGCCAGAGAGACAGAACGACGCAAACGACTCTCGGAATCAGTCTGCAGGCCCAGGCCGGCCAGGCCGCCGCATCACTGCTAGAACAGAGGACACAGGCGGCGAAAACAACGTGTCGCGGACAGTTCGTCGCCCAAAGCTATTTCAGGGCGGCCCCTAATAACGCGTCCGTTAAATAAACCATTCCTCGTAACTCTCTGGCCCAGAGGAGCGGCGCCCCGGCACGCTGCCGGCGCTGCCGGCCGGAGAGGAGACGCGGTGGAGCCGCGCATTCCACTGTTTGTGTGTACTCTCGGGCCCCTAGGGCCGCCAGGACCCCTAACCCGCTCTACCTCTTGTCCGACCGCCGACGCGTCCTCGCAACATATAGATGCTACTGTGCGTGCCGCGGGGCGGGGCGGGGCGGGGCGCCTGCCGGGCTGTTTGGCACACAGCGCCACCCAAGTATGCACAGCACACACGTGCTGCTTAGGCCTCTGCTTCGATCTCCACCCGCGTCATAGTGAGCAACAGAGAAAAGCAACAACAGCCATTAACAACAACAAAAAACAAAAAAAAACTGGAGGGAAATATTGTGACTACGCGGGGCAAAGGGTTACCCACACCCAGCCAGTCGTCCCTGACAGTGAAAAAGAGAGGGGGAGCGAGAGAAAGGACGCAGAACAACGACGAGCGCGCCGGCAGGCCTTCAAAAGTGTTGTTATCTTTACAAGAGTAACAACGTCAGCCTCTCTGCGGACGGCTGCTCCGACGACTCTGATAAAAAGTGGGACACGCCGCCCTTGTCCCCGATGCATGCAGTGGGCTTTGTCTCCGTTTTTCAGCTCGTCGGATATTTCCCCCTTTCTGTGCGAATGGCTGCGAGGGCCGAGGCCAGCAGCGAGGCCGCCCCGCCAGGCAGGCGTGCGAGCCACCCGCACGTCAACGTTATTCCACTTGGCCGGAAGCAAGGCTTCTTCTGAGTGCTTCTTCTCCTTGTTCGTCAGTGGCGGCGCCGAGGCGGCCGAGGCGGCCGAGGCGGCCGAGAAGACTTGACTTTCCAGAGCTTCATTCTGGCACCCTGTCCGCTCTGGGCGCCGCTCTCCCAGATGTCTCTTCTGCTGCTCCCCGCGGAGAGCAGCTCAGCCACCTACAGTGGCGCATCTTCTTCTCCACTCGATATACGCCAAACATCAAACGTACGAAAAATGGAGTAAAGGATAAGAAGATAAAAAGGAGTGGCGAAAAGGGGAAATATGGCAAAGAATTGAGTCTGGTTGGCAGTGGCAAAGAAGAGAGAGAGGTCACGTGCCTGTCTGTGTGTCTGTCTGGCCGCCGAATGGGGAGGCAAGGAAGCACTCCAAATGGCATCGTTTACACAAAATGGGTGGACTGTGGCGCCGCCGTCGTTCGCCGGCTTTCGACAATGTTTAGTAGATGAGTGCGCTGGGGGGGGGGGGGGTCGTCTGGGCTTTACGAGATGTTGTATACCGCCACCGCATGCTCTCCGCCGCAAGTGGGGCGAGTTCTGCCGGCCTGGCGAGGCAAGCCTAGCGACAGGTGCGGGCGCGGCGTCCAGCGGTGTGGCTTTGCAAGTCGCAGCGCCGTGCACACGGGAGGACCCGACCGGGGAAAGACAGACCGTAAAGGGATTCCGCATCGGCAAGTCGGTTGGGCGGACTCGGCCGCGTACCCATGAGTGCACCAATCAGCCAGACCCGGCGACCCTCTCGCTCGCGCCAATAAGAAGCAGTGGCCGTGCCGTGCCGTCCTCACTCCGCGCTGTAGGGTCGATACGGAATCGCATGCAACGACTTGTACACCACCACCATCACCGCCATGAGGAGAAGAGCAAGAGAAAGGAGAAAAGAGGGCGTTGTTCCGGTCGGAAATAATCGGGTGTTCAACGAGTTGACCCCCCCCCCCCTCCCCCAAGCGAGCCAGCAGCAGCCAAGAGGCTGGGAGTTGGCCGGAAGTCGCGCAGGTTGAAGACTTGCGGGACTTCCGAGGCGAGGGTTCCGGGCCAAGCAGGGCCTCCTGGTCGACCTGGTCCACGCCACTGTCTTCGTGGTGCTTCTGGGCGGAAAGGCGCTACTGATACGGAACAGAAGACTCACGGCCGCCACTCGGCCTCTGTGCGGCCGCGAACAGAAAGGGAAAGTGTGCGGCGTCGGTGTGTGAGTGAGTGTGTGAGGGTGTGTGTGTGCGTGTGCGACAACTGGGGAAGGGCGGGGCGCTGGGTGGACGAAAGGCTCTGCAGTGGTCTGCGCGAACTGGGTCAAGGCGCCGAGCAAGAAACACGCGCGTCCTAAGGCGTTTTTGCTTTTGTCGGGTTATTTTGTTCCGGAGAAGAAAACGGTTTGGCCGCATTGGACTCTTGTCGGCGGCACAGTCGAGCGCGGCCGGCGCCGTCGGCGTAGGGAGGGGGCGGAGGATGGCGACGGTCACTGCCACGACAGAAATACAGTGCCTATGAGCAGCGCCGCGACCTGGGGTCTTGGGCCAGCCTGTACCACGCAGAGGCGGCGACGCCGTCTGCGGAACGCTTGGGAACGCGTCGCCAGACCAGCTGCCCGTCCGCCGCCGCTGCCAACTGGTTATAGACAATGACAGGCCGAAGCAGGGCCGCGCCGCGCCGCGCCGCGCCGCGCAGCCAGCCGCAGCCAGCCGCAGCCAGCCGCAGCCAGCCGGGCCGGATCGGCCGGGCTCCGCTCCGACTGCAGTCGGTGCATGCACCGCGGACAACGAATAAATGGCTGAGCAGCGGGGCATTCGGCGGCGGGGCTCGGCTGCCGCCACGCGCCAAAGTGGGCTGGTCGTTTGCTTTATGGTTACAGCGGGCCGCACTGCACAGAGGGCGCGGCTGAGGCTGTACTTCACACCCGCGAGCGCAGGGCGGGCGGCAGGCGCGGAACACCGCCGCGGCCCCGACTTCACAGGGCTGTGCGCCGCGGCATTCCCGCCACTGTGGTTTATGGCCCCGCGGAGGGGCGTGGGGCCCGGCGTGGGGCCCGGCGTGGGGCCCGGCGTGGGGCGCGGGGAGGGGAGGCAGTCGCCAGATTCAGGAGCACTGCGGGCACAAACTTTGGGTTCCGGCGCAGCAAGCTGCCGCAGTGGCGGCCGGCGGCGTCACGTGGTTCGTGGACACGAACGTGACGACGCAGCGCGGCTCGCGAATCGAATGGAACCGCATGGCGAGCACGCGGCGTCCGGCCGGCCGGGAGCGCCTTGGAGGTAGGCAGCCGGCGACCCCGCGCGCCGCCGTGTGGGGCGGACCTGCCTACCCCGCCAGGCTGAAGGCGACCCCAGACGTGCGAACTACGCGAGAAAGACAGAGCAATGGGATGCGACTGGCGGTGTGGCGTCGTGCAGTCGCGGCGTGCCTTCGCACCGGCCGTGCCCAGCCCAGCGCCTGTACCTGCACCAACGCGTACTTGGCAAGCAAGAGCGGCGGCCTCACTGGCGCTTGCTGCTCTGTTTACAAACGGCCACCGTCCGTCCCCCGCGCCTGCGCCCTGCGGCGTGCCTTCTCACACGCAGTCTTTCTGTATCTCTCTTGCACGCACACACACACACACTCGTGCGTGCATATAAACGCGTGGTTAATTACAAAATCATTACTCTGGGGATGACAACCTTTGAAGCCGGACCGAGACAGGCGTTGGCGTAGAGAGGGACGGTCGGAGGGACGGGGCTACGCCCATGCTACGCCGCTGGGCGCCTTATTTCTGTGTAAGGACCATGTGTTCAAGGGGAAACACGAGGGAGTCGAAGAGGAAGGGCGTGAGCCGGGGCCGCTTTGAGCACGCACAGAGTGGAGACATTCGATTGCTGTTAGCAGAGCGACGACGGGGCCTGCTGGACGCAGCGCTCTGCCGCCGCGACGGGCAAGGCGAAGCAGACCGCTAAGGCAGACCCGTCCCGGGGATCGCGAGGGTTGGCTGTCCGGCTGGTCAAGGAGGGCGCGAGGGCGGGGCTGGCGGTAATCCCCGGTGTTGGAGGGCCCGACCCGACCAGTGGCGGAGTCTAGCAAGTTGGCTAGCCGGCCGAGGCCCGGCCGAAGCCCGGCCCTGACGCGGGGCGTGATGGGCATCCGTGGCCACTTTATCATTCCCTGATCGCTGGCTGCCAGCAGCGCGATGCCCAGGGCGAAGGGGGCTCGCTGGCCACCAGAAGGGGGCGTCACCCCCACTGTTCCCGACGTGGCACTGTCCATGAAAAAGAGGTGGGCGTAGCGGCCACCCTGCTGCACCGCGCTTTGGCGCCTTGGCCCCTCGCGTTGGGGAATAGGCGTTCCGAGAGGCGGGGAGGAGAGAGAGCCTCCCCAGACGCCCCCGCGCCTCGCCGACATGGAAATAATGGGACCGGCGGGGCCCAGCGCGCCGCCAGCGCACAGTGCAGCACCGCGGCGGGCGGCGGGGCGGACGAGAGGTAAATAGAGGCAGCAGGCGAATCGGGAAGGGTGAGAGGAAAAGACAGCCAAGCGGCGGCTGTTTCAACTCGTTTTGTGAGGTGAGGAAGCGACTGTCCGCAGAAACAAGCAAGCGTGCGGACACGTGTCCGCGGTTTGGCGCGAGGGGGTAAACACTTCCGTAATGGCCTGTACAAGCTGTCGCGTAATACCGTGTAATACCCTGCAATACCGTGTAATACCCTGTAATACCGTGTAATACCCTGTAATACCCTGTAATACCGTGTAATACCCTGTAATACCCTGTAATACCGTGTAATACCCTGTAATACCGTGTAATACTCTGTAATACCGTGTAATACTTTGTGATACGTGCGTTTACCCCTAGTCGTCCATGTGAAATGACCTCCCTCGATGACCTCCTTGACAATTGGTATATAATTTTTTTCATTTTCACCCACACCTCCCTTGTATTTACGGGTGTATTACGCGTATTACGGGTATTACGGGTGTATTACGGGTATTACGGGTGCATTACGGGTATTACGGGTGTATTACGGGTATTACGGGTGCATTACGGGTATTACGGGTGTATTACGGGTATTACGGGTGTATTACGCGTATTCCGGGAGTATTACGCGAATTTTAAGTGTTTGGAGCGCGCATTGCGTCCGTATTATTTACGTTTCATTACATGAAACTTGTTCCGTCGATTTTCAGTACGCTCAGTAATACGCGCGTAATACACCCGTAATACGCGTAATACACTCGTAATACACGTAATACACCCGTAATACGCGTAATACACCCGTAATACGCGTAATACACTTGTAATACGCGTAATGCACCCGTAATACACGTAATACGCGTAATAGGGAGTAGTCTGTACAACAAAATCCTGAGTGTTTACCCCCTCGGTTTGGCGTCACTAACTCCCCGCGCCAACAGCCGTCCGTGGACCAGTCCGTGGACCACCCGGCGTGCAGGGCACACAGGAGCCGGCCTCTGGTCCTCGTGCGGCACGGCGCGGCGAGACTGCACTGCACAGGTGGTCACGGCAGGCCGAGCAGGCGACTTCGGGCGACTGACTGCCACCACGGCGACGCAGCGCAGCTCCCTGCCACCCTCGCCGCCATGATCCCAGACGGCGCCCGGAAGGCATGTAATTATTGCCTCCGCCATCAACTTCCGCTCGGAGCCTCCACCACGGGGTGGTGCCGGCCCAGGCCACGCCGCCACGCCCTGCCCTGCCCCATTGGCGGACTTGTTGCCGTCGGAAGACTGTCACTTCGCAACCCCGTCCCGCCCCGCCACGCCCCGCCACGCCCCGCCACGCCCCGCGGAGGTGTTGGGGGACTCACACATCAGCTCAGCTCAGCACGGCGGCACGGCGGCGGTGACTACGGTATTCCATCATCGAGGCGGGCAAAGCACCAATGCGCTGCGGCCGCGGAGCCGCGAGACGAGTCTCGACACGACACTTGAGGCCCTCACGCACTGCCCATGGCCCGGCCAGCGCGGTACACTCGTCGCGGCGGACTCGCCGGCTCGGCCCGGCCAATGCGGGAGCAGCGGGGCGGTCGCTGAAGCGAGGGCAGGGCCGGCAGGGCGCGCACCGCGGCAACACGCAGTGAACACGCAGTGCGGAGCGGCGAACCACGGCCACGGCGAGGCGAGAGAAGACTAGACTGCACGTCTGCTCCGCTGTGCCGCACCGAGCCGGGCCGAGTCGAGTCGAGTCGAGCCGAGCCGGCCCGAGTCGAGCCGAGCCGGCCGGCCAGGGGGCCCCTTCGGCCTGGGCTGCCTGCCTGCCCCCCCCCCCCCCCCCCCGTGGTGGGGGCGAGGGCACGCGGGCCCTAGCGGTAGAGGGCCCCGGGGTCGGCGCGAGGGTGGGTGCGGCACGGTGGGTGGGGCCGGGTGGGCCGGGTAGCTGGGGCCGAGGGCAGGGGGTGGAAACGGAACGGGCGGGACCTTTCTCGGCTGGCCGTCGGTGCCGTCGAGCTGTGCTGCTGTGCTGCTGTGCTCCCGGACGAGACGAGGCGCCGCGCAGCCAGCGCCGTGTAACGAGCCGAGGGAGAGAGAGAGAGAGAGAGAGAGAGAGGCGCTGGGGAGGCCGCGGGGCCGAGACGGAGAGGCACTCGGCGGAGGGGATGAGTCACGGAAAGGCGACGAAAAGGAGAGGGGTGGAATGGAAGGACCTTTCCCTACCCAACCCTCCTTTTCCTTCCCTTCGGCCCCACGGCCCTTCCCCTCTCCGCAGGAACAGTGCCGCAAGGGCAGCTAGGGCAGCCAGGGCGAGGCACCAGGGCGGGGAGGGGTGGTTACAAAGGCACACAAAGGGCAGCATGGACGATGAAACGAATTAAGGGGAAACGAGGGGGAATTGGAAAGTGGCGAGAACACGACGGTTGGCCCGGGCAGGGACAGGGTAGGTTTTATATTTCCCTTAGTTAGTTGCGGTTCACATTCTCTCTGGCCGATACCGATGCACCTGTAAAACTCGAAAAAAAGGACGAACGGACAAAAAAAAAGATCATTTATTTCACTTTATTGAATTATGAATGTATGGACACAATCATGGATAGAGCAGCCTGGCCAGCACGGTCCGGCTGGAAGTAGGCAGTAGGAGTCGAAGCGCTGGAGCACACGCCGAGCCTACGAGAATTTCCAAGGATATTTTGTTTTCAGAATGAAGGTTGAATAATAATAAAATAAAACAATAATGTCACGGTTTTAATAGCCATTTATTCTTAATTAAAGTTTAAAGAAATTCCTTCTTATAAAACAATTCCTATTCAGAGGTTCAATGATACAACAAATCTGAAGAACATGTGAGATGAAATAAGAACACACAATATTTTACAGAAATGACTATCATCTGTTGGGAGAAATTACTGTACAAGTTACTTATGACACAGACAAGTTTTACAAATACCACAAGATCAGCAACTCAACAGAAATATTACTGTCACATAATTAAAGCTTCATAGGAGCTTGAGCTATTCACATAACATGGTCACCAGAAAGAGAGAGAAATTACGAAAGAATTCTAACATCACTCACATCACTTATAAGGAGATCACATTATGTGCAAAAATTGTAAAAGAGACAAAAAAAAAAATTACATCACAAAAGACACTTAATTATTTAAATTAATTGGCAATCACAAATGACCCTCTGCAGGTCGCAAAACAACTTAATTTGATCAAACACTCTCACAGTGATATTGATGAGCAAAACAAACCAACAGTGTAGAGTCAAAATGTTGCACCATAAAGTTTGAAAATGATTATTTTCGACAAGACAAAAATCAAAAACAATGTGATCTAAGTGAACAATAGCTCATAATAGTATGTCTAAATTAAATTTAAGAATGTTATGTGGAATCAAAAAGATAAAACTAAACAACATATAAAAGCTAAACTGCGGCCTCCAGAGGATCAAGCACTTGATTAAATATATTTTGTGTGGGTCAGTGCCCCTTCCCCAAAGGTTGGATCTGTCATGCGAGACCAATCCGTCTGCCCCACTACAAAACCTATAGCTCTCATTTTTTCTTGCTTCCGACGTTCTTCCAAATCTGCCCAGCGCACCTGCACACAAGAAATTTGCCATAAATACATGCAAAACACCAAAAAGTCTTAAGAAGTCAGAGACACAAAACACAGAGAGAAATTTTATCAGTCATTAACATCAACAAAATAAGACAACAATGCTTTTTGATAAGGATCATCTCTAACCTGCTTTTTGCCTGGGGTGGCCTCTCTTTCAGCGTAGTCATCTGGTAGGTTCAGCCAATCTTCCATTGTTTGAGGAGTGCCATCCTTTCTACGTTTCGCCAAACCATCCAGGCGGTCTGAAAAGTGGTAATGCCACAACGGGTGGGACTAGATGAGAATAGTGTATAGGATAGGACTTGAGCGAGTACAGGAGTTGCAGGAATTATTTTGGTATCCATCAAGATGCACTGTGTTAAAAATAACAAATAAAATGTCTTTCGATATTGTAAAGGAAAATGTTGAAATGAAACATGTATCTACAGATGCTTTGGTTTGTATCACACGTGTTTGTTTATAATGTTTTATATATTTTTTGTTCGACGCAATTGCATTGATTTAGATCAATTCTTCAGCATTGAATAACAGATGCCAAGATTCACCATTAATAAAACAAAAGTCTGAGAAAGAACTGGCGCTCTGAGAACGCAATAGAAATGTTGCTGCTGACCATAAAGCCTCAACTCTACTCACCCATGGTTTCTCCTTGTGATTCCATTTGCTCCCATTTGCTCATAAACACATTTTTCTGGAAAGAAATGTTTTAAATAAGAATTTAGAGCTTAATTAAAAAGGAAATAAAAGCAGCCAAATCCTTTTATAGTACCTCTACTTCAGCCTCATCTTCATCCTCTTTTTTGTCTTCTCCCTTGCCATCTTCATTAGCTTCTTCATTGGGGTCATCCGTGGCTTCTTCCTCATCATCCACATCTTTCATTTCTACATCTTCAATGGCAGCTGACTGAAGCATGGACGTTGGGTCTGTACGTAATAGAAGGCTAGGAGTTTCTTCCCACATATCAATAATATCCTGAATATCTTTTTCGCTGCGGCTGTGAATATTGTGTTTGAGACATGCTTGGAGATCTCGATCCAATTCACAAATATAAACCTGATTTTAAAATCAAAATTTTTAGTGCAGTCAGCTTCGAGATAATTCCTCATAAAATTTAACATGAACATCCAATGTACATACCTGGAAGCTTTTGGTTTTAGCAAAGTTTATCATTTCTTCAAAATGAGCCAATTTATTATTGATGGCATCGACTATAAGGAAACTGAAGTAGCCATCATTAATTGTTTTCTTAAAGGCCTTTACTAATGAGTCTTGATAGCTTTTTTCCATTCCAGCTTCATATTCATACTCCATCACCTAAAATATGCATTAAAGAAAAAAAAATCATTTAAAATATTTGAACAACATTTGAAGTGACTGTCGATTCCACAACAGCACTCACCTTGTTCTTGACCTTCCTGCCCGTCTCCGGGTCACGCTCCTCCTTCTCCACCTCGGACACGAAGTAGTCGTCCAGGCTGAGCATACGCGGCGTGGAGCCGCCCTGCTCCACCTCCTTGTCCTTGATGAGCTTGGCGAGGTACGACTTGCCCGAGCCGGGCGGGCCGCGCAGGATCACCACCAGGTTGGCGGGCCTGCTCAGGCGTCCTGGCGGACACAGCAGGTCCTCGATGAGCACGGGCGGGGGCAGCGCCGGCAGCGTCGGCGCCGGGCTCTCCATGCTCAGCACCGAGGGCGGCGGCGGCGCCTCCATCAACGGCGAAGGTTGTCGTCGCCGATCTCTCTCCCGCTCGCGTTCCCTCCAGCGGGGCGCGCCGGGGCCACTGGGGCCTGCCGATCCCCCGGGGCCTCCAATGGGGCCCACGCCATTCCTTGGCCGGTCGCCGAAGCGGTCGCCGTACCGGTCGCCGCCAAACCTGTCATCTTCGAAGCGGCGCCTGTCACCGCGGTCACCGCGATCGCGGAAAAAGCGTTCCCGCTCTTCCCGCTCTCGATCCCAGCTGCGGTCGCGCTCCCGGAAGCGGTCGCGCTCCCAGCGCTCCCGCTCCCTCCAGCTGGGGCTCCTTGGCGGGCTGGGCCGCGACGTGGAGGCGTGGCCGCCGTGGCCGTAGTCGAATGTGGCGAACGGCTCCAGGGACGGCGGTGGCGGCGGTGGTGGCGCGGCGGCCGGAGGGGCGCTCACGCTGGCAGGGGCTGCAGCGCTGGGCGTGCCTAAAGGCGTGCCCCCCGCGGGCCGGTGGCCGTAGTCCACGACGGTGGCGGGCAGGATGAAGTCATCGGGGGGAGCCAAGGGGCGACCCAGCACCGGAGCCAAGGCCGGGCCGTCCCAGGGTCTGCTCCGCGCCGGCAGTGCACCGTCAGAGCCGCGGTGGCCCCAGTCGCGTTCGATGGGGGCGAACGGACGGTGGTCGCGGCCGTCTTCAGGGCCAGACTTGTACGGCTTGTCCTTCTCCTTGTCGGCCGGCGGCGAGTCCCGCCGAGGTGGTCGAGGCATGTCCCTGCCAAAGCGGTCCACATACGGTTTTGGTTCTTCTCGTGGAGGGGCGCCCCCCTTCGAGTCATCACGTGAACCAGAGCCTTTGGAGTCATCTCTCGGACCCGGCGGGCCCCGGATGTCATCCCTGGGAGCTGGGGGGCCCCGGAAGTCATCTCTAGGACCTGGTGGGCCTCTGAGGTCTTCTCTTGTACCTGGTGGGCCCCTGAAGTCATCTCTAGGAGCTGGTGCGCCGCGGAAGTCATCTTTCGAACTAGGCGGACCTTTTGAGCTATCTCTCGGACCAGGTGGACCTCGGAAGTCATCTCTCTGACCGGGTGGGCCTCGGAAGTCATCTCTCTGACTGGGTGGACCCCGGAAGTCATCTCTCTGACCGGGTGGGCCTCGGAAGTCATCTCTCTGACTGGGTGGACCCCGGAAGTCATCTCTCTGACCGGGTGGGCCTCGGAAGTCATCTCTCTGACTGGGTGGACCCCGGAAGTCATCTCTCTGGCCGGGTGGGCCCCGGAAGTCATCTCTCTGACCGGGTGGGCCTCGGAAGTCATCTCTCTGACCGGGTGGACCCCGGAAGTCATCTCTCTGACCGGGTGGGCCCCGGAAGTCATCTCTCTGACCGGGTGAGCCCCGGAAGTCATCTCTCTGACCGGGTGGGCCCCGGAAGTCATCTCTCGGACCAGGAGGACCCCGGAAGTCATCTCTGGGACAAGGTGCGCCCGCAGAATCGTCTCTATCACCAGGGTCATTTCGGCCACCTGGAGGACCTCTGAAATCGTCGCGGCCACCTGGTGGTCCTCTAAAGTTGTCGTGTAAACTGGGAGGTCCGCGGCCTTCATCTCTGGATTCTCTTAGCCCAGGGAAATCGTCTCTCCGGTTGTCATCACGATCGCCAAACGCTGGTCCTTTGATATCTCCATGTCCTAGAAGTCCTTGCTGTGGCACAGAGTGCTGTTGGTCATGCCACCCAGCTGGCCCTCTGACATTAGCGTCCAGAGTGCCACCTGAACAACCAGGCTTTGACCCCAACAGGCCCATAGGTTCTTCTTTGAGACCTATGAAAAGAAAAAAAAAATTATTTTACAGGGCATGCATATTGTGGGAAAAAAACAAAAAAACATCAGAAATTACGAGAAGAAAAAGTGATTTTACCATCTGGTTTGGAAAAGAGTGCATTTGATTGTTGCTCATCCTTGGATGATTCCCTAGGGTCAAAATCTTTATCCATATTTTTATCTTCCGACATTGAGGGTGGCTCGTTGCCAAATGGTACTCTATAATTTTCTCTTGGTGTGTTTGATCCAAACTGGCCTAGAAAACGGAAGACAAAACAAGATTATTTAACTTAAAAGAGAAAGAAACTATAATTGATTGATCAGTCCCACTCTTACCTCTTGGTTGATTTCCTCTATTGGTGTGGTTCTTGGGACCTCCAGATCGATTGTCACCTCCTTCCTCCCTTAACGCTGGGAAAGGACCCTGTCCTGGAGAAGGGCGTTTATTAGGAATTGGGCCATCGGCTGCATTCACATTGGTTTGGCCGCCTCTTGCATCAGGCCCCCCAGATGGTGTTTTCAATAATGCTTCCCTGGGTGAAGGTCCTTGACGTGTCTCTCTAGGGCCATGTCCCAGCAAACTTGGTGTGTCTCGTGGACCTGCACCCAGTAAGCTTGGGCTGTCTCTACTGTCTCTAGGACCAGGACCTAGCAAGCTGGGACTGTCTTTGTGACCAGATCGCAACAGGTTGGGATTGTCCCTCGGCCCTGCACCAAGGAGGCTTGGAGTTTCTCGAGGACCAGCACCAAGGAAGCTTGAGCCTTCGATTGGACCTGATCCAAAATGGCCAGAACTTTTCTCATGGGGCCCTTTCCCAAAGAGACTTGCACTGTTTTTAGGTCTATGTCCCAAGAAGCTAGGGCTCTCTTTAGGGCCTCGACCAAGGAGACTTGGGCTTTCCATCGGACTCTGTCCCAAGAAGCTTGGGCTCTCTTTCGGTTCATGCCCTAACAAACCCTCTCTGGGGCCGTTCCCAAGTAACCTTCCGCCATCTCTTGGTCCAGACATTGGTTTAGACCCAAGAAGACCTGGAGGTTTATTCCCTCGAAAACCTTGGTTCTCTCTTGAACCAGCTGCCAACATGCCAGATCCATCATGGGGACCGAGCCCCAGCAAACTGTTTCCTTCTCGTGGATTGCATGCAAAATTTGGGTTGTCCCTTGGACCAACACCCAGCAAACTGTTTGGCTCTTTTGGTCCAGGGCCATCTCCAAGTAAGCTACTTACCCCTCTAGACCGGCCATCTCTTACTCCAGTTTCAGAACCAAAGTTGTGCCCATCTCTGGCATTTGATCCAGATCCAAACTTAAACGCATCCCTTGAATTTTTTCCAGGTCCAAAATTAGGTCTCTCTCTTGAACTTGGTGATGGCCCAAAATGGGCTGCATCTCTAGGACCTGATCCAAGCATACTAGTTCCTTCTCTTGGACCAGATCCGAGTAGACTTGGGCCCTTTCTTGGAGAATCTCCCAGCAAACCAACCGAACCTTCTCTAGATTTCGATTTTGGAGTTGGCTTTGGTCCAGGGCCTAACAAACTTGGGCTTTCACATGCTCGTGAACTGTGTACAGGAGAGGAAGCATTTGAGTTTGTGTGTGTAGCTGGCGGGCCATCTCCAAGCAGACTGGGGCGACTACTTTGGACAGGCAGGTTGCTGTTGGGTGTGTCTTTGGAAGAGTTGCTTAAGTTACTTGATTCATCAAGTTCTTTGAAACTGTCAAGTGAGACATCATCTGTTTCTTCTGTCTTCCCAGCACCTTCGGAAGATTGAGTTAGAGTTGTACCACTTTTGTTTCCAGTGTCTTGTGATTTGTCTGAGTTATCATTGCTGTTGGGTTCTATATTAGTATCGAAGTTCTCCTTACCTTCTCGTGCCTCCTCTTTGACAGGTTCGGATTGAGTGGATGTCTTCAGATCTTGATCACTCTTCTTAACTTCTGATTTGTCTGAAGACTTAACTGATTCCGTTGAAGTCTTGGGGTTTTCCTTGCTGGTTATTTCTGAAGATTCATTTTTCTTATCTGGGCTGGGTGCAATCCCTGCATTTGGTGTACCAACTGATTTTGACGGATCATTTTCTTCATTACAATTTGGTTCATTGTTAGGCTTCGAGTCCTTACCACCCTTGTGGAAAGTGATTCGAGGAGTATTTACAATTGCAGTTATAGCCTCCGTGTTACCAATTTGGTCAGGTGCTTCACAGTCCTCAGAACCAATCGCAGCATTATCAGTTTCAAAGTCATCGTCCTGATTACGGAAACGTTCTGGCTCCTCAAACTCATCTTGATGATCATCACTCAGTTCATCCCAAGCTTCAGCACCATAATTTTCTTGATTTTGAGGATCTTCTTCATAATCTTGGTATTCATTATTAAAGTTATCTTGGAAATCATCATTGAAATTATTCATGGGCCCATCTCTGAAATTATTTTGAGGTTCACCTCTAAAGTTACCTCTGGGCCCACCTCTAAAATTTTTCCCAGGCCCTCCTCTGAAATCTTCTTTAGGGCCTATGCCATCTCTTGATCGCCCAGATAAATTGGGAGGACCAGCCCTAAATTTATCTCTAGGTTCACCTTTAAAATTTTCACGAGGTGAACCTTTAAAATTAAAGTCTTTTCTAGGGCCGCCTGGCATAAACCCACCTTGGGGTGCATCAAATTCATCTCTAGTAAAATCAATATCACGATTACCAGGGTGGAACCTACCTCCAGGTCCCCGGTTGTCTTCAGGTCTCATGTCATCATTGGGACCCATGTGGCTTCCTTGTGGGTTCCTTGAGTTATCAAAAGGTCCTCTAAAGTCATCCGATTTACCACCCGAGCTATCTCGAGGACCTCGCAAAGATTCGGGTGGTATGGCTAAAAAATCACCAGGTGGCCTTCTGAAATCATCTTGTCTAAAGTCACCTGGAGGGCCTCTAAATTTATCTGGCGGACCTCTAAATTCATCAGGTGGTCCTCTGAATTCTTGCTCGAAATCATCAAAGGGGTGGGGTCCTCTGAAATCAGATGGTCGTCCAAGAGGGCCTCTAAAGTCTGGATCACGTTCGTCGAATGGAGGTCCTCTCATGTCACGTAGATCATGTGGTCCACTGGAACAGAAATTAAACATTATTGAAAGACAGGCCTGTCATATATCTAACTCACGTCAACATTTAATAATTAAGACTGTAATAATTAAGACAGAGAAAAACGAAAAAATTATAAAAATGAAAAGGGGGCCACAAGCAGTGAAAAGGTTTTCAAGAAGAGGTTCTTATACAAGAAGCAGCTTCTAGTACCATCTCTGCTTAAAATAGACTTACGGTTCAAGCTTGCCGAACGGTCCCATCATTTCCCTGAGGTCTGGGATGGGCCCTCTGCGGTCCCTGTCAAGAGGGCCTCTTCCAGGTTGTCCTCTCATACCAGGACCCAGAAAGTCGTCGGGGTGGCCTCTAAAGTCATCAGGGGGAAATCCATCACGTGGGCCTCTGAAGTCATCGAGGGGGAATCCATCACGCGGGCCTCTGAAGTCATCGCGAGGTCCTCTGAAGTCATCGTGTGGCATGCCGCCGCGGGGTCCAAGGAATCCGTCGCGAGGCCCCATAAAGTCATCAGGCGGCCCTCTGAAGTTGTCGCGAGGACCTCTGAAGCCGTCTGGTGGGCCCGGGAAGTCATCCAGTGGGCCACGGAAGTCATCTAATGGTCCTCGGAAGTCATCTAATGGTCCTCGGAAGTCATCTGGCCGGCCGCGGAAGTTTGGTGGTGGACCGCGAAGGTCATCAGGATGATCGTGAAGTCCAGGTGGTCGGCCTCTGAAGTCTCGAGGAGGGCCGCCGAAATCGGGTGGGCCTCTAAAGTCATCTGGATGGCGCCGGAAGTCATCTGGATGGCGCTGGAAGTCATCTGGATGGCGCTGGAAGTCATCTGGATGGCGCTGGAAGTCATCTGGATGGCGCTGGAAGTCGTCTGGATGGCGCCGGAAGTCATCAGGGTGGCCGCGGAAGTCATCTGGAGGGCCTCGTAAACCATCTGGTGCCCGGAAATCACCTCTGAAGCTGCCAGGAGGCCCGCGGAAGTCATCTGGCGGTCTCAGACCAGGTAGGTCTTTGTCTCGGGGGCCCGGTCCTCTCATTCCAGGGCCGAGCATGTCGTCTCGAGGGCTGCTCATTTCATCGCGTGGACTTCTGAACGGGTCGCGTGGTCCTTGCAAGTCGTCCTTCAATCCTTTCAAGGGCCCAGGAGTCGGGTCTTTGCCGTCCTTGGGCGGACCACCAAACGCATCGCGCAGTCCAGGAGAATTCTTGGGAGAAGCAAAGTTATCGAGAGGTCCTCGCAGTAAGTCTTTAGGGCCACCAAATCTATCGGGCCCGCCTTTGGCTCCATCTGGACCCTTGAAACCGCTCGGACCAGCCAGCAGGTCATCCATGGGTCTCTTCAGATTATCAATTGAGGGGCCTCCCAGGCCATCGGGAACTTTGGAATCGCCAGGGCCTCTGAATGGGCCGTCTGGCCCCCTGTCACCAGAACGTCCTCTGAATGGGCCGTCTGGCCCCCTGTCACCAGAACGTCCTCTGAATGGGCCGTCTGGCCCCCTGTCACCAGAACGTCCTCTGAATGGGCCGTCTGGCCCCCTGTCACCAGAACGTCCTCTGAATGGGCCGTCTGGCCCCCTGTCACCAGAACGTCCTCTGAATGGGCCGTCTGGCCCCCTGTCACCAGAACGTCCTCTGAATGGGCCGTCTGGCCCTCTGTCACCAGAACGTCCTCTGAATGGGCCGTCTGGCCCCCTGTCACCAGGACGGCCTCTGAACGGGCCGTCTAGGCCTTTGAAGGGCCCTCCTGGACCTCTGTCACCAAGACCGCCTACGAATGGCTCTGGACCCCTGTCACTAGAACGGCTTCTGAATGGACCCTCAGGCCCCTTGTCACCAGGGCGACCTCTGAAAGGGCCGTCAGGGCCCCTGTCATCAGGACGCCCTCCGAAAATACCCTTATCGAAAGGCCCCCTGAAGTCGTTTGGCGGTCCTCTGAAGTCATTAGGCGATCGTCTGAGGTCATCGAGCGGTCCTCTGAAGTCATCTCTGAACCTGAAGTTTTCTCCCATGAGTGGCGGCGGGCCTTTCCTGGGGCCGTCGCCAAGGCGCATGTCGTCGGAGGGTCCTCTCTTGTCATCGTCGCGGCTCCCGGGAAAACCTCCTCGGAATCCTGGTGAGTCGTCCCTCTTGGTGAGTCCTCTTGGGCCCTTGTCGTCACCTCGCAGGCCAGGGGGGCCAGGGGGGCCAGGGGGGCCTTGAGGGCCAGGAGGACCCGCTGGGCCAGAGAGTCCCGAGGGGCCAGGGGGTTGCTTGTCGAAACCATCGCGCGGACCGCGCATGCCAGGACCAACCGGACTCGAATCTCTGCCGAAAGGACCTCTCCTCGGTCCATCCCTGTCGCTGCCGGGTCCCCGGAAGTCGTTTCCAAAATCGGGACCACCTCGTGGGCCGTCACCCGGACCGCCGCGTGGTCCGCCGGGCGCTCCGTCAGCCCCGCCGCGCGCACCGCTGTCTGCTGACATCCTCCGCTTGGCCTCGGCGAGCAGCTTGAGCGGGTCGTAAGCCTCCTTCGAGTCCTGTGGATCCCGTTTCGAATCCTGCGGGCCCCGCTTCGAGTCCTGCGGCGGGCCCCACTTGGAGTCCTGTGGCGGGCCCCAACGGGAGTCCTGAGGACCCCGCTTCGAGCCTTGCGGACCCCACTTGGATTCTTGAGGGCCCCATTTTGACTCAGGTGGGCCCCACTTGTTGTCATTTCTAGGCTCATCGAGCTGCCAGGGTTCAGGGCCGCCGTGTCTGCCGGCATCGCGGCCTCCAAACGGCGGCTCGAAGCCGTGATGAGATGGGCCGCCTGCAGCGGCGGGTGGGCCGTGGCTGGCGCCGTGGCTGGCGCCGTGGCTGGCGCCGTGGCTGGCGCCGTGGCTGGCGCCGTAGCTGGCGCCGTGGCTGGCACCGTGGCCGGCACCGTGGCCATGGGAGAAGTGATCGGCGCCCTGGCCGCGATCGAAGCCGCTATGGTTGAAACCGTGGGCATGGTTGGGGTTGTGGTGGTCAGCAGCCTGGCCGGTGGGAGGCATCTGGTTCAAGTCAGGGTACGCGGCGTAGCCGTAACCTTGGTTCCACGCGGCAGCTGGGTCCACAGCGGCGGGGTTGGCTGGGTAGGCCGACGGGAACCCTGGAGGAGCGTTGGCCACGCCGGCCGAGTTGAACAGCGAGTAGGCAGACGCTGCGGGCGCCGCGGCCGCCGCGAAGCCGGGAGGCGCGTTGACGGGGAGGGGCGGCCCGGCGCCGAACAGGGCCGCGTTGCCTGCGTCCTGCTTGCCGGCAAGGTCCAGCCCGGGAATGCCGCCGCCCTGAGGCTTCTTGGCAGGCTGCTGAGGGAAATACCCGGTGTCGGGCGCCTTGAACTGGAGGGGCTTGTCCATGAGATCTTCTGGCGGCGGCGGCGGTGGGCCAGGAGGAAGCTGCAAAGGGATATTTGTTGAAGTGAAAATTGGCGGAATGAATTAGTAAACTCGATCTGCAGTTAGACAATGGATGGCTCTCTGGTCTCACCTTAGGCAGTGCTTCTGGTGGGGGTGGGGGTGGACCCTAGTAAACATAGAAGAAAAGACACATTTAAAAAACTGATGGTTAAGTTAAAAGACTTACTTCATCATTTAGGTTGCGAATTTTAATTGTACCTGAGGTAGAGGAGGCAGTGGTTGAGATGGAGGTGGTGGCTGGGTTGGAGGTTTGGCAGGCTGTCCCTGAGTTTTTGCAGGGCTTTTGCTTCTGCCAGGGCGCCCATCAGCACCAGTCTAGACCACAAGAATTTATTTTATAAAAGAAAATAAAAGCAGCAATTTTAGAAACCTAAGCAGGTGTTACAAATAATCTTACCTGTGCACCCTGGCGTTCACGTTTCTTTCTCATGACTTCTCGACGCTGAATAAGTTGTTCTCTCCATGTGAACCACTTTTGTTCATACTGTTTGTACTGTTCCTAAAATCATACAAGCATGTTAATAATTCCAAATTCCGAGTGAAGTATAATTTTAAATCCTGCTATCCATGCAAATCTTACTTTGTTGGGGTGATTTTGGTTTTGCTTTTTCCAAGCCTGGAACTGCTCTTCCCAACGCTTAAATTGTTCATCAAAGGTCTTTTCATTTTCTGAAAGGCCCTCTTTAACATCTGGGCCTTTCATTTGCTCCTGGCCAGCATTGTTTTTTGATTTCTTGGCAAAGTCAGGTCCCTGTGACTGCCTGTCTGATGAATGGGGTCGTTTTCCTAAGGACTCCTAAACAACCCACAGAAATGCACTGAGTTAAATAATTTAAAATGTGATATTCAATACATCTTTTTGGAACAGTAACTTGCCTCAGCACGTGAGCTACCTGATTGACCTTGCATTTGACCAGAATTGTACTGTTGTGAATTTCTGGGCAACAAAAAGAAAAGCAATCAAAACACAGTCGTTTTAGATGGCCAAATACTACAGTTACTATTTAGTACAGGAAAACAGTGGATGGCTAGATGAGAGTTATCATCCACAAGAGTTCCTTTACTTGAAGTATTCACAAATTTACACGCATTGGTAATGGGAATAATAAAACTATCAGATATGAGGTAAATGAAACTAACATAGGTGTGGGTGGTACAACAGGTTGAGCGACTGCAGCAGCATTGGCATTCACAGACCCGTATGAAGCTGCTGCAGGGTAGCCTCCTGAAGGTACAGCCAGCCCAGCAGCCAAAGCAGCCTGGTACTGAAACAGGAGCAAACAAACAAAGATTATAAAAGATTAAAGATTTAAAAAGATGATTACTCAAACCCACAACTAAGATGATTAATTTACCTTTTCTCCATACTGTGCCTGCCATTGAGCATACTGGGTTTGCCATTGTTGCCACTGCTGCCAGTTTTCCTGAAAACATGAACAAATGTTTAACATTATCTTGAGGTCACAGGACACAAAATTGAAGGAGAGAGAGAGGCAAGAAATTGGTGGGAGGGGTAGAGAAGGAGGGAACACTACTTTACCTGACTACCATCAGGTCCTGGTGCAGCGTTGGCACCAGCGTAAGTGTGATAATCTGCTGTGTTGGAGGTGGATCCCACTGCACCATGATTAAGAGGACCCGACGATTGTGTGCCTCCTCCTGCGAGCCACTGTTGGTTCCAATTACTTGCCATCTTGCAGGGGAACTGCGACAAAAAGTGCCAATTAAAAGATTGCTCACACAGATCAAAGATTTGAACAATATGTACAGTAATCAAGTATTTTTTTTGTCTGTTTGGATAAAACAGATCATAGAGTGCGCCAGCACCATAAGCAGTCCTTACCTTGACAAGGAGTCAACTCATCCTCCCACAAAATCCTGATGCAATACTGAAAAGGCAGGCATCTTCAATTTACCATACAAGTACACTATCAAACAGATGCTGCCTTAAACTATATCACATCTGCCTCTAGCACGACGGACATAGTCAAGTCCCACACCACAACTATGTGTACCATGAAGAAACTGATACTAAACTTAAGAATTCATAGTGTTTATCAACTGTATCACACTCAAGGTGAAGCACAAAGGCTAGGCTCACTAAGAGGAAAATCATCTGGTTTCATTTTACTAATACGACCATCCCACTTGAACGTGATTTTCTTGTCAAAATCACTCAAAACGTAATTTGGGAGCAGGTACAAAATGTTAGGTTATACTGCATAATTATTCGGGCCTCGTTGCGGCAGAGTACTCTCACGTTCAACACTTAATTGTCAGTGAAGGGAGAAGAAGAGCACTAAATTCATGTAGAAACTTGATAATTGTGTAAATTGCAAGGCAATTGAGGGCACAACCAACACCTTTCAAATAGTCGTCACCATAGCCTAAGATGTGGTGTTTCTTTCGTTTTGACTGAAAGGTGAGAGCACTGTAGTGTTCCTCTCGTCTAGAAGAATTTCACACACCTCGTCTTACATGATGAAGTTTTAGCTAAGATGAAGTCCAAGTAACGCAAACCATTTTTTCTTGAAATATAAACACTAAACACCACCAAAGCAATATGGAGATATCTTTTTGGCTCCGAACCGAATCGAAAGAACGTGGTACAGCGCCATCCGACGGTGGCCGGTCCAACTAGATGGGCTACTCGGAAACATAGCCAACACACCAAAAACAAGATACGAATAGATGATGTTTACGTACACGCAGTATGTACGATGATTTATTTCGTTTTGAAAAAAATTAATACGTATATATTCACTGTAGATTACTGTAGATTTACTAATGTAATTTTTTTTTAAGATGATAGAAACCTTTGAAATTCTTGTTTTTGTTGGAATAAGATGGCAACAAAACCACCTAAACTGAGTTCAAGGCATCATGAGAAAATTCTAGTGAGTTGAGTTGGTGATGTCTTGAATATTGGGTTCTCTGCAGCCGATATTTGCCGTCGCTTGAAGTATTTTAGTTACCTGTCAGTTTTGTCTGTATGACAGGCATTCGCCGAGGTATTTCTACTTTGAACCCTTGAGTTGTCCAGCTATATGGGCCGTTCTGGTATTATTTTATTCTGATTGTGTTGCCAGTGGTTTTCGCTCATGTGGTTCCATCTAATTGTATGATGTTTCTGAACACGTTTGTCATGTCTGTGTGTTTTTTTTTTTATCCTGAAGGTTATGGACAGTCAAGTTGTTGTGGATGGCTTGGTGCTGAGAGGTTCTGACAGTCAAGTCACTGCAGGCCATCTGCTCGACATTGTCGAGAAGTCTTGGAGAGAGGACAAACTGCCTGACGATGACATTGCTGTACCAATGACAGAGTTGCCTGATCCTGAGGCAGACAATGGTGATTCGACCCTGACCTTAAAAGAACAAGATCAAAAGTGGAAGGATCTTGCCCTGGGAAAACTTAACGATCAGCAGGAAGCGCTCTCAAACTGGTAGGGTGCTTGCGGTTTGCCTTTCTGCTTTTGTAAAGATAGCATCTTTACCTTAGCTCCTCTACTGTTACAGAATGGATTCCCTAGGGGTTCCAGTGAAGTGCTTTGTGGCACTGTGCGATCACAGAGTTCTTTCATATCAGCCAGTGTGCCAATACTGTATGGAACATTACTGTGGACAACATTTTCCACCCTCCAATCATAACTGTACTTCTGATGCTCATATCTTCCTTGTTGAGGTGAGATTTAATCCTAGTGAGTCGACTCATTGATTTTATTTTGTCATGCATATTTTGTCAACTTCACTTTAAATTTATTCCAGAGCCAAACTATTGAGCATTCAGCCCTTCTTCTCATTCAGTCATATGCTTGCTCCTCTGAAGGATGTTCTGAATATGGTCCAATGAAACTAGAATGTTGCAACTGTGGAAAGCATTTCTGTCAAAATCATCATCGGCATGGCTGCGTCGACCCATTGAGAAAAGAATTAATGGCCAAGCGTGCCCAGCGTGAGACTTTGAGGCGTCATCATGAAGCCATTAAAGAATCTATCAACCATGTGGTATGTTTATTTTTTTCTTGTCCTTAACAGCTTTATTTTATATTTCCTAGTGTGTTCAAATGCCCTCAACTGTGTTATTTAAGGTTGAAGCGACTATTGAGAAACACTTAACCCGGCCTGGACCCAAGCTTGCGCTTGCTACCCAGCTGAAGTTAATGAGGATGAAGCAACAAGCAGTGGGTCATCAAAACATCCCTATGTCAAATCGTGCATATTTCCTTGTACATTGGAAATCTGATGATGCACAGGGTCTAGATCGAAAAGCCATTTACGTTTCAAAGGATTGGGCAGTGGAACGAGTGACTAAAATGGTCGGAGAGCAATGCAACATATTCATGATGCCATGGTATACAAATTGTAATGACCTGCGCCTCTTTCACATGGACGGACAACTGATCACTGAAGATTTAACCCTTATTCTAAAAAATCTAATAATTGAAAAAATTCTTATTGATGGGGAAAATATTTTAATTGGTAGCCTGTAGCTTGTACTTGAGCATGAACTTTTACTGCATTTATTCTTTTGCTTGTGTTCATATTTTAAGGGTAATCTGGTACTCATAATTACTGTATAACTGATAATTAATTTCAGTAAATAAAATACAAATATCACTTCCGCCTTCGTCTTTCTCCCACTCTATAATTTTTTTTTTTTTTAAATCACTTTTTTTGTTTGCTGAGGAGACAAACAAATAGCGAGGAGCGTGCTTGGCCTGATCTGCGGGTGCGCCGATTGACTCGTGCTCCTCGTTGGTCACGCCTCCATGACGGCGCAGACCAGATCTCTCCCTGATCCGGACCTGACGACACGCAGTCACAAGCGCCGGAGGCCACCAGAAAAAAAGACATTCTGTCAGAACACGAGGGGCATCGGTGGTCAGCTACCTATCCATATCCATCCCTCATTCTCACCATCAAAGGGCAACTTTGGGTGGAGACTTAAACGCGGGAGGTGCTCAAGAGCCACACCACCTACAGCCGCGTGTCACACGACTTCTTCTATTCTGCCTTTCTTCTTGTAAACGGACCGCCTGCCCTTGAGCCGGGGTGCCAAACCTTGTTCATATCGCTGTGATCATCACAAGAAGATTCATGGGCTGCTCCGGCCGGAGTATGGCGCAAGGAGAGGGCGGCAGCGGCCCAGCCATGCTCCCGTCAGATAGTAAATTAATGAAACTAGAAAAGGCGGTATTGGATGAGTGACACTATTCAAGGGGCGGCCGCGTTGCGACACGCTGCGTGGCCGTCAGCTTCCTTGACGGCCGTCGGTCGGTGCAGTCGACGGCGGCTTGGGACGTCGCCAACGAGTCGATGCAGCGGACAATGTGTGGCCGGCCGGGCGTCAAACTGTGCCCGCCGCGCCCGCTCGCCCTAAATGGCCACTCACGAATTAAAAGCAGCACTATGGACTGCGCGGCAAATAAGCTGCGAGGGCGGCCGTGGCGCGTGGCTGCGGGGAAGGCCTCGACGCGGACCTTGGACCTCGGCGTCGACGCGTGGCGCAACGTCGCTACGCACTGCAGGACCGTGCAGGGCGCGAAGCTGGCGCCGCGGCAATGTAGGGCTCGCCGTGTCCTTGGCCTTTGCCCTTGGCTCTGGGGCCGCTGCGCGCTGCGCCGCCGTGGCGGTGGGCTGGCCTGGCTGGCCTGGGCAGGCGCGGGTAGGCAACCCACCGCACTGGCCGCGGTCCTCCCGCGTCGCCCTTCTTGCGTGTGATGCTGTCATCCGCGTGCATGCGGTAGCCGACTGCCGCCGACGGGGACGTGCCAAGAGGCCCGGCGTGACGCCCTCCCTCCGCCTGTCACGCGCCGTCACACGTGTCGCCACGCACCGCGGCCAGCATTAGTCACTCTGTGTTCTGCGCGGTGTCGGCCGTGCTGGCATGGGTGTTGGCATGGTCGCGGCTCACCTGCACTCCTGCAGCAAGGAGGCGCCCTCCATTGTGGAGCGCCGCATCATGGCAGCATTGTCGGGATGGCGTCTTGCTCTGCTTTTATTTCGCGCGGATCGCACGGTGGGGCGGGGCGGGGCGGGGCGGGGCGGGGCGGGGCGGGTATACGCGACGAGGGAGTGGCCGCGGGGCACGGCAGGCATGTCGGTCGCCAGTCGCCACCATCAGGAATCCCACGGTGCACGGTGGAGCACGGCGACGGCGCTGCGATTAAAATGTAGGGGAGTGGCGCCGCATGCGCCGCAGCGAGTCGTTGGGGGTCTTTATTGGAGGCTGCCTTACGGCTGCCGAGCCGTCGCCGTCCACACGCGCGGCGGCCAATCAGGCGGCGTTTAGGCCCTTTGTCCCGCTGCAGCACGGACTGCAGGGACGGCGCGGCCGCGCGGAAATTCCGCCGGTAAGCGGCGCAGCAAGTCAAGGACGCCGCCGTCATTTTTTTCGGACGGCGCCGCGCATTACTTGTTGCCGGCGGGGGCGGCGGTGCGGCGCGGCGGTCCAGCCAGGGTCCTTAGGCGTCTTTAGGTCGAGGCGGGTCCGCAGGGCGTCGCCGTCGTCCGCTGGCCGTGCTTCCCGCGTCCATGGCAGCCCTGTCCAATGCCCACTGCGACACGGCGCCGCTGCGCCGCGTCATGCGTAGGATTCAACCTTTTCCGTGTGGCTGCACAGCGCGGGGCGAGGCGGGGCGAGGCGGGGCGGGTCCCAAGGCGCTACCCACCCACTACTTCACCGCGCAGTCGGAACATAGAGCATGTGATTGCAGTGCGCCCCGCCCCGCGCCGTCCGCGTTTTGTTTTTTCCCGCCACGCCCCCCGGCCGCGCCCACCTCGGCTACCTCAGCTCGCGGTCGCGCGGCGTCTCCCGGCCGCCAAGAAGCCCCCCGCGCGCCGCTACGCGCTGCGATCGGCGGCGAGCCGTACTGCTGCTGTTTGACGACAATGACGCGGTGGGGGTGGGGCCCTGGCAGGGACCCTGGCCGCAGGTTGGGCCGGTCGGGCGGCGGCAGGGCGTGGGAAGACGCGCACAAGTGCATTCTTTGGTAATATACGCAGGTATTGCGTCGCGGCGATAGAACACACGGAGCCGAGTCCTGGACTTGGAGTTGTTTCTGAGTCATTCCCCCCACCGCACTCGGACTGCTCGGACTGGGTTCGGCCGGGGAAGTGGCGGCTGGCGAGGGCCTGGCTTGGTGCATACACGTCTGCTCGCAATAATTGCAGCCGCGCAGTCAGCGCTTGCTAAGGATAAGCTAAGGACACCCCGCCGGGCTGTCCTGCCGCCATTTTCACAACGACGATGACTTGGGGATAGGACAGAGGCTGACGAGGCCGTGCTGTCTGCACCGTGCGGGGCGGACACGCGGCACGCGCGTCGTGCAAACCGCGGGCGTGCTGGCGCCTTCCCCGCCCCGTCCCTGTGAGCGATGCACAACGCCCACACGTTCTGCAAGGACTGCCCCCCCCCCCCTTCGGCAAAGGCCGCGCTCCGTTTGGACATGCGTCCCGCTCGATTAGATTGAAAGGAGTCCGCGTCGTTGTCGTTCTACGAGGAAAATGTAAGACGGCCAAAAAAGCGAGGGGAGGCGGCGGGGTAGGGACATCTGCAAGCCTTCAGGGATTTTAAGAGCGTGGGCGTGCCGCATAGAAAAAAAAATTCAAGTTGACATTTTTAAAAAATTCTAACGTGAGCGCACTATGGCGATTAAATACTATAAATCCATGCACGAAGTAAGGGCCATTTTCTCAAAAAAAAAAACCCTTTTTTGTTTTTTTTTTCCTTGCTTGTTTTTTTGTGGTTGTTTTTCTTTCAAATAAGAGTCTAAAACCAGATCTCTACAGTCAAAGATCCGCGGTGGTGACGGGGCAACGCTCCCCGCCGTAGCCCGGCCAACCCTAGCCAATCCCAGCAGCGTCGCGACGTCCCGTCCCCTTCCCCCTCCTCTTCCTCGCGGTCCTCGCGGTGCGTCGCGTCCAGCTCGGCGTCCACGGCAGCGCGGGCAGCGGGGCAGCGCCCCATCCAGGTCCAAGGGAGGGCGCGTCTTATAAAAGGCAGGGGTCGGCCGCGGAGTGGCTCAGTCGACTCTGAAGCAGCAGCTTACGAGCACGTGTGTGATCTAGTTCCCCATTCGCCACCCCTCAGTCAACATGTCCAGCTCTAGACAGGTAGGCCTGCCCGAGTGCCGCTAGCGTCGCCAGTGGATTACACCTTCGTCGTCGAGGATCAAGAAGCCTGCTCGTCCGCCACGTTCGCTTTCAGTGACAATTTTGTGAGAGCTCTGTAGTTTCATGTTCCTCCCGAGAGCGGGGGTGCGGTCGCATCGGTGACGGCGCACTGAGGCAGCGGCGGCAGGGAAGTCCACTGGCATCCGCATGGCTGTGGCTGGGATGAGCACCGCCCGTAACGCCGAGCGCGTTGTGGTCACTGCGAGGCAGCCCGCCCGGGCATTCCCTCCCCGGTCGTGCATGCGAGCAGTGCGAGGCGCGCACCGCGTCTTTACGGCGCCTTGCGTCCGTCGCGGCGTGCGGTGCGGTCGACGCCTTCCGTTCATTGCTCATTGGCCAAACCCGGTGGCCGCGCGGTGCAAATGAGTTGGCCTCGCCGCGTTCGTCTTCTGGCTGCTTTCTCTTATGACGCCATTCACGCGAGCCCTCCCTCTTCGCACCGGCCCGTCCTCGGTGCACAGATAACAAGGTTGACATTGAGGGCGTGCAGGCCGAGCCGCAGGACAGGGCTGAGGCAACGCGGCAACGCTCTGGTTGCTGCAACGGGGCTCTGCTCCGACCCGCCCCGTCACTTGGGCTTTTTCCCGACCGCGTCTCGATTCCAAGATTACACGGCCACTTGGCGCGTCGGCGCTGACCACGGCCGGCGCGCCGAATCTAACTCTCTTCGGGGACGTCTCCTCCAGGTGGTGCTGCTGGCGGTGTCCGCGGCCCTGGGCGTCGCGCGGGCAGGCTATCTGAGCAGCGGCTACAGCGGCTACGGCCGCTTCGGCGGCATCAGCCCCGCCGCCCTCAACTACGCCGCCGCCCCGCTGTCACCCCTCGGCGCGCCGTACCACAGCTCCCCGTACCACGCCGCACCCGTGTACACCGCGGGGCCCGCCGCCTACCACGGATCGGACTACTATGTGAGTCTAGACAACCCACGTTTTCAAGAAAAGCCTCCCCCCTCCCCATCTCAACCCGCATTTTGTTCCCAGGCACACCCCAAGTACGCCTTCAACTACGGCGTCAACGACCCGCACACCGGTGACCACAAGAGCCAGTGGGAGGAGCGCGACGGCGACGTGGTCAAGGGCGAGTACTCCCTGGTGGAGCCCGACGGCAGCGTCCGCACCGTGTCCTACACGGCCGACGGCCACAACGGCTTCAACGCCGTGGTCACCAAGTCGGGCAAGGCCGTGCACCCACCAGCCGTCCACTCCGCGCACGGCGCCGCCCTGCACGTCCCCGTGCCGCTGCCCCTGCAGCACTACGAGGCAGCCTACCCCGCCTACTAGCGCCAGCGTCGCAGTGCTCGCCGCGCATCCCGTGATGAACCCAGCCATGTGAGGGACAAACCGGAGGGGTAACCCACTTCTTTTTTTGGTGTACACACGATTTCGGATTCCCAAGATTCCTGAACCAATCCCACGGAAAAAGTGAGGATTTTTAAAGAAATTCCTTTGATTCTTGAGCGTTTTGGGACTCTAGACGACATACTAATAAAATTATAAGGATTTTCAATAAAATTTCGAAAAAATTCGAATGATTCCCAGGTTGTGTGTACACATGATTCCCGGAGTGGGTAACCCCTCGGACAAACCCGCGCTCCGCATGCCTCCGGTGTACTGGGCAGAACCGCGTCCGAAATCGAGTGTCAGACATTTTCTTGCCCTGCAGACCAGTCAGTACGTCGTGGGCGTCATGAACTGCCGTTTACTGGCGAGTGGAAGGAGAGTGGAAACTCTATAGGCTAAGTAAATTGTGTACAGTTTTATAATAAAAATAAAATTTCTCAATGTGTTTATGGAAAAGGATATATGGAGAAAGACAACAAATGGTTTTCCAATTTTTATTAAGCAGATAAACTTTAGGCCTTAGTGGCCAGCCGCTTGTCTCTCTCCTCAGAGATGGAAAGCTTAACTCCCTTACCCTTGGGCAGAGATACATAGTTCTTGGTGCCTTTGCCGATGATGAAGATGTTGTTCAAACTGCAACAAGAAAATGAGTCATGACAACCGCTCAACTACAAAATGATAGACAGAATTGAAAGATCATGAGTGTTCTCATCCTTGGGTATTGCTCAAGGTCCTCTAAATTCTGGCTCAACAAGCGACCGTAAGGAGAAAAATATTCTAGGCCGTGTGTTGACCCAAATAAGCAACAAGGGCTTAATAAGGCTTCGATAAGGCCTCCAACAGGAAACAAAATGGGCAGTGAACACTAGAAACATGTAGTTTTAGTTCTAATCCTTGTGAAAAATGAAACTGATGTATTCATCCTTGGGTGATGCTTAAGGTCCACAAAATTCAGGATCAACAAGCGACCGTATGGAGAAAAGTAGTCTTGGCCATGTATTGACCCAAATAAGCAACAAGGGCTTACTAAGGCTTCGACAATGCCACCAATAGAAACTTCAACTCTTCATAAAAATTGCATTCACTTCTTTAACAGATCATGAGTGTTCTCATCCTTGGGTAATGCTCAAGGTCCACTAAATTCTGGCTCAACAAGCGACCGTAAGGAGAAAAATAATCTAGGCCATATTTTGACCCAAATAAGCATTAAGGGCTTATTAAGGCTTCGATAAGGCCTCCAATAGAAAACACACTGGGCAGAGGATTCAATATGCAGAAAATGCAGCAGTAATTGTTCTCATCCTTAAAAGTGCTCAAATGACATATACACCAAGCGACTGTCATAGAGGAGTTTTAATATAGGCCTCCAATGATCCAGATGAGTGATAGGCACCCATCCGCTAAAGAATAGGGCCATGCACAACAACTTAGGAACTATTTGATTATTGACCAACCCCAATTAAACCCTTGATGACAAGACTAGGTCTAACAACACAACAGGAGTGTAGGCAAAGCTACTGAGTTCAATTAACCTTTTCATAGGTGTGAATATATGTTGATCAGGCAGCAAGGAAGCTAATTGATAAAAAATAAACTTACCGGGTGGCAAAAACATGGCCCGTGCTATCCTTGACGTGAACAATGTCAAATGAACCAGGATGTCTCTCACGGTTGACAACGGTGCCGACACGCCCCAAGTTACGGCCTCCAGTGATCATGCACAAGTTGCCTGTGAGAAAAAACGCGAATGTAACAATGCTACAATGACCAATCTCCTCAGATGAGTAAGGTTTTTATCATGAAGAATCAAACAAATGTGCCTTAACTCGATCATCACAGGCAGACATACTAGTAGAGTAAGAACAGAAAACTTTGGTAAAATACACACCAGTGTCAAAGCCGATTATTTCCTGAATCTTGCAAGTGGCAATGTCCAGCTGGATTGTGTCGTTGACCTTGATGAGAGGGTCGGGGTACCTAATGGTGCGGCCGTCATGGGTGACAAGGAAGGGGATTCCACGGGGTCCAACCTGGACACGCTTCACTTTGCACAGCTTGTACTGAAAACAAAAGAACAATAATAAAACAGTGACCAACCATATAAGATCCACAATAATAAATTCTACCTTGTTACTCTAATCTTTACCTTGGCTTCCTCAGCTGAAATGCGATGGACAGTGAAACGACCCTTAACATCATAGATCAGCCGGAAGTTCTCGTTGGTCTTCTCAATGGTAATGACATCTGAACATGAATGCAAATAAGGTTAATGACCCGCTTCAGGTGATTGCCAAGCATAATGTAAATTCAATGGCTGAGGTGAGAACGTAACTTCACACACATGTCAACTTACCCATGAAGCCAGCAGGGAAGTTAGGGTCAGTCCTCACTTTGCTGTCAACCTTGATCAGACGCTGCATGACGATCTTCTTGACATCGTTGCCTGTCAGGGCGTACTTGAGACGGTTCCTCAAGAAGATGACAAGAGGGAGAGATTCCCTCAACTTGTGAGGCCCTGTGCTTGGTCGGGGTGCGAACACTCCACCGAGCTTGTCTAACATCCATGATTTGGGCGCATGAAGGCGCTTCAAGTGCTTCTTGGGTCCCCGCGCCTGTGCAAACAACCGAAAAGATGAGGAAACGATCACACAGACAAGGACCGGGACACCCCAACAGGGCCAGGGACCAGAACACAAGACCAAAACATAACCTATCAGTTTAATGACCGGGATAAAGGCCCGCGTAAACAAACCGCAACAAGGCTGACGCACAAAAATAGGGATTGGACAGAGGAAAACGGAAGAGCAAGAATAACCGTGAAGAAAATTCAGTCGTGTAGAAATACTAAAAATGTCAATGCACGTACCGGCCATGTGTGAAAGGCAGCATAACCTCAGTAAACACAGTGCAGAAGCACAAAGTACTCTAATGGCCAGTACTCTGATGAAGTCATGTTAAAAGAGTCCAAATTTATCATAACGACAGTGCAGAAAAGTGAAGATACGGATTTCAACGGGAGGTTTAATTTGAAGGACCAAGAACATAGTACTACACGACGAGAGGCGGTATGAAGCTGACACGTCAAGATGAATTAAGGCGAGAAAACCTGGCACATTTCAGCCGCCAGGTATCATCGTAAAATATACCATTTTCGGCCAACGTAAGGGTAACTACAGAGGGATTTGAACTGAAAGAGATGTTCACAGATAAAGTTATAGTCAGACAGGAGCACTCACCATTTTAGCGACTAAACACTTAAACCGGAAAGAACCCCTGAAAGTGAAGTCGGATGAAAACGGAAACGACCGGCGTGTTCTTCAGGACCGATTGGCTATAGGATCCCTAGGTCGTACGGCCACGGCCCAAAGGCCTGGCTACAAGGCGGTGGCTAGAAATGGCGGGCAGGTTTCAAACCAACGACGCATTCTGCTCCGTTCCATGTTTGAACACTCAATGAAACTGAGCGTGTCGAGATCTTCGATTGAAACAGTAATTCAAATGAGCTTGTGCGCTTCTCGTCCCGCACTTACACAAGGAATTATCACTTTTGAAAGTGCACATTCCAGTGAGAAGGATTAAGTAAGAATGTCGAGTGTTCTGAACAGTTTTGTTTTTATTTAATTTTTCCTCCTTTATCTGAGTAACTGTATACACTGATTTACTTTTACAAGGTAGAGAAAACAAAGACATATACATGAACTTAAAAAAAGCAAAGAAGCAACAGAGTTGAGTTAACTCATAGCAAAGAAAGTGATAACAGCATTTACAGTAAAGAATGCAAAAAGTACTTCTTAACACAAAGTATTCTTAGGACAGAAACTTAAGTAAACCATACTATTTTTAAAGGTACACAGAAAGACACATTTTTGAATGGTTTACATAGTTAAAAGGAATTAACAATTTTTTTTTTACATCCAAAGAGCATTTACTGTCTTTCATGACCTAAAGTGAAAGAGACATCTTTTGAATGAAAATCCCTTTTCCTAATGTGGACACGGCTTGGATCAAAAACCATAAACACATCTACAAAGGACAAAATAGTCTGATCTCAAAATTTTCACCCGAATTATCAAAACAATACATTAGATTATTGATTTCCAAGATACTAGACTTCATAAATTGGATTAATTCACAAACCAACACAAGAAAGGTACCAGAAAATTAAAATCTTCTAATTTCAAAACAATGCAAATTCTGCCCTGTGCCTAGCTCACTTAAAAAAGTGAGGGAAAAATAGTTTGCTGGAACAAAGGCATTAAAAAGGTCTTAAGAGATAAGAGGGCAATATTTAGTTTCGTAAGATTCTTCAAGACAAGCATCTAATAGAGGATCAATGGCTACTTGTTACAACAATAAAGATGAGTCACCTTGCAGTCGAATCTCGAGACAAAATTGAAAGCTTTAAAGATACTGTATGCAAAAGGACCATTACACATAAATTTCAATCAACAACAAAGTTTTGATCTCCAAAAAATGGAAATAACAACAACAACAAAAAAACAAACAAAAGAAAAAAAAATGTATGTGATCCATTTAAGACAGGTGTTAAAGAAAGTAGCACACGTACAAAAGGAGAAAATATTGAACCATTGGTATAAATATGAAACTATTGAGGCTTTGATCAGATAACGTGCAGATCTAATACTTTTTTTTGTTGTTGATCAATAGGAAGTTTAATCTAAAAAAGTTACGTCAAATACAAGTATATTCACAAAATTCAGGTGAAAATCTCTATAACGTGGTAAACACAAGACTTTACGGTCATCTCATTCATTTCGGATGAAATGGCTTGAAACCCAGTGTTCAGACTTAAAATTAGATCTGCTCTTTACCTCCGCTCACATTCAAGCATCTTCAAACCAGTAACAATATTAATATAAAACAATTATGAACTGGCAAATATGCGTACATGACACCTTTTTCACAAACAATAATTTGGAATTAAGGCAACGCCTCAAACTCCAATACGTAAGGCAGCCATGGAAAATAGCCAACCACCACCAACCAAGGCTACAAAAAACACCCCTCATCATTTACAAGACTGTGCACACATTTGAAATCTGATCAATTAAAACACCTGTCAATAATTGGGGGTGTACTATCTCACTAAGCATCACTCCTTAGAACTAGGAAGAGCATTTAAAAAGAGATTGAGAGAAATCTTTTGCCAAATAAAATGTCAGTTTAAAAAAAGGCACAAATACAAAGGAAGTAAAACGGGATTTCAAGACTCACACCAACAGATCAACATGAAAAACAAAACTTTAGGCATTGTAAACTTACTGACATGCAGGATATTTATTGAAACCATCCTCCTTATTTCAAGACAACAGAATGGAGAGGGCATTAACAGTCCTCATTCTGTTTGTTGAAATGCAAAGTGCTTGCAATCAAAACACATTTTATACTTTCACATACATGTTCAAGCACAAAGGTTTGTTTTGTTTTGTTTTGTTTTTTCCCCAATATCCATTGGTGCTGCTGAGCATATGTTTGATGGGACTGCAATACAAAATAACAAATTGCATCATGAGAAAAGGCCTGCCATGTTCATTACATAAAGAAACAAGTATAAAAGAAAACATAAAAAAATCATACATTGAGAAGGAAAAAAAAAAATGGACCTTGACCCTGATATATAGGGAGTTCCACTGACAGTAACTCCATGAAATTAAATAATATTAACAATTGGGAGGTTACATATGTAACGTGAGGCACATGAGTATTCATCTTCTCATTTGAATACCCAAAATACCATCTATAAGACCCAATATTCCCAGTTTACATGACTAAATGAGCAAAGTCATGGTAAGACAAGTTGATGTTAGCTCCAGGCATAACTCTCATAAGAAGTCTTGGTATTGTGAAGTTTTGTTTGTGGAGTTCAAACCACTTGTGCAAAATGCAAACATGTATTAAATTATCAATAATTCTTTTCCTCATAAACTCCAATTGAATTGTATTTGGCAAATACATACACCTCCCTAAAAGATGTGCCAATTCTCTCTGCTATTCACGTTTTGGTAAAAATAATGGTGAATAGCTTTAGTGTAAAATAACTCATTACAAGATTCTAACATAGATATACCTATAACTATCTATCTATACGAAAGTAAATATATGAATACATATACATGTATATATATGTATAAGTATTTAAAAAAAAAGAAAAAAAAAAGAAAAGAAAAAAAACAAATTTGCTGCATACACATGCCATACAGAACTCATCCGACGAGTTCCAGAAGAACAGTGTAAAACACATTTGTTTCATAACTTAAAGAACAAGCATTCATGGTACAATTTCAGGGCTTGAAACTCAAGCACAGCTTCTTCAAACATCTACTGAAAACTACAAATATTGCTATGACAAAGTAAAGAAAGACAAGGTAAAACAAAGTGTAAAGGCTGACCTACATAAAAGAGAAGATATCACCAAAAAGAGCAATGGTAACCAGCCACTAGTAGAGAACAAAAATGCCACTACCACTTTAATTTTGAGGAACAGAATAATTCTGACTCAGGTGACAAGAGCAGCCTAATTGTAAAAGTAGTTGATAATAAGATAATTACCTACCTATGAAAAGAAGGGAAGTCTTAATATATGAACGTACGTATATATACACACATACATATATGTACAGGCACTTTTCTTGCACTTTTATTCACAAAATTTAACAAATTGTATCAAAAATATTTTCAATTTCATTTTTAAAAAAGCTATTGCTAAAATAAGGAAAAGGCCCAATATGCAGCCAGAATACACAAAGAAAGACCAACAAGTTTGGGAAACCCTACCCATAGCTTAACTAATTCACCAGAGTTTTAAAAATTCCATTCAGGATGGTTACCAATGATCTTGAAATTTAAATCATTTGTTTATGTAGTACTACTATTACTCTCAGAGATAGATCTTGACAAAACAAAAAACAAAAAAAAAAAAAAAAAAAAAACACCATTCAATTTTCACATTATGGAGCCACACTCTGCTGATGCAGTCTTCGGTTTCATCTTGGCTGAGAGTATCAGAAAAGTAGTTCAAGGTACTTATCCTTCATAGAAAACTTAACTATACAAGTTACAAGTACCATACAAAACAAGGGGAAAAGTTACACTTACACCATATGATCATGTTTACAGAGGGTGACCAAGTACAGACTGTCAAATTCACATCAATGTTCTTTGTAAATGTAAAGCAACATGAAAACAATGAAGCGAATAAGAAATTGAAACAATTGATACTTGTGGCAGTTTGCTGGGAAGCAACATCGTTTTAAAATGATATCCATACCAGAAACACAGGCAATGCAAAACTGCATTCTGCATCACTTTAGCACCCATTTGTTGGACACACATTATTCAAGGAAGGCCAAACAAAAACAAAGACAACCCTGTTTCCAATATGAAGGCATGCAATGATAAGGCAAAATAAATAAGACGGTGTATGCCTACTAATTAGTCACCCTCTGCTTTTGTGTTTATGTTCATTCATCTTAGAACTTCATGCCCCGCTTAAAACATATTCAAGAATAATAAACAAACAACATTCATATTTGGTGACAAGTTTTGAGAGAAATGGGGCCAACATGCACAACATCAAGTTTACACAATAAAAAACTGTAATGCAAGTCAAAGACCAATATTGTTCACCATGTCAGAAAGTTTGAGACGATGAGTCTTGGTTGTGATTAATTCAATCAAATCCCATGAGTATTGCTATGGTGAAGTGGTCAGAGTTATATACAAATTCTTGTCTAAAGGCACAGAACCAAAATAAACTAATTTCAATCCATGTCAAATTCTTCATTTAACCTTTTCACATCCCTGAAAAATAAATTTGAAAAGTTCATAAAATTCACAATACAGTTACTTTGAGGTCTAAAGTTAAGCTGAGAAAGTTAGCAAACCTTGCTTCTAATATAGGATAGAGATCTTGTCGATCAAGAAGACCAAGAACAAGACGAAGTGTTGACCAAATGGAATCAGACATGACTGCATTCATGGGAGAAACTCGCTCTCCCTTAGCATCTCGGCCAGCAGATTGTTGGTTAAGAGCTGTGAGCAAGTGCTCTGCCGCTTCCCTTCAAGGTTAAAAGACAAACAAACAAACAAAAAAAATTAGTGAATGCTTGGACAAACAGATACCGAGGAGAAATAAACAATGTGAATAATACCTGTGAGCTCCAAGGTTGACACAAGTGATTCCAAGGTTGTATCGTGCTCTTATAAAGCCAGGAAAGAGGTGAAGTGCATTGTGATAGGCATCCACTGCTTCCTCTGAGCGGTTGCCATTGGCTAATGTAGCACCTAGACGGTTCCACATTCGAAAATCCTGAAAATAAACAGAGATAAAAAAAAGAAAAAATTATAGTATTTTTAAAAGTTATTCAACAAAGAGATAAGGTCTTTTAAATATTTTCTTACATCTTGGCGAACTTCCAGTGCAGCTTTAAAACAGTCAACAGCTTTATCGTATTCTGAGGACAGATTGAAAAGAACACCCAATCCACACTGGACATCTGGATCAATTGTGCCAGATGGATTTCTTCTGGCTGCTTTGATGTATAAGTCACGAACATTCTGGTGAATGCCACTGAAATTTACCAAAATGATTGAATAAAGACGTACGGTTAAGTTTGAACAGTTTACTTTAACATTCAAGTCATGGTCTGGAAAGTTGCGAAACTTACTCAGGCATCAAAGAAGAAATTGCTCCAAGTGTACGGGAAAAGTTACTTGAATCGTCAGATATTAAGTCACTATATTTTGGGTTGACTTTAAGCCACTCCTGTAAGACCAACAAGGCTTTTCAGTCAATATCATGAAAAAGCTCAATAAACTTACAACTTGAGAGGAACTTGCCTTGAGTGCATGGCAAGCCTGATTTTGGTAGTTTTCGTTTGTGAAGCTAACAGCAAGACCCATAAGTGCTGTCATGTTTTTGGGATCCAGGGCAAGGCATTTTCTTAATGCTGCTATTGCAAGTGGATCCTGTACAGAGTGCATTATTATCAGCAAGTTGAAAATAAAATAGAAACAAACCATTAGAAAGAAGGAAAAACCAAACTAGTTATTTACCTGCTCATTTTCAGCCTGAGAGGTGCCTAAATATTGCCAAGCTAGAGAATTTTCTGGGGTTGCCTGGCATGCCGATTCAAAACAGAGTACAGCAGAAGGAATATCGCCTTGTTCCAGACGTCGCTTTCCTTCTTCGAATGGGTCTTCAATATCTTGCATCGGATTTGTAGTTTCAAACTTGTACTCCTAAAAACCAAACAGAAAGTGGGGTTGCGGGAATGGAGGAAGGGAAATAGGATATGACAGAGATGAGCTTATTGCGAAGTGATGGAACAGTCCCTATATGCCCTTGGCTACAAAATTGCAACACATTAGAAAAATGAGAACCCTTAGGGTAGGAAAAAAAAAGGAAACACAGGACAAAAACAAAATTAAAAATACATGCAGGCAAATTGATATCAGAACAGTACATCAAAGTGCAAGACTAGCTCATAAATGTAAGATGTTATGGACTTTGAGGCGAGAACAAAATTCCACTACTACAACCATCAACATTCTCAAAGATGATGCCCTGTCACACCATAACAGTATATTAGGACCATTTACCTTCGCGTTGTATGCCTGGCAATATATAGAGGCCAAGACAATAATCACCAAAACAAGGCAATGGAGAAGTCAAAAAATGACCATGCAAGATCAAAATTCAAACACAAAGACACAAGACCATAGGGTAAGGAAGGGAGTCAAAAATAAATCATAAAGCAAGAAAAAGATACCAACAAACAAAAATTAAAGGTTAATATTGAGATGTGAGAAGCAGATTAGGAAGGAATGTGTGAATATACCCATTAGAGGAACAGGAAGCAAATGCATGTTAAAAGATAATAACAAATAAAAGGCCAAAGGAAGTAATGCAAGGGAAGAGGGACAAATGTTTAAGTTAGATTATGTTTGGATCAAATTAACTTTATCCCAAGCCTAAACAAAAATTTGAAGGAGAATTTCTGCTTTTATTACAACTTTGGCAAGGACCAACAAAAATTTTTTGGTCCCATTGCTATGTTAGTGGTGCATTTTTGACACATAGTATCAAAGGATTATGGAGGATAAAGTAAAGATATAGATGGCAAGAACGACTGATAATACATAAAACTATCTGGAGAACAGGAAAAGGAGAAATTTAAAGCAGAAATATTACCCTACATGTTTTTTTTAAACAATAAATTACATAAGTATAACTGTCTGTTTTCATACCTTGAATGGATCCGCATAGTCACTAAATTCACTTAGCCAGTCGTGGTCTTGTTCCATTTTACTCCATTGTTCTTGAAGTTTATCCCAAAATCGATTTGTCACATCATCCATTGCACCTTCAGAACCACTCTCTGGGTCTAGTTTAGCTGAGCTTTCCCGACCGACCGCTACAAACATATGGTGGATGATGATATTTCTTTCACAAGATACTGCACAGGTACAAAACAGAAGCCCAAGAAGCTTACCACCAAATTTCTTGCCAAACTCTTCCTCCCAAGACGATGCCTTTCCTGAGCCAGATGTAAAGTCTTCTGCAGCCCAGTTATCAGCAAATTCACGGGCCCAAGCCCCTGCTATGGCACCAGCACCAGCATTTTCTTCTTTCCCAGAGCTGAGAGTAGCTTCACCATCGCTGACTTGACGCATGAACTTCATGAACTATTTCCAGACAAGTAAAAGCTACTATGATACAAGATTCAATGTGTGTAATTCATCAGGTACAACATAGGAGAGCATACTTTTGAGTTAGCAAACTTGGCATCGTCAACTGCATTTACAAGCTCTGCTGCCTTCTGCTTTGCAGTTACATCATCCGCATCATCAGCTCCAACATTCTTCTGGGTCAGCTCAGCAATCCACTTTTCAGCATCCACAAGAGATAAATCCTCTGCAGTAGCACCTTCTTTCCTGATATTGTATCAAAGGATTGATGAAAGCCCCCATTGTACTTAATAATCAATATACAGATGCACAAGATATTATTACTTACAAATCATTGGATTCAAGATAATCCTGAGCCCACTTTGGACCGAAGCCGAGTTCAGATAATCCACCAGTGCCACCCTCACGTTCTGCTCCAATGGGAAGGAGACTGGAGGTGCTACTTCCATCAACAGACCAAATATTTCCTGAGCTGCCTGGCGCATCCTTAAGGCAAAAATAAATATATCATTACATGCCATACACTTTTAATCTACAAATATAATTAATGAATCATACTTCAAAATGTTTCCCAGCGTCCAGGAACTGCTGAGCCCACTCATGAGGATTACAGCTTGGATCCACTGCAAGTTGAGCGACTCCAGGAGAAGGTCGAGGCGCAAGGCCACTTTGTTCCATCTCCCGCATCTCTTGGAGCAGTGAGTCCATGCGAAACGTCTGGGGAGATGCTCCCAGGGTTTCTTCCAAAAACTGCTGCACAAGCTGAAAGCCAAAAGAATGTGGATGAATATAGACAGTTTGGTGCCACTGAATAAATTAACAAATAAGTAAAGGAACAAACTCATACTTGATCAGAGTCACCAAATGGTTCTCCATGATGAGGAAAAGGTCTATGTCGAAGTCCTTCATCTTTTAGGGCGTGATCACTTGTGAAATGTGAAGTTAAGCGAACCAGCGAATTAGACCCCCCACATTCAGCCTCTACTAAATCACGTAGAGCCATGGCTGAGGCAGCTGCTGCTATAGCAGCCGGATGTCCTGAAAACCACAAATAAAGTGACAATAATGTGTCGCATTCAGTTGTTCCAGAGAAATTTCTTAATGAAATTTAGAAAAGTGTGGGGTAGTGCAAAGAAATCTTGAATGGTGTAACTTATGTCTGTGTCTATGTGAAGAATGAAGAGTTTAAAATTACAGTATGTACTACACAATAGGAACTTAAATGGTGTTCCTGTAGGAAATCTACATGATTTCAAGGAAATCGGGAGAATTATTCATGTCAATCAAAGAAGTTATGCAAAAGTGACCTTTGGCCTCCGGGAGATGAAAAAAAAAGAAGCTTGGTTTGAATCAAATGAATAAGTGTTCGTATTTCACACACTTCCCTGCATCCCAAATGAACAAAAACACAATAACTAGAGCACTACTTAGTCATTTGGTTTTCCCATGCTAAGAAAACTGCAAGCCCATGGTTCGTAGTTTGAGTTCGAAACAAGCTACAATGAGTTCAGACAAAAGAACGTGAAGAAAATGTCAGAAAGCCATCAATTTTTGTGAACTAATTAAAATTAAATGAAAATTCAGTAATTGCAGAAATGTTCAGAAATACTTTTGGAATAAACTTTTATGACCAGAAAGTCAAATTCTATTGGGTTATGCAGAAAATGAATGACCAAAGGCATTCTCTGACAATTGCATCAATAGTGTGCATGACGAGTCAAAAATCAAAATTGAAACACGTAACAATTTTATCCGATTCTACGTAACTCGGAAACAAACTCCAGACTGCTTAATCATGCTCCTTATCTGACATTGATGAAGGAGTGTATCCCACTTGTTTTGCCGAACGTAAGGGAGCAAATCGGACAGGAAATTGAACGTCACGAACTCAAAAGCATGTGCAGGTTTAATGCAGATATAGCCAGGAGTTAAATTTAGCTGTAAAGGGCACAATTCGTTTGACAAAACAAATATGACACTAAAATGTTGTCATGTACGGTTGGGGCTAGGCTAAGAGGGACGTGCCCTCAGTTCGCAAAACAGACAGGTTTACCCAGATACTCTCAAACAGTGACTGCTGAAAGATTGTGAAACAACTTACGTTCCCTGGCTTTCACTTAAGAGCGGGATGCCACAAGTAGACAAAAATCGTATTTTAGGTCACAACTCATTCACTAGACACTAGGATGAGAGCAGACATTGTTAATTTGGGCACTTTCCAAAAATACAGCTACGATCTTTTGTATCCTGCTGTAGAGTGGGCACGCCAACCGGAAACAGCACTATGGAGGACCGATGGGCGCGGGGCCTTGAATGATTGATTTTGCGTGGCACGAAAAAAAGAAAAAAAAAGGAGTAAAGCTGTGTGAAACTGTTTCATTCCATATTTCGTATCCTTCAAGTAGTCTAGTTTGGGATAAAGACGGGGACACGGCTTTTGGACGCGTCGCCGAGGCACTTCCTATTTCCGGATCCTGTCTCTGCCTCAAGTGTCAATGTTTTCCTTTTCGGGTCGCTGTACGCCGCTCACTGACTGCAAGTGCTGAATGTTTACTTTTCCTCACGACTCCCTTCTCAAATCTTCTTATGTGATTGCTGGTACCCATCAACGTTGTAAGTAACGCAAAGTCTGTAGAATATAAAACTTTTTCGCGACCAAGGTATCTCCTGTAAGTTTCGTAATTATCATCGTTCCGTCACTTCTCCACGGTGTTTCAAGGTTATATGTAGTGGTGAAGTAGTGCATGGTATGGTAGTGGGACCAGTGACCATAATTTATGAATGGATGCTCCTCTGCCGAGGACATGTCCGTTTAATTTAATAGATATTTATTGAAGCTGCTCTTAACCTTTTTTTTAGCATTCACCATTTATTACATGACAGTAATTATATTACTATTTTAATTTGTATTTTCAGATTGACATGTCCAATGAAAAAGATGAGAAAACATCAAAGACAACCGCTGGTTCTTCAAAAGCTGAGAGTTCTTCCAGATCTACAAACTCATTAGTTAGGTTGCCCTCTTTCCGCCAGCCTCGGGACTTAACTCTTGGCTCTGGAAATGTGTCAAGAGGAGGAGCCTTTAACCTTGGTGCTAATAAAACTCGTAAAGTCTATGCCCCTAATGTAAACGTACAGCGAAAAGTAAAGGAGTAAGGATTCTTTCTAAGAAATATTCCTGATTGAAGATTCTGGCTTGTTTAAGTGCAATTTACTATTGTAACTTTTATATCCTCTAGGGAAGTTAATGTCAAAGAAGAGGCACCAAAGCAAAGAGAACGTGGAAAGGGTAGAGCAGAGCGTGGTAGAAGTGAACGCGGTCGAGGAAGAGGTGGTCAAAATGTCATCCAGGTTAGCTTTACTTTGAAATTAGTAGTGTGAGAATTATTCCATAGTGGTACTTTTATTTTGATGGCGATGATTTGTTTTTTAGCTTTCAAGTGGAGTCTTCTCTGAGGGTATAGCTGCTTCTAAACAACGACCAGGAGGACGAAGCAAGCAAGATGAAGGGGGCTCTAGTTACATTCCTAAACCAAAATTAGATCTAAAGGTTATTTGTTCCCATTCTTCTCCATAATTTATGTATATTATATTGTGTGAGGTACTAAGTCGTCATGCTTTTCAGCAAAACTATTCAGCTGATAATAAAGAAGAAAATGAACGGCTGAGGCAACTTCTACAGGATGATTTCATTGATGATCCAGATGCTGTGGGAGATCGAATGAAACCTCTCCAACTTCCCATGATTCCTATGAAAAAGAAAGGAGGATCAAAAAACAGTAAGCCAGTACATTTTTCCATAAGCTGATAGTGAACTTCCAGTGGTCAAACTCTGTTGCACAGCTTTTAATTTAATTTCAAGCCTTGTACCATTTAAGTGGTATCACAACATTTTTTTTTTTTTTTTTTTTTTTTTATTCTTCCTGCAGCCTGTATAGCTTTCACAAATTTTCTTTGCTATTTCTCAGCCTTTTAGCCAAGCTCACCTACTGTCAAAAGCACTTGCAAGTTATTTTTGGTTTCAGCAATAGCTTTAATTGCATGGAAGCATTGCTAGTTGATTATCTCCTTTGTAGAACTTGTTGAGCATGCAGCTACAGAAAAACCTTCTCCTTGATATTGTTTGTAAATATTGTAAAACATGTGTTGCTGAAAGAGGTGTGAGTTTCAGGTGTATCAGCAATCAAAAAAGAGAAAAATGATCCAGATTTGCCAGGGACTTCATTGCCAGATAATGCATCTGATGTCAAGAGTGAGTGTCCCTCCCTTTAACATTCATGCATAACCCATAATTTTTCAATGAGGCACGGTCTGCATGACATGAACCATGCATGTTGTGACCTCTTTCACAATTCATTTCATGTCTTTAACTATTCAATTATCCATTTTATTTCAATTTTGTAAAATGGTTGTCAGAAGTGGTGCTGAAGCATTGGGTTTTTGTCCCTTTCTCTCATACACTTTAACTGATCCACAGTTACTGAATAATGGGTAAGACTGCTTCTATTCAGAATATCAAATATTGGTAGTTTTATTGTTGTTTTTTTTTTCTCGCAAACAAATTTCTTTCTCTCTCTCTTGCTCTCTCTTTTTTACCTTTTTTTTTCATTTTATGCACAGTAGTAAGCATGTTGAAGCTTGTTGCACTTACTAGGTATCACTGCCATATTGTTAAATGGAGAAAGCAAATCGATCTGTCTCCTCACAAGTTGAAACGATCTAAACTTTATCTTTTTACTCTTTAACAGTTAAAAGGGAACCTGGAGAAGATGATGGAGTTGATTTTAAGCCAATGTCTGCTGATGAGGGTCACATAGTATTTGAGCGTTGTGTTGGAGAGTTATTAAACAGTCGAGAGTCTGAGTATATTTTAGTCCAGGTTAGTCAAAGTCTCTATTTTGCAGTTTAAAACTACCACACCTTTGTTTTTAAAAAGTACTCGTATATTTTTAAGCATTGTATTTTATTTTTAATCTGATAAATCTTATAGCTACCTGACTGTTTGCCTGGATTAAGACCGTCAGTGGAATCAGATGGCAGCAAGAACATCAGTGCAACACCGTCTGGAACCCAAGCACACGGGGGAGAAACCAGCCCAAACCCACAGGTAGACAAATTGTGCTTGAAACCATTTTTCCCCTAGCTTCTCATTTTAGTTTGTAAACCATTCATGGGATCCTTTCTGTTTTAGTGTACACTGTCCACAATACCTGAGGGCTCTATTGGTAAAATTCAGCTTATGAGATCAGGACGAGCCTATTTGAAGTTGGGTTCAGTCTCCCTTCCACTTTCTATGGGCACACAAGTTGGATTCAAACAGGTGAGTCACTTTTCACAAAATTCGCATGTACTGTTCATAAAATTCACATCTATCCATTCCTAACTCAATTTTTATGTTCAGGACCTCATATCAGTCAAGTTGGATGATCAAGAAAAGAATGGGAAAATGATAAATTTAGGTCAAGTAAGAGCACGGGTAGTTTTAACTCCTGATTGGGAAACACTATTGAGAAAGGCATGAAAAGGAGACCCTCTCCAATTGACAAAGAGTGGTTCGATCTCTAAAGTTGTGAGGAGCAATTGGTGTTAAAAGACATAATAACCTAAGCAACATATATCCTAAAGCTTCCAAAAAAGAATTTCTGTATCTGATGTATAGTTATAAAAAATCTATGAGTATGACTGAATAGTTGCGAGATAAATTGTTTTTTGTATTAACTATTATCTACATACCTATAGTTAATTGATACTGAACAGCATTTATGGCTAGGTGTGATGTCCTGTAATTTTTGTAAATTATCTCACAATCTGTGCCAGCTTGTTCAAGTTTGTTTGTATTTTTATTTATTTTTTGCTTTATTTTTTATGCGCCCTGGTGATCTTAATAGTTCTGCTCATTTTTTGTTGTTGTTGTTGTTGCTGTGATGTGGAAGTCTTCAAACTACTCTAATATATTTGATAGTAATAAGTTGTTATTGTTGGTTTTTATTATGAAAACTTTTCAACAGAGAACTTTGTCCAGCAGTCTGTTCAGACCCATTTAAGTTAACTGAAATGAAGGAATCTGTCGAACATGACTTGTGCATTTCGTCGATTGTTGACCCACCTCCCACCTCATTGTCTAGGAGAACATCTTGGGCCGGAATCTCGGTTTCCACAAACATGTCATCGTCTTGCACGGGCTCGGCTTCTTGCTGGCGCTCGGGCCCGCTTCGTCTTCGTCGTTCCGGTGTGGAGAGCTTGCCAATGGAGTCGCCAACAAACGTTACCACCGCCTCATTTTCCCTGAAACTTCCTTGCGCATTGCTGTGAAGGAAGGGGTTTCTCGAAGACAGTCGAGAGGGATGCTGTCCGCCCTGCGTGCCGTCGTCCTCCCAGGAGCTGTTGCTCGGGTGGAAGGGGTTGGTCGGGTGCCAGCCGTGGTGCCAAGGCGCGGAGTCCGCGGAGGGCAGCCGCGTGTCGACGGCGTCCTGGCGCTGGGGCGATGGCGGTAGCGACGGGTGGTGCACGTCGGGGTCGCTGGGCCAGGTCACCCAGTGCCAGTCTCCGTTGCCGTCACTCCCACGGCCGCGCGTCGCGGTCCTGGCCGAAGCGATGGCGACGCGGTCTGCGTCAGCCTCCCTCTGGTAGCGGACGCGAGTCGCAGCGGGGCGGTCAGGCTCGGTGTCGGGGAGGTCTGGCAGGTCCGGCAGGTCCCAGCAGTCCGTGAGGTCCGGGTTGACGAGGCGCTGCCGCCCCGAGTCCGCGCGGAGGCCAACAAGGCCCATGAGGGTGCCCCCCGCGGCGCGGTGGCGCAGCAAGAGCGCGGTGACCAGCAGCGCTAGCAGCAGCAGCGCGACAACCACCACGGCGGCCGTGGCCCTGGGGTTGACGGCGTCCTCGGTCGGCGCCTTGGTCGGGCTCTCATCGGCGCTGCCGCCGCCCTCCGCGACCGTGCGCACCTTGACGTCGACCCAACCACCAAGCCCTGCCAGCGAGACGGCGCGCACCTGCACCGCGTAACGCTCTCCGTCCGAGCCCGGCGGGCTGTGGTGCGCGCTGTGGTCGGGAAACATGGACTTGAGGAGGATCTGGACGGTGCCTTTCTTCTGCAGGTAGCTTTGCCGGGTGATGCACTGCCAGAACGAGCGACGCATAAAGGCACGCAAACACTCATGAGAAAACTTCGTAAACGATGAAAGATGAATACCGCACCTTCTCGTCGGCCTCGTAGCGGTGCCTATCGCGGTAGCGGACGTGGTACGCCAGCACCAAGCCGTTGGGGCGCGTCGGCTCGGTCCAAGACACGTGCAGCACGTCGCCCTCCAGGGTGCCGTTGGGCGCCACCACCAGGTCCACGTCGGGCGCAGGCAGCGTGCGCGCGGCGGCCAGGGCGGGGGCGCCACAGAGCGCGGCTAGCGGCGAGGCGCCGTTGCCGGGGTCGTCGGAGTCCTGCGGCCGAGGCCAGATGCATGAGAGTCTCCAGAAGGAAACAGGAATGCTTGTTGTCCGAAGAGCACAATGAGGGCGCCCACCTCGTGACCGCACGCGTGGACGCGCACCGAGTACAGGCCGAAGGGCACCAGGGACTCGACCAGGGTGCTGGTCGCCGAGGCGCTCTCGATGCGGACGAAGCGCCTTTTCGACACGCCCGCCACGTCCCACTGCTCGCTCATGTCCAGGACGGGAGGCCGCGACTCGGCCGTCTTGGGGAACTGCGCACAGCAAGGCCGTTGCAGCTACAATGTCGCGTCGCGTCGCGGCGCACACCTTGACTTACGTTCTGCTCCGAGTCCTGCACCCGCAGGTTGTCGGCCATGACGGAGTACAGGACGTGCGCGCAGCGGTCCAGCGAGGCGACGGGCCGGCCGCACGCGTCCAGCACGTCGGTGCCCCGCAGGAGGCGCTCGCACTGGTCCTCGTCCAGCGGCACGCGGCAGCAGCCCAGGCAGCAGCACCCGTCCGAGGAGTCCACGTCCATCACGTCGCCCTGCAGCCAGCGGTGCGCCGCGTCCGGCGTCAGCGACTCTACCAAACAGTGAAACAGTCAAATGAAAATGTGCTGTTTTATCGACCCGATTGATGAACCCCCACTAACCGTGAACGACACCCCCGGCGGCGTTGGGCAGCTCGCAGAAGTCCTTGTCGCCGAGCTGCCGCCGGTCGTCGTCATCGCGCAGCTCGCCCACCACGATGTAGTGGCTGAGGCGGCCGTTGGGCCTCGGCGGTGGCTGCCACGCCACGAGCAGCGTCCCCGTGCCGTGGGCCGGCGTCGTGGGGGACGCCGTCGAGGACGACGACGAGGAGGACGAGGGCCGCATGGCCGCGGCTCGCGCTACTGCAGGCGGCGTCGGGCGGTCGGGCCTCGTGCGGAAGTACTTGATGGGGGAGTTGATCTTAGACTCCTTGGTGTATGTCTTGATGTAGAAGGCGTACAGCGTGGCGGGCTGCAGCCTGGGCACCAACTGGCTCACTTCGCCCTCGCTATTCCCTGGTGCAGAAACACGTCACGTCGGTGCGCCTTCGGACTCCAGCAACCGAATCAGCAGGCGGACAGAAGCAAACCTTTGTTCAAGCGCACGTCGTGCACAGCCCAGCCGTCCAGGCTGGCGTCGCCCGCCACGTTGCCTGGGTCGCCCTCGTCGCACTGGGCCGAGCCGCTGTACTCCGTCACGTTCCTGGCGGCGGCCCGGGCCACGAAGATGGCGTACTCCATGACCTCGTTGGCGGGCTGCCAGGCCGGCCACGTCAGCACGACGGACTCGGTCTCCAGCCTGGACACGGTAGAGGACATGTGGGGGCGCTTGCCGCACGCGTTGGTGAAGCCGTTGTACGAGTTGAACATGTCGGCCACCTTGACCACCTTGGCGAACTTGTCGATCTGGACCGTCCTCAGAGGCAAAAGGGGAGGCGAGGTCAAGGCAACACTAGCCGCGGCTCGAGTGCGGGGAAAACAGCGAGGAGTGAGCGAAGCTAGGATTCGAACCAGGACCTACTCACCTCCTCAGGGCAGAGACGAGGGTTGTAGAAGAAGCTGGCCTCCTTGGTGCCCGAGCCGAGGGCCAGCGAGGTGGTCTTGCTGCTGTCGCCCCAGTCGAACAGGAACTGCAGGTTGGCGTTGTCGTTGATGAAGATGGCCACGCTCCTGCCCGGGTCCGTGTTCTCGATGAGGCGCAGCGACCGGAAGAAGTGCAGCGACGTCAGCGGCCGCGACCTGCAAGTGGGGCTTCGCGTGAGGCGCCGGTTCGAGTCCCCGCGGCGGCCGAGTTTGCGACCTCCTCACACAGCGTACCTGCTGACCACCAGCGATCCCGTGATGACCTGGACCTGCCCCAGCGCGACAGTCAACTCCCTCTCCACCTCCTCGGTGTGGCCCGAATGGATCTCGATCTCCAGGGAGCCGTTGATGATGGTGCACCCCTTGAGGTTCCGGGCGTTGGAGATGGAACGCACCGACGCCGGGTCGCACACCTTCTTGCAGGGGCCTCTGCAACGCGAGCGCGGCAGTCACAGCGCCTGCCGGGTGGGCAGCCCGACGAGTACGACGCACGGCAGCGCGGCGGGGTGCCCACCTTGCCGGCGCCCCGCCCGCCCGGCCGCCCGGCCGTCCGCAGTACTTACTTGCACGGCTCGCACTTCCTCCGGACGCGCTTGGTCGCGGCGACCAGCTCGTCGACCTCGAAGTAGCCGTAGGGGCACTCGTTGACGCACACCCTGGAGGCCATGGGGGAGCTGCTCTTGATGACGATGCCGCCCGCGTAGTTGTGGCCGCCGGCGCTGGGGTGCTCCTCAACGCACCAGTCCGCGTGCACGCAGCGGCGCCCGCGAAAGAGCACGCTGCAACAGGTCGCGGGTTCGAATACTGGCCACTTGGGTCGACTTTGGCCAAACAGGCTCACTCACGTCTGTCCGGGACAGCGGCTGATGCAGCGGCCCGCCAGCTCGGGCCCCTTGCACGCGGTGCAGTCCCGGTCCGTGGTGCCGTGGCAGCCGACGACGCAGTTGGCGTGGCAGTCCCTGCCGCTGGGGGCCTTGGCGGCGGCGCGGACGCGGCACTGGCCGTAGCCCCAGCACAGCCCCGACGGGCAGTCGCAGGGCCGGCAGTGCTCGCCGTTCTTGGCGAAGACGTTGTCGCTGCCGGCCGGCGCCAGCACGGCCCAGTCCAAGCTCTCGGCCAGGCAGAGCTCGGGGTTGCCCTGGATCCTCACGGAGCCACGCATGATGAGCTGCAGCGCCGTCAGCCCCAGCTGGGGCAGAATCACGACGAAAATACATGAGCGATTTTTTTAACCAGCCCAAAGGTGGAGACGCACTAGCAGAAAACACTTTGACGCATACCTCCAACAGCTGCGGCAACTCGGACACGACGAGAGCGTACTTATCGAGGAACAGCTCGTTGCCGCGAATTAGCGTGAGGTTGGGGAACAGCTGCCCCAGTGAGAGCAACCCGTTGACGTTGAAGAACAGCAGGTAGCCCGTCACCTCGCGGAGTAGCGGGAAGGACAGCCGCTGGAAGTCCTCTTGCTTGGCGTTCTCGATGAGCACGACCCGCAGGAAGCCCTCCACCACGACGCAGCCCTTGAGCTCCGCCTGGAAGCAGCGGGGAATCGCGGCGGTTGGAATCGCTTGGCCCGCGCGGCCTTTCCTCCGCCTTGAACCCAATGCATCGAGTCGGGAGCACCTTGAGCTTCGCGGCCGAGTTCCGGATGTCCTTGTCCCCGACGCACACGGACCGCAGCTCCGGGTTCCTGGGGTTGCTGACGTCATCGGGGACGTCGATGCCGATGCTCGCCCTGCACCCCGCCACGAAGAAGGCCGCGGCCAGGAGGCAGCAGAGCGCCTGCAGAGGGGCGGATCATTCGATACCCACCGAAAAAAAAAATATTTAAAAAATATGCGAGTAAAATTGGGCAGATACCAGCGGGGTTTGAACATGGATCTCTGGGGCTAGAGAGCGTCGCCACTACGTCCTTCGACACAATAAGCACTGTACAGCCCGGTGATGCAGACCTAGCGGAAGGCGAGCAGAGATGGGAAAGAGGCGAGAAAGATGATACAACCAGAGAACGTAACACATTTCCATCGTGTCGAGACGAGAGGAGACGTCGTGTCGAGCTGCCGCCTCGCGAGGCACCGCGCCGCCTTGGCTGCCAGCTCGGCTTGCCGCGGCAGAGGCCTGGCATTTCTTAATATTTGGCGTGCGCCTTGCCGCCTTGCCGCCTCGGAGACGGTGGCCGCGCTGAGCGGGCTGGGCGGGCTGGGCGGGCGGGCCCACTAGGCGGGCCTGCCGCCTGACGGAAAGGAATTCGGACGCTGCATCTCAAGACGCTTATGGGAAGGGGAGCAGCAAAGAGGCTTTCATCACGTTCAGTGCGCGAACGCGGCCCGACGATTTAAACAGGCCATTTTTAGGGGGGGGGGGGTGAGAAAAATTAATACCAATTTTAACAAAAGCAAAGATTTTTGCAACCCCCAGCCCCAGCGCTATAAACAGAAACAAGAGTCCGCCTCGCGACGACTCGTGCAGACGGAGGCAGCGGTAAACTTGCAAATGAAGGCAGATGGCGCTGTGGCGCATGGCGCGCGCCATCCGCGCCGTTCCCAATACCTTCGCAGCCGTCGTCATCTTGGCTGTCTCGGCGGCGGTGGCGGCGCCGCGGAGGGTGCGGGTTAGGTCCACGCTCGGTTGGCCTCCACGCCAGGGTACAGGGAACGCTGGCCGCTGGGCGTCAACGCCCCCGCGAGGACACACACACACACACGCACACACGGCCGCAGTCTTTGTCCCCGTGGGAACGCGGCGCACCTGGCGCCGCCGCCTTCCTCGACGAGGACGCCAATCCACGGGGCGTCGCGACGCTGCAGCCGGGGGAGGTTCGCGTCGGCGGGGCGTCGGCGGGGCGACGGGGGCTGATTTAAAATTCCGCCTCACTCACGACACTTGGGAATTCGGCCGTAAACTCCGTATGGGGCGATAAAGCGCGCCGGCTCCTCCAAGTCCCTCGTCGGCGTGCCTGCGTGCTGCGTGCCGCTCGCCGCGCAAAGCCCGTTATCACGCGTGTCGCGGCGGCCACTGCGGGCCTCGCCGGCCCACTGGTCCGCTCCTCGGCAAGCTCGTCCCCGCCCGAGTGGGCGTCTGTCTGATTACTGTATTGGTCTGGCGCCCGGCCGGCTCGGCCACGGCCTGCACGGCCTGCACGGCCACGGCCTGCACGGCCTGCACGGCCACGCCGCGGACCGGGCGGTGCATCCCGAAGCCTAATGTCGTCGCGCCGTGACGGCACGCCAGGGGCCATCCGGAAGCCACGGTGTTAGTGGCCAGCAGTTCGCGCACCCGTTTGAAATTTGAAACCGCCAGCGGCGTGGCCGGGCGGGGCGGGGGCGGGGCCGCCATTATTACTGGTGCCATGACAATGCAAAGTGCTCCTTGGACAGCTCGAGTTGGTGCGATGATTTAAGTGGACGGATCGAGCAGGCCGCCGTCATGCTCAAGTCGGTCAACTCGTCAGGTAACGTGTCGAACGTCGGGAAACACGGGGTGACGACCTGGCGGATGTTGACGGACACGGCGTTTCGGAACGCCGCCGGCGTGGATCGACGTCGTGCCTCGACGCGGTGCTGTTTGTCGCCGTTTGTATCCAGCCTCCACTGTCATTAGAATGCACCCCGGCGGGGCGCGACTCGTGGCCCGAAACAGGTGTGGCGACGCCCACGATTGCGCGCGATCGGCCCTTCTTGAGCGCCCCTACGATCCTCTTCGGGATTTGCATCACAAAGTGCGACACTTACAGGCCTGGCCCCGCCTGCCTGGCCCCGCCTGCCTGGCCCCGCCTGCCTGGCCCCGCGCCCGGAGCACCCAGAGTCTGTCCTAAGTCGTCTTTGTCGCAGATCAGACAAAGCTGTTGATGGAGACGGTATACACTGTTTTGTGGCATGCCGCCGTCGCCACCGACCAGAAAATCTACGCTGTCTTGTTCTTGGTTTTCTTACAAAACACGATTAATATTTAAAAAAAAAAAAAAATATTACCAACGCAACATTTTAGACGACTCTGTAATTTCCTGTTACCCACAAGCTGTCATGGTCCCAATTCTAATTTACGTAAATTAATGAAAGAGGAAAAAAAAGCATCTTGGCAAATACAGTGATAAATTAATGGACCGTCCGAGGGTGGACGCGTGCTGTCCCTTGCGGTGGCGGCGTGGCGGGGAGGGCGCACGCGGATGGGGTTGTTGTTCCGTTCTTGCTCCGCGCAGTAATCTGCCGCAGACAGACAAAGTTTCGCAGCAGGACATAAGTAGCAAAACCACCACAGTGCCGCCCCACAGCGCAGCACACACAGCAGCGGCGGCGAGCACGTGGCGGCGCGGCGGCGGCGCGGCGGCGCGGGGAATTGAACCCGGACAAGATTACGAACCGTGTTTGACTTTCATCACACGGCCGCCGCGGTCCGCAAACGAAATTTTTTCCTCTTCGTTTTGCGCCGTCCGCGTTTTTGAACGACCTACCTCGGCCGCGTGCACTCACTGGCCAGCACGACGACGGCGGCCCCCAGGCGGATGAATGGCGGATCGGTTCCCGCGGCCAGATTGGAGCGGCTGGACAGGTGCCGGTGGGTTGGCGTTAAAAATAAAACAAAAGAGAGGGAGGAATACAAAACGGTGCGGTGAGTGTGGACACGCGCGCCTGAATGCCGCGTTTACCGGTCCAGGGAAGTGGCAGGTGCGAGGCGAGGTGTGTGATGGCGGCTTTCCTCGCACCGCTCCGCGCCACTCCACACGCGGACAAGAGACAAAACACAAAAGACGCGGCGGAGCGCGTGCGTCACTCGAAATCCCGCGCGGCGGTCCTCTTGTTGTCAGCCAGCGTAATCACGGGCGTGATTAAGTCTCGGTTAGGCACGCAGCACACACGCCGCGTGATACGTCCGTCTTTTGTCCCGGTGTGAGGCCAGCGGGGCGGGGCGGGGCGGGGAGGGGCGGGGCGGGGCGGGGCGGGGCGGGGCAGGGCCCTGTACAATCCGAAATCCGAGTCCGCGCCAGACGGGGTGTCATTACCCGCACGCCAGCAGATATTGCTCCGCGGAAAACGAAATTAAAAAAGAAAAAAAGAGGGGCGGGGGCAAAAGTATGCGCGGCGCCAGTATTCGAACCCAAGACCCGGCTCCTTTTGTCTCCAGCGACGTGCCCGTGCGTGCGGCGGCTGGCCGGGGCGCCCGGTTCCCGTCGCAGGGCTGCCTTCCTGCAGACGGCGCCGAGGTTCCCCACCAGAATCGCATCGCACAATGTCAGTAAGTTTTTAGCTCATGCCAAAAAAAAAAAAAAAAAGACCCAAAAAAGCAGAAAATTAAAAAAGAAAAAAAGAACTCGAATTTCGGTCGTGGATAAGTGTGAGTCGCTTGATCCCAACGGGTTCTTTGACACGTGCCAGGCCCCGCCCAGTTCAACAAGGTCGGCATGGCGGAGCTGGTGGGGCGGCGGTCACGGATGCCCCGCATGCGCTCGGGGGGCTTCTTGTCCAGCACCATCAAAGACACGTGCCCGCTGCCCCGCGATGCCCTGCGCCGCCCCGGGCCAGCGCACTACAACGTCGAGCTGGACAAGGTGCGTGCGGGTTCGACTACCGGCGGCGGCCCGGTTTTTTTCTCTTCATGGTGGACGTCCATAGTCGTCATCGCGTTGGTTCCACAGCGGAAGCGGCTGGGCGAGGCGGCCACTCCAGCCAACGCGGCGCTGAGGGCCAAGTCACCGCGGAGGAAGGAGGTGCCTCCGGTAAGTCACACCGCGGCCCGCGTCGTGGCGCACCTGCCGCGCCGCGACGCACCGAGGCGAGGCACCGCGGCGACGCACCGCAGACAACAACTAGCGGAGAGGAACAACTCGCAAGCGGATTCATTCTAACTTCATTGGGGACGTATCACCGCCGAGGCGGGCATGCAAAGCGGCCTGTCTGCTCCGCCGCCCCCGTCCCACCCGTCCCACCCCACCGGGCCTTTGTCTCGCCAATGCCCGACTCGGCCGACGTCGCGGCAAACTATTTGAATCCTTTCCGGCCGCGCTGTGCGCGAGGGGTGTGCCTCCGGGTGCCTCCTGGGTGCCGCGCACTGCCTCAGCTGCGGAGCGGCGGAGCACTGCGGAGTGAAGAAAGACACGGAATGGCTTTGTTTCGACTCTCCGTCGTGAAATCACTGACAGGGACGGGACGGGACGGGACTTTGCCCGAAAGTTGGTCTCTGGCGAGCGCCGCCCCACCCCATCTCTACGGCACCTCCGCCATTGTGAGGGCGGCGGGCGTCATCTCCAAAGGACTCGGGCGTGGTGCGGCGCGGCAGTGTTGCCGGCAGTGTAGGGCCTCCCCGCCCAGACCCTCGTCGCCGAGCCCGCCAGCCCGCCAGCCCGCTCGGGCCGCTGATTAGAAAGTCGTCGGTCCGTCAGTGTCACGTCGCGACGCCTATAACCAGTGCGTCGTCGTGAGGTGGCGCCGCGCGGCGGGGTGGCGGGGTGGCAGCGGGGAGGAGTTGGCGGCCCGGATGGATCGGCCCCTCGGCGTCCACGTAAACAAGGGCGGCGTGATTATAGACCCCGGGGCCTCCTCCGGGGTCTCTGGGGCCACGGCCACGGCGGGCATCATGTGCCGAGTGTGCGTCGCCCCGCCCGCCCCGCCCGCCCCGCCCCGACCGCTAACAACGTAAAGGCGCACAAACATTCAATGAGCAGAGCCAGGCAAGGGCGCCGAATGGACGCCCCGGCGGTCCCCGGGATTCGGGGCAGAAAGGACGAAAGGGACTTAACGGGTCGCGTACCCTTTCCGCCCTGCCTCCCCTCGCCGTCCAAAGATCGTGATGACGGGGCCCCAGCCACACGTGCACACGTGCGCGGTGAGGCACTAGGAGGGCTGGCGGGTGAATGGGATGGAAATCCTGCCATGTGTGGGTCCGAACGACCCCGCCATCGCCATGCCATCCCGCCGCGGGAAGCCGGCGAAAGACTCCCCGTGCTTGGCGTTCTCTGCGTGATGGCCCCGCAGCCTTTGATTTGCTTCCCGAACCGGAACGGCGGAGCGGAACGGCGAGGCGACCCGAGTCGTGCAATTTGGAGTCTCTTGTCGCGCGCGTTCGGCGGCACAGGTGAGTGTGTGCGTGGGCGCGTGCGCGGCGCCACGGCGGCCTCAGAGACTGTTTGTCAAAGCAAAAAATAGCCGCGCGGTGCACTGGACCGTAATAGCGACGCGCTGCTGCTGGCCTTTGGCTTGCCTTTGGCGTGGTCCTCGGCGGAGGCATGAGGGAACTCGATTGAGTGCTGCTCGGCGCGGCGCGCGGCGTCGTGCGGGGCCGCGCCGGGGCCGTGTCCAGACCGTCTGGCGGCGCCGGCCGGCCGGTCGAGCTGCTGGCGGTGGCCTGGCGGTGACCTGGAGGTGACCATTGGACAGCTGATTGAGTTAGCGGGCGCCGCGCCGCGAGGACCCCGTCGACGACCTCGCCCTGTTCGCCATGGGCCCGGCCGACGCGGCGCGGCCACAAAGTTCTAGATGTGTCTATTGAACGTGGTGGCGGTGGAGGCGGACCTTGAGGCGAGGCCATCGGGGCCCTGAGCAGCATTACCTCCCACCACAAAGGGAGCCCCGCAGGCCTAGGCGCCGCAATGCCGCCTGTCAGCGAGACAGAGCCCACGGAGGTTCGTTGCAGCGAGACGGGGGGACTTGGTGACATCCGTCATGGGCTGGCGCCGGGCTGTCTCGCCTAGGGACGCCCCCTCCCCTCCCGCCCCTGTGTCGGCCCAAACAAGGTTTATCACTATATCAGGCTCGGCTGAAAAATTGATGAAGCTGGATGGTTGCGCAAAAAGAGTCCCGAGTCCCGCTGTCTGTCGGCGAGTTGGTGATGTTGTCGACGGTAGCGTCCGACATGTGGCGCGCGGCCGGTGAGATCGGCGCGCTTCTGCAGCTCGCGGCAACGGCAGGCCTTTTATTTCCCGCAGCCGGGAGGGGGGGGGGAAGCCTGACAAGGGCTCGTCGCCCCAAACTGTCGGCCTAAGCGCGTCCGTTTGAACACGTCAGGACCGGCAGCGACATCCATTAGAAATATTGTCAAACTTTGGCCTGACGCCAGGCCAGCCAGGCCAGCCAGGCCAGCCAGGCAGGCCAGGCGCGGATCCAGGGCAACTTCAGAGGGGGCTAAAGTTGGTGCGGCGCTCGGCGCTGCGTGGGACACTGGCAGCTATCTACCGCCATCTTCGGCCGGTGCAGAGTCCAGATCTGGCCCGGGCGCCGCCAAGTTAGTCGTGGACCGCGGCGTGGTGTGGCGGTGCGTACGGGCGGCTCCGGGACCCCGATAGTCCACGATAGGCTACGATGGCGAGGCAGTGATCTGCACTGAGGGACGGAGCAGCCAGCAGCCCAAGTTGGCTTCGGTGGAGGACAGGGGTTGCCTCCGGACTGGCTGGCTGGCTACCCCACCGCGCCGCCCGTTCCGCCGCTCGCCACAGCGAGCACACCGGACTCGCGCCAACTACATCACCTCCACGTCGGGCACTTCCGGGCTTCCGGGCCTCGGCTGCCTCGGCCCCGCGCTCCGGGCGTTGCGCGCCGCCGTGCTGCGCCCCTTTCTCTACGGTCCGCAACCGTGCACGACTAATCCAGCCCCCGGGAGGGGAGGGGGAGGTTTGTTCTCGCAGATAGGGGCTCGCCGAGCGAGCAGCATTCCCGCTGCTTTTATTCTTAGTGTTCTTTCTCAGCTGGACGAGAAACATCATGAAAAGCTATGCCTCCTGTTCCCCTCCCCACACCCCCCTCTCTCCGGCCGTGTGCCCCGCCGAGTGCACAGCTCCTCTCCTCTCCTCTCTCTCTCTCTCTGAGATGAAAAGCGGTGGCCGACTCTTTGTGTGCTAAGTAATTACGCCAGGGGCACGCCGCCCCCGACGAGTGGCTACTCCGTACCTCCGGCAGCCCGCACGACACGCCCACCCACACTGGTCCCCCGACTTGGACCGCCACTTACGCAGCACTCCAAGGAGTACCACTACCTGCTTTCGTACTTTGGCCCGACACGACCGACGACTCAGCCGGGCGCGGCTCCAGGTCGGCTCCGGGCGGCGTTACGTGATACCCGGACGGGCGGCGTTTTTCCGGCGGTGTATATAATATCCGTACATGGATGGATCGCTTCTGGAAGGCGGCGTCGCGCTGGTGACAGTGGAGATGAATGGATGCCGCAGACGTCTCGCCGTGAGGCGTATCAAGACCGCGCGGCTCCCCGGGGACCGAGATACATCATGGCGCAGGACCAGGAAGTCATTAACGTGGACGCTGGCTGCGCCGGGCTGGGCGGTGACGTCTGCGGTGACGTCTGCGGTGACGGGCCCGGCGACGCCGCGATCCGTCTTGGCTCGCGTGTTCGTCACTGCGGCCGTGCGCCGCGCGCCGCGCCTCGGCGTGACCCACTTACGGAGAGCATGGCAAGCCCCTGGCGAGTCCACGCCGCCGCGTCCGCGCGACACGGGTGCCCGACGTGCTGCCTACGCCGCCGTTCGCAGGGGGCCCACGGCCAGCCCCTTGCTCGACGGCCAACCCGGATTCCCGATGGGGTCGCGTGCGTGTGCGTGCCGTCACGTTTCCGGCGGCGTCGCGAAGGAAGACGACGCCGCGGCGCCGCCAAGGAGGGCACGTTTGTTTTCCTCTTCCTGCCCCATTTCGGCTTCTCGGCATCCTGAAGCCGAGGAACGCGGCGCCGCGACGAGCGTGCTTCTTTTAAATCGCGCGCCAAAAATTTCGGCACGAACGCGAGGCCGCGTGATTTATCATCGCGGTGTCGGTGCCCTCGTGTGAGAGTGTGTGTGCGCGCGTGCGTGTGCGTGCGACGCGCAGGACCGAAAGGAAAATTATATTGGGCCGCGGCGCTCGCTGGTGTCTGATGCGGCACACTCCCTCTTCCTCTCTCTCTCTCTCTCTCTCTCTCTCTCTCTCTCTCTCTCTCTCTCTCTCTCTCTCTCTCTCTCTCTCTCTCTCTCTCTCTCTCTCTCTCTCTCTCTCTCTCTCTCTCTCTCTCTCTCTCTCTCTCTCTCTCTCTCTCTCTCTCTCTCTCTCTCTCTCACACACACACACGTACTACAGGGTCGTTGGTAATTGAATTTGTCTGGCCTCTCCCACGCCGTGTCACTTTGTCACGAGCACACATACACACACACACACACACACCTTCCGCAACTGAAACTGAAAAGTAATAACCCTAATAGGCGCGCGCCCCCCGGTTCGCGTCGCGTCTGGCGGCGCTGAAAAGTTGGCGGCTGCACATCGCCGATTAGCAGAAAGAGCATTCCGAGAAAACACGGGCAGCGCGGGCAGCGTGAGTCACACGCGCAATCACTTAATGGCGGTGTTCATCACGGCCGGCCGGCCGGCGACGAGCAGCGACGCGGCAACGCAAATCGACTAATCGAGTCAGCGCGGTAATCACGTTAGGCATGCCGCCGTGCACAGATTGCCGCCGCCCGCAGTGTAGTGTCCGTGTTGCGTGTCAGCTCGCCTCCGTCGCGGACGCAAATCATACCGAGCCGGGCGAGCCGGCGCCGCGAGCCCCCCGACCCGAGTCCGGACGCCGGCGCCGCCGGTTGCAATGGACATTGCTCAGCGTTGGCCAATTCATCGCTGCTGTGCTTTCACGTGGAGGTTACCCCTCATAATTAGGCAACGCGTACTGCACTGCATACAGCTTAAGGACAGCGGTTCCCAACCTTATTCGGCTCGCGACCCAAAAATGGCTGCCAAACATTTGCGCGGCCCCACAGCCAAACATTCGCGACCCCACACCACTTCCCCCAGCAAAAAAAATAATTGTTTATTTTGTACCTATTGAGTGAATACAGCAGCTTTGGTGAAAAAAAAAAAAGAAACAGCGGGTGTTGAACCCCGCAACTCCGGGCTCAGAATGAAATGTCCAAGGGGGAAACAACTCGAAATTTTTGTGTACGTTTTTTTAAATTTCTTGAAATTTTTTGAATTTTTTGAAATTTTGGTGTTTGGATATGGGAAACGGTGTTCCCGGGCGCTGGCGATCGTGTTTAACTAAAAATAAATTTAAAAAATGGAACTCTACACCCCCTCCCCAGTCTTAATGGGGAGGCCTCCTGCTTTACTTCGGTGTTCGGGATGGGAACCGGTGCTATCAGGTAACTGGGGTTAATCCGATCCAGCGACTTCGATATCGTACGCCGGGGGACCCAGTAGGACCCGAGACGCCGACACGCCTCAAACATGGGCAGAGTAGAGTAAGGCAGAGACGATAGAGAGACAGAGAAAGAAAGAAAGAGAGAGAGAGTAGTTTTGGGAGCTTTTGTTTGCGCAGGCTGGTCGGTACCCAAATGGTACACCCGCTGTCCGGCGCTCCCAGACCCGAACATGCAGTCAGTGGGCCAGCTTCAAAGGACTTATCAACTCCATCCGACGAATCGGAATGGACCCACTCGCGACCAATCTCGAGTGGCTGGCTCGATCGGGGATCGAACCAGTGCCGAGGCCAATCCGCCGAAGCGGACTGCTTTTTAGACACCCGGGTGTAATGGCCTGGATTGAGCCTAGACCACTACACCACCCTGACTTGCACGTCTGCCGAGTGTTGGAGGACGGGTTTGAGTCGCAGTGGGAGGAAGCCAGTCGAAAAATGAAACGAGTTTTGGGGATTCGATCCCCGAACCTTACTGTCGGGGTCGGACGCCTTAACGCCCTCAGCCACCACGGCTCATATGCGATATCGGTTGAAGCGGGCTTTTGAGGTGGCAATGAGCAGCGGTCAGAGAAAAAAGTTGTGAAGGAATAAGATTTGAACCGCCGATCCTCGTACCGGGAAATCGACGCATCGACACGTCCAGCCACCACGGCAGATAGTAGTGAGTGCGCATTGCCTTGCCTTTGAAGCACACTGAGGTGGGCAGTGAAAAATAATCAATGTTAGGTCGGTCCTGGAAACACAATTTCGTGACTTTTTACGATTAATCTTCAAAAATTTTCAAATTTTCAATAAAACTTTTTGAAATTTTTGAAATTTTTTTAAATTTAATTTTTGGTGTACATGCTTTTGGCCGGTTATTTCCCCCTCGGAAATGTCTGTACGCTATCGAGAGAGCCTGTCATTTTGGCATTTTCCGAGCCCTTCCGGGTGGATCCCTGTGCACTGACCCGCGCAGCCGCGGTTCGAGATGACCCCCACGCGACTAGGGGCGACAACATTCCGGCCGCAGAAACACAAGCAAACCGTGTTGATTCTGAGCGCCATTAATTGCGACTCCTCCCCACTCCGTGCCACTCCGTGCGAAGTCCGAAGGCAGGGCGCCACGCCAGAAGGCCTGGCAGGCAGAGGCAGCGCTGCCACGCGCCAGACAGACAAATCGGCACCAACTTTCCTGCCGACCGGCAAAAATTAACTGCGCCAATCTACTTCCCAAAAAATAAGGGTAGAGGGGACGCGGGGAAAGAGGGTGGGTATTGATGGGCTTGCGGTGGCGGCGTGGAGGGGCAGCGTGCAACGAGGGCGCATCGCCTCGCCTGCACTGCCAAAAAGGGGCTCAACGACGAGCGGTTGGCGGGGATCGAACCCGCGGCCAAACTATGGCGCTCGAGCAGCGGCATTTAAACTTGTTTCCCGTTTTATCGTCGCGAGGAAAGTCCTCTGCTTTAACGGCGCCGCTGAAGTGCTGACCGCGGCACCGCGGCTCCGCGACGTTGTCATGACGACTCCAATAAAATGCCGCGGCCGAAGACGCGGAACGCGGCGCCGGTTTATATTTATTTTCCTGTTTGACGATCTGGAGGGGAAGTTTGCGGGGACCATGTCGCTAATGTCGGGGAGGGTATGTTTCGAGGGGGCGGCCCGGACAGAAGAATGTGCCCGTCTCCAGTGGGCCCGTTCCAAACAGCAACGATCGTCGCTCTGCCTCTCTCGCTCTCCTCCGTCTACGAGTGGCGGTAGAGACAGGCATCGAATGTTTGGAGCCAGCCTCCAGGCTCCAGCTGCGAGTTGTATTTACAGCGCGGCTGCCTGCCGGCCTGCCTGCCTTCATGGAGTCCGTCCCTTTCATCACGGCCGCTGCGTCTGCCGCCGCTTCTTCGCCGCTTGGCCCGCGTCTCGATCTTTTTGATCGGCCCCAGGCGGACCGGCCAGGCCTGGCGGCCAGGCAAGCCGGACGGGCCAGGCAACAGAAGAATGTGTGCGCCTTCCTTTCTCTCCGCTGCTGCGCTACTCGTCTCGGCCAATATATAGAGCTAAAGGCTGCGCCGCTGCGCGGTCGGGGCACGAAGTCGACCCGTCTGGGAACCTCTTGCCCCCTCTCTCTCTCTCTCTCTCTCTCTCTCTCTCTCTCTCTCTCTCTCTCTCTCTCTCTCTCTCTCTCTCTCTCTCTCTCTCTCTCTCTCTCTCTCTTGCTCGTTTGCTTTGACTTAAAGAAAAATTAGTGCCCTATAGTTGAGACGCCCGCATCTGGTTTATCATCGTAGCTTTGAGATGACGCTGATTTGAAAAACCGCTGCGCTATCAAAAGGCGGCAAAATACGTAATATCTTAGAGCCGGGCGCGTGAGTCGGACTGAGGGCGGGAAGTGGAGGGGCTTAAAAGGGGGCCCAAATGAAAGGCGCGCTCACTGCGGGACAGTGGGCCCCAGCCGCCGGCCGGCGCGCCTTGAATGCGCGGTGGAATTCTTTTCAGAATTTGAGAGATGTCCTGGAACAGATAGAGAGTGGGCTCCCCCTCCGCCACCTGTCCCCCCCGGCCCGCCCCGGCCGTTCCGTGTCGTGTCCGAATCGGCTCCCCCTCTCCCACCCAGCGCCGCCCCGCCGCCCCGCCGCCCGGCCGGCCGTTACGTGAGCCGCCAGGAAATAAAGAGAAGGCGGTGTTTGCGAATACACACAAAGTGCCATGAGCGGCCCGCACGGCTCGACCCGGTCAGTGAATGCGTAATTGAAAAAACGTGTCCCTGCTAAGCGCCCCCCCCCCCCCATCCCCTCTCCTTCTGGCGTGGAGCGGACACGTTGGTCAGGGCAGGCACTCTACTATATTGTGTTTACACAAAAATAATAACGGGCTCGCTGTTGTACCTGACACCAGCATTGATAAGGCGGACCCGCAGCAGGACGCTCATTGTTTTGTCTCCCTCTCTCTCGCTCCCAGGGCCGGGCCGCGGGGGAACGGAGAAGGAAAGAGAGAGAGGGAGAGATGATGTTGGCGCGCGTGCACGTCACGTCCAGGTGCACGTGCACGTAACCGTGGCCGCGGCGGGTACGAGACGAGTCTGTCGCTCGCAGGCCGAGTCGCTTTTCGGTCGATGATACGGGTTCGACTCCTACTCAAATTTTTTGTGATTTGGAAATATTGCTGCCGCACTACTGTACTTACACGAATGGCCCCGAGTTTGGGCGCCCGGCCCTCGTTGGCTTTTGAATCATCGTCCGTGTGGAATTCGCGGTGCCATCGTGCCGTCCGTGGAGGGCCGTGTTTAATTTGCCATTCAGCCAGCTCGGCTCGGCTCGGCTTGGCTCGGCTCGGCTCGCCAGGGCCGCCAACCCTATAAAGCCAGCGCGTAATGAAAGCGTCCCGCCACGGCAGCCATGCGGCGGCCATGCGGCGGCCCTGCCATGAGGTTGGCGATATTGGGCCGGAAGGGTGAAGGGCAGCCCGCCCCGCTCTGGCTCCGCTCGCTCAGCTTGTCGGGGGTCTTGTTGTGACACGGCGCAGCGCCCATTAGACGCGGCCAGGTGGCCGCCCTGGCCAAACACGCCGCTGGAGGTATTTGAACCCGAGATCCGAGAGTTGACCCATATTGGTGTGTGCGCAGACCGCGCAGACCGCCAGCCGCTACGTTTCAATTATGGCCTCGGGCCAGGCTGGCTGGCGCGGGGCTGGCTGGGCTGGGCCACTTAATAAGCGGGCTTCGGCGGAGCTTACGGCGACGCGGCTAAGCGGGGATTACATGCTGCGCTCGCTGCGGGGCTGCGGGCCTAACTGCCTTTAATATCCGCGGCCTGTGTCGCGTGGCGCGGCGGCGCGGCCTGATTAACAGACTTAATTTGGCGATCGCACCGCGTCTTGGGCCGTCGGGCCGCGCACCTTGACTGGAAGGGTTGCCGTGCGCTGCCTGCCAATGCAGGGCGAACGGAGGGGCGTCCCAGCACCGCCAGCAGGCTCGTCCCCCTCGCACTCGCAGGGCACTGAGTGACATCGGCGTGCACCCCAGCGTGCTGTGCAGGATGACCTCCGGGCAGGCATGCCGCCTGGCGCTGACTGCGCGCTGCAGGCCGCTGCAGGCCGCTGCAGGCCTGCGCTGCCTCACTGCCACCTCCGCGCGCCGACCACCCCGATCATGGCGCGCGCCGCCACGCCCGTCAAACTGTGTGCTCACGTCTGGAGCACGCCCTGCACGCCCTGCGCGCGGATTACCCCCTGGTGCCGGGCGTGGCGATGAAGCCACTCGACAGGCGGCCAGTGAAACCATTGGAATCGAGGCCACCAGCAGGTTTTGTGCGCCGTGCGCGCGTTCTTCCTGTGTGCGAGGCACAACGAGGCGGCGGTGACGCGGTGACAACCGCCCTTGGCTTCGGTCCCAAATAATTTTGGCGTGCTGGGTGTTGGCAAATTGCGGACGGCCACACCGAGGCCTCGCCCGGGGCAATGCGGGGAGTGCAGTCCACCCCTATCAGCATATGAAAGGCCGGCCCGAGGTAATGAATCACTTCCTAATCACACATGGGGCGCCGGCTGGAGAGGCATCGAGAGGCATCAAGCACTAGGATTGCTCCGCCCTGCCGCCTGCTTCAGGGAAAAGCATGTCTCCTGCCCGAGAACATATCTCGCAGCCAAAATGAGGACTTGGTTTTCGGGCGGGCGGTTGGTGTTGAACCCACGGCCGTGTGTTGCAGGACGAGGCGCCCTTCTACTGCGTGTCCCGGGCCCACGACGCGGCCCGCCACGCCCGCAGCTTCCACCTGGCCGCCCCCGAGGTGGCGCCGTTCCTGCAGTCCGCGGAACGCTTCCCGCCCGGGCCGCCTTTCCGCGCGCCAGGTACAGTGGCTCGCCTGGGTGGGCGAGTGGGTTCAGCGACGATCACCCAACCCCAATGTCAGCGGTTAGACTCTGGCCTCCGGCTAATTTTATTTTTTCTTCCAGTCGCGACTTTACATGATTTGGGTAGACTTGTCTGGCTGCCTCCGAAAATGATAAAACGTCGTCTGACCGCGATGACTTGCGGTCCTCTGGAAGCAGCCCGGATAGAGGGTACAGAGACCGCCGCACCTACTTAATTCAGCAGGAGCAGGGAAATGCAGACGGCAGAAGGAGAAGAGATACGCATGGGAATAAAATTAGGGGCATAAAGCGACTGGGCATGATACGTATAAACAAGATATATGTCACTGCGGCCTCTGCAACTGCACGGCGAGCTCGCCAGCAAGTTGTCCTTGTTCCCACGTCGACTCCCGCCGTCTTTTTTTATATTTGTGAAAAATGGTTTCCTGCTCGTCTTTGAATCGAGTGGTGCCTACAGCGTGCAGGGGCGGACCGGGGTGGTTTGTCGGAACGGCGTGTGACTTGGGCCTGCCCGTCGGCGGGGCGATGCTATCTAAACAAGCGGCTCGGCGGCCGGCCGGGGAGCAATGATGCAGTCCTTGGAGGAGGCGCAGTGCTGCGCCGCGTCGCTACGTTGTCGAATCACTCCGAAAGTGAGGGATGATACGACGCTGGGTGGGGGATGCAGGCTCCAGGCCCCGCGGGGCAGGACCGAAGGACTTGGCAAACAGGGGCCGTCGCCAAGCCCGATGGACCGTAACTTGTGTTCGTTTTACAAGAACGCCGCCCCGAAAAAAAGTTTCGCAGTTTGTGTGTATTTTCCTGCCTGCGACTCATCCCCTCATCCCCTGCGCAGATTTTCAAAACACTTTTTTTTCCCGCTGTGAATGCGATGGGAACGAGTTGAGCCCGCTGGGACTAACGTCGACAATCGCAGTGTAATTCGCGACCGCGCCGCCAGTCGCGAGTTTTTAAATTCGTTTAAAGCCTTTTGTCGCTTTGCTCGCGCCGCCGGCCCGGCCCCCAATTTAAAGAAAACTTACACTGCGGATGGGGTGGCCGGCTGCACGCGCGAGGGGCTGCTGGGGCGGCTGCTGGGGCGGCTGCTGGGGCGGCTGCTGGGGCGGCTGCTGGGGCGGCTGCTGGGGCGGCTGCTGGGGCGGCTGCTGGGGCGGCTGCGGGGGCGGCTGCTGGGGCGGCTGCTGGGGCGGCTGCTGGGGCGGCTGCGGGGGCGGCTGCTGGGGCGGCTGCGGGGGCGGCTGCTGGGCCGGCTGCTGGGGCGGCTGCTGGGGCGGCTGCTGGGGCGGCTGGCCGGCTGCAGCGTGGGGCCTCTCTGGGTGGCGGGGAGGGCCGAGGAGGAGCGGACGGCAAGGGGTAGTTGACAACTTGCCAACTCGTTTTTCAGCCCTCACTTTTTTTTGTTTCGTCCTCTTCTTGTTTGCTTTTTTCCTACTCTGATCCGCGCGAGCAGGGCGCAGGGTGTGTGCGCTGATATGTGAACATATGCATGACACCGTGTTGAAATGCGGGCGAGGACGCCAACATCAACAACAGCAGCAGCGGCAGCGACTTCTGGCGCAGATGTTGTGTGTCCCTTGATAAATTTTTTTTCGCGGTGTGAGCCGCGTCACGTTTTTTTCGCCCCACTGTAGGTAAAGGGGGTGATTTAATTTCGGTTTGCGGGGCTCTCGGCGCCGCGATATGAAACGACGCGACGCCACAGTATGCAGATAATACGAGTTAGGCCCGGAATGCCGCACCGCGCACCGCAATGGCAGTGGCGATGACGACGAGCAGCAAGGGGCGTCCACGGCCGGGGGGTGGCGCGGCGGCGCGTGGCGCCCGACGGCGTCCTCCGACACTGCGCGGAGCTCGCCTTCCAAAGGCACTGCTTCGTCGAAGATGTGTTACGTCTCACGGCGGCCGAGAGCGTAGAGGCGTCGAACTCTGAATCTGGGGACCTAGGTTCGACTAAAAGTGCGCCCGTCATTTTCGACTGGCGGTTTTTATTTTTATTCGTCTGGCTATCCGCTTTTCGTGCGTTGGTACTTTCCAGTTTGTGGTCTGTTCCGACGCCCCCCCCCAGTCTGAATTTTCCCGCCTACTCTCGCCGCGAGAAGAATAAAAATGATGACAGCTCCGGCTGGAGACGAAAGGCCACGCGGCCCGTTCTCTGGTGGAGGTTAGGGGCCACAAGGCGCTATACATTTTGCACTCGGTGAAAAATGAAATAAGCGCGGCGGAGAGAGGCTCGCATTCGTCAGGGCGGCACGGCGCCACGGCGGCACCACGGCGGCCCCGCGGTGGGATGGATGCAGCGGATGGTTGTGCAAGGGCAGGCCCAGGGCAGGCCCAGGGCAGGCCGGGTGGAAGGGGAGGAGAGAGATAATGGATTTGTAAGTCAAATGGCAAGGAGAGCTTGCGCGTCAACCGAGGCAGAATGGGGCCTCCTCCCCTCCCCCTCCCCGACCGGCAGTCTAACCTCGTAAACCGCCGCGCAGCCTGCCAAGCCAGCCCAGCCAGTCGGCCGGTATCGGGTCGCGAAGGTCTTCCCCCGCTAACTTTGTTGCCATAGTTTCTTCTGTTTCGTGATGCCTTTTCGCTGGCCGGGGCCCGCACCCAGTCAGCGCCGCGCCGCGCAGCAGATCGGGTAGATTTAGGGGCCGCGCGCTGTCAGTGTCTTGTCGTGCTCCAGCAGGCCAAGCACTGCGCCGGCACCGTGTCGTGTCGGTGGCCGTGTCCGTTTCGTGTTGCAGTGTCCCTTCTTTTTTCCACCCCCGCCGCCGCACCCCTGGCGCCCCGCCACCCCTTGGCCGTGCATTGTCATTTCCAGGGCCGCCACAACGGCAGCCATACAGTCCCTGGCGCCCCGCCCCGCCCCGCCCCGCCCCGCCCCGCCCTGTACATACACTAGACGTCCATTGCGGGCTGGATGACTTACAGACGCGCTCCTCGCTCCAAAAACACAGCGTCCTGGCACCGCGGGAACCCGAATGAGAACACATGCCGCCCCTCCACCCCTCCCCCCGGTTCGGGCGGACCGCCAAATTGGAGCGCGGCGTAATGCGAGGCATATTTCGGCCGTTTCGCGAATACGCTGTAATATGAGCATGGGGTTATAATTGTCGTGGGTTTGGCGCGCAGTAATTCCCGGTTTGTCGATGGTGGCCATAGCGCCCGCTCGCCCCCTCTCTCGCACCCCAACGGGACCCCAGGCGAGTGTGAGAAAGACGGCAAAGCACTGCTATCCGCTGGCCGGAATTTTGGCGCTGGAGTGCGCCGCGACCACCGCGTCCGCAGAGGCCAGGATTTGTATATTCTGGACCCCTGGCCACGAGATTAATGCCACGAGCGTTCCGCCCTTGCAGATTATTTTCATAAAGAGGTGTTTAACGTCCAGGGGGACGGGAAGATGGTTTTGCTGGGTGAAAAAAAGAGCGGTGACATACGCGCGGCACGACGGCTGGGTACCGCACTGCTGCGATGCATCCGATAATGACAGAGCCCAGGGCCAGTGTGCTAATGGTTACAGTGGTGGGCTGGGCGGTAACGACATGTTTTTCCATCGGGCTGGCGACCACCGCCCCCTGGGCCCTGGGTCAATGTTGATTCTTTGCCGGAACCCTTCTTCCAGCGCTCTCCCCCATTCTTAGCGCGTCATCGCGCGTCCCGGTGTCACTGCCAGGCTGCCTCCCAGCAGCGTTTCCTTTACACATTTTCCCATTTATTCCTTTTCTACTTTTCCCGCCGCTTCCGCCACCACCATCGCGGCAACAATAATGCTGCCAACAATGGCGTCAGCGGCACGCCTTGGGCACGCCTTGAGGGCACGGCGCCGCCGCCACCTCAGAGACACAGCCGAGCCCGTCCGCAGATTCATTTAAATTCTTTTTTGACGTTTGTGCTTTTTCTTGCTCCGTCGCCAACATGTGTGCGGTCGGGCAGCGTCCCCGTCTGTGGCTTCGCCGGGCTGGGCTCCGCGCCAATGGGCATGCTGAGGGCGAACCGGACACACCGACCGGCTACACTGTACCTCGGCGTGCCGAACGCCGCGCCCCAAACGCAGCGCCCTATCCGCGCCGCCGTGCCAGCGACAGTGGTGGCGCCAACTTTTAAAATCCTAACGAGCTGTCACTTGCCGGCGCGGCGTCTGCTCGGCGACGCGGTGCCGCGGCGGCCAGGCGCTCTGGCGGCCCTGGCGCTGGCTTCGGCGCCGACGTGGCGTGGGGGCCTTCGCGCGTCGCCCCGGCGTCGACGCCCCGCCCGCCGCTCACACGCCCCGTGGCGCGCCGCCAGCATCATGTATGCACTTTTTCTGCTCGCTCGCTGCGCCGCGGTGCCCTGCTCTCCGTTCTCCCTTTCGCTCCGTCACACCACCCCTTCTCCCCACCCCGGTCTTTTTTCCCTCCCAATATTCAGGATTATGGCGGTTCGGCCATTAGATTTGATGAGTGGGCGTCGAATTGAGTCGCGGATGTAAAGTCATTCGTTTGTGTCCGGCTCGCCGGCACGGCCTTGGCGGCCCCGAAACAATCGTTCTCGCCATCCACTGCGCGTTGATTGGCGGTGGTCGGGGTATTTATTGTGGGCCGATGGTATGTCCCGTTCTCGGTGATGGCCGCGGAAGCTATCCCGTAGCGCACGCCGCCCCTCCACGCCGCCCTGCAAGAGCGGGACTGCCGGCCGGGGGCGGGTTGCAGCCAACAGCTTTCACTTTGTGTTTTAAGGGCCGCGCCATAATTTTGGACGTCGTCCAAACAGACATGTTCGCCAATAACTCGACCATTCCACTCGGAATGTGGGAGGGACAGGAGGAAAGTTATCGCATAACAGCCCCGGCAGGCCGAGCAGTGCGTTAAAGCCGTCAAAGCGGACCAGCGCGTCGTATTAGCAAGTAGTGGCCGACAGAGTGCGCTATCAGGACAAGTTTTACGGAGCAGATGCGCGGTTGTCTCGCCGGGGCGGAGAAGGAGGCCATCTTGCATCACGGCGCCGCACTGATAGGGGGAATCGCTCGTAAACTACAGAGTTGCAAAGAGGCAACGCTCTAAAAAGTGCAAAAAGTGTCGCAAAAGCGGAATCTGCTCAGCCACCGTGTGGCGGGTACTTAGTTGCATGGTTTCTGCTCTTGCAGCGCCCAACGCGTACGACCCGCAGAAGGCCTACAAGCAGTACTTCTCCGGGCTGCTGGCGGGCTACACGGGCACGCCCACACCTGTGCTGTACCCGGACCGCAGCTGCGACCTCAACACGGTGAGTCGCCGGCAGCGCGGCCTCCCCGCGCCGAGCGGCCAATAGAATGCTTTGCCGGAAGGGACGGCTCCGGGGCCGCGCGTGCCTCCAGAGGATTCAAATCAAGTCGCCTCAGGAGGCGATCGAGGCCGAGGGCGCCGAGGGGGCCGAAGCCTTTGCGGGGCCGCACGTCTGGCGCCGAGGCCGCCGAGCCCAGAGAAGGCCTCCCAGGACCGCTGGACAACGACATTGTGCTGGAAAATTGGTTGCGGTGGGCGGGCCCGGGCGGGCCCCTCGGACAGAGGGACTGGCGGACCCCGAGGGGGCAGCCGGACTCGCTGGGCTGTCGTGCTGGGCGAGAAAGCGAGAGCAGCCGTGCCGGGGCTGCGGGGGCCTGCGGGGCTGCGGGGGCCCTGTCGGACGATCGGGTCCTGCGATGTCCCCGACACACACGACAGGCGCGGCGGGGTGCCGCGGCACAGCGCTGTAGAAAGGGTTGAGGTGGGGTGGGGGAGGGGGGGGGGGGGTCAGACCTCTCTGTTCTCTGGACTTCGGGCGCTCGTAAAACTGAAGCCAGATAACCGCGTATCTTTCTAATGCCGCTGGCTCTCAACACTTTGGACTGCACTGCTGGCTGGCTTGGCGGGGCGGATCCTCCTCATAAATTGTACATGCGCCGGGCAAAAGTTTGGCCGGATGAAATGGCGCGCATTTGATCAGATAATCTTTTATTTGAACGCATTTTATCGGCGGGCCGTATCCCAGCTCCTCCCACTGCAGCCCTGCAGCCTGCACCGCCCCACCCCACGCGGCGCGCGGCTCGGAGGGGCGACGCGGGCCGACGCAATGCCAACAAAAATCGGAGCGCGACAACAAATCATTGCAGCTGGGGGAGACGTGGAGCTGGGCGTGCTGGGCAGGGCGTAGTGTGGCGTGCACTCTATGGTATCCTTCCCGGCGGCCTCCCTCCCGATTGCGCACACGGCCTCTGCCTGCATCCGGCCCGGCCATCCGGACAGGCCACGGACAGCCGGAATGCAGCTCACGTGACATATGGCCTCGACCCCGCCGCCGCGCTCCCTCCCCGGCCAGCCCCGGCCGGTCGGCCCTCAGCCACCAGGTCTGTCCTGGACACGCGACTCACTCGGCAACTACTCCAAGTGCAGTTTGGCCCCGACACGCCCGGGAGGAGAAGAAGAAGACGGTGGAGGAGAAGAAGGACAAGTCCGCGTGGCGAGTTAGCGCTGCTGGCGTGGATAAAAGTCGTTTCCCTGCAAGAGACCTCTGGAGCAGGTTGCCTCCAGCAAATGATGTTGAGAGAGAGAGGGCGCGGGATTTCATCACACCTCGCCGCGCGGCCGGATCGCAGCCCCCCCCCCCTCTTTTTCCCGCGCGGTCATACGTGGCGGAGGCTGTTCCGAATAATAAAGTGCCCCGCTCGCACTTTTATTTCCATGGCATCACGGCGCCACCACAGCATCACGGCCTGCAGGGGGTGGGGCGCCGGCAGCGCCGACCGGAAGTCCGAGCCCGCCCGCATCCCCCCACCCCCACCCCCGCCCCCAGCCCGGCTTCCGGCGGGTGAAACCCTCGACCAGTGCGTGGTGCCCGGTGGTGGCGCGGCACGGCGTCCCCGCGATCTAAAGCCCACACCAGCTCATTGCAGAGCTGCGACCCCTGCCCCGGACACCACCAGAAAGAGGGGGGCACCACACGCGCCCCGCGCCGCCCCTCGCTGTGGTGGTGCGGACGACGAACCTTTTACCGCAATGTGCGCCAGCAGCGCGCCGAATTGCGACCGCTTTTTGCTCTGTGATTTCGGTTTCGGCGACAGTAGTGGAGTAGATTGACGACTGCGCCGCCGTCAGAGCAGAGTGGAGCGGACTCGTAGCGCCGGCCGAAGCCTTCTCGGCATCCCGTTAAGTAGTGGTGGAGCGACCACGCGGAGGGCGCGCGGACTTTGACCCGTCCGGAATGCCGCGCATGCACGGCGCCGCCTGCAGCTCCCAGACGCGCGGAACGCACACGGCGCCGAGGGGCGGCACGGCCAGCTCGGCCAGCTCGGCCAGCACGGCCAGCATGCGGGGGCGCTGTTCGGATGGAAAATTTCTTGGAGAAGAATGCGGTGGCGCGCCGGTCCTGCGCCCCGGCCGCCGAAATGACACGACGGAGTCTTCATTTTGCAACGAATGCAACAGAAGCATTTGTCACTTCCTATTTGAGTGCTTTCTTAAACGTCCTCGTCGCTGCCGCCTCGCCTCACCTCGCTTCCTCCGGGGGTCTGGCGGCGTCTGGATGCGGCCGGGCGCGCGTCCTGTACGCACCGCTCGAGACGTGGCGTCGCCGAGGAGCGCCGCGGTGCGCGCCATCTCCTGAAAAGTTCAACAGCCACTGGTTTATGGAAGGCGGCGGGCGATGCCGAGCGAGACCGTGCACTGCATGGCCCTACACGAGGGAGGGCCGGGCGGTGCTTCACCGAGACTGATCCGCGTGCAGACAATGCAGCGGGGCTGACTCCCTGCAGAATGCATCCGCCACCCCCGCCCGCTTTACGCCCCGGCCGCCTCGTGAGCGACGCGTGTATTCGAAGCGCCGATATTTCAGCGCGCCGTTTCTTCGGCTGCTGCATTTATCTCGTATAGTGCCCGCTCCCTCTCCGGAAAGAGGCAGGGCGGGGCGGGGCGGGGCGGAGCGGGGCTGCACTTGAGTCCTGCAGCGGGCCGCGGCTGTTTTTAGGACCGGCGGCAGACAATCTCTTTTGGACATGAAGCACGTCTGGGGCGGAACAGCGCGGGGAGGCTGCCGTCCTGGAATCCTCCCCGCTGCTTCCGCAGCCATGGCCGCCGGCGGGGCGATTCGAAACGTGGAGCTCTTCGCGGGGGCTTGCGCGTGTTGGTGGTGGCCGATTTACATTTGAGATGCGCTCAGCAGCCTCGCCGCGCCCCGCTAGTTTAGGTGAGACTTTGCGTGGAGCAAGTCGAGCAAGTTGTCGGGGCGTCTCGCCAAAGCGCCTCGCCTGGCCCAGGCCTGGCAGTGCCCAGAGCGGCCCTGGGCGGTGCAGCGGCGAAACTTTGGCGAGAATAAAGATCCTGGCAGCGCCGCCGTGCTGCCGCCGTGCTGCTGCCGTGCCGTCGTGGAGGCCCGGTCGCCGGCCTGCCCGTCCTCGCCGCTGCTCCGCGGCTCCATAATTCTGGGGCTCTTTGTCCACTTGCACTTGCTAATGGACGCGCTTGTCCGCCGCAGCCGCGCCGCCTCCCTCGAGTCCCTCTCGGTCTTGCCGCCGCGTTATGGATTTTCGTTATTACCTTGATGTGCGAATTATGCCGCCAGGAGGGCCTCGAGTGGAGAGTGCGGCGTGCAGGTAATGTCCGCCGGCCCGCCCGGTCTAGCCCGGTCTCCCCAAAGCCGGCCCTCGCGCATTAGGCGAGTTTGGCGCCGCATTCAGTCGCGGTCCGCCCCGAGGCCCTCGTTTGAGGAGCCCGCCGCCACACCCCATACCCGTCCCCGGCGGCCGCTGCCCGGGGCGTGACTGAGTCTGTAGGTTTCCCTGCCGCGGGGCCGAGGCGGTGCCGAGGCGGTGCCGAGGCGGGGACGCCGCCCTGGGGTTGGCGTGGCGTGGACGCGGCCGGCACTTACGCCCGTTTTACCGCCGTCGGTTTGCAACGCTTCGACGTCGACGTCCTGGCTGGCAGCGGGTTGTGGGTCCCGGCCCTGACCGGCGCCGCGTCGAGGCCCTGCGTCGTGGCTGCGGTACAGGTGCGCGAGGCTGGCTGCCTTGACGCTGTTGGCTGCTGTTGGCAGTGCACTCGCCGCGATAAACGATGTATTCCTCTGGTCGGAGAGGAGCGACGCAGACAAACCCCCTCGGGGCGAGCCGGGCGGGGCCGTCCTCCACGTGGCCATAAAGCGAGCTGTTAGCGCCGGCCGGCCGCTCCCTCCCTGTCCACTCAGGCCCTCTCTCTCTCAAGGCTCCGAGCACCACCACCCCAAGCACTCGCCGCGCCGCGACACATTCAATTTCCTTGCGGCCGGCTGTAATTTCAAGTGCGGAAACCGCGCCAAACCAAAACATCACTTCTCTGTGTATTATCTTTGGGCATTTCTTTGGTAGGGTCCGCTCATTTGGTGCCCGCCGGGAATCGCGCGCTCGACCGAAGAATGCGCGAGACTGACAAGCATTTCCAATTAAAGGGCTTTGCGGCCAATCGCGGCGCGTTACGTCACGAGACGTTACGAAGGACCGCCGAGACGGAGAGGGCGCGGCGAGGGCGGAAGCAGGAAGGAAGCGACAAAGGGAGGAATGCGGGGGAGGGAGGACGGGCGCGGGGGAGGCAAAGGCAGGGACGGACGGAGGGAGGAAGTGACAAAAGTTAGTCGGCCATTCGTGCTTTTGTGTCGTCTGAGGGAGACACTGGGCTGGCATGCCGCGGGGATATTGAGCCATTCAGTTCGCGTGGCGCGGCGGGCGGGGCGGGGCGGGGCGGGGCGGGGCGGGGCGGGGCGGGGCGGGGCGGGGCGGGGCGGCCTTTGGCAACCCGGTAATCGTTCCGCGTGTCGGCGCGGATTGATTGGCTGAGTGGTCGCGCAAGGAGGCTCTTTCCGTGAGAAGTCGACCGAATCGAGGAGCACATTCTTTTTTTTTGGCGCACGGCCTCCTTGTTACCTTGTTTTTGTTTGACTAAAGCGGCCCGGGTGGAAGAGAAAAGAAAGTGTACGCAAATTTCTTTCTTTCTTTCCTACTCTAAATGGGGGAAATTTACCTCGAAAAAATAATCACGAACTCATGTTAAAATTGTTTGTTTTGTGTTTCTGCGGAAAAACATTTTGGGGTCGCGGCTTGGTCCTTGGGATCGCCTAGGGTCGCCAGACCCCAAATTAAGAACACCGTCCGGAGACAAGTTTATAAGGTTTGGCTGTGGGGCCGTGCAAATGTTTGGCAGCCATTTTTGGGTCGCGGGCCGAATAAGGTTGGAAACCGCTGGCATAGCGTTAAATTCTCTGATACATGCTTGATATATTTAGAGATTACCCAAATGCAGAGCAACTGCTGCTGGGATCTCGGAGGGACTTCATACTCCTTTGGTACTTCAGAGGGATCTCAGTATGGAAGGGACTTCTTTGGGATCTCGGATTTGTCTCGAACTCCCTAATTTGTCCCTGGGATAAAAAATGGTATCTAAAAGGGGCCATTGTGGAACTTCCACTTCTGTTAGGGACAACGAAAACAACATGAAGCCCCTCCTGCCGATGAGCCCCCCCCCCACCCCGCGTTCTGTGGTGTATCAACGCCAAGCCTGCTGGTGTATACTTTCGGCTCCTCCAAGCTCCCTCGCCAGAGAATTAGGAGTCCCACGCCCGGACCGCAGTGGTGCGGCTTTGCAATGAAGCACATCCGCAGTCACACACACACGCACGCGCGCGCACACACACACACACACACACAGAGGCACGCACGCAGGCCTCACGCACAAACTCCAAAAGGAAAGTCTATCCCCCTCTCACCGCAGAGCGTGGCCCCACATTTCGAGTACCCTCTGTGGGCAAGCCATGGGCAAAGCAATGCCGCTGCTGTCGGCGAGCTGTCACCACACGCGGGCCTTGCCCTTATCTGCCGGACCGCAGGGCACCGCAGGGCCCGGCCGCTTTCATTAATCAGCTTGGAGTTCCTTATCCCCGTGTTCGATTCGTCGCCGCCCTGGCCGTCCGAGGACGTCCTTCAGGACAATAGGGCGGAGCGCGCGGCCGACACGTCGTATCGCACATTCCAGCCAAAACCCACTTCTCCCACTGTCGTGTGTGTGTGTGTGTGTGTGTGTGTGTGTGTTTGTGTTTGGGCACGACTCCCAATACCGCACAAACACGCGAGGATATACAATGCGATCTCTTCGACACACTGTCAGAATGAAACCGTCAAGATGACAGTAAGAACGATCTCTCATTTTTACAGTGGTGGCTCCGTCTGAGTGGTAAGCTTGAGATCCATCTTTGCAGTGTATAGTAAAGATCCCCCATCGTTACTGCTGATGGCATTGAGCGTGTCGCAAAAATTGAAACGCGCCTGCGCCTCTTTCATCCCGTCTCAGCCTTTTCCGTGCTCCAAGATGTGCCGCGTCGCTGGCGAGTATTCGTATGGCGCCTTCCCCCGCCAGGAGGCAGCTGCCGGGCCCGCCGTGTGTGACTGTGTGAGCGCGCCGCGCCCCAACGCGCGTGTCATCCTGGACGTTTATTTGTCAGCTGTTTTTTCTCCCTCCCCCTCTTCCTCTTGCTCGCGTTTTTCCCCGTTTCCCGGTTGGACCCCGCGGGGTGCAATATCCCGTGAGCTTGTCTGTGCGCGGGTGCGCTGCTGACAGCGGTCCATCACGCGGACCGGGCCTCTGCAACGGGATCGTCGCTCTGCCTCTCTCGCACCCGTGCGGAACGCAGCAGGAGCAAGCAGGAGCGAGACACAGGCAGAGCGGTGTTCCGAATCGCTCCGTTGAGACGGCAGGACTGCGGCAGCACCGCCCTATGCACGCCCTGCAAGTGTCACTGTATTGAATTTCGCAGTCTGTGCACTCTGTGTGTGTGTGTGTGTGTCCTGCGACGCCTCGGCCGACACCTGCCACACGCGAGGTCCTCGATGACGCCTAGCATGCCGCGCGCCGCCCGCCCCCCTGCACCGCGACAGGTGTGTGCAAGCATAGTGTGTGTATTATCGAATCACCTGTGTTTGCGTGTGTGTGTGTGCAGCGAAGCGTGTGTGTTGGCGCGCGTGTTTGCGGCTGTGTTGTGTGCGCGGTCGGCCGCCTCACCGCTGAATAGACACGAAACAACTTTTCCGCATACAAAACTCGGCGCACGCCTCGAGACCGGAGCTGTATGGCGTGGATGGGCGGCGGGGCTCTGCGGCACCGACTGCGAAAGAGACGCTCAAAGCCGCTCGCAAATCCCGTGCCTCGCCCGAGTCGCTCGGCTCGACCCCAGCGCGCCGGCGGGCCGCCAGGGCCAGCGCCCGACGGCCACGGGGTAGGCAACCCGCACGCGGCGGCGCGCGGCGGGCCGGCCCGCGCTGCAGGAGGCCGTGCTTGTGGTGGTCGCCGCTTGGCAGAGTATCGGAACAATGCTGCCTGCCGGCCCGGCGCGCCACTTTGGGGACACAGTAGGATCGGTATGGCGGGAGAATGTCCAGCCTGTGTGCTTTGAGGGGCGGGGGCAGTAAGTAGATGAGCTGAGCCGCGCCGCGGCGCTGCTTCGTCCGTCGGCCCCGTCCGCCCTGTCGACGTCCCGATAACCTCTTTCAGTCGTCACGGTGGACCATTACGCCACTTACCGGAATCGTCCATTTCGGACCGCCACCGACCGGCGGGCAAAAATAAATAAAAAGCAAATGAAAAGCGCGTTCCCTCCCTGCCATGCCTGCCGGGCCATCCAGGACGGGGAATGAAAAAGGGAAAAACTTATTTACGAAGTGAGAGCTGCATTGGAACTGCGATAGCAATTATTCATGTGAAAAATAAAGGCAAAAAAAATACCGAAATCCAGGCGGAAGAGATAAAGCCACGCCCCCTGCAGGGCCTACAGTGAGTGGCGGCGGGGCCAGGCGGGGCCAGCCTGGGCCGGCCGAGCCCGGCCGACGTCGGGATGAGGAAAAGTGGTGAAGCAATGAAATGCATTCTTGGGGCAGCCACGCTGGCCAGGCCAGCCTCTCGGCCGATCTAACCGGATTGCCGCAAGCACCCGGACACTTTGACGGCGAGCTACAGCCCTCCCCCTGGCCCCTGCCCCCGGGCCACCAACTCGGGTCATAAAACGTGTCGGGCGAGGCGGCAGGCGGCCGGCCCCGCGCATCCAACGGGCTCGTCCCGCGCGGAGTTGGCAGGAATGGACCAGCGCGGCCTGGAGGCCCGGCGGCCCGGCTAGCCAGCGTCGCCAACTACTTGGGCCCGGATTGGATAATCTGCTCGACACGCTGTGTGAGAGATAGGGCGCACCGATCGGGTGTTTGCTGCTAGTTCGGGCCTCTGTGGCGGTTGAGTCGGCGACGTGGACTGGCAGACCAACTCAAGCAGTGGGGACCAGTACCTGCAAACTTTGGCGGAGCTTAGTGTTTATCTGTTGAGAAAGTAGCCAATTCAGTAGCCATCCGACTAAAATGTAAAAAAAATTCAAATTAAAGTCGAAAATTCCCGTATTGTGTGTTATGCTCCAAATCTATGATTTTTGTCGTTTTTTTTGCAGTGTGTACTACTTTGCATATTCCACGCACGGCTCGGCGTGGCCTGCTCCTTCGCCCCTGCAACCCCAGACCTATCAGCACCTTGTACTTGCACCCCACAGGGCTCGCCTGCCTCCCCTGCCTCCCTGTCACGCAGCTCTACCCGAAAATAATGCGGTCCCTCTGGGACACTTTAGCAGGCGCGATGCGCGGCACAGTTTGTCAACATTCAATTGTGTCCCCTCCGCCCCCCTCCCCTCCCGGAGCCATCTCCTCTTCCGGCGGCCCGCGCCACGCCACCGCGCTCCGGGGCCCTTCGGCGACTCGTCCCGCGGCGACGTCCCCGGATTTGCTGCACGTCGACTCCATGTCAACCCGGAGCGCGCTGCGTTGCAAGCGATTTTGAATAAATCGACGAATAGGAAAACGATTTCCGGGCCTGCCTCGACGTGTCGCGGTCCTATACTACTTGGATTTACGGAAACTTTCACGCTTCTCTCTTCACTTTTTTTTTTCCGTCAGCCCCTATGTGTGTGACGAGCTTGAATTTGAGGCGTTGCCTGTCCCACGCAGGTCGAGATAAGGCATGTTCTCGAAAAGTGAGTTTTAAAACAGGATTAATATTCCGGCCTAAGATCGTACTGCTGCTAAGTGATCGATCGGTGGATGGTCTAGGCTGTGCGCTGCGGTCCTGACACTAAATCTGCCCCAGCCGGAATCGCTCACGTCGCCACGGCTCACCGTCGAGTCCGTCCACCCCACCACCACTCCCCGTGTGGTCAGTAGCAATCCAATCGGACACATATTCACGCTGACCTTAATTTGAAGCGCGTTCAATATTTCGGCTTCAGCCCCGCTTGCCCATCCCAGTGGGTGCGTTCTGCGGCGCTAAATGGGAATTTATTGCCAGCAGGGTAGTGATGACACCCTCCCCTAGGGCTGTCAGGGACACCCCGCCGAGTAGGCCGCGCCACCCATAGGGCCGGGCTGGCGGGGCTGGCAGGGCTGGCGGGGCTGGCGGGGCTGGCGGGGCTGGCGGGGCTGGCGGGGCGTGGCGGGGCCACGGCATACATCACCGTTATACCCTCGTGGGGCGTCTCTCTCTCTCTCTCTCTCTCTCTCTCTCTCTCTCTCTCTCTCTCTCTCTCTCTCTCTCTCTCTCTCTCTCTCTCTCTCTCTCTCTCTCTCTCTCTCTCTCTCTCTCTCTCTCTCTCTCTCTCTCTCTCTCCAGCACACCCTCGCCACCCACCGGCCACTTCGCCGACTGTTGTCTGTTGCCTTTTTGCAAATGCGCCGGCATGGCACGCACGCATATTTTTGCCGTGCATATACCCCCTCCCCCCCGCGCGTCAGAGAAGCTGAGCTGGCCTACCGGGCCAGGTGACAAAAAGGCCATTGTGCGCTGCGTCCCAGCACACCGGGGTTCAAATACCAGCCTTTCTCACTTTTTTTGTCCCACGGGGTGGCGCTTTAGGCATGTTTGGGGGTGCACGTTGCCCTGTGGGATGTGATGCGCCTCGGTCTGATTATCGGCGGTCCACTGGAGGGGCTGGCTGGCTGCTCAGGCTGTCCGGGCTGGCACGGGAACCTGCAGGAATCACGCTACTTTGGCAGGGCAGCCAGCCAGAGGGAGGAACGAGGAGTTGAACGTGTGATTGAGCACTCCTGGAGCAGCGCAAGAAGGGCGTCCCTGCGTCCGCCCCGGCGCACTGTCAACGAGGGCAGCTCGACGAGAGAGAGAGCGAGAATGAAAAAAAAAACATCGGGAAGATGCTTAGGCCCGCGTGAATGGAAAGGGAGCAAAGAAAAAAAAATAGAGATCGGCTCGGGGATCTTTTCTGCCCGCTTTTTCGCACAAAGAATGACCCCGCGCGTCGCTGCGATTGCACACCGTGTCAAGCGCGGGAATCTTTGAATGAAAAAAAAATGGCGGACGAATTAATTCTTAATTCAAATCGCTGCTTCTCTCCGCCTCCCCACGGACCACTTGTTCGTCGAGCCGGGCCCCGCAGCCCCGCCGTGTGTCGGCAGTCTGCCCCATCATTAATAGCTCCCATGGTAATGACACTGGGGCGATCTTGCATGCACTTGACTGGCTTTGCCGTGATTGCATCCTTCTCCCTTCCTCAGCCATCCTCTCCCTTCCTCTCCCCGCCAGCCGCTGCCCTCCTCCCTCGCGCAGTCATACTTCCTTCCGGCCCCGCCCCGCCCCGCCCCGCCCCGCCCCGCCCCGCCCCGCCCCGCCCCGCCCCGCCGCGCCCCGCTCCGCCCCGCCCAGGCTCGGTACATCCATTATTTTCTCCCGCTCCTTTCTTTACCGCGGAGAGGAGATTAATAGTATCGGAATTCAAGACCGAATCGCCTCGCCCGGCCGAGGCCGACCCGGGGTCGGGAGGAGGGGCCCAGGGCCATTACATGTGTTGCCTGATATTGCGACCAGGCCGTTCGTGTGACGACGACGCAGCGCTCTTCGATTCGGCTCCCTTCGCATTCTGTGTGTGTATGTGGGGGGGGGGGCTGCTCTTTTCCGTCCCATTAGCCTAGACGCCCGATACTGCATGGCTTTTTGCAGCGGCGAGCAGGTAGTATCCCTTCCTTCCGATAAATCGGACCGGGCGACGACGCGCCGACGATTCCCGGAGAGGAAATAACGGTGGTGGGGAGGAGGATCGCGAATAGAGGATCGCGGATGCAGAACGCGGACGCAGAACTGGTGAACGAAAAACGCACGTAGAAGCATCGAATTCATCTTACAGCCAACAAAGCTGATGTGAGCGGTGCTGCTATCTGAACTGTGCTGGCCGAAATCGTTGAGGCATCGGTTCTCATCGGTGGGGACAGGGGGTCAAATCCCCACATTCCCCATCTTTTTCCGACTGGCTAACCCAGGGGGCAGGGGGCCAGTGCGAGGCCAACATCGCAGAGGCATCTGATCTGCACCAGACCATCGAGTCCCAGGTTCAACTTCCAACATTTATTATTTTTCACTGCCTCCCCCAGTGTGCTTCAACTCCACATCAATGCGCGTAGACCATCATGTGCCGCGGTGGCTGGAGGTGTAGACGCGTCTGATCCTCGGTATGAGGATCGGCGGTTCAAATCTTATTACACCACAACTTTTTTCTCTGACCGCTGCTCATTGTCGCGTCAAGAACCCGCTTCAATCGGCGGCAGACATGAGCCGTGGTGGCTGAGGGCGTTAAAGCGTCTGACCCCGACGGAAAGGTTCGGGGATCGAATCCCCAAAACTCGTTTCATTTTTCGACTGGCTTCCTCCCACTGCGACTCAAACCCGTCCTCCAACACTCGGCAGACGTGCAAGTCAGGGTGGTGTAGTGGTCTAGGCTCAATCCAGGCCATTACACCCGGGTGTCTAAAAAGCAGTCCGCTTCGGCGGATTGGCCTCGGCACTGGTTCGATCCCCGATCGAGCCAGCCACTCGAGATTGGTCGCGAGTGGGTCCATTCCGATTCGTCGGATGGAGTTGATAAGTCCTTTGAAGCTGGCCCACTGACTGCATGTTCGGGTCTGGGAGCGCCGGACAGCGGGTGTACCATTTGGGTACCGACCAGCCTGCGCAAACAAAAGCTCCCAAAACTACTCTCTCTCTTTCTTTCTTTCTCTGTCTCTCTATCGTCTCTGCCTTACTCTACTCTGCCCATGTTGGGCCGTGTCGGCGGCTCGGGTCCTACTGGGTCCCCCGGCGTACGATATCGAAGTCGCTGGATCGGATTAACCCCAGTTACCTGATAGCACCGGTTCCCATCCCGAACACCGAAGTAAAGCAGGAGGCCTCCCCATTAAGACTGGGGAGGGGGTGTAGAGTACCATTTTTGTAAATTTATTTTTAGTTAAACACGATCGCCATCGCCTGGGTTGCTACCGTCTGCCTGGCCCAGACACAGCCGGCGCTGGGATAGGGTTGCCGCCCGGTTTGTTTGCGCTGCCCGTGCCAGACACGGCCGCTGCAGCACACTGCATCCAGCCAGCCTGTCAGGCGGACGGGCGGCCTGCTGCCGGCCCTTCAGCGCCAGCGCGAGATTCCGCTTCGCGAACAGCGTTCCGCGAAAACGCACACACACTCACATCGTTTGTCACTCTGCGCGAAATGCCTTGCCTGTCTGCCGGCCTGTCTGTCCGCCTGCCCGAGGATGTTTGCGCGCGAGATTGATGCGGTGTCGCAGTCGATGGAATGCCGAGGAAAATGAATAGGAATGGCTGCGGGATGCGCCATGCGTCGCCGAGGTGCGCGGGGCGGGGCGAGGCGGGGCGGGGCGGCGCCACCGAACGCGCCTTTGATTCCGCCGCGAGTCGTCTGCGGAGCACAGCAAGCAGACGGTGTTTGTTTGAGTCTCGCCGCGCGGCACGACGACGTGCAACGCCTTGTTGCCCCTCGCGTGCATGCACCGTGAAGACATCAAACTGAAAACAGTCGAAATGCTGCAAAGCTAAAAAAAAAAGAAGAAAAAAAAAAAAGAAATCTTGATTTTGTCTTATGGGGTGCATCCACAAAAATTATTTCAAGCGTTTTTTTTTTTAAATATTTTTTTTTTCTTGTCCGCTTGAATGTGCCGAATGGTACCGACCGACACGGAATGGATGGTCGCGCCCCGACATTCGTCGTCGACAGGCCATTGCGTTGGCCTGTGCGGGGACCCGGGCTGGTCATTGTGGGCCGCCAGATAAATAAGGCAAGGACATATTGCCCGGCCGAAACCAATTAGTTGGCCCAAGGGGCTCGGGGGCGTCGGCCGCGTGGGGACCGCGTCGCGATGAGGCCCCATCGACACCCCACGAGGGGTCGGGGCAGCCTTGGGGTGCAGGCGTTCGGCCTTGGGTGTGGCGTGACGACATGCGTGCCCGATGACGTCACACGAGCTTGGACTGTGTGACTCCACAGTAAAAATTATCTTTTCTCTTGGGATATATATTTTTCGATACCTCCCCTCTGGAACTCCCCTTCGCGAACGCTACTCCGACCCTCGCAGCAGCGTATCGAGTTTCACGCTACCGATTGGCCCTCCAAGGTCCTCTCTGATTGAAATTTCATTTTCCGCTAATAGACCGACCGGAGTGAGGCGTGGCGGGGCGGGGCGGGACACGCGTATCGAAGGGGAGCACAGTCAAAATAAGGGTGTGCGCCGCGCCACGGGGCAGTGGCTGTCATCTTGTTGCCGTTGTTAGCCGCCTCCAAGACGACGGCGGAAAATTGAGGCTCGGCAACCGGGCCAAGGCGGCCGGGGCGGCCCAGTGGGCCGGAAGAGCTGCCGCCGTGCCGTCCACAAATTGATAAGAAAATCCCTGCTGGCTCGCTGGACCTTCTGCCGCACCAGGGGGATCCGGCTTGTAAAATCGGGTCCGGGGGGGGGGAGGAGGAGGAGGAGGAGGAAGAGGGTCAGCGGCATGAATGGAGCCGTGCAAAAAGAAATCGGCTTCCATTGGGCCGGCCCGGTGGCGGTTCGCCGCCCCGCCGCGGCACGGCAGCGCAGGGCGGGGTGAGTCCCCGGCGATGGTGTTGTCAGTGAATATCCTCTGGTGGCGAGACGCGATCATCGTCCAGGTTAATGGCACGGCCCGCAATCGGATACGGCGGCCATTAAACACCTCCCCTCCGCCACGTCCCCTCGTCTACCCACCCTCGGCCCGCCGGCCGCAAGAACAGATGCGTCAGGTGCGTAATTCCTCCGTGGAGAGAGTGGCCCTCCCCTCCCCTCCCCTCCCCTCCCCCCGGAGTGTAATCATTACACGTACTCTGTGGCGGCCCGCTGTCTTCCCGCTCCCGTTAGTGGTCGGTAGTGCAGCCATTCCCCTCCCCCCCTCCTCCCTAACGGGCCCGCCTCATGTGCAGGTGCCGGCAGAACAGCGACGCCGCCGGAGTGGGATGAAGTTGGCCGGCCGGGCCCTGCGCGAGGCTAGCTTCTCAACCCCTCCGCGATTAGCCCCGAGTGGGCATGGCCGGTTGCATCTCCGGCTTTCAGGCACCCCAACCATCCACAGTCTGTCTGTCTGTCCGTCCGTCCGTCCGTCCGTCCGTCCGTCCGTCCTTCTGGTTTTTGTGTGCGCCCGCGGTCCGTTCCGTTTCCCTGCCGTCCGCACCTCACCCGGCCTGCCTTGCTTCGCCAGCAGCGCGAGGCGCGAGGACCACGGCCGTAATTAATTGCTCATAATTCTGTTGAAATGTTGGCGCTCCCTTCCTCTCTGCAGGACTGCAGGGCCGTGGCCACCGTGTCTACACTGCGCCATTGCGTGCCATTTACCCGGCCCTTATCACGGCCCAAATAGTTGGCAGCGCTGGCCTCTGAATCGGGCGCCGCCGCCGCCGCCGTGGCCAGCGGCTCAGCGCGGGGCTCTAGCCGCAATCAGTGGCGGAGTGAATACCGCGGCGGGGAGGGGGAACGGCCGAGGCAGCGGCGATACCTCGACGGCCATTGTTCCTTTTGTTGGGCCTCCCACGCAAGTAGGTGTACAGCGGCAGCACCCCGCCGCAGGGCAGCCTCTCCGAGGAGAGGGGCTGGTGATCAACCACGCGGCTGCCGGCCCCGCCGGGCTGCTCGACCACAATGGCTGGTCGCCGATTGCTCGCTCCTTGCGAACGAGGAGCGGGAACACGCGGAGGCCGTGATGAGGGAATTCCAATCCCTCGCCGCCCGAGATATTTGAATTGGATTCTTCTTTTCCCTTTCGGGCGCGCGACGGGGCGGAGCGCCTGTCGGGCAGGCCGGCCCGCCGTGCTGCCGCGCGGCCGCGTTGCCTACCTCGCCGCCGTGAGGCGCGCCAGCGCGGGCTTCGACCGGCCGCGCGTTGTGTTCGTTGGGGGGGGGGGGGGGGCTTGCCCCGACGAGAGCCGCGCATTACCGGATCGGACTCGGGAGGAAGGGGCCCTCTGTGTGCCTGGGAGTGTGTTTGCACGGATTTCAATTCCAGCCTTGCATTGTTTCGCAACTTCACACATAGTATCGCGCGTTTGTGAGTGCTCTCCGCCGCACCCCCTCCCCTCACACAGACACGCGCGCTCGCAGGGCCGAGCTCGAGAGGAACCGCACACACCTCATAATCTGCATGGCCTCGGGCGCGGCCTGCAACGCGTGTCTGCTCGCGGTGCTCGTCCCGACGGGGGCCTTGTCCTCGCGCGGCACGCGGCGTGTGCGGTGTGGCTTTTAAGAGGCCTTTATCACGCCATTCCGCGGCACGGCCTCGCCGACACGGCCTCCTGGACCGCCGCCCCCACCCCCGGCTCATTTAAATGACTTTCACTGTTCTGCTGCCCCCGCCCCCCTGTCACAGAGCGACCCTCCACGGCGTGCAATCCACTCCAGGGCGCCCCCCCCCCCCTCGCCCTTCCTGTGTGCGCACGCCCAAACTTTTGCTGTGGTCTCGTGCCGCCAAAATAAAAATTCCAGAGTTTATTTCGTTAGTGTTTTTGTTTGCATGTTTGAATTGGAGTCGGCTGGTCTGGCGGTGTTTGTATCCACGCCCCGCGGGGCCCCAGTGGGGGCAGAGGGTGGTGGCGGGGTTGCAGGCAGAGCGGCATCATCCAAATACTTACTCTGGCCCGCGCGAGGCGGGGCGTGGCGGGGCGAGGCGGCTGCCTGCGAAAAGTTTGCTCCCATTAGGGGACGGGGATGGCGCACGGGTTCATCGCGAACACTCTCCGGGTACTGCACGGCGAGCACGGCGAGGCGGAGCTGGAGGCCACTTGCCGCCTATAACGAGCAGTTGATGGAAGCGGCCCGTTAAATTATGCAGATGAGCTCGTGTGTGTGTCGTGTGTGTCGGGCGCGCGCTCTCGGGACTGAAACGCCTCGAATAATCGGACGTCCGAATAGCGGCGGCTCTTCCTGGCTAGGTGGGTGGCCTGGACGGGGCGTAGAGTTCCATCTTTTTTCTCCAATTTCTAATTTAAATTTATCATTAGGGTCATATTGCTGAAAACGTGTGCGTCACCACATTCCGCGCCGCACCGCCGCACACGGGGAGCCCAAGGCCCCGCCGAGCGCCAAACACAGAGCGGGTAACGCGATGAGCAAGTTTGGACGAATTTCATTTGCAGGCAGGCCTGGCTGGGGCGGCATAGCGGCCGGAAAAACCGACGGCTGCGTAGCTCGTTAGGCCTAACTCGATATCGCTGAGCACCAAATGCAGCCAAATGAGGTTTGAATTAAGAATCGAGTTCGCCAGTTCGGCCGTACGCCCAGCCGGGCTGCTCGGATCCGATGAACGCGGTAAATTCAGGATTAAATAGGGCGGCCGGGGGGTGGGGGGGCTCTGGTCGGCGACGCGGCTCCGTCCCCCAGCAGTCGGACGCTGGAATTCTCCACGTCATCGTCATCAGGGACGTGCTTGCTCCCGGGAGCGGACGAAAGCGCGGAGGCTGTCGGGCGAGGTATTTGGGGCGCGGGCGGCGTGGGGAGGCCGTCGTCGTTAGAGGACAGCGGCGCGGCGCGTCAAACGCAGGCAGAGAATCTGTTGGCAACACTTGTTACTGGCGGCCGAGGCCCGGAGCGCCTGCAGCTAAGGACCCGCCGTTCGTTTTCGCGCCGCGGGCTGCAGCCACTGACCCCGTTCGGCCGTTCGGCGCAGAGCGGCGTGGTCGCGGTCTGGGTGTGCGGGACGCGCCCGGAGGTGCCGTGCAGTGGGGCCGTGGGGCCCGGCCGCCGGGGGGGCACCGGATGAGCTGCCTCGAGCGGACGGGATGTTGAACGATGGCTGTTGGCGGCGTTTGGCACAGTTGCCGAAACTTGGAGTCGCGGTGGAGGAGAAAAATCACCTGCGGGGTGAAGAGGGGGGGGGGGGCGACGACGCTGTGCCAGCCGGGCCTGGTACCCCCCCCCCCCCCCGGCGCAGCTCACAGGCTCTCTTTCCCGCTCTTTCGCCTTCCGCTCAATTTGTGCCGCGTCGCTAACGACTGCCAAATCCATTTTCCGGCTGCGACGTCGTCTCCGCCGCCGTCGTCGCCGTCCAACTGGACCACCAAGTCGGCGAGCAGCGCGCGGCATCGCGGTCCTTAATAAAAGCGAATGGAGTGTTTCCCTGGCCTGCATGCCGGCCGCCCCGCGGCTCGTAAAACTCTATGACGGAGGACAGCGGGCCGCGGCGGGTGGATGAAGTCGTTACTCGCGCAGCGGTGCCTGTCTCTCTCGCGCTGGCGGGCCGTCGCGTGGCGGTGCGAGAGAGACGGAGGGAGCCGAGGCTGGTCGCCAAGCAGGCGCGGCGGCACTGGGCGGCCTCGGGGGACGCAGCTGCGTGTCGATGGCTCAAATTAAAAGTGAACGGCATAACTGCCGCCCGCTCATAAGCGCCATCGGGGACCCCCTCGAATTAGAGCCATCGCCGAGGCGCTGCTCCGGGGCGTGCTGCTCCGGGCGCGCGGCGGCCGCCGACGTGACATGCCAGGGAATCGTCACGTTTTTGGTTAATCGTCTCGACGCGTGCTCTATGGACGAAATGGCTAAAAACAGCAGGCAAAAGATGTGAAAAAAAAAATTAAAAAAATAAGATAAAAAAAATAAATTATTTTTGTTGTGCAAAAAAAAAAAAAAAAAGGAATGGCGCATTGTTGTTCCTATGCGGGGTATTCCTGCGGTCTGATCCTCGGATATCCGTCACCTGGGTCGGCGTGTGGGCCCCAGCCTGAGCCAGCCCCAGAGGCCCCAGAGGGTGCCCTGCCCGGCCCTGCCCCATTAGCACCCCTCAGTGCATTCGAGGCCAACGCGTTAGGGGCGCAATGCGATGCATTCATCATGAAGCCATTGTCTTGAAATTATTAGACCGGTGTAAGGAGGGGCAGGGCAGTGCGAACTTGCGTTTCGGCTTTATCTTCTCCTACTCCTTGGCGAGACGACAGCATGTTGAACAACCGGCTTTCAATTTGCTGCTTTTTCCCCAACGAGAAGCAGCAGCAGGCAGCACCGCCTGCGCCGGGTCTTCAGTACCCTTCCTTTTTTATTCGAGTTTGGTTCCCGCGGGGTGTTGTAGTGTAGCGGCCGGGCTGAACCTGAACGGGCTGCACTTTACGGGCCGGTATACGACGCGGGGGGTTATCGTGCCGACCTGGCCTGCTCCCTGCTCCTCGGCGCAGGCCTGCTGGCAGCACGGCGGCCGGGACGACGGCGGTAGAGACACCCGCTGAACACGGCCGCGGACGGAGTGCTCCGCTGGGGTGGGCGGGGAGGATCTGCATGGCCGTGGCCGCGGACCCGCGAAGCCCGCGAACAGCGATAATGGATTAAAATAAATCAGCGGGGTAATGCGCGCGGACGTGGGGCTGTGTACGAACAGCCCGCGCTGTCTCTCTCGCACCCTCGGGGTGTCCCCACGGCGGGAGAGAGACAGCGCTCTCTCTCTCTCTCTCTCTCTCTCTCTCTCTCTCTCTCTCTCTCTCTCTCTCTCTCTCTCTCTCTCTCTCTCTCTCTCTCTCTCTCTCTCTCTCTCTCTCTCCCCCCACCCAGCAGGCCCCCCGCGGCGTGCGTGCAGCGGTGCAGCGTCCTGCCCTCCCCGGCCTGCCGGCCTGCCTTCCAGTTTTACAGAGTTAAATCTATCGAGCTCCCCGCCTTGTCCCCCACCCCACCACCGGAAGCGGCTCGCGCTTTCCGGCCCGGAATCACTCCGGCCAGCCCAGCCGGCGGCTCAGCGGGAAGGTTCGAAACTTCTTGGCCGCAGAAACGAGTTCCTGCTGCGGCCGGGGAGTTTTAAAACGGCGGCCCGCTCGCCATCATCTTACAAGCCGGCCGCCTTTACGAGCGGGCAGGATAGCGGCGCCGGTTTACATTGGGAGCAACGGAGAGAAAGGGAGAGAGGTGGTAAAGAGGCCGTAACTCGCCGCGACCGAAAGCCGACGAAGCCGAGGCGAAGCCGGTCGGGAAACGAAATGTACAACTTTCTTGGTGGGGAGGAGGGACAGCGAGGGGTGAGGGCCTACAGCCCTGGACTAGGCCGCCGCGCCCCCAGCAGCCCAGATGAATCTTTTGCTCCTTGTTTCGACTTGTGTGGTGCGGGCCGGGCAAACAGCGCGGCGGTGGCGCCGCGGCGGTCAAAAGACGAACTACTACCCCATGCACACAGCGCGCGGCCCGCCCACCCCGCCCGCCCCGCCCGGCCTCAATCGGCCTGAATGCCAAAGCAATTGCGCAGCGCTGCGCGGGGAACTTTACAAAAGCGGCGCTGCTCTGCGCTGCTCGTGTGATGATGCCGAGAAAGAGAGATACAAGACTGGCGGGGAGGGGAGGGGAGGGGAGGGGAGGGCTCCGCGAAGTACACGACAGAGGTTTGCTCGGCTCAGCGCTACACTGATCACTTCCGATTGCTGGGACTGGGATGGCCACTCGAGCGCCGCGGCCTGCCTGCCTCTGGAGTGGTCTGCGGTGCTCTGCGGTGCTCTGCACCCCACCGCACCGCTGCCTCTCCAAACGCCTCTCCAGACTCTCTATGGACGGCTCATACTTTTATACTGCGGGCGTGCGATTACTATCCAGGACACAAAGTGGCCGCTAAGTCGTCGGGATTACGGCCAGGCAAAGCGGCGGGCAGCGGCAGCGCGGTGGGGTCCCCGGGGATATTACATCCCGCAAGGTGGACTCGAGCATGTGCGCAAACAGTGTAGGGAGAAATGATTTTGAAACACGTTTTTGAGCCCCGTAGTCCACGGATCACCCTCGAATCCAACATGAGTGTTGAACTGCTCTACCGAGCAGCAATTCAATGGCCCTCGGAGTGTTCTATTCTCTGGTTCATTTTGAAAAAGCTCCCGGAGTGACTGCTATTCGCTTCCCTGCTTGAGGCACGATGCCCCGGCAATCACGACGCAGGAATGGATCATGAAGGATTTTACGCGCTCGTCTATGGCCCCTGCGACCTCTTCAGCGAGCGCTTCCGTCCAGCCATCTGGACACCTTATCATAACGCGTCCGAGGAGTCAGTGCGCTGGGCCGGCCGTCCAGCCCGGGCCGCGTTTACGACGTGCTAAAGGGACCCCCCGCCTGCCCCGCCACCGCACGGCCTGCCGCCTCCTCGCCCCGCCGTTTAAAATCCTTGCACTGCCCCGCGGCGCCCTGCAACAATGTATTGCCGGGGCGTCGCGGTCGCACGGCGTCGCCCATAACGCGATACATTCAAGTGTCTGTGAGGGGGAGGGGGAAAGCTACCTGGGTAAGGCAAGGTGTGCACAAAAAAAAAGTTCGATTATTTGGCAAAGTCCATATCTAAGATATGAGTGAAAATCGGTGGAAATTTTGTCCCACCAGAATTCGATATGTTGTTCCTGGTGTCGCATGGATCATTTTAAAACAGTACTATTTTAATTATTTTTTGTGCGATTTTTTTGGCGGAGTTTTATCTTGCTGTTTCCGCATCGCGGTGCTCTGTCAACTTTCCGTGGCCGAAAAATGGCCGCGGAGAGAGCGGCCTAATTCGCCGGCGACTCTTTTCCTCTTATCGGTGTCCCGCGGTTAATTCTTGTCCCCGCCTGCAGCAAGCATGGCAAGCAGCAAGCAGCACCAGCTCGTCAGGCCGGCGCACTGGAGGGCCTTTAAATAATTAATCTTTGTGGCGGCAAGAAACTCTGCCAGGCGTCCACGCAGCGTCCACGCAGCGTCCACACAGCGTCCACGCACGGCCGGTGCACTTTTTCATCCCCGTCTGCGTAGTGTTTGCGTGCGGGCCTGCCCCCTTCCGTGGCGTGGGTCGTGTCATTCGCGCGGCCTCGGCCTGCACACGGCGTGCCTCGGCCTGGGCTGCTCCAGGCCTCGTCCTCGTCATCGAGATGGCCATAATCCCCTCGGGACGAGCAATCAGTGCTTGTGTCTTGGAGCCGGCGAGCCGACCTCTAACGAAGCCCGTTGATGATGGAGTGCGCGGGGCGGGGCGGGGCGGGGCGGGGCGGGGCGGGGCGGGGCGGGGCGTTCAGTGGCCCGTGAGGCCGTGCACCCTTTCGCTGCTCACGGTCTGTCTCTCTCTCCGTCCCCCTCTCTCGCACTGCCTGCGTTTTTCTCGCGACTGCCGTCCCCAGCAGATGGGCCCCACCCCACCCGGCCGGTCCCCGCGATGAGTTATTTGTGAAAAAGGCAAGGGGCGTTTGGGAGGTGATGCGCACAAAGGGCGCCCCGGCCGCCATTCTCTTTTTCGTTTCATATCCAAGAATTGGTATTGTGCGCCGGCCTGGCTGGGCTGGGCTGTCTGCCCTGCCTGGTCCCGTATATCTCTGCTCTATCAAAGCACAGCGGTAGGAACCCCCCACCCCGCCCCGCCCCGCCCCGCCCCGCCCCGCCCCGCCCTGGTCACCATTGTTCCCGCCATGAACAAGGTTGCGTTCCGAAATTCCCGCTCTAGACTCTAGAGACTGTCCCGCCGCGCGACGCCAAGTAACAGGTCCGCTAGATAAAAGAGCGGCGGGGCATCAGTCATAAATTAATTCCCGCCTCGAGACGGAAAGCGACTAAAAAGGAGCCTTTGTGTGCTTTTTGAAAAATCAGCGCCCAGCTGGCTTGGCGTGGCGGGGCGTGCGAACTAGCCGCGGCGCCGGAAGACGACAGTGAAAAATGAATGAGGTGGCGCTTCGCTCCGCTTCGCCTGGCTTCCGGAGGGACGCCTTTGTGACGGCCCTCAGCCACTGGCACCGCGCCAACTGGGTTATCCCCGTCATTTTTGCGGCGTGCAGTAGCGTGGCGTGGGCAGCCTGGCGGCACGGCAAGGCGCCCCACCCCCTCCCCCAGACAAATTAAAATGTTTCTTAGTTTGCGTCGTAACTGCTCCAGGTGCACCCGCACTGCCTGCTGTGCCCGCCGGTGGGGTTGCTGACCAAGCAGATCGGCATGCCTCTGCACGAGCTGTACCCGTGCCGCCGCCCCGGGCCAGGCGGCTTCGGCTTCGGCGGCGCCGGGGACCGCGGCCGGCGTCGCCGCTCCTCGCTGCAGGCGCAGGCCCGCGCGCCGAGCGCCGTGGGGCCCGAGCGCCCCATCAAGCTGGGCGTGCGCGCGCAGGGCAGGATGCACCCCACGGACGGGTGAGTACCGCTCGGTGATCACTGCGCGCCAGCACGAGGAGCTCGGCGTCCACGACGATGCGCAGGGACATCGTGGAGCTGTCCGGCCGCGCTACCGAGAAGGGGCCCGGCGGCTTCCGGAGTCCGGCGCCAGGGTCGCGGCCCACCACCGCCAGCGCCCCCCGGCCGGACAGCAGGGGTAAGCCAACGCCTCGGTCTTGTTATCCCGGCCGTCGCTGACCGCTGTCCGTTCAGGCCGCGCGGAACGGCCTGTGGTGGACGTGGACAACGCGGAGGACGCGGAGATGGCGGGCAGTGAGCAGCAGCAGGTGGCCGAGGCAGGTAATGCGTGGATTGGCACTGGCCGCGGCTGCGTGCACTGCGTGGCTCAGCTGGTTGTGTAACGCGAACTGTAGCAGAGACCGAGCCTGCGCTGGAGGGAGCGGACCACGTTCAACTGAAGGGGGAGGTGCCCGCGGTGAGTATCATAGGGGAAAACAACTCGCCAAAAATATGTACACCAAAAAATTTAAATTTAAAAAAAAATTCAAAAATTAAAAAAACAGTGTGCTTTAAAGCCACAGCAATGCGCATTAACCATCATGTGCCGTGGTGGCTGGCGAGGTTCAAAGACTAAGAAAACTTCTCGCACCAGACCCCGCCCAGTCCCACCACCTCTGCCGTGCGCCGCTCGCGCTCCCCGAGCCGCGTGTCGCCGGACAGGGGGTCGACGAGGAGGCAGCGAAGCCCGGACCACTCGCCGGTCGGCGTGGACGGCGAGGAGGCGGGCCGCCGCCGCAGCCCCAGCACCACGCTCGACCCCATGGCGCCCCTCGACGCCAAGGAGTCTGCCAGGTTCCGCCTGAGCCTGGCGTGCCAGGTGGAGGCTCCCAGGGACAGCACGGCCACGGAGGCCGCCGACCCAAGATTCCGCCTGAGCTTGGCCTGCCCCGTGGCGGCGCCCAGCATGCAGACCACTAGCGACGCCGTCGACGAGGCCGTGGCCGTTCAGGGGGGTGACTTCCGCCTCAGCTTCGCGTGCGCCGTCGACGCGCCCCGGCCCAGCCTGCAACCCGACGGCGCTGCTGTGGAGGAAGCGGGGCAGACGAACCAGGGCGTCCTGGCCACCGACGTTGACCTCGCAGGCGTCACCGCCAACGTCGCTGTCGACGGTAGCCGCCGGCGAACATAATCACTCGCAAACTTAAGACGCTGCCAGGAGTAAAGAACAAACTTTTCTCCCTTGCCTCCAGCTCACCGCCCTGCTGAAGACGACGACGGCGTTCGCGATGCCGCGGCCTCTGGTGTCGGCGGGCAGGGGTCGCCGTCGTGCCGCTCCAGCGGCAACGTGGCCGCCAAGGCAGCCGCGGAAGGAGGCAACGCACCCGTGAAGATCGGACCAGTCTTTGCGGCCCCCACTCCGTCGAGCAATGTTTAACCCTCCGTCTCGTGACAGGGCGGGGCGCGGCAGACGAGGAACGCGGGGGCCAAGACCATGTCCGCGCCGCCCAGCACCACGTCCTTTAGCAGGCGCCTGCAAGGTAGGCCGCCTCTCGGCCACCGCGGCACGTTGCGCTGCCCGAGGCCACGGCGGCACCGACCGTTCAGTGTTGCCACAAGTACCCGGTGTCGATGTTGCCAAGCTCAGAATGTCTACCAGAACTTGAACTTGAGCTTCTGATATTGCCTGCAGGGGAAACGTTTGCTTACTTAGGTTGCAACGCTGGGCCTATTCGAGAGGCAGGGTCACGCGTCCTCATTTGAAAACGTTTAGTGAGGATTTTAAGGACCCGGCCTGCCCGGGCGGTGTACTCCACGCTTCTCTTCCAGCCACTTCACTCAAAGTTCCCCTCCGCGCCGCTCCATCCGGCCGAAACACTAATCTCGCTGATTGGCCGCCCTGACTGACAGGCGAAGCCGCGGGGGCGGCGGGGGCGGCGGCGGCGGGGGCCTGGGCCGCGGGGCTGAGCGGCAAGGCGTCGCCGGCGTGCCGCAGCAGCGCCAGCCTCGTGGCCGCGGCCAAGGCGTCCAAGACCGCCGCGGAGGACGGCCGGCGGCTGTCCACCAAGCCGGAGGCGGACTCCGAGCACGCCGACACGCAGTAGTGGCAGTGGACCGCCCGACAGGTGGACGCCCCGCGCGCCGGACGGACAGATGAGCTCCGCGCCAAGAATGGGAGAAAAATGTTGTCGTCGATGGTATCTTTTCTATTGGGGAGGCGAACGGTCCAGCAGAGCGGCTCTCTGTTTACTGCCGCAGACCCGCCCTGGATGACTCGCTACGGGAAGGGGGGAAGGGGAAGGGCGTCGCGGCAATCAATCCAGGCCGGTCGGTGAAATGTCAGGCGGGCCATCTGATTGCGGCCTGACATATCGGCCCCGAGGCCGCAGGGCCGCCGCGAAGCCCCCGGTGGGGCGGCCGGCAGCTCGTCAGGCAGGCCCCCGCGGAGCCCGCGAGTGAATGGGGGCGCCGGCCCGGACTTTGATTAATCGCTGGCCGGGCCGTGGCCTACCCGGGGGAAAGAAGCCCGAGCAAACTTCTTAATAAATATGGCATCGACCGACCGACCGACCGACCGAGCGAGCAACGGGGTGTCTCATCCGATTTCTTCCGCGCTCTTCCGCCCCGCCGCTGCCACGTGGCTTCGATTCGTCCGTGTCAATTATGCCCCAATAGGGCGATCGGGGTGGATGTGAGGCGCGAGGGAAGAAAGAAGGTGGAACAAGTTTCGGAGTGGTGGCCGCGCGCGCGGTGGACGAACGCCGAGGGGTGTGCTGACCTGCAGCGAGTCGGTGTAGAATGAGTGGCCTACCCTCGGCGCTGCAGGCGTGCACCGTGGATCACCATGGGCAGCGGGCTGCGGCGCCTATCAATAATTATGGAAATCTCGAGAAGACTAACAAAAACTTTGCTCCATACCAGTGCTTTTATGTCTCTAAAAAAATTAGACCAGTCACATCAAAATTGTACGTATTGCTGTGCTTTTACGTATCCAGCCTTTCAAAGACTCCTCTTTGACGGCAACAACTCATATCTCACGGTGGTCGTGAGCGTACGGGCGTCGAACTCAAAGCGCGGAGAACCCGGGTTCAACACCTACTACAGTTGTCATTTTCTTACAGTCGTCTTCCTCTTGCGAAAATTTACGTAATTATTTTTAAATTTAAGAAGTCTTACAATATTGTCTCAAGATGAGTTTATTTTAATCAAATAAAATTAATGTAAAAACTGAATTTAAGATTTTTTTTACAAAATTGTTTGAAAGTTGTGCGTCTTAAAAGCCAATTGCTTCTACACTGCAGGGTCAATAGTGAGCTCAACCACCCGCCCTCACACCGTCATTACAGCAACGCATTATTTCGTCAGATAAATGTAACCCAAACGTGTGATCGGGACCCTAATGAAAAGCTCAGATTACCCCAAATTACCTCCGATCATCATCGATTCAATGAGGGGCATTAAACAGATCTCGGGGAGGAGTCTGGCCCTGGACCGCCCCTGGGGTGGGGTTCGTTCGGGCTCAGGGCGAACGCAGCGCATCGCACGGGTCAAGAAAGAACGTCTGCAGCGGGTTGAAAGCCATGTGTCGGACTGGAAGCCCTATGGGACTTATCTTCCCAGGCGACGCCTCGTTTGAGTGCAGCGCGTGTGTGTGAGAGAGTGTGTTGGAGGCCTTCTCGCCGACACAGAGGATGGGATAATCTGCGACGAGTGAGCCCAGCCCGGCCGCTTAGCATCCCGTCGACGGCTGGACCGGTGCCGCCATTACGACCTTTTGCGTTGTTACGACGACACACATCGGCCGCGCGTTTTCTTCCCTTTAATGGATCAATTATTTAGCAATTTGGGCCCGGGTGGGTCTGGGGCGCGGGCGGCGCGGAGAAGCGGCTGCATCGAGCCCAGGTACGCGCCGCCGTCCTCGCGCCAACCACCACCATCACTTTGCGTAATTATCTTTACCTGTTTCATCGCTCACACACACACGCACCCCGAAGTACCCAGACGGCACTGGCAGCTCATACTGATGGTGGAGGCGGAGTACTACCCAGCGACCATCTCGGCAAGGTGAAGAAGAGGAAGAAGAAGAAGAAGAAGAAGAAAAAGAAGAAGAAGGCCGTGCGGCACTGCGGAGTGAACCACCCTCCCATGCCATAATCGCCCTCAAACTCCCTGCAGTTTTCCGACGCTCCCCGTTTAAGGAACAAGCTCGGTTTCATTACGCCCCGCCCCGGCCCGCCTCACCCCGCGCATACCGAGGGAGGGGAACCGCCGTCCTGAGTGTCGCGCAGAGGAACGCCCCGCCGCGCCCCGCCCCGCCCCGCCTTGCGACCTCGCCGCGCGGCGTTCCTCGGCGACCTAAAGGCTTCACCCCTTTCAACACGCACCATTACGCCGCGTGGAAATCAAGAAGAGATTTTACTCTGTTTTGTGGTGGGGTTGCTGCGGGCGACGCCTTGGTTGGCCCGGCAGCGAGCGGGGCCAGCGGCGTGGGTGGCTGCTGCTGCACTGGCAGGTGAGCCGCCACCACTGGCAGGCTGGCATCGGGACAAGTGCGTCGGCAATAAAAGCTAAAAGCGGTAGGGCAGGAACGGGAACGGTCGGGGAAACTGGGAAGCAGCGATAAGATTAGAACCCGGGCCAGCCGGCAGTGAAGCCTAAGCATGGCCTAAGTGCAGCGCGTTGTATCGACGACCGGGATGGGGTTGAGGCGGCCAAGATTAGGGCCTTCTGCGAGGCATCGGCCGCTGGCGTCTGGCGGCTGGGGACAGTCAGTGGGACAGGCACCTGCACAAGCGCACTGTTAAACTGAACCTCCCCCTTCCTCTCTCTTCCTCTCTCGGCTCGGCGATTATAATTAAAGTATCAGCCGGCGGTTTGGCGTTTTACGTCCGGATAATGACCGGCACGCCGAGCGCTTTCAGCGGCTAATCCAGCCAATCTCCGGAGTGGAGGAGGAAGCGGGACAGACGGACGCGCAAAAAAGAGTCGGACGGAGACGGACAGTGAGCGTGCACCCCTCTCTCTCCCTCTCCCTTTCACGTGCGCGGAGTGTGTATGGTGGCCGCCTCGCCGCTTTAGTGCACTGTTTCTGGTTTATGCCATTCGGGGCCGAGGCAGCAGCAGACTCGAGGGGCGCTGCACACCAGAAAACCCCCGACGGGGCCCACTGTGTGCGCGCGTGTGTGTGTTAGCAAGAAGTGCGGGGGACGCGGATCGGCGCAACAACTTTATAAGCCACAGTTGTTCTGCACGCACACGGCCCAGGCCTGCAGGGCCCCACGCAGGGCCCCGCGCAGCGCGAAGGGAGTGTGGCGACAGGGACCAGAGCCGCCTTGCCTCTCCACGCCACGAACCCAGTGCGCTTCTTAGCGAATTGGCGCGTGGGACGTTATTCGAAAAGCGCTATGGAACCGGTCGGTACGCGGCGCGCGGGTCGCCGATTTAATGACAGGTCGCCGTCGTCGATCGCGGAGGCCGCGACATGTCTGCAAGCGAGGCGGGCCGCGTTAGCGCCGCCATTGTGGCCGGGCTGGAGAAGTTTCCTGGAGTATCCCGCGCACGCCCCGCAGGTCCATCTGGAGGGCGAGACCCTTCCAGGGAGATTGTCCCTGCTGCAGACGGCTGGAACAGGCGGTGGCGGTGAGCGAAGGGGTTGCAGTGTGTGTGTGTGTGCGTTGCGGCCCGCTGGGATTCCCGTCACGTGCGCCTGAATCCGTGCCGCGCTGCCGCGCCACACCCACAGCTGGCGAGGGTTTGACCCGTGCCCTGTGCTCGATGCCCCGTGTGCCCTGGTCCCGGTGTCTGCCCCGGTGTGTGCCCCAGCCTCCGCAGAGCACGACGCCGCGACGGTGACGCCCAGGTCGCCGGCGTCGAGGCCCCCTACTTCCTGGCCGCGGCGGAGCGGCGCCGCCACGCCACGGGGACAGGATAGACGCCGCCGGGCGCCGGGGCGGTCTTGCCAGACATAAATGATATCCTTATTTCCGCAGAGGGCCGTCGCGAAGGAAGTTGCCGCCGGGGGAAAAGGGGGGGGGGCGTCATGCAAAATGAAAACGCAGCCAAGGGTGAAACACTAAAACGCTCGTAAAGCAAGTCCGTTTCTTTTTATTATTATTTTTTCTCTGGCCTGCCGTAGTAAAAACTGGGCCACCCGGGGCATGTGAGAACAACCTTGACTGGCGGCAGATTCCCCCGAGGGCACCGCTGCAGGTCCCGCCCCCTCGGCGTCCCGCCCCGCCCCGCCCCGCCCCGCCCCGCCCCGCCCCGCCCCGCCCCGCCCCGCCCCGCCCCGCCCCGCCCCGCCCCGCCCCGCCCCGCCCCGCCCCGCCCCGTCCCGCCCCCTCGGCGCCGTGAAGGATGGGCCCTGTCGGCCTCAAATCAGCCGCATCTTCATGAGGCCGGCAGTGGCGATACCCCGCCCCCGCCTGCACGGCCACGGCAGGCGCACCCTCGGCCATTCGGCACGCTGTGAGCGCCAGCCGAGCGAGGCGAGCCACAGGACGGAGCGCGGCGCCGCGCCACCAACTTCGCGTGCGAAACTTGGACGCTGTCGATTCATCGGCGGCGTGGCGGTGGCGGGGGTAATGTGGCGGTGGAGACGCACACGATTACACCCGCCAGGAAGGGCATCAAGGAGGGCGCATGCGCGATGTGCCCCTTGGCTCAGAGATAAGGAGGATATTTCACTGCTGACGCTGAGACGGAGAGAATGTAAGACGAGAGGGGGAGGGGGAATGACTGCATTTCACATGTCATTGAAGTCTCGCTTGCTGGCGGGCCGCCGCCGTGGCGCTGCTCAGCGTGAGGCGGCCGATGCGGTCCATTCATATTCAGATTCAAATTTCATGAATGACACTCGGCCGGTGCACGACTGGGCGGCGGGACGCGCTCTGGCTGAGAGACCGAGTGGGACGCGCGGCCAGGGAGTGTCGATTCGAGATCTCGAACGCAGCGGCCCTGCGCCGCCCGGCCCAATCCAGGCGGAGGCCAATTCAATTGTAATCCGACCGGATAGTATTATTTCAAGGTATCGCTGCGTAATGGGTCACGATGCCGCGCTGTTGTCGTGCGTGTGCCGACCCGCCCACGCCACCGGCCAGCTTTTTATTATTTTAACACGATTTACTTTGCTTGCAAAAACGGCGGAGACGTTTTCGGGATGCTTTACCTGCCCACTCCACACGTCCGCCTGCCGGCCGGCCCGTGTCCGCCGCATCGATTGAGATGATGAAGTCCTTCTTCTTCTGCTGTGGGAGGACGATGAAGACATTATGTTTGGCCTGTCGCCCCACCCTGGCCCGAGTGGGAGGCGAGGTGGCGGGGATCACGACTTTGCACTCCGCCCAGACGGCGTCGTCGTCGTGGACCTGGCCGGCCCTTTCCTCAGCAAGCCGAGCAGGCCCGGTCCGTTCCCATGATGGCCCGGCCGGCCGGCCCTTGATAATGGGGGACCCCGATGTGACATGGCTGGCCTAAAAGACACCCTGATAAGGCGGCTGAATTATTGCGTTGACCCTGGCGGGGGCCGGTTGGCGTCCCGCTGAGACCACTCCGAGAAAGTCCTGGGTTCGACTCTCGGCGAGCGTAAACCCGAGTCGCTAATTGCGATCCTGGAGCAGGTGAAGCGAGCCACCCTTGGCAGGACAAGACACTGCTGGCGCTGTGGGGGTGGGGGAGGGGGGCGGCGCCCGACTTTTTCTCGGAAAGAGACCCGACGCGCCTCAGCCTCAGCCGCAGCAGTATCGGCTCCACTGCTCGACGCGGCGACAAATTACAGACCGGCGTCGCTGCCGGCGGCGTCTCGGCGCGGCGTCTCTGTTTGGCGACGGCGGCGCGGCGTCCGAGAGGCGCCCGTCCCAACCTGACGACTGAGAAAGAAACGCGAGAGGAAATCCTGTGCGTGGAGTGGGGCCGCTCGCTTGCTGCCGGCTGGGAGGTCCACTCTGCATGGCAGCACTGCTGCGTGTGCTGCGTTTCGGAACACCGCTCATTGACATGCATGCAACGCAGTCACCACCGCCTCGATCACACTTTTTTAGGCCCGCTCTTGTTTTTGTTGTTTATTATTCATGCACCGGTTCATCGGGCCTATGTTGTGTGTGGACAAAGTGCGTGAGTCTCGTAGTACGCATGCGTGTGTGTGAGTGCGGGGACGCGGTCGCTCGGTGGGATAAGCTCCATTACATGACATAAAGGCGAGCATGATGACAGCGCGTGGGCGGAATACACGCTCCGGCCGGCGTACATGGTGGGGGCCGCGCGGCCGCGCTTGGCCGGCAACCGAAAAGAAAACTGAGACTGCTTTTTAACTCGCCCAGAAATAATATTCCAAGACGAGGTTTGGTTTGTTTCGTTGTTGGCGGCGCTGTAGTCATGGTCTTTAGTAGAAATAAAAAGAAAATGTGGCTCCGTGCCACTAAAGACTTTGCGCTGAGTGGGCGGAAATATGAATATATAAAACCGCAATTTGTCACCTTAATGCAAAATGAAATTAAAGAGAAGTGAGCGAAGCATTATCAACTGAGTACTGTATCATAAATACGTGCATCGAATTTGTGTGGTAATCCAGGAACGAGGTTGTCGACGAAGTAGTTGGCTAGAAGAATTGCCTCCGTGCCGACCCCTCGTTGTCGATAGGCCTGGCAGGCCCGGCTGGCCTGGCTGGCCTGGCTGGCCTGGCTGGCCACCGTGTTTCCTCTTTGAACTGTCGCTGAGTTGTCACGGCCCAACGCGGGGTGGGGCGCGCAGGCTGCCTCCGTCTGTCCCTCTCGCACTCATGGGGCGGCCCGTGTCGGCGCGAGAGAGGCTGGCCGTGCTCCCTGATGCATGATGCAACAGGCGGGCGACACGCGTGCTGTCCAGCCAGCGGCGCGGCGCCGCGCAACGCAGCGTGAGGAAGCTACAGTGCGGTATGTGTATCGCCTCAGGAATGTCATTCATTGCGCCTGGCGCGGCAGTGCTGCCTGCAGCGCATACGAAACGAGGCGGGCCAGGGCGTCGCGCAGGGCGTCGCGACGCCAACGGTGGCATGGGGCGCCGCGACGCACCGGGCTGTGGGAACCCAAACGCCGGAGCGAGGTAGCGGCGTGGCGTGGCGTGGCGCGGTGAGCAAAAGCAGACGAGTCAAAGCATCTGCTGGGGGAGGGGCTGCGGGGGCCCCTCGCCTTGCTTTGCCCCGGGGGCTCGTCGTCTCGTCCGGAAAAACAACATGGGGCGGCCACTTAGCAGAGCGGCTTAGCTGGTCGGCTTTTCGTCACGCTACGCAATTACTGCAACTTTTCTGCCGGCCGTTTATTTTCGTTTTGCGCTCTTTTTCTCTTGCCGTTTGGAAGTATTACACACCAAGCGGCAGGCCGGTCAAGGTCGGCAAACCTCTTGTGATTCCACAATCGGTTTTCTCGCCCAGGGAAGCGGCTAAGGCCTAGGGCCACCGATTGTGGCACCGAGAGCAGTGACGGTGCGTGTGGCGCCTCTGCCAATGGTGGCATCGTGACTCGGCCAATCGGTGCCGGTGTGGCCGGTACCGACTGTTCGCCTGCCGAACGCTCACCGCGTGCACACAGGTGCACATTGTGCACCCTAGAGTAGCAACGCTCTAGAACGTACTAATAAACAGTAACAATGAGGTAGGCCCCTTGCTTGCATTTCAATTGCAGAGTGCATCCTGCGTCTGTCACTAGAACACATTCACACCTGCTGTCCGTGTTTCGGGGCGAGACTGGGAGAGGGGGCCCACCTGTTCAGGTGCAACACTGGCGCGTGACGCCCCGGGACAAAACGCCACTTTGTGGACCGGCTGCAATTAGCCACGCCGAGCCGAGCGACACATCCGCCCCGGCAGTGCCAGCGCGACGCGTGTCCGAGCGTGCCGCCATCAGACTGCTTTATTGTTAAGAACCGCGGCAGTTTGAAAACACCTACGGAATTCGCCAGGGCGAGCAGTGCACCGGTTCGGCCGGAAGCAGAGGCAGCCGTTGCGGAAGGAAGTGAAGCGGAAGACGTTAGCAGCTCATCGCGGCCCGTTGCGCATTAGTTTGTTTTAAGTTTTCACTTCGCTCCACGTTGCCCGGATCGTCCATATTCTCCAGTCGACTGGAATGGACGGGCGGGCCATGTAGGGTCGTGAAAGACTATGGGGTTTAGGGGGAGGGGGACGCGGTGGGACGCGCGCAGCACGGTCCCGGCTTTTTGGAGGCACACCGGGGGAGCATTTTTCACGTCAGAAGCAGCAGCAGCAGCTAGAGGGGGCCAAAAGAGAGATTCTTTATTTTCAGGGAGGAAGCGGGCATACACAGCGGCGCTAAGTGAGTGCGGATGGCGCCAGGCAGCTGCGAGGACACCGAGTGGCGGGGGACGTCTTCGGAATTGAAAAAGCCTGCTGGTGCGAGTGCTGCACCTTCCAGTGTGGGCGGAAGCGGCCGGGAGACGTCTGGAGGCTCCAGTCGCGTGCCCGGTGTCAAATTAGTCGCATCCTGTCGCGCGTTTCCAGGATTTGTGTCTTCGTGACTGTGCCCAGGACGGCGCCCGAGGCGAACGCAGCGCCTAGAATACAGAGCAAGGAAGCCACCTCGGCGCCTGACCCTTGACCAGTGACTAATGTAACGAGATCCGTGTATCGGGCAGGACTGTAAACTACGGTCCGACCCTATGTGGCCACTCGGACGGTGCTATGAATTTATAGCCGAGATAAAAAGGAGTTTTTCCCTCCGGCGGGGGATGTAGTGTGGGCCAGGTCCAGGCGCCACCACCGTCTGCGTTTGGCCACAGGCCGGTCAACCCTCGTGCCCCCTACTGGCCTCCAGGCAGCGAGAAAAGGTAGGCTTTAGGCTTTCACACAAAAAAAGGTTCTCGAGACGCAGCTTCGCCATGGATCCCCTAATTGGGAAGGTGGACAACGACGGGGTCAGCCGGTAGCTCAACAAGGATGCCGACAGGCTATCGGATGCGTTTCGAACGCAGCCAGGCAAACGAGATGGACGCCATCAAGTGAGCAAACACAAAGGACACTCTTCGGAGAACGTCGAGGCGCTAAACGCAGAGCCAACAGTGTGCCCGCAATTCGCACCTCGCGACGGGACGTTTTAACTGTTGGGTGTGTTAGCCGTTTCGGTCAGGTCAGGTGTGCTGCCCCGAGTGGCCCGGGCCATTGCGCCACGACGGTGGTGGCCTCGGTGAAGCGCACCGCACGACGCCCTCCGTAAAACTCGCTATATGTAACAGGCCAGAACGATCGTTGCAGTTTTTCTCCTCTCCGCCTTTGGTCGCTCGCACGACTTCCCTCCACACGCACATTCGAATATACCACATAAAGATATTTACGCCGCGCAGCCGGAGATAAAACATCTCAGCGTTCACATTAATTACCAATAAATTAACCGCTGGAATAAATAATGAGCGGGAGAAATGTTGGCCGTGTTCGCAGCTGGGGGCCGGCCGGACGGACAATCTGAGTCTGCGTGTGGGTACAGCGGCGCGCTGATGAAAACCGAGTGAGGAGCCAGCAAATAACGCCGCTGTCGCCAAAGTCGCGCGCATGTGCGCTCCAGCAGCGCTCCTCGAAAGTTACGCCGACGTGAGTGGTGACTCAAGGCACTGCTTCACCTGCCGTGCCAACTTACCGTCACGGCGGAAACGCACTGAATCCGTTCAAGGCCCACGCGGAAGAGATGTCTATGTTCGTCGGGCCGAATATAGAGATTTTCGGCCGGGTGCCGATTGCGGCAGAACGGCGACGCAGACGCTGTGCCGCGCTGTAAATTTTTCATTGTTTTGAAAATGCATAGTAGATTGTTGCAAAAATGCATGGACACCGCTGCCCTCCTCCGTGCTTGTACGTGAAAACTTGGCTCTGTTCCACGGCGGCAACTCCCACTTGAAAAATAAATGACTTATCTCAGCGCGCCTTTGGTCCGTCTAATCCCGACTTAATTGAGATACGGGCTGGGAGCGCGTCGCCGCTCTGGAGCAGTCATTTGCGAATCCACGGCGCGACACGCGACCGCAAAGTTATTCGCCACGAGCAGCGAAGGATTACAACCTCATACACCGCGCGATAAATCGTAATTAGAAATGCAGTCGTCACTTTTCACTAAATCGTGCTTGATGACCGCGCCGGGTGTTCGGCAAGACGCTAATCGCCCTGATGGACGGCACCGTAGAGCACCGCCCGCCATCTCGGCTCTGCCCACGTCCTGCCCGGCTCCTCACCCGGATAAGTCAGCCGATTTTGTTTTTTAAAGTCGATAAAGCGGCATAATAAGCCGGCATTGTGGCGACGGTAATGACGGGTAGCCCTCCCGGTGGCCATCATCTAATTACGGCCCCAAAAACAAACAGAGCTTGATAACCACTGTCCGGCGGCCCCCACGCGCGTTGTTCATAGGAAAGTTGGGGAAATAACCGATAAAAACGGCCCAGCGATGCGTTCGTCCTTAGTGGCAGGCCCCCGGCCAGAAACGCGAATTTAATGATGACGTTTCCTGGGAACAATAAAACGGCGACAAGCCCGTTGAGTCAGCACTCTGTCAGGGCAGCCGATGTGTCCGGCCGAGGGAGGCAGCAGTCGGCGGATTTCACGATGTGGGGGAGCTGTCTGTCCGCCGACATATAATTTTATTTTTTCGGCCGAAATAAGAAAGTGTCGTGGAAGCGCACCCCTCTCAAACGTGCTCTGACACATGTTTTTCGGGGGGTATCGAGTTTAGTCACCGGGAATTCGAGAAAACAATTAGGGCCCCGAAAATGGGTATCCCCTTGTCCTTTGCCGGCGCCGACGGCCCCGCTCGGGTATCAAAATAACTCGCTCCACTTCCGAACCACTGAGCACCGACCGAGCCATCCCGTGTGTGTTTTGTACTAATATCACAGCCCGGCCGAACAGACGCAGCCCTCCATGCGTCCTCTGCGCTTGTTCGCTCGTTCCAGCCAATTTGGTATTCAAAAGGTCCTGCACTGCCTTCCCTTTGTGGGGCCCAGGGCAGGGCCTGTGGGGCCGAACACGACCCAATTAGCCTTAAACGAACAATTTAGAGATGATTAGGCCGAGCGTGTGCTCGCCGGGGTCGTCTGGTGTGTAGTGCGGTTCACCAGCCCTCAGCTAAAAACTGCATTTGCCACCTACGGACCTGTTTTTTGGGTGGGTAAATGTCTCAGTTTGTCTTATCTATTCTCTCCGGTCCGCGCAGCCTTTCCCAGGGCTACTGGATGACCACTCGAAGCCTATTTTCTGTGTTCTTTTGTAAAACCCCGACGCATCGAGAGATATCATCGAAATGGATCGATGCTCCCCTGCAGTCTCTCAGCCCTGCTCAATGTGATCATCACTCTGTCTGACCAGCATGCATGCGTTTTCGGGGACAATGCCCAGAGTGACGTGTGTCCTCGCGTCAGCGTGTAAAAAATATATATAACATGACCGAGTTGTCTCCTTCGTCCCGCCGAGATATGTGGGCTGCTTATCGATCAATCATCACCACGGCGCGGGTACGGCATGCAAGGAGCAGCGCGCAACCGGCGGCTGGGCTCGTCATGAAGCTGCACCGTCTTCTGTAGAATTTAGAAGACATTTTTACCGGTTTTAATTTTCATTCTCCATCCTGTACCGAGTCAGACTTTTTCTTGCTGTGTCAGGCGGTGGCGCCCCATGTGTCTGTGTAGCGAGCGTCATGTTTTCATGTCGACAGCGACGGACCTCTCGTTCGCCCTATAATTGTCGCACTTTGTGAAGGGGACTTTTTGCTCGGTCCACGCACCGCGCCGCACCGCGGCAAACAGAACGGACGACCTCTGTCTGGATTATGAATTGTTCTAATTACACACAAAAGAGTTCACCTCAATCGTTTATTTTTAAACTTTTTTTTTGGGTGGTGGTGGTGGTGGGGAAACGGCAGGGGTGAAGCGCGCCGGGTCGCGCTGGTGTTTGTTTTGGACAACAGATATTGTGAATTCTTGGCGCGCCCAGCCACCTGCGCGTTGCGCGTTCTACCAGTGTACCGGGCCGCGTTTTTGCCGTGCGTCAACTCTCTTGATGGCTCGCCGAACGAGCGCAGGCCTTTGAGGGACCGAAAATAAAAATAAAATTGCGCACCACGCAACTAATGCGGCATTGTTTAAGTTTTAAGTAATCATTGTGTTGCCGAGCATCAATTACTTTTTCTCATAAAACACACACACTTGACACGACATGCGGACAGTCTCACAGCTTCGGCAAGTGTATGCACACAGGGCGGCTCTTTGGCGGAGCGCGCGCAGAGAGCCTCACTTTGACCAATCAGCGCCCTTCTTCGGGCCCAGCGCACCGCAGTGCCATTGGCGTCATTAGACTATCTGCGTCCAGCGATGGATGTGTGTGTGAGAGGAGAGAGAGAGAGGGGTGGGAAAGTGTAGCGAGGGTGGTGACGTGGGCGGGGGTGGACAGGGCGTGGCGGAACGCGGCCGCATTGACGGGTTAATTGGTTTCCAATTGGTCTGTGATTAATGACCGGGAAAGCCACACAGTAAATTGGTTAACGACGTCACCGCCGCGCAAGGTGGCCTGCATTGTGTTTGTCTGGCCGCGGTCACCCGGAAGGAGCAGGTCATGTGTGTGTGTGTGTGTGTGTGTGTGTGTGTGTGTGTGTGTGTGTGTGTGTGTGTGTGTCCTGCTGCACAGCGCCCATCCGTGGGAAAGACTGATGCCTGAGTCACGGATGAGTCACGAGTGGCGTTTGATGGCGGCTCGTCATTACAGCCAACAAGGCGCGGCGCACGCGTCCGATGCTGCTCGCGCCCTGTGATCGTGACAGAGACACCGCCTGCTCGCAACATGGCTTCCCGCTTCCCGCGCCAGAGGGCGCTGCTGCTGCTGCGCGTTGCACGCATCGACTGTCAAATGTTGGCTCCTTTCCACTGGGCCGGGCACGGATCGGCCTGCTGCAGGCCCTGCGCGCTGAGCGTGCTCCCCCTTTAAAAGGAGATTCACTTGGCTTAATCCCGGCGGCAGCGCCAGCCCCACGGGCCTCTCTGGCCCGCTTGATTGTATCGATAACCAAGCAGCGGACCGCTGGCGCCACCGCGGACCCCTCACCAACCCGCTCTCTCACCCAGGCTGCTCGGCGAGGCTGTTTCACCCCGAAGAACCAGCCAGCAGCATGCGCTCCCTCCCTCCCGCCCCGATGGTGCTCCTCGTCAGGGATGACACCGCACGTGCCGCGTCAACCGTCAAGACCGTCGAGCCCGTCAGGACGACATCGCGCGGAACGCCGCGCCGCTCGACTTGCCAACATCTCGGATTTGTCTCGCGCGCCGCGGTGCGTGGCGCATGGCACGGCGGAGGGGCGGACTGACAAAGCAGCGGATGCCCTGGCCTGGCCGGTCGGCCGGCCCTCGCGGAAGTGGCGCCGCGTCAGCCACCGCCGCCCTCGTCAGGCGGATAGAACACTTTGACGGCGAGGGTCTCGGCCTCGGCGGCGGTCTCGGGTAGCAGAGGACAGAACAAGGCTGCCCCTCACCCCGCCGAGCCGTCACCCGCCCGACATATCACTTTTCTAGAGGACTCACTCTCTTGTCTCTCTCTCTCGCTCGTCTCCCTCTAGCCCTTGTGAGTGGGAGCCGCTGGCCGCCGCTCCCCTCCCACCAGACCGCTACACACTACACACAGCATCGTTATGTATCGTGTCGTCAATTGCTAATCATTAGGCGACGCCAAGGGAATAAAAAGAAAAATTGAAAAAATAAAAAAAATGGAGGGAAAAATGAATAATCAGAAAGCTTTGATGTGGGCGCTTGTGCGGCCGGCCGGCCTTTTTGTAGAGGCGTTCGTAATTAAGCGGTAATTCATGTTCGCGACGCGAGCTTTATCTGGAGGCAGTGTGTGTTGTTGATTTGCACGGTGTCCGCTGTCTCTCTCGCTCCTCTCTCTTCCTCTCTTCCTCTCTCTCTCTCTCTCTCTCTCTCTCTCTCTCTCTCTCTCTCTCTCTCTCTCTCTCTCTCTCTCTCTCTCTCTCTCTCTCTCTCTCTCTCTCTCTCACTCACATGTGATATTTCCGCACGCCCGCCCCCTTCGGGAAGGGTGGCTCGCGCATTTAGCCGTCCATTGTTCAGAATGCAGACAGACATCATCTCTGCGCCGCTCCGCGCTGACGAAATGTTTCTGGCGCCGAGTAATGCGCAATATGGCCTCTAGGGTCGCTCCGGGTTGCACGACCCGTCGGTATGAGAAACGCAGCGGTCGCTGGGCCCAGCCTGGGCACAGCCTGGGCACAGCCTGGGCACGCTGTGAAGGGAGCGCCGGGTCGCGACCCCGGCCTTCCCTGCAGCGGGGAGAGACAAACGACTACACGTATTTTGACGGGGTCCTGACGAATGTCTCGCCGGCAGCCTCGCCCCGCTGCTACCCCTATCGTCACCGCGCCGCATGAATACAGGCGCCGATTCGGCCGATTCGAGACGAATTCGGATGACAAGCGGCCGACATGCGGGATAAAGAGGAGATAAGGGCTGCAAGAAACAGTGGGCCATGCATGATGCGGCCCGCGGGCCCACTCCACGGAGCGAGGGAGAGAGAGGGGAGATGGGGTGGAGAAGGGAGGAAGGGAGAGGCAATGGACCGGAAATGAAGCGTCTTATCTCCGCTGAGGTTGCAGCAACGTCGAACTTGCGCGGGCCTGACTGCTCAGCCACCACCACCACCACCACCACCACCACCACCACCACCACCACCACCACCACCAGAGCCTCAGCCACGATACCGCTTGCAGCTTCTTGTTCGCGGGATAAAATCGCTGATTGATGAGGGAAGAACAAGGCTGGTAGTGGGGGCACTGGCGGTGGAGAGGGTTGCGCACGGCACTCAGCGAGGGGTTACACTTTCAATTTTTCAGAAAGTTTGTGTCCGGAGGCAGCAGGAAGTGCAGCGCGTAAAGGGCGATGACTTAAAGATGAGTTCTCTTTTGGCGGGAAGGGAGAGGTTGGAGTGGAGTGCGTGTGTGGCCAAAGCGACGGCCGTTTGATTTTCTGACGTTTCTTTGGAGGAGCTCGGCTGGGAAGACAGGGCCTTCTGCGCCGCCCCGACATGCGGGCCGCGATGCGTCAGCGCTGGAAAGGTCGCCGATGATGTCCGGTTCAGCGAGTGCCCCGCCCCAACGCCGCGCCGCCACGCTGGCTGGAGCGGGGCCCGATGACTAAGACCTCATGAAAAGAATGGCAAGGGAGGGAGGCTCCGCGCGGGCGGTCCGCGGGGCCGCGATGTGCGCCGCGGGGGTGGCGGCGGCGACCGGGGCGCCCCGCCATGACCCTCCGCGACGTCGCTGCTGGTCCAAGCATGTCGATGCCGCGCGCCCGGCAGGACGGTGATGCATCACGGAGCGCGGCGTCGACGCTCGCTCCCCGAGGGCCTAGACCGCCAGGCCGACGCCGCCGTCGGACGCGTGGGCGAGGCGGGTGAGAAATGCCCGTCGAGCCGCGCCGAGGACAAAGAGGCCCGGAAACTGAAGGAAAGAAGGCCCGCGCGGGTGGGGGAATAATTGGTCGTAAGAATGCCGGAGTGTATGGGAATGTTCAAAGGCGGCGGGAGGCCCCCACTGGGGTTGATGCTGGGGCTCCCAGTCGCCGGGGCGGAGGCCAAGGGTGCCAAGGGCGCCAAGGGCCAGAGAGACAGAGCACAGAGCGGCGCGCGGTGGATCGTCTGCACGGCACATGATGCAAATGGCGAGGGAAGCCCGTCGGGTGAAAAGTGCGGCGCGTTGCAATAAAGGAAGCCGTCTTATTGCGTCTCCCCGCGCGGATCCCGATCCGCAAGGCAGAAGAAAAAAAGGCGCAACAAAAATATGAAAGCAACAACAAGAGGTGGTTGGCCTCGGGCAGCGCGCGTGGAGCGTCAGCGGATTGATTTGGAAAAGGTAGTGAGTCGCCTACCAAGCACGAAAACTACGGCGGAAAAAAAGGAGGGAAATTTACTCCTGAATCGCGAAAATCCTTATCGGTGCGCTGGGGGACCTGGAGGGTGGCAGCAGTGTCGGAAATCGGGAAAATTGGGGCAGGGCGAATCCGGATACGCGGGCAAGATGAGCGGAGCGAGCGGGGCAATGGGGAGCGGTGCGGAAGGTGCGGAAGCAATCAAATCACAGCGCGTCCCTCGACGGACAGAGACTCAGACTCCCCGAGCCGCTGCGCTGGGGCTGCTGGGGGCCATAGTGCTGCAGACAGGTGCGGGTGCGTGGCGTGGCGTGGCATGGCGTGGCGTGGCGTGGCGTGGCGTGGCGACGACCAATCGCACCATCACACATCCGGTCCTCAATTATATTCCGTTTGTCTCCGATAATCGTGAGCGCTCCTATCGCCTACACCATCACGTGGTGGCGGGGCGCGGTGTCCACGCGGTGCCGCACAGTGTGGCGCACGCTCTTCCCGACACCTCGACTCGATTGAGACGTCAAACCTCACGGAGGTGGGGCCACTGACTTCCGTTACCTGCAAGTGTGGGCGTTGGGCGGCCGAAACTGAACGCTGGGAATCTCAGTCTCAACTAAAATAACAAACGAGTCAAAAATTTTAGCATTCCTTGTGTAAAAACAAAACAAATAGCAGAGGCATTAACTCACGGAAGGCGCTGTCCAAAGTTTGGCGATTTGCGACCGCCAGGCACGGGCTGGCTCAGCGCGGTGCTGCGCGGAGTACAGTTATCGTCATTAGTGGTCATAACACCTTCCTGTGGGCGTGTTCCAGGGCGGCTCCAGGGTTGCTCCAGGGCGGCTCCAGGGCGGCTCCAGGGCGGCTCCAGGCAGCGAGCGGTGGCGCCGGCAGTAATGTTCCTGAGGGATCCCCGGCGGCCGCACAGTTGGTTTCAAAGGACGCGGGGTGGTGGGGAGGCAGCAGACGACGCCGTGTAATTTTCGGCGGACTCGGCAGAAACACGGGCGGTGCTGTGGTGGCCAGGGGCCCAGGTAAAAGGGGAGGGACCGGGGCCCGGCCCTGGGTGGCGCGGCGCGCATCGGTCTGGTGAGGCGTGCCTGCCGCCTGCCGCCCCTACAATGCAGAGGACACCGCGAATCCCGGCGGAAATCTCGCCGCCTCCTGCTTCACGGTTCGGCCTGCCTTTTTACCCGCATGACGTTCTCATAAAACTCCATACAAAACTGCCAAAATGCGCCACGCTGGTGTAACCCCCCCCCCCCTCCCCTCAAGAGATCCGCGATGACGACACCCCTGCGCGGTCCCCCGCGGAGAAAGAGCGGAGCCGCCCTTCACTTTTTTAATCCCCGGCGCGCCTAAGCCTTAATGTACATTCTGATTCATTGCTCTTTTCTCTTTCACCACCCCCGCCCCCTCCGACTAGGCCCAGTCTTTGTTTCCCGGCTTTGAGCCCCCTTTCTCCGCCACTGTCTCCGCACGCACCGCACACCACCGCCCCTGCGCCCATATACTGAGTGCGTGTATTCCGAATCCGCCCCGCGTTGCGTTCTAATGAGATGCTCTCTTCCTGGGCGCGTTGTGGATTTGTCCGCCGGACGCCGCGCGGGCTGCATGGCTTTCGCTGCTTTCGCCTTGTCGGGGCTGTTTTTTGAGGACGCGCCGCCATTCTCCGTCCGACTGTCTTTCTTTACATGTGTTCATTTTTTTGTCGGTGGAGATGCGCGGCCGATACGCTTGCAGCCGCTCGCCCTCTGAGTCACGGCGTGCATGGCGTGCACCCCGCCCGCGCAGCCTGCCAGCTCCGTCAGCCCGTCATGCGGCGGGGCGGACAATGCTGGCGGTCGCGCCGCGCACATCGAGATGTCTCGATTTGATGTGGCCAAACGACGCGTGACCGCCGCGGTGTCTGCCTCGCTAATGAGCAAGCCGTCGTGCACCTGACCGCACACACGCAGCCCGCCCACCCCACCGAGGGCTTCATCCTCTTGACGACGACGCCGCCGACCAGGCATGGGCACGGTACTCCACAATCGGTACCGCAGTCAAGACCGCACTCCCAGTGCGGTTCAAAGGCGTTGACATTACCCGTCCCCAATCATGAGTCGTGGTGGTCGAGGTGGTATAGGCGTCGGTTCCCGGTACACCGGGGTCGACGGATCGAGTCCCACTTTTTCTCAACATTTTTCGAATGACCTGCTCACTGCGGCTCCATCCCTGCCGCGTCTAGAGCCCGGCTGACGCCGCATTTACCATGAGCCGTGGTGGCTGAGATCGCTAAGGCGTCGGACTTGAACAGTAAGGTCCGGGGATCGAATCCCAACATTTCAATACATTTTACGACTGCCTCCCTCATCCCAATACGACTCAAACCCGTCGTCCGACACTCGGCAGACGTGCAGTCGTGATAGCGTAGTGGTCTGGATCATTTGTCGTCCACTATGCTTGGGTGTCTAAAAAGCAGTCCGCTTCGGCGGATTGGCCTCGGCACTGGTTCGATCCCCGGTCGTTCCAGCCACTCGCAATTGGTCGCGAGTGGGTCCATTCTGATTCGTCGGTTTGGAGTTGATAAGTCCTTTGAAGCTGGCCCTTCACACTGCATGTTCGGTAGAGAGCGCCGGACAGCGGGGGTACCACTGTGGGTACCACTGACCACCCCGCGAAAACCAAAGGCTCTCAACCCCCGCCCTTCACCCGGCCCACATCAGATGAGAACCCCTGGGGTCGCCGCCTGGAATGCACCGGTTCCCCCGATCCACCGAAGTTGCAGGCGGTCCTCCCTACTGTGTGGGGAGGTGGGAGAAGGGCCCCCATTTTTTCTTCTTTTTTTTCCCTCCAAGTTCTTTTGTTGGATGCGCCGCTGTACAGCGGTTTGCAGCGCATAGAGTCCGTGGTACCCGACGGGGCATGCACTTGCGTAATATAGTCGTGTCGCTCAATCCGTAATAGTGCGCGGCTGCGCGCCCGCTGACAGGACCGACGGTACTTTTCGTTACTTTACTCGCAAATCGGTACCGCGGTACTTTACCGGTCCCTTTCGCGTCATCAGCACTGCGGTGCCGGTACTTTACCCAAAAAAGTACCGCTGTGCTGGTACCGCGGTACTTTACTTTACTTTCCTGCCCATGCCTGCCGCCGACGCCGATGACGTCCCCTGGGCACCATTCTGTGGAGGTAGTTTCCGATGCCGCGACGCGGCAGCAGGTACCCCCGCTACCCTCCGGCCCCGGCCCCGGCGGCACAAGGAGACAGTCGCATTTATCAGGTTGGTACTCGTCAGCCGAAAGAATGGTGGCTCGAGGTAACGGGTACCCGTGGGCACGACGGGGTCCTCGCTTGAATAGGCAGCCGAGGACGACGCGGCCCTTTTACAGCGTAGAGCGCCTAGAGCGGCAAGCGGCATCGCACGGAACGAGGGGCATCGAGTGGCCCTTCACCTGATGATACTCAAAAGCGGAGCGGCGCGGCTTCGAAAATCTCGAAAATCCAGGAGTGACGGTTCTGATGCTGAATTAAATGAGAGGCTGCCTCTTGAAAACATACGGCACATGCGTAACTTGCAGCGAAACTTTGTCCAGGCTGGCATATCCGGCTCTACAAGTGACTGGCGCTATCCACGGTTTATTTCCAGCAGGCGGTACTCGTCCTTTTCACCCTTTTTTGCCGTCGGCCTTATCCTTATTCGGAGCCCCCCGAGATCGAGCACTTCATTACACGCGCGAGCGAAGGGCCTCTCTTTATAATTCAATCGCAATCCATGTGTGCGTGTGTGTGTGTGTGTGTGTGTGGAGAGAGAGAGAGAGAGAGAGAGAGAGAGAGAGAGAGAGAGAGAGAGAGAGAGAGAGAGAGAGAGAGAGAGAGAGAGAGAGAGAGAGCGTGTGCGGTGAGAGACAAAGACGGGGCGACGAGAGGGACTCCGTCAGACAGTGGCGCCCCCGAGCGGGCGTTCCGGGAAGCGAGGCCGCCTGGCGCGCTGTCTCGCGGTGCTGGCCCTGCCGGCAGGGGGCGGGGGACCGGCACCGCGCCCCCTCCCCTCCCCACCCCTCCCCTCCCCCGCCCTTCGCCGCCGCTCGCCGCCGCCAGCCCCAGCAGCCAGCCAGTGAGTCAGTCCGGCTCCCAGCCCCGTCGCGAGTGGAAGTCCTTGCCGCCGGTCCGCGCGCCGTCGCCGAGCTCCGCGTGTTTCTCTCGTCCGCCGCCGGCATCGCCACGCGAGTCGAAGACCGGCGTTGCCGCGCTCGAGTTTGATTGATTGGTTCAGTGCACCGCGGATTCGCCCTCCGCCGACACTGTAGTGCATCTCGTGAGAGGATAACAGTCCCGGTTGTCCTCCGCACGCCTCTTCGTCCTCCCCAGGGATAAAAGAAGAGAAAAAAAGTGAAGTTTGTGCTAAGTGTGTGGTGGCCAAGTGCCATCAACTGTGAAGTTTTTTGTGAAGTGCGCTAAACGGCTCCAGTTGGTTGTCATCGCAGCCGACACCGTGAATGGGATACTTTTTGTGGATACCTTGAGGATTTCTCTCTCACCGGTGAGTAGTACGACTCTTGTTGCAACCTGCATGCAGCCTTGAAGGGATGCTGGGTGGGCATGAAGGCGGAAAGAGGAAAATGCCTAGTGCACGCGACTTGAAGGAATTCAACGCGAAAGCCGTGGTACCTCGTACTAAATTTAGTTTATGTTTTTATTTCTGTGGAGATCGCAGTTAAAATTTTGCCACGCGTCCGGACCAATATACATCTAACGCTAATTGATTGGCTTGCTGCCGCAGAGATTAATCGCGGCCAGATCCCATTGACTTTGTTCTTGTTGTCTCGACCGATGCGACTTGTTGGTGCATAAATGCACCGCCGCGCTGCACTGGCCGCGGCATTCACATCCACGTTCGCTTTGCATAGATTAATTATTGCGATTCGTTAGTGCGGGGCGCGGCTCAGTGATTGATTCAAACGCGACACAAGTGCAACATGATTGGCTCGCGTGCTGGCTGGCTCTGCTCCACAAGGCCCTCTCGCTCTGTGAGTGTGTTGGTGTGTAATGTGTGTCTGGGCGTGCGTGTGAGTGTGTGTGTGTGTGTGTGTGTGTGTGTGTGTGTGTGTGTGTGTTTGCTTACGTTTCTGGAAATTCATTTGTCGTTTGGCCGCCTACTAATGCGAGTTACGCGGAGTTGATGACACTCGGTGATTGCTTTCCTTGATATCTCATTTCATTTAGCGTCGCCACTGGAGTGTCGTGGAGTGCGGACCGCCAGGGCTGCCTCGCTGCTTGCGCCCAACTTGGGGTAATAATTCATGGCGCTTGCTGCTTGCTTGGAGTCTGGATGTCACCCTCTCCGCCCGGCCCCGCGTCTGTGTGTGTGTGTGTGTGTGTGTGCGCGGCGTAACGCCAGGGCTGTTCAAGTTATGGTAATGCGGAGGGCACGGCCACCAGGGGGCACACGGTGTGACGGACGGGCTGGAGGACGAGGAGGATGGACGGGGCCAGCAGCCGTGGCAACGCGGCGCAACGCGGCGCAACGCGGTGTGGCGCCCGATGCCGAATGAATCCAGTTCTTCATATCTGTTTGATCGTCCGTGGAAGTGGCGGGGCCGTGTCGCTGGCCTTCCTCCCCGCGGCTAGCCTCTCGGCAGGACGGCGGGCTAGTTAGGCCCTGCGCCCTGCCGGCCTGGCCGTCCTGGCCGTCCCCGGGAACAGACATGGGAGTGGCAGCACTGCAAGGCGGGGCTGTTCCGTGTCGCGGTGCCCGGCGGTGCCCGGCCCGGCGGTGCCCGGCCCGGCGGTGCCGCAGTCGTTGCCGTGTTGGCGCGGACACGCCAACTTGGAACTGTCGCAGAGCAGCACTACACTACATGGACTGTGTGTAGTGAGTCTGGAAGGCCTGGGCCGGCCTGGGCCCAGGCAGGCGGGGCGCAGCGGGTAGCTGCCGCTCCAGGTGAGCGAGCGCGGAGTTGGAATTGGACTTGACTGCGGCAAACTCGGCGTGCTCTGCGCTCTGCGCCTTGACGGCTACATCGCCCCAAGTTGCCCGCGCCGCGCCCCCGCTGTAGACGCGCTCGCAATGCAGGCAATGCTGCCTGACGGCCCCGCACAACGCGCGATGGATGGCCGCGGAAAAAGTTACCCGCGCGGGGATTCGAACCCACGTCGTCGACGACGACCGCGACTAAAGCGTGCGTGATGAGGCGCCAGGGACGCCGAGACCGCCCTCCTCTTGAACGCGCGCGCACTCACGCCGCAAAGTGTGTAAACATTCCGGCGGCGCAAATCGCGATTTCACAGCGGAATCGATAAGGCTCTGCCCCGCGGCGCTGTCGCCACACATGACGCTGTCTGTCTGTGTGTCCGTCCGTCCGTTCGCCCGGTGGTTTGTCTCTCCGCGCTGGCGGCAGGGCGCGAGTCGCGCGACGGGGCGCAGGGCGTTAGGACTGTTCCGCTTTAAATGCCTCTCGTTGCGTTACTGCCCTGGGGCGTTTCCTCGCCGATCCCGGCCGCCGCCGCGTACACCCAGCTCGCCTTGCCTTTTCTCACCTACGGACAGCCCGCCGACGGACGGACAGACGGACAGACAGACAGACAGACAGACGGCGTCGGCGTGTATTAAGACTTTATCGCATGGCATCTGCCGAACGGAACGAGCCGGAACGGACGGCGTCTGCATCTGCGTTCATTAGTCACAGCGTCGCGTAGGCCAGCGTGGCAGCCAGCAGCACTGCAGCAGCACTGCAGCAGCACGGCCCCAAGGCCACCGAAAGCTGTCTCCAAAGACGGACAGCCTCCACCCGGTCCGCCGTTGCTCGTAGGTCGCGCTGCCCGAGCGGCTGTCCCTGCGGCCGGATGCGCGCCTGACACCTTCCGCAGCCAAACACAAAAGTTTGGCGGCGCATACTAATGGCACCGGACGCAGCAATAACGATAACTGATCGCCGATACGCCGCCTGCTCGGGCTGGCCGCCTGGCCGGCGATCGTGACTCAGGTGCTTCGATTTCCGCTGAGGACCGTTGGCGCGCTCTTTTTGGCCGAATTTCCGGACAGCAGGCCCTCCCTCCCCCCTTTTCCTCGGCGGCCTGCGCTCTGCCGACGCACGAGTCATGATACAGTTTTGCTGCGAAAAGAAGTGGAGGGGGAAGAGGGTCGCATAATTGTTTGCAGGCAGGCAGGGCAGAGGGACGGAACGGGTGTGCCGGTCGTTGTCTAAGTTATTACCGCGTTAAAGATGACCGTTCGAACAACGGGGGCGGCGGTGGGCCCGGCCGGCCACTGGCCCCCCGCTTTGGCCACGCCTGCTTTCAAGGTTTTATGAGGAGGCCGCAAGAAATTTGGGGGGCAACGGGGACGGCCCTAATTTTATGTTGTACTGCGTTCCTGATGGTCTCCAAACGGTGCAATTTTTATGACGTGCCACACCCTTCCGCAGGTGTGCGTGGGCAGGGCGGGGTGGGGGCAGCAAAGGGTTCCTCTCAAGGCGGCCGGTGGGCGGGGCGGCGTGTCTGTGTGTGTGTGTGTGTGTGTGCGGTGGGCCGGGCCGGACTGCAGGGGGTGCGTGAGCCGAAAGCCTCTGGCCGGGGGGTCGAGCAGGCTTTGGGGGTTGTGCTGGGGGCTGTGCTGAGGGCTGCCTCGCCTCGCGTTTCACTGTGTAGTAATATGCGCCTCTGTGAGTTAAGCCCCTCTGATCCGCCCTTATCGAGAACTCGCCATATGCGACCTCCTCCAGGCCGGTGGGCCCCGCCCGTCCGTGGGGCTGCAGATAGCTCGTCCGGCCGGCGCCGTTTGACCACCATCGACTGCGGCGGTTGTCCGCCACCCCTTCGTTCGACTGCCTGGCTGCCTGGCTGGCCCGGCGTGAGAAACCCAGTAGTATGACTCCCAACAACAATGCCTGTCGGCCCGACTGTTGGTTTGGGTGAGCTCATTGTGGCCCCGCCGTTCGACCCGGACGGTGACACCCCAGTGACAGCGACGGGTCATATTTTTGAGTATTTGGGCCGCCGGCTACCTGCCGTGACCCCGTCGCCGTGACTGCCTCCCCTCGTCGCCTCGTCACCGCCAGCAGACGCGGGACGTGCTCGCCACTCTGATCCCTTTTTTTTTTTTGCGGCAGCGCGGCGCGGTACCCTGCGGCCTGCGCGGCACGCTACTGTATTTGAATAAGGGGTGGCTGCGCGCTGCGCGTCGTCGCGGTGGGGGTGGCGGCGGTGAGAGGAAGTCGTGCCCCCCGAGTCCCCCCTCTAACCTGTTCATGTCGGCCTCCTCGCGGGACTCCGCAGGTGCAGCGAGGCTGACACTTTTAGTGCCTCGGCGTGCACGTGCACCGCGGCAGTGCAGCCCGCTGCGCGTTCCCACGATCGCCCAGGTGCCGCTGAATAGTATAGGGCCACGCCGCCGCCTGTCCCGGCGGAAAGGCTTCCATTCCCGGAGCAAGGCGGCGGCGGTGGCGCGGCGGCGGTGGCTCTGCATTTCGGCATTTCGGCAGCGGCTCGCCCATTATGGCGGTCCCCGTTTCCTCGTTCGTCGAGTTTGGAATTCTCGCCCAGTTTGTGCGCCGCCCTTTGGGACGCCCCCGCCACCCCCGCCGCCCCCGCCACCCCCGCCACCCCCGCCGCCCCCGCCGCCCCCGCCGCCCCAACCTTGACCCGTGTTCCTGCCTGACCGGCGGCGCGGTGGCGTGACCGCCTGAGGGGCTGCGCGCTAACTCTTCCGGTCGTCCGTCGGGAAGTTCGCACCCGGCCTCGTCTTCCTATCATTTCCGCGAGCGCGCCCCGTCCGGGCCCCGTTCGTGGGGGGCTGGCAAACACGCTCGGGGCGCGGGGCTGGGGAGAGAGAGAGAGACACAGAGAGAGAGAGAGAGAGAGAGAGAGAGAGAGAGAGAGAGAGAGAGAGAGAGAGAGAGAGAGAGAGAGAGAGAGAGAGAGAGAGAGAGAGAGAGAGAGAGAGAGAGAGAGAGAGAGAGAGAGAGAGCCGAGGTCATGGCGGTCGTGTGGTCTTCCTCGGGCACGGCAGGTGAACCGCTCGTGTAACGGGCTCGCTCTTTCCGTCTTATACTGCTGGCCCTGCGGAGAAAAAACGGGCCATCAGCCTAAGAGGTTTACATCGGGTGACAGGCTGGCGTGCTGGAGGCGCTGGAGGAGCCACGCGTTGGAGCCGCGCGCTGGCCCTAACAGAAGTGGAAGTTCCACAATGGTCCCTATTAGATACCATTTTTATCCCTGGGACAAATTAGGGAGTTCGAGACAAATCCGATATCCCAAAAAAGTCCCTTCCATACTGAGATCCCTCTGAAGTTCCAAAGGAGTATGAAGTCCCTCCGAGATCCCAACAGCAGTTGCTCTGCATTTGGGTAATCTCTAAATACATCAAGCATATATCAGAACATTTAACGCAATGCACCATTGGGGCAGGGTGAGTCTCTTTGATGACGCAGGACAGTTACTTTACGTGCGGTGTACCTATTGATTAATCGTCTTTTATGAACAGTCACCACTGCAAACGAAAAATATCCACTACGCAAGCAGGAAGGTCATCGTAGACTTCAATTGACTGGAAATTCGATTGACTTGAAGTTATTAATCCGAGGAGAAAATGCTTAGCGCCATCGTGCTCAGCGACCGTCAAAACCCCCGAGTGCGAATTTCCACCTCGCCAGGATGTAACGCTTAGCCTTTTGCAGTGGCAACATTCAGGCAGGCAGATACAGGAGGGTGCGCTTGACCTCCGTCACCACGAAGCGCCGGTAGCGCAGTGGATAAGGCATGTGGGCATCACTCTACAGGAGTCCAGTTCGCCTCTCGCTGAATCTCCCTTTTTTTGCGCCAGAGAAGGACTTCGGAGGGATCTCAGGAGGACCTGTAAGGGAGTTGAGATCCCTCTTTTCTTGAAAGACCAAGTCCCCCAGATGACCCCTTTTGGGACCTGCAAGGACTTTGGCCTTTGGGACTTAAATGGTATTTTGCCTTTGGACCCATTCTGGTACTTCGATTTTTGTTAGGGGAGCCGCGCGCTGGAGTGCTGGCTGCTGACGGCGCGTCCCTTCGCCACGGTGGCGCGGTGCGCATCATTTATTCACCGATTCATTTTCCTCGCGCTCCTGAGACGCACCTACGCCTTCCTTTTCTTGTTCTTTGGCGCGGGGGTGCTGTGCCGCAGCACTCTAGTGTGTTTGTGTGTGCGTGTGTGGGGAGCTTCTCCCCCACCCCCTTTGGAATTGTCTGTGCGTGTGTGTGTGTGTGTGTGAGTGATTGCAAGCATCCTGGTGAGGGTGAGGTCGGTGCTGGCGGTGTTAGCTGGTGACGGGGGTCTCGGTGTTCCCCGTGGCGGACGAGGCGACGCTAGGCGACGCTGCGGCGTCGCGATGGCGGCGATTATCCCCCCTGATGGCCGCGGCGTCGACCTCCCGGTTTGACGAGGAGCCGTTGGGATCCCCGGTCGGCCCCTCCGATAATCCCCCGCTCACTTACGCCCTGCTTGTGCATGCCGAACACACCGACGGCGCGGTGGTCCGTGGACGCGCCGCGGGTCGCGCCGATTCCCCCCCTCTTCGCAAGCAGGGCCTCGACCACCATCCGACTGGGGCACTGCACCGTACCAGATCCAAGCGCCATGTTGTCGCGCTGCCTTGTGTGAGGCTCTGCAGCATCATCAGCTGCTGCCATCGAAACAAAGCAGCAGGACCTGCCTCGGGGCACTTGCGAACTGCACACACACGCACACACACACACACACGCCAGTCCGTTGTGTGCGCGGGATTTCGAGTATCGGGTTCCGCACATAACCGCAAAAGCGACAGCATGGCGTGCGCTGCTGCCGTCTGCCGTCGCTGCCCGTCGCTGGGCCCGGCCGTCGGCCCGGCCGGCCTACCCGCAAAGAGAATGGCTGAGGGCTTGTCGCGTAATGCGCCGCTGCATTTTAAAAGAGGGCTTACCCCGTGCTGGCCGTGCCGGCCGCGCAGCCTCTCGTGGAATGAGCCGCCGCGAGAAACTCGGCGCCGAGTCCCTTGCTGTCCGCCTTCCTTCCCGGCAAGTAATATCCGACATCATATTACGAGGACGACAATCCGCGGGGGGATTACGAACGGGATCCCATAGCGCAGCAGCCCGGCGGCCTCAAGGCGGCGGCCTGGGATGGCCTACTCCTCCTCCTCCTTCTCCCTCGTCTTTCTTGCCAGTGCGGCCCGGGATTACAAATCCCTCGACTCACAAATCACCCTCGCCCTCTCTCTCTCTCTCTTTGGGTCTTGGGTCCCTGCTCCGCGCCTCGCCACCGCCCCGCCCGTTCGCCGGGTCTCATCTCCGTGTGTGGGTCACCGAAGGGACGCCGTCGGGGTCCTCCTCGGGTCTCCGGTGGCCGCCGCGGCGCCGCCCGAAGGGAGTCGGATTATTTCGCACCGGCTCTGCGGGCCCCGCGCGTCACCTTCCGATTCCGCCGTTATTTTTACGGCCGCATCTCTCGTAAACAGCGCGCAACAACACGGGGATGGAATCTGGAAAGTAAGTTACGACCCGCGAATTGAATAATTCCCACCGGGACATAAACTGCTCGCCTCCTCAAAACCCCGCATATTTTGCTTGCTTACGGCTCCCCGTCGACGAGTCGGCGACGCGGTGTTGGGACGTTTGCCTGCCAAACAGTTTGTTGCCACGCGCTGCCCCCTCCCCGGCCGGCCAGCCTAACGACGTGACAGCTCGCCCGCGGATTTTCATCTACTTACAGTGAGGGTGGCATCCCGCCCCGGGCCACGCCGGCCCTTGGTGCGGCCATCTGCCCCCGCCGCCCCCTTCTCCTCGCCGCCCCCGGCCGTGGAGGGGCCGGAAGTGTGCGGCCCTTCAGTCCTTGGCTGCGGCCCTCGGCGGGCCTCGGGGTCAGGAAGGGGCCCGGCATGCATGGCCCGCCTCGCTGGAGTGGTGCACTGGACGGCGACAAATGGCGGGGAAGGCCGCGCCCCGCCTCGTGCAACCCCAGGGCCGAGAACTCTCTGTCGTAAGTTTGTCTTGGCGACCGCCTGGAGTGGGCCGGGCGGGCGGGCGTTCGATACCCGCCGCCGCCCTTTCTGTCTCCGAACCGCAGCGGCTCGGGCCGCGAATATGAGAGCGTCTGTCACGGCGCCGCGCCGCACGCTTTCCGAGAAATATGGCGCGAGTTGGCGAACTCTGCGCTCGGTGTGCCTCGGTCTGCCTCGGTCTGCCACGCACCGGCCGCTGGTCGCGAGCGGCACCGAGCCGTCCCAGCAGACAACAACGAGAACATCAACAAAAACAAGTGGCAAATGGCGCCCTGGCCGAGATGGTGTTACAAAACGGCCGGGGTGAATGGGAATACCTCATGCGTCTGGGAGACTCTGCCGGGAGATGATGTATGCTGTCCTCTTGTTGTTGTTGTTGTTGTTGTCGTTGCGGTCTCTGCCGTCTCACCCCGTCCGCGCAGCAGCAGGAGCAGGCATTACAACCCCAGCGCGCCGCCGCCGAAAATATTCCGTAAAAAAGTCGGGTAAGCTCTCCCCGCCTGCCTTGCCTGCCTCCTGCTTTATGCGGCAAAGTTGTGGTGCTTGTTGCGGTGGCGCGCACACATTCACACTCTCTCTCGCACTCACTCTGCCATAAATCGCGGAAAAGAAGTTGATTGCGCGTGTTGTTTGTTTCGCGCTGCCCTCTCGCCCCGCATCTTCGGCCCATCCATCGCGGGGCATTCTTCTTGGGCCTTTTTTCGCGCCGAAATAACATCGCAAAGTTTAGTTCGGCTGCCAAGGGGCGGGATAGGCTGGCCGCGGCGTGGCCGCGGCGGCGTTTTCATTTCGCAAGCTGCCTCCACTGCCTTCCTTGTGGCGGTCTCTCTTCATTCTTTTGGCGCGCGGTTTTTATGTTGTTCCAAAATGTTCTCGCGCCGAGTGGTTTTTCGCTTTGCGGGTTTGAGTTATTGAAATGGGCTGTTGGTTCGAGCGGCCGGGACGGCATGGGACGGACGCTGTGCCGCGCTCTGATGATGATTGTTTCTTGTTTATTTCCAGGTAAGATATCGCCGCGTTGCTCAGGGGGGCGTGTGTTTGTGTGTGTGTGTGTGTGTGTGTGTGTGTGCATGTGTGTGTGTGTGTGTGTGTGTGTGTGTGTGTGTGTGTGTGTGTCCGAGGCGAGTTAATTTGCCGCGGCTGTATTATTGGCCGAGGTGGGTGGAGAGTGGTGCTTTTCTCGGGGCCTGCTTGGACTGGCCGCTGGACTGCCGGACTGCATCGGATGCTCGTATACGGCTCAATAAATGCGGCCGGCCAGACCGTCCAGGCCGCGGCCAGGCCCGAATAAGAGGCCGGTGCTGCCAGTGCGTCGGTGCGTCCCATGCGTCCCAGTGGGCCGGTCACTCTGCCGAGTGATGGATTGAGCCATTACCGGACCGGATTGGACCAAACCGAGCCGCGGCCGCGGGCCGGGCGGCGGCGTCGCGCTGTCTCTCTCGCACTGCGAGCTGGCCTGCGGGCCTGCACGTGGAGCGGCGGCCGCGGCAGCGCTTTCGGCTCGTCTTTTTTCGCGCTGGGTTTCCCGTTATGCGGAGTGCAATGCGCAGTGCAATCATAATTTGCGAGGCATCCGCCGCGGTGCGCGCACCGCACGGACTGACTGACTCCCCCGCCGCTGCCGCCGCCGCCGGTTATTTTCGAAGTTGCCGCCTCCGAGCGTCGCGGTAACCACGGCAACGGCGCCGAGGTGTGGGTGTGCGCCGCGACGCGACGCGACGCGTCGTCGTCGGCGACGTTCGGAAATCTATTACGGCCGATCGGCGTGAGGGAAGTGCTGGTCCCGGTGTCCCGGCGGGGTGTAGGCTTGGCGCTGCCCCCCCCCCCCTCCGACATCGCTTTCCGAAGGCTTGTGTGTGCGAGCGCGCGAGGACTCCCCGCCGCTGCCAGCGCTGCCAGCGGAATATATTGTAATCTACTTTCAATATTTATGAACCCGCATCACAATGACGTGTTTGTCGCGGAAAGGCACTATTCGCGTGAAGGGCCGAAGGGCGGGGTGGCGCGCCCCGTCGCGGAGGTGGCGGCGGTGGCGGACGTTTGTCACACGTGGCTCGGCTCTCGGGGGAGAGGGGTTGGGGGCTTTACGGACGCCTGTGTTTGACGGGCCTGACACGCGCGCCCTGGGCCCGGCACACGGCCCGGCACACGGCCCGGCCGGCCGGACGTAAGCTGGCGGGGATCTGCTTGAGCAAAGCGGCCAAAGAATCGCTCGGATCGGCGTCTGTGTCGTCGCGACATGGAACACCATCACCACCAGCACCCCTTCCTGGAGTGGCCGCCATGGTGGCTTACGTGTGCGCGCGTTCCGCTCCCTGAGGTCCGCGGCGTCGCCTCGCCTGTTGAATATGGTAATGCCAGGCGCCGTCCTGCAGGGCCCCACAGTGGCCTGCAGTGATTAGGCCCCCTGGAAAGTGAAACCCAGTTTTCGGACGGTGGCGGCGCGGGGACTCGAACCCCGAACCCGCGTTGCTGGCTGCTCTGTTTGTGTTTGTCCCCGTCGCTGATAAGCGTCTGGGTCGTTTGTGCGCGGCAGCGGTGCCCCATTCGTCAGGCTGGACCGGACGGCAATAAGGACGTGCCGGGCAGCAGGCCGCGACGCGACGTGGACAAAGTTATCTATCCCGCGCTCATCGTTCACAGCGGTGCGCAGTGTGCGTGCGCCCCCGCCCCTCGCTTTGAATCTATCAAAATCAGGCTGTTCTCGGCATGCTGCAGCGTGCTGGCCGTGTTGCCCACTGGGGATGTGGCACACGCATCGTCGAGACGCCTTGTCTCCCGGCCCCCCCTGTATTTGCATTTGATGGGACACGTCGTCGGCGTCCCTCAGGAGCCGAGGCAGGCCAGGGCGTCGCGACGCCTCTCCGCGCCGTGGCGGCCGTATGGCTCGCAGCCTATCAGGGGCGGGGCCGCTCTGTCCTTGGCGTGGCGTGGCGCGGCGCGTGCAGTACCGGTGCGATGATCGCATCGGGTGCCGCGCCCCCCTGCCGGCCCCCTTCTCATACCGGACCCGCCCCGTGCAGGCCACGACGCCGTAAAAAATATGGAACGGAGAAAAGATAAAAATGACTGCAGTTTTGTGAGTCTGAGTGGACCGGCCGCCGTCTAGAAGTAGGCCGGAGAGTCGCTGCGGCGTCGGTCGGGTGGTCCTGGTCGGACTCCCGGACTCGCGCCAAAACACTCGGTGTTCTGGTGGTCCTGGTGCAGGTCCTGGTGGTCTGGGAGCAGGCCGCCTGGCAGCCTGGGCGCTGCCATGGAAACTGGAGGGAGGATGCACTGCGGCCGGACTGGCCGGTCCAGCTCGGCTGTTATTGCACTAGTTTGGAGAGAGAGAGAGAGAGAGAGAGAGAGAGAGAGAGAGAGCCTGGCTCCCACCCGCCCCATTACGACATAACATTACTGCCCGATGATCTCGCCCCGACCGGCCCATGCTGGATCCAAATGTTATTTCGCGCTGAGCATTCCGTATAAAAAGGACAGGAACAGGTCCTCGTGTGTGTGTGTTTGTGTGTATGCGTGCGGCGCTGTCAGGCAAGAAGGGCTTATCTGCAGGAATGCCATGCGGCCTCCTCACTTACCCGATCCTCCTTATTTCCTTTTTCGCTCCATCTGCGTCCGGCCCTCGAAGAAAAAAAAAAAAAAAAAAAAAAAAAGGACTTCCACTCTCATACGGCTGCGATAATCTTAATTCGACGTTTTATTTGCATTCGTGTGTGCTGGCTGAAACCTGAGAGGAGGGGCGCGGGGCCCTGTGGATGTGCGTACGGCCCCGCGGGGGAGCGGGGACCGGCAAAGCGAGGCCGGGGGGGGGGGGGGGGCTCCGGGGGAAGGGGGAGCCGAAAAGAGGAGGGCCAGCAAATGTGGAAAAAATGGCTGCTTAAGTGTCCTGGCTGACTTGCACACACCGACGACACACGCATGCTGTATGGTGTGTGTGTGTGTGTGTGTGTGTGTGTGTGTGTGTGTGGCCGGATGCGGAGGGATGGGGCGTAACGATGTGACGCTATCACGGCTACCGTAACGCAAACGCAGTGCGGCAGCGTGCAGCAGCTGGCTGGTTTATATGCGACGCGGCCGGCACGGCGTGGTGGCGGTGCTGGCCGCGCTGGCCGTGCTGCAGCTGGGCCGACGCGGCCGCCGTCGACATGCTGCTCGTCACTGCCCGCGATAACTCCAGCCGCGCCGAGCAGGCCGAGCAGTGCGCGCGTGTACGCCAGACGGCGGCATCGTGATTACAGTACTACACTAGACGCACAAAACTGGCAGTGGTGTTGGTTGTTGTCGAGAGCGGCCGAGAAAAACGTGTCCTGGCGTCGCTGCGTCTCGCTGCCGGGACTGACGGGTTGACGCCTCGCGTAGCGGACCGGCCCGGCCGCAAGAGTCGATTTAGTTTTGGCGCCCTAAGTCCCGGAGGTGTCGGCGACGTCGTTGGAGGCGCGTGTACGAGCGCTGCGGTACTAGCTAGGAGGTTAAGCGCCGTAAAAGAGGCGAAATGTGCAAAACATGTTCGGAACGATCTGATTTTGGAAATCGGTAGATTCGAACCTCCTCTTTCAGACTAGGGTTGGAGCCAAAGCCGGAAACCGCGATAAAACCGCCAAAAAGCGGGTTGCATATTTGCCAGGGGCACCGCCGCTTTTACCATTAAAATTCGTTATAAATCCGGAACTAGGCGTCGCCGCGTCGTGATTGAAACGGCGGGGCGTCTGGGAGACATGGGGGATGAGATTGGCGTTGGTTTCAGCTCTCTGACATCAAAACTGCGACGTACAGGATCGTTTGACTATTTGGACATTGACGTTTAAAATCAGAAATTCACAATTTACTCGAAAATTTTCAGGTTCAATATATGAGTTATTGAGCACCAATAGATGCGCCCTTTCGTCAGCTATCCCGTACGCACTTAAAAAAGGGGGGTCGTCGCTTTGGATTTCGAACGGCAGCACTTTGAATGCCGCAAAGCGGGGAGCGCGCGGCCCCGCCGGACCGTACCGCGGGTTGCCTACCCGGCGGCCCCGTAAGGCGCCACGTTAAATTCTTTCCTTCTTAACTTTTTTCCTAAGCGATTTAAAAAAGTCCCTGCGGGCCAGAACACTCCTTTCGGCATTACCTATCCGTATGGCGTGTGGCATCGAATTCTAAAGACTAGCGCATTTATTTCCCGTACACCGGCCATCATGGACCCAGCGCGGGCAAGGGAAGGCCCCCGCTGTTCCACACAGCTACACACTTCTAGAGGCACATTAATACGGCATTTGATTCGATTGCAAGTGGTGACCACGCTTGACTCCAGCAACACTAGTGACGTGGCTAAAGTCTATGAAAAGGGCGCAGAATTAAGAAGAAAAGCTGTCGTACAAGCGAGTAGAACTCAAGTGGCAGGCAGTTTTCTGTGGGGAAAATATTGGCTTTGGTTCTTTGAAAGATTTAAAAACGGCGTTTGTGCGTGTTTGTGCTTCGCAAGGTCGGGACGGTTTACAGCTCTACATTGTGAACAGGTATTCTGTACGTATCGAAATAATAATCAGTTATCCAGAGAAAACGTGTTTGTTTTGTATATTTTTTATTAAAATAGCTCTTGGTATGTAAGAGTAAAGCACCGAAGGCAACCGAAACAGTTGCATTCCACTCGAATGCCGTATTAATTTTCCTCTAGAATTGTGTAGCTGTGTGGAACAGCGGGGGCCTTCCCTTGCCCGCGCTGGGTCCATGATGGCCGGTGTACGGGAAATAAATGCGCTAGTCTTTAGAATTCGATGCCACACGCCATACGGATAGGTAATGCCGAAAGGAGTGTTCTGGCCCGCAGGGACTTTTTTAAATCGCTTAGGAAAAAAGTTAAGAAGGAAAGAATTTAACGTGGCGCCTTACGGGGCCGCCGGGTAGGCAACCCGCGGTACGGTCCGGCGGGGCCGTGCGCTCCCCGCTTTGCGGCATTCAAAGTGCTGCCGTTCGAAATCCAAAGCGACGACCCCCCTTTTTTAAGTGCGTACGGGATAGCTGACGAAAGGGCGCATCTATTGGTGCTCAATAACTCATATATTGAACCTGAAAATTTTCGAGTAAATTGTGAATTTCTGATTTTAAACGTCAATGTCCAAATAGTCAAACGATCCTGTACGTCGCAGTTTTGATGTCAGAGAGCTGAAACCAACGCCAATCTCATCCCCCATGTCTCCCAGACGCCCCGCCGTTTCAATCACGACGCGGCGACGCCTAGTTCCGGATTTATAACGAATTTTAATGGTAAAAGCGGCGGTGCCCCTGGCAAATATGCAACCCGCTTTTTGGCGGTTTTATCGCGGTTTCCGGCTTTGGCTCCAACCCTAGTCTGAAAGAGGAGGTTCGAATCTACCGATTTCCAAAATCAGATCGTTCCGAACATGTTTTGCACATTTTTGGTGCTTAACCTCCTAGCTATACGAGGACGCACCGTCGCCGCGCCGTCGTCTCGCGTCGGCTCGCGTTGCGGCGATATGTCAGAGCGCCGACCCGCTGCCGCCGAGCTTACATGCAATATGATTACGCAGGCACGTACACGCTGTGTGTGTGTGTGAGTGAGCGCCAACGGCGGCTCAACGGTGTGATGTCATGCCGATAGCAAGTCGCAGCAGGGGCGCTAACCCACACACACGCACACGACACACACACACACGCTGGACGCACACGCACAGAAGCCCTTCTTCTGTGGAGGCCCCCCCACCCCCCTTTCCCCTCCTGGCTCCGTGACCGAATTTCCGGACGGCCCCGCACTTGGTGTTCGAATAGCGCGCCACTTTATGAATGGCTGATGCGGGTTGATTGTGATTTATGTCCGGGGCGCTTCGACACAGCCTCTCTGTCTGCCTGCCCGACTGTCCGTCCGCCCGCCCGCCTGGTGCGTGCGTGTCTCTTTTTACTCAGCCGCGTTGAGGGAGGACTGTCGGACGAGGCGGAGGCAGGCGGTCTCTGGCGGCTAATTACTGCGAATCTGTGTCGACGCGACCCTAGTTTGGCCGCGCCATGTCGGCGGCTCGTGGAGTTGAGTGAGATATTGGGACGTGCCGTCAGCTTTCCAATTCGGACTGGTCGGGCGGCCGGCGAGCTGCATGGCCAGCCGCTCTGATTGGGCCGCGCTGATGAAGAAGACGAGGAGGCGCAAAGCAGAGCGAGGCCAGTGCACTCTGTCCGCCGCCAAGTTGGTTTGTAGTGCGACGTCGTCCTGGCCTTGTCCCGTGTGACGCCGGGGACCGTATCCTGGAGGCCTGCGCCAAGCGTCGCATTCAGCTTGGCGGCCTCGGCGGCCAGGGCTGCACTTCGCGCGTGTGTTCGGTGACCGTGAACTCGTTGGCGTGTTGTTGCTGCGCTGACAGACGCCGGTATCGGATGCCCCTCAAGTGGTGGGTGTGCCTGATGGCGGGCCGCTGTCTGGATGGCACGCTGGATGGCTCCGAGAGGCGGAAGTTTGAACTGTGATAGCCAGCGCGCTGGGACGAGTAGCGTTCATTGTCTGGCTCGTGATAACGGCGTGTCCTGTCGTGGCGTGACGGCGTCCTGGCTGGGGTCCAGCCGTAGAAACAAAGCAGGCCTCGTAGCGACTGTCTGTCCGCGCGCTGCAGCGGGGCTGCACGACGTGGCATCGATCGCTGCTGACAGTCAATCAGGCTGCACGGTGAATAGCTAACCCGCCGGGGCTCCTGACAAATGGCGGCCTGGCTTCGACCTCGCCCCGCCCCGCCGCGCCCCGCCCCACCCCGCCACGCCGCGCGATCTTGTCTTCGCTCACCTCAAATTTCCTGCTCAGCGCTTCGCCTTGTCCGCCCGAGCCCTCCACGTCACTCAGCGGCCGATGCAGGCCGTGCTGCCGGTCCACGGGGACCCCGCCGCGCCCCGCCCCGCCCTGCCACACCGCGCCTCGCGTGCGGCGATAAGACCCGAGGCGACCCCGCCGGGGGCTCCATCCCTTTCGTCCGAACACGATTCTGGCAGCTGTTCCAGCGGGTAGGCCGCCGCCGACCTGGTTGGTATGCAGATGACTGCCAGGGTCCCCGCGGCCCACCCCGCCTGCCTGCCAGCTCGGCTGCCCGGCCCACCCCGCCTGCCTGCCAGCTCGGCTGCCCGGCACAGAGCAACCATAGCGAGCGCGACTTGACCGAAGTTATCGGCGTGTAGGCCCGAGCGGAGCACCCAGGGGCTCTCCCCCGGAGGGGGGCACGCACCGGCTGGCCTGAGAGCGGCGCGTCTCAAGGGCAGAAAAATGAGTGGGAGGGAGGGAGTGTCGGGCCGAACCGCAACACGGCGCGGCGCCTGTTTACTTATCATTTGCATAAACTCGCCGCGCCCGCCGCGCCCGCCGCGCCCGCCGCGCCCGCCCCGCCCGCCGCCCCGAGCCCGTCTAGGCCCTGTCGGAGATGAGGCGTGTGGCGGTGCGCACCGCGTCGTGTTGGCTGAGGCTTCCGCGGAGATATTTGCACAACGTGTGTTTGCTGAAGCACTTTCACTGGTAGCAGTGCGTACTATGCGCCCTGCTCTGTCCCTCCGGGATTGCCGGGCGAGGAGGTGGACCGCACAAAGGCCTGTCCGTGCGTCCGCCATCAGACAGACGCAGACAGACAGGCAGGGCGCCACGACGTCGTGATGAAAAGTTCGGCGGCGACGCCCTGCGCGCTGCGCTGCGCTGCGTGCGGCCCGCCCTGCCGCTCTCCCAGGGCCTCGTCTAGGTCATGACGGCGTCCTCGCGGTCAGGCCGCCCGGTGGGCGCGGCGAACAATGGCCGCTGCGTGCTGGCCTTGTTTGCAAATAAGCCGGCCAGGAATCGCGGCACGAGTTGGCAAAGAAAAGGGACTGGATTAGGGCGGCTGTGTATTCGGCCAGTGCGCCGCGGGGTCAGGTGGCTGCGGCCAGGCCGGTCCTGAACGGCGCGGCGCAAAGTTTGAGGGGCGCAGTGTTGGCGTTGGGGGGCGCATCCCCTGTTCCTGGAAGCCAAGCAGGGGCTCCTCGGCACTGTTTGTTCTAGGCGGCGTACGCAGGTATTCTTCCTTCAGTGTGTGTGTGTGTGTGTGTGTGTGTGTGTGTGTGTGCGGCGCGGGTTCAATCCCAGGAGGGGGCTGTTGAGCGCGGAAAAAGGACGGGGGCGGGGGTGGGCCGGCCGCCGTGGGCACGCGCTGCATGGGGTGCTTCGGGTCCTCGGCGACGCAATTATTAATGCGCTAGTTGGCGTCGGAGTGTTTAATGAAGTAGCGAGCGGAAGGGGTGGGGGTGGGGAGCGGCTATTATTGAAAAATTGATGCGAGTTTAAGACGTGCGTGCGAGCGAGCGCGTGTGCGTGCGGGCAGGTATGCGGGTGGGTGGGAAAGAGAGAGACAGAGAAGAAAGGGGCATGATTGGAGAGCAGTCGGATTTTGTTTCGTCCGGATTCACCGGATTCTTGGCCGTGGAGAAATGAATCGCAGTCGGGGGCTTGATTCTTGATTTGTCGAGGGTTGGGGGTGGAGGTAGAGATCATCGGACGCAGGGAGCTGGGATGCTGTAACACTGAATGCTGGGCAATAATGAAAGCAGGGGCGGCCTCCGTACCTGGCCAATTACCGACGGCATTCCCTGAAGCGAGTCATCGGCCACCCTCTGCCGCCCAAGGGCCTCCCTACACTCCCCCGGCAGCACGGCCCGCCCTCCGGGGACCAGCGCGGTCATGAGCGGCGCCCGCACGCCCTCGTTTCCAGGAAATAACCCAATTTAGCGCATCAATATGAAATTTGGTAGGTTTTCTCCCCTGGCAATATGGCTTCCTGTTCCTCTTCTCTCTTTTTCTTTGCCAACTTGTTCGTTTGCCGAGCTTGATTTTCTTTGTTTTGCGCCCATTTTGAGGGCGCACAAGGTGGTTTACAGGCCGTGTGTAATGAACGTGGGGTTGCATCCGTGGATTGATGCGGGCCGCGAAAGGGAGACCGTCATTTGCACGCCGCGGTGTAGTGCGCGCGCACACATACACACACTCACACACGCCCTGTATCATGCACTGTCCACAGAGTGCCAGCCAGCAGGCTTCATCCCTCGCTGCGGAAAGGAGCTGAAAATGTGATTAGCTGGCGGCGTGATGACTCCCCCCCCCCTCGCCACCCCTTTGCAGCCTCGCCCTTGTTTTTAGTCCGCGCGGTACCCCGATCGGCACAGGCCGCAAATGAGTGGCTTTGTCGCGCTTGGCTGCCGCGGGAAGAGAGAGAGGGCCTGAAAAAGAGAGGAAGAATGTGCGGTTTTGTTGTGCTGCTGTTTGCAGCGATCTTTTACGCATGCCAATAGGAAGCGTTGCGGAACACAGTGGCGTGTTGTTTTTGTTGTGTTGGTGGTATCAAGGGTGTAGATTGATCCAAAGCAAAAGACAAAAAAAAATTAAAAAAAATAAAAAAAATTTGGAGCCGCGTGTTTGTCGGTAACGCACGCTGCGTCCGCTCACCCACGCCCCGACGGGGCGGCGGCACGGAGGCGTCTGTATTTTCGTGTTCCGGGGCGCGTCCGAGCCGAGGGGCGACTCTGGGTGTATTATACAGTGAGGATGGACCCATCGCACCGGCCAAGGCGCGACGCTTAATAACACTTAAACACCGGCAGGCGAGAAACCGTGTGCGTCTGTGTGTGTGTGTGTGTGTGAGCCGCCTGGTTCCGCCCCTCTCCACCGTTTATATCAGCCGATTACGCGTTAACTTGTTAAGCCTATTACTGGAGCGATTTCCCCGCGTCGTTCTGGTCCGGAAGGCCGCCCGGCTGGGCCGCCAGGGGGCGAACCTGAGCATGCATGTGTGCATTGGGAAAGTGATAGGGGAAGGGGCGCTCGGCCAGTGTCGCCACCTTTCCCTCATTGTTTGTCGGCCCGCACTATAAGGGCTAATACCAACCTAATACCACTTTGCCACAATCCATCATGGCGGGCCGGGGGGGCGGGGACGGCGTGTCGCGTGGAAATCAAGCCGTGTGTGAGCGAGCCAGAGAGAGAGAGAGAAGGCTGCCGCTGCCCTCCTTGCCGCGCGTCGTCGGCGAGGTGCTTCCGAACGCGGCCGCCGCCCGCATGCGGCCGAGCGGCACTCTGCATGCAGACATCCGGAGCGTACACTGCCTTCCGGGTCGCGGCGCGCCACTTTGCCTTGATCAAGGAGGCCGTCGCCGCGGACTTCATTGACGCCGGCGAAGGGGTCGCGGCCCGCTCACGTCGTACTCCCTGTCCCCGGCCTCGCGAGGCCGCGGCCGCCCGTCAATTGTTGACGCTTTGCGGGGCCGTGACGTCGGCGGGGGCGATGGCGGTCTTCCAGGACAGCACCCCGCCGCCGCTGCGCTGTCGTGACGGACGGACGGACCGACGGGCGGGCCGACGGCAGGCGGCTGGCAAGCCAGAGTCGTGAGGAGATGCAGTCCGGTGTAAGTGAGAAATCAGATCGCCCTGCGGCCCCCTGCCCCCGGGACCTCCGTCCATTTGTTGAGACAAACCTGCAGACAGCGGCGGGGCGCGGCGGGGCGCGGCGGGGCGCGGCGGGGCGCGGCGGCCGGGTCGCTGCCTCGTCCGTCTCTGTCCACGACGGGGGCCTCCTGCTTCCCTCCCGTCCCGCCTGTTTGCATAGGCGTGCACTGGGCAAAGAATATCAGAAAGCAGTCCGCCGAAAAGGCGCGAGACTGCTTTTGCGTCTTTTCTCGGAGTGCAGTGGCAGTGCATATGGGAGACCCTGGCGTCGGGCCTGGGGGCACGGCGGCCACGGCGGAGTCCGTGCTGGAGTCCATATCTCCTTCCAGCCGGCCAGCGCCGCCACGACCGCACGTACCCGACCGGGGTGCAGCGCGGCTATATTTCTTGCATTCATACGTACGCCGCGCACGCAGTGCGCAGTGCAGTCCGCCGTGCCGCCTCGGCGTGCTTGTAGTGCTCTGCGGTCTGACCCCGCCCCGCCACAGTCACGTGACCACATTGTGCTGCAAATTTGAGGGCGCCGATGTCGTTGCCGTCGTGTTGACATGTGATTGCGCGTGCGCCCCTGACCCCCCGTGATCCTGATCCGATCCGCGGTGTCCTGGCGGCCGGCCGTCGAGGCGCGGTCGGCCGCGGCCGTGTCGCCGACGTTGTCTCCGAAAGGAAAATAATGTCACGTTGTTGTGTTGTTGTTGTTGATCTAACGCAGTGCTTTTCTTGTTTGTTTTAGGTAAGGCGCCTGCTGGCATGTAAGTGTGGCGGGGATTAGGCAGATGCCGGCCGATAATCGGGGGCATGAATAAGGCATGCTCGGAATAACAAGATTTTTGGGAAATAAGAAACGCAACAAACGCGCGGCTGGGGTGCCCCCACTCCCCCCGGCGATGCGAGTTGCGCCGAGGGGTGGCTTTACTCCGTTCGCTGCGCTAACCTCGTCTCTTTTTTTTTTATTTTGTCTCTATCGGCGTCTCGGGGTTTGACTTTAACTTTCGCTTATGTTTTTCTTGCCGCGCGCGCGGTGCTCTTTCGCTGCCGCCTAGTTCCTTCTTCGGACTCGATTGTTTCTGTTTTCTTCATTTTTCCCTTTTGTTTTTTTTCTTTTTTTTTTGTCCCTGTTCTATTATTAAAAAGTTTTCCAGGCCTGCATTTGCGGGAGGGCTGTGCGTTAGCGCTGACTGTGGCGCTAATTACGATTCTTTCTCTCGGCCACACTTCTTCTGTCTGCCTATAAGGCGAGGCCGAGGCCAAGACGCCGAGGCCACACTCTCCTCTCGCCGGGCCTCGCCCGGATGATTCTCATTTCAGAGTGATATTGTTTTTTCTTTCATGTCGCTGCCAGCCCCGGCGGGGCGGCGCGCGGCCATGGCTGGCTGGCTGGCTGGCTGGCTGGCTGGCGGGGTGCGGCAGGATATACGAATGCCAATCTTGGGCATGGCCGAGGTATATGACGACGCAGCGAGCCTTTTGATTTAGAGCGGGGTGGGGCCGCGCGCGTGGGGCTGGGCGCGCAGGGCCGCCACCACCGCGAGGACTCAATACCGCGGACAGCACTGCATGTGGCAAGCCTGGCGGCCTGCGGCACTACAGCCGCTCTTGTCTTCTCGGGGCAAATTTGAATACGGAGAGAGTGATGGCGGTCGCAGTGCCGGCCGGATTGAGCGGTCGCATTGTTTCTCGGAGGGTCGGCCTGGCGTTGCAGTGCTCTGCTGCATGGCTCTATTGCCGGGCCTGCGCTACCGACCTCGTGACGCCGTGTGCTCGGCGCCGTGGCGCGCCGCGCGGTGTCTCGGCGGGTCGCGGGGCCGCGAGACCGCGGGGGGCGTTGGCCGACTCACCTGCCCTCCCTCATTATGCATACCTTGGTGATCACGATGATGTGCTGCACAATGCCGTGTCGTGCGATACGGCCTACATGGGGGCCTACATGGGGGAATCAAGTCGTGCACCGTGTTGCACCGCGAGCGCGCACCCTGCCCGCCTCGCTGGCTGGCTCGGCCTGCAGCGCGGCCAGTCGCGGAGGGAAGGACGTTGCGGACGCCCTCGTTGGCGTCGGCGCGGACGGCCTCGCGGACAATGAATAGTGTCAGGATCGGACACCTGCCGCGGCGTTGGCGTCCCCCGGGTCTTCTCCTTCTTCAGCGCGCCGTATTTCGTCGGGGTGACCAATCATTTTCGGTGCGCGCGGCCGGTCGTGCATCCCGCGGGTTTGTAAACATGCCTGCCGGGAGGGGCGGCGGGGCGCGCGGAACAGGCACGCCGACGACCACTCTGTCTAATGGATTTCTCGGGGCGCAAGTCGCGACGCGATCCTGTGAGCATGGCGGCTTTGAATGTTGGAAATGGAGGGGTATTTCTAGTAGTGGCGGCTGAAGTGTCCCGGGGAATGCCCCCACCCCCCCACCCCACCCCACCCCCGGCTGGTCCCCGTCTCCGGGCGTGTGTTTGGCTGCCGGCCAGCCCCCCGCCCCTGGTGCAGGGCCCCGCCGCCGTCTGAATTCACGATAAATTGTGCGAGCAGACGGTGTTGGGTCTATCGTGATCCTGGCTGGCTTATCGTGGGCGCGGCGTCGCGACCGGGTCGGAGGGCAGACGCCGTCCGCCGTGGACCGACTCTTGTTGTTGCCGGTGCTCTGCGGCTGCGGCTGCTGCTGCTGCTGCTGCTGCTGCGGCTGCGGCTGCTGCTGCTGCTGCTGCTGCTGCTGCTGCTGCTGCTGCTGCTGCTGCTGCTGCTGCTGCTGCGGCTGCTGCGGCTGCTGCTGCTGCTGCTGCTGCTGCTGCTCGCAGACGCGGAAGGCGGGGGGCTCTGCGAGGGCCCGGGTAATGACAAAGCGGAGAAAGGCGGAAGCTTTTTGCGCGAGAGCCCCGGCTAAACAGCGACCCCTCGCTCGCTCGCACCCCGTCGCCGGCCTTCGGCTCGGATCGCCAACCCCGCCGGGAAACAATGAGCGCGAAAACAGTGTCGGGGAGTGAAAAGAGTCGGCAAGACTGACTGAGGGCTGTAATCTCCCCCCCGGGGATTTGGAGGTAGGCCGCCCCGCCGTCCCGCTGCCAGTGGCGCTGCCTAGCGGCAGGCACCGCACTGGCGCGAAGTTTGAACTCGCAGCCGCAGCAACTGGATCCGGAGCGTCGGAGGGGAGCACCGAGACGAGGGACGCCCCGCGAGGCGATAAACTAACCTGAAATTAATGACGACGCTATTTACGACCCCAGCGTATTTGTTTGGCTGTGACTGCGTGTTGTGTTTTTTGGGGCGCGTCGTCGCAGAGAGAGAGAGAGAGAGAGAGAGAGAGAGAGAGAGAGAGAGAGAGAGAGAGAGAGAGAGAGAGAGAGAGAGAGAGAGAGAGAGCTGCAGCTCCTCGTCACCTTCATGACGAGGCATGGCGTTGGTGGTTCTTCGGCCTCGCGTGGACCGACGCATTAACAGTGAAATGATGAAGTGGTCCACGACAGGCTCGGCGTGTGGTTGGCCGAGTGGCTTCGACGCGTGCGTGCGTGCGGCTCGCGTGTCCGCGGCGCACTACATGCGTCCGGCGTGACCCCTGCCGGTGCAGCGGAGCAGCAGCGCGGCCGAGGCGGACGAGGCCGTCCTCCTGGACGATGAAGTTGTAGCGCGGCGTCCCCCAGGCGGGCTCGCCCCGCGGCGGTGAAGGATGGCCTCATGAAGGTCTAACAGCGCCGACCAACTTTCTTGGAAACTAGTTCGGCTCGATAGAACAAACTGACCCCGTCAACGTCCGCGTTGGAACTCGACATGTGCGCGGCGAGACGCGGCGAGACGCGGCGAGACGGCACTCGAGCCGCCGAAAGCCGAAGCGGTTGCGTAATAACAGTAACAGGCCTGAGCGGCGCGGTGCGCGGCAGTTGGCCGACGAGGAGGGGAGGAGCAGTGAAGGGCCTCTCGTCCGCCTCGCTATTTTCAATTAATACCCCGCGGCAGTCCGGCAGGCCGGCCGGGCCTCGCCGCTGGAATATGCATGCGCGTTGTCGTGGCCTCGCGGCCTCGCGGCACACGGGCACACGGGCACACACGCCCTGCCAAAGCGGCATCAAACTTGCAGGCCCCGGCGGCCCCGACGGCAGCGGCATCGGCAGTCGATGCGGGACGCGTGTATTGATCTTTAGCACGCCGACGTACGCCCCGTGCATGCAGTGCAGCGGCGTCTACTTCTCGTCGGCCCGCGTCGAGTTTTTCTCCGGATGGCCGCGCGCACGCGACGCCCTGGCCGTGCTGGCCCTGCTCGCCCTGCTCGTTGGCGTAGATGAAGCGCTCTTTCATTGGCGTGTCGCTGCCGCCCCGTGCCTCGGACACGCGTTTTCTCGCCCGCTTTTTCGGGGTTCTTTTTAATGCCTCGGATTAGCATCTTTCCGGGCGAGTGCGTCTCGCGGGGCAGCGCCAGCGGGCTATCGCGCGCCGTTTTGAATTACGGCGGGAACTTGGTTTGTTCTTCGCGATTTCCAGTAGTGCGGCTGTTGCAGGGCGCGCTGGGGGTGTTCTTGCGCGAGAGGGGGTCGCCCGCCGCACAGCAGCAGCCGTGTCTTGAGGGAGGGGTCGTCAAAAGAACGGGGCGGGCAGGGCGTCATCCTGTGTGCGGGGTTTTCTTTCGATTCACACCCTACTTGTAGTACTACTACTGTACCACGTGTGTGTGTGTGTGTGTGAGTGCAGCGCGTGTTGCCCAACCCCCGTGTCGTGTCCACCCAGTCGTGTCCTCTCTCTCTCTCTCTCTCTCTCTCTCTCTCTCTCTCTCTCTCTCTCTCTCTCTCTCTCTTTCTCCCTCTCTCTCCCTCTCTCTCTCTCCCTCCCTCCCTGTCTCTCTCGCCCTCGCCATTGACAATGCAAAGCGAAAGGGGGAAGGGTTATTCACTGAGCGTTTGGCAGCGCCGCCGACATTTGGTCGGCGAATGGTAGGCCCTGTAATCTCGGTGTGGTAATCTCTGGCAGTGCCGCCGCTGCTCCGGGCCCGGCGGGGCGCGGTGGGGCGGGGCGGGGCGGGGCGAGTGAGGGTGGATGGCAGTGGCGATGCGACTCGGGCTGGCTGGCCGGCTACTCCGGCACGTGCTGCGTGTCACGCGAATGCCGTATGCGCTGGAGTGGCCGAGGGGGGAGGGGGGGGCTTTGTTGGCTGCCTGGCTGCCGGGCTGGGGCACTCGGCGGTGATGGAGAGGCAGCTGCTCAGGGTGGTGGCGTAGGTGCGCGAGGGGCTTTTCAAGTTCAAAGGCGGCTGTCTGCGCGCGCTTCCCCTCGGCCAGCCCGGCCACCCCGTCGCCCTCACGACCTCCTTCTCCTTCTCCTCCTCCTCCTCCTCCTCCTCCTCCTCCTCCTCCTCCTCCTCCTCCTCCTCCTCCTTCTCCTCCTCGTGCGGCCGCGCTGGCGGAGTGCCTGGCCGTCTAATTCTTTTCCTTCCTCTCGACTTTATACCGGGCAAGGCAGTGCTCGAGGTCCGGCTGGGCCGCTCCTTTCAGGGAGGTGTATGAGGGCGGCGGCGCCCCGCCCCGCCCCGCCTTTGTGGGACCGTACTTATCAGCAGTACAGTCTCGCATCCCATCTCGACGGATGAGGGCGCCGGGGCCGCCAAGTCCGCGGAGGCCGTTAGGGTGCACCGGTTGCCGCCGCGCCGCGCGCAGCGCACCCCTTGCTGGCAAGGTGGACCCCCCGCCGCCTCGATGGAGGCGCGCCGACACTATTGTGCGCAAAAAGCTGGAAAAGTGTAAAGTGTATCGGACTGCCACAATGGCGGCAGGGCACGCCAGGGCGGCCACCGCCCCCTTGGAATGAACGCCTTGCTTTTTATGGAGTGTGCACACTGCCTGGGAAGCGGCCGCCACCGCTTTCTGGATGACTGGACCTGACGCCTCGCCCCGTCAGGCTGCCGTGTTTTTTTGCCGAGCGCCTCTCATTCTCCTTCTTCTCGAGTAACGCGAGTGAGCCTAATCCGGGTGAAAAAGCGAACGAGGGGTCGGCGCGGCGCGGTGCTTTTTCCGTTATTGGCAGCGACTATCGGCTCGCTGTCCTTGTTGTCCTGGCGGTGCAGCGCGGCGAGTCCGAAAGCCTGCTCGGCCACGCGGCGCTGATGTGAAGGACCCGTCTGCCCACGTCGGGGCTGGAACACCGCTGGAGCGCCTGGACTGACAGGTGTTGTGTCGTGTCCGAGCTAACCTTTGGGCATTAGCCCTCTCCCCGCTCTCTCGCTCGCCTCCGTCCGGCCGGGGACTCGGACTCCAGGGACCCTGCGGAGGCGGGCCCTAATGAACACATTACAAGTGGAACGACGGCGCGACGGAGTGTGGCTTGAGCACTCGCCTGCTCATTTGAATACACACATTAATAAGGAGAGTTCGGGCGCCACCGCCACGGGCCGCGCGCGCGCTCCTCAAACAGCGGCGTCATGGCCAGTCGATGAGCCCTCAGCCCGGAGGCGGGAGGACAAAGTTTGGACACGGTCGGCGGCAAAAAAGCGCGAGCTGTTTAAACAAATGGCTACAGCCGGGGAGCGCGGAGCGGGCGTGGGGTGGAAGGGCCGCGGCCGCGCCGTGGGGAATGTGGGCCAGGTCGTAATTTGAGGCCGGCGTGGAACTCTGTGTGCGCGCCACACAGGGCGGACTCATTATCGGCAGAGATTCGCCCCGGGCCGCCCTGGGCGAGGCCCCGGCTAGCCGCGGACCGCGGACCGGAGCCTAGGCCGGGTTTATAGGCGGGCCGCGAAGGCTCGCCTAGGATGTTGTTGTAGCCCGCGGGGGTCGTCGCCAGGCCGGGGCTCGGGGGCCAGCAGCGCCAGCAGCGCCAGCAGGCTGCCTCTCTCTCGCACCTGGACGGGGACGCCGCTCGGGTGCGAGAGAGACAGCGCCTGACAGCACCGCCCTTTGATTGTCGTAACGAGCGAGGCCGTTCGCTCAGCCGGCTCATTTTTCAAGCTCACACAACAACGGCCGGTGTGCGCGTAGTGTGCGTGCGTGTGTGTAAAGCGTTCGTTACGGGACCTCCGCGCAGCATCGCGTTTTTGTCTTTGTTTTATTCCCGTCCTTCTTTATCGGGGCGATGATGCTGTTGTTGCTGACGCTCTGATTGGATGCAGTGTGGATTGTTTATCCTGCGCCGGTATTGATCGATTCCGTCACGTCTTGCGGCGACGGGTGGACGTACAGCAACCAGACAGACAGACAGACAGACATGCAGGCAGACAGACAGGCTGCACGTCGAGGACGTCTCTCTCGGCCGCGGGGATCGACGCGTCGTGAATTTGTCCGCGCGGAAGTGGCCGTGGCCGCCGCCGCCGAGGGGGAGAGGTTTATTTATATACGATCGTTCTTTTCTTATGAAAGTGGTCCGCGCGGTCCGCGCCAAACTAAACTGCCATTTTTCTCGCGTTATGGCCATTACCCCTTTCCTTCCCCAGCAGGGCTCGGCGCACAGTGGGCCTGGTGGCGTTGATTGTGGAGGTAACGGCTGCGGTTGTGACGTCGTGATGGCAGTCGGCCTCGTGTGTGTGTGTGTCTGTGTGTGTGTTTGTGTGCGCGAGTGTGTGCGAGAGAGAGAGGCGGGGTGGGGGTATACGCCCCTCGCTCATTTCGGTAGGTTTAGGGCGGCCCTGGGGTGGAGAGGCGTCATATTGCACATCACTCTTTGCGCGCTTTGGCTGCGCCGGGGACGGACGACGGGCCCGGGCCGCTCGGGTCGACGTCGGCGGCGTCAATTAGAAACTTGTGGCACGCCGAGCGTCGCAGCGGTGCGGGCCCCGCTGCCCCGCCAGCCAGTGTCCTGGTGGTAAGTCGGTGAGCGATGGCGAGTCATCTGTCGCGACCCGCGCGTCCTTTGGCGCGTCGCGGGGCACGTCGCGGAGGAGGCGAAGCGGAGGGGAGGCCGTCGCCGTGCTGTATCGGCTGGTCTGTCTGTCTGTCTGTCTGTCTGTCTGTCTGTGTGTCTGACTGTCCGCCTAGCCGTCCCTCCATCGGAATGGAGGCTGGCACTGCGATACGGCCATTGGAGATGGAAGTGGAAATACGTTTGGCGGGGCGGGGCGGGGCGGGGCGGGGCGGGGCGGGGCGGGGCGGGGCGGGGCGGGGTGGGGCGGGCGGGCGGACGGCAAGCGGATTACAATCGGCGGCGCACCCGCCACCTGACGCCGCCTGCCGGTGACGCAGGCTGCCTGCAGCGCGGTGCAGAGTGTCGCACGAGGAGGCTTTAGGCTTTGGTGTCGATGAAGCGTTTTAAGTGTGCATCAGGGTGCAGCTGCTGTTTCCGTGCGCCCCCTCCCCCTGCCGCCGCCCCCTGCCGCCCCCGCCGCCCCCCGCCGCCCCCGCACGGCTCCGCACCCCTGGTCTTGGTATGCAGATCAGTCCGGTAATCCGACGGCGCTTACACTGGCAGCCTGAGTGCAGTGCTGGCCAGCGCGATCCACCCCAACCCTCTCACTGGCGCCCCTCGCGGCCTGCACTTCCGGCTGGCGCAACGCGGGTTCGATTCCCGCTAGTACACTCTCGCCTTATTTTTTTTTTCCCGGCCCCGCTTTTGTACCGCTGCGGGTTACGTAGGCGGCCAGCAGTAGACAGCGCAGCCACGGTCGCTCTGAAACAATGTGTCCTCGCTGCTGGCGGCTCATTGAGCCCATGATTAAGCGGTCGCTATGAAAGAGTTGGAGGGGGGGGGGAGTATGGGTGTCCCGCACGGCGCAGCACTGCGCGGCGGGGCAGCGGATCGCTCGGCCGGAGACGATGATGAAGTGAAGGTCCTCCTCCAGAGAAGAGAGTCCTAATTAGAGAGGGGAAAGTGCGGCGGGGCCGACGGCGGTGACCTGGAGCCGTCGCCGGGGACGTGGCCGTCGAGCCTGGCGCACTTGGCGGCGTTTAGCGCGCTCGTGGCACTTCTAGCGGTGTGTCAACCGGGTGCGCTCAACTTGACAGCGTGTTTATCCAGCGACAAACACTCCAGACGTGCCAGGGCCTGGAAACGCAGCGACGGTCCGGAATGTCATTTTCCTAACATGGAACGTACATTCGCACCACCGCCGCCACCCTCGTCAAACTTGGTGCGCCGGGGGCTGAAAAGAAAAGGCCCGGAATCAAACCGGGGAATAAAGAGATTGTGGAAAAAAAAAATCGAAGAAAAGTGGCGCGTGCCTTTGACACGCTGGAGGCGCCGTGAGGTGACGCTGCCGAACATCGCGGAGGGTCCTTGCCGGTCCTTGCCGCCTTGCCGGCGCCATTGTGCGACGCTCCCTGGTCTTGACGGTCTCGCCGAAAGGAAGCGGGGTGGAACGCCGAAGCGTCGCGGCGCCAATCACGCAAATTGGCAAACACCTTAAGCGCCCGCACACTGCCAGCCCTGCCCGGCCGCCTGGCGAAGGGGCGGCGCGACGCCCCAGCCAGCCAAAAGTTGTCGCCCGACGCCGGGCGCGGCGTTTGTTGTTTGGGGGCAAGAAACAAGCGGCGCAAATGAGGCCGCGCAGACGGAGCAGGCGGCAACGCAGGCAGGCCGAGCTGGCAGCCAGCCCCTCAGCAATCATCTTCTTAGCGCCGACAAACTAGAGTCCCCGGCAGCAGCCGTCGGCCATAATTGGGGCGGAAGGCGGCCGATGACAATGGCCGCCAAACTCGGCGAACGGAACGCCACTGCAAATTGACGAGGTGCGAAGCGCAGTGCCACGCCCACTGTGCGTGTGTGACCGTGTGTGTGACTGTGTGTGCGTCCAGCTAATGAGTGCGGCCCCCTGCGGACCCTGGCTGCCGAAAGGCCCCCCGAGGACGCCGCGGTCGCGGGTCGGCCAGGTGACGTGACGAAACATTTTCGAGTAGCGGGCTGGAGCGCGCACCTGTGGGGGCGGGGCGGGGCGGGCTGACGGCTCTGACGGCCCGCTGACGCTGCTGACGCGGAGAAAACTGCTCGTCGCGGCGGGGGGCTCGCAACAGTGGATCTGGACCGGTTGGCGGCGCGGCGCGGCGCGGCGGGCCATGTGGGCGCTAGAGCAAGGAGCAGCCCGCTACACAATGAGACTGCGCGATGAGCATAGGGCGGGGCCGCCGCGCCGTGTGCCCCGTGTTGCTGCCTGCACTGCAAAATAAGTCCGCGCCGCTCCGCCGCCTCGGCCCATCGGCCCATCGGCATCGGCCCCGCAGTGCCGCTTAGCGGGTGAACGGCGAGGGGGGATCGGCAGCCTTGCTCGTCTTCCGGGAACCGACTTCCCTTGCTGGCTGGCGCCTCACCCCGTCGCTATTCCTGCCACCGCCGCCGCTCTCTGTCGGCTCTTTTCATTTGTCGGTGCTGCCCCTCCACGCCACTGCTTGCTTGCCACTCCGCGCCGCTGCCGGTGCAATTTCCATGCCTTGCCAAAGTGTTGCTGCGCCGCGCGCATAAACGTCGCCGGGGCCGCGCGTCTCATCAGGATGACGCCCTTTTTCTCAAAGGGCCGCCCGCGGGGCCGCGGGGCGCAGGGCCGCCGCCGCCGCCGTGCGTGGACCGCAACAGCTGCGCCGTGTTGTTTCCCCCCCCCTCCCTCCCCACCGCCCTTTCGGTGTAGGGACGACGGTGCGCGCGCAATCCTGGTTAGAAATAGCGTCGAGGCGCTGTGGTCGTCGCGACGCCGACGTCGTCCGTCCCTTCATCGACGGGAAGACGTGTCACTCGGCGGCACGCCCGTCGTGTCCGCCCGTCCGCCCAGGTTCACGGCAGACGGACGGACGCTTTATCGGCCCAGGGAGACACATGCCCCCCTCCGTGTCGCGGCGACGCTCTTTCAAGTTTCGCGCGCTGTTTGTCTGTTTGTTTTGGCCGCGGCAACAGGTCTATGTGTGTGTGTGTGTCTGTCTGTGTGTGTGCTATCGCGGCGCGCTTCGGATTTGAGGTCTTGATCGTGTTGCGTGCCGTGTCGCCGTGTCGGACACGTGACAATGGTCCGCCGGGCGTGACGGCGCGAGACGCGTTCAACATCTGGCGGTGCAGGCCGCGCTAGCGTCCATAAGGTGTAGTGTAGTGTAGGCCGGCATTGGCAGTGCCGTCTAGATTTATGTTCGCCCGCGGCTACCTATAATTTGGTTGTTTCTCTTTTTGTTGCAGGTAAGGAAGGGGGATAGACGGATTCGCCGGCACGGCCGGGACCCTCGTCTCGACACCAGCCCGTCAGTGTGGCGGTCACTAAATCACACGTAAATTCGACGGGCCGGCCTATTGCGCCGCACTTTAAACGCCTTTTTTTTTTTTTTTTTTTTTTTTTTGGCGATGGGATGTGGATGTTGGCAGCAGAGTGGGGTTTTGGTTTTGAACGACAAACCGTAGAAAAGTCCGTGTTTTGTTAACATGGCGCCGAGATGCGTCTGCGTACTCGAGGGGGGCTTTGTTTGACGTGTGGGGCGTGGCCGGCCGCGGCGCCGGCGCGCTATCGCTGCCGGTGCCCCGCAGGCTGATCTCGTCGCTCTGTCTCTCTCGCACTCATGGGGCGTAAGGGAGGGGTGCGAGAGAGACAGGGCCACTGTTCGGGCTGCAGCAGGCGGTGCCGGTGCGTTACCGGGGAACCCTTTCACCCTCATCTGTCAGGGGCGTCCTGTCCAAAATTAGAGTCGCCGGTGTCGTGGTCTATCTTATCGGCCTTCCTTCCAGACTGCTGGAGTTTGTCCTCGTCTGGCGCGTTAGGGGCCCTCCACGTTGCGCTCGCTGCGATTGCAGCACAGGCTTCTAATTGAATTGATAAAGGCCGGGCCTGCCTGGCTGGGCTGGGAAAACTGAAGGGAATAAAATGGTGTTCGGCAGGTTTTTACGCCACCACGGGTTACTTAACGGGGAGGCGTTGCCTGTCGGTTTTTTTTTTCCATTTCGTTTCTCTAACCCTTATCCCCGTCGACACTGAGGCCCTAGCCCGGCCGGCCCATCATGGTTTATGGTGACCAACCAACCGGCTGTTAGACAGCTGTCTGGGCAGCCGCCTCACCTCGGCCAGCCGGACAACGCTCTCGCCAATTACAAAGTGTGAAGAGGCTGCCGGCCGGGAGCATAAGTCAAGCTGCTGTAGTAGAAAGGAATTTTCTAAAAAAAATAGTGTTTGAGCGCGCGTGTGATTAAAACAACGGGCCTTAAAAGCTGGAAACAACAACGTCGTTCTGAGAAAGTCCGGTGCGCGCTGCGTCGCCGTGTCCCCTAGCCGTGTGTGCCTGCCTTCACTGCCTCCGCCCGGCCGGCGTGTTTAATTACCCGTGGCTTCCTTTTTAGGCACGAAGTAGCCGCATGTTTATGCCTCTTGTAACTTTTTATTATTTTCCCATTGCGTGTCATTTGAAAGTCCATGCCGGGACTATTTCCATATCGGCGGGGGAGCGGCGCAGCGGCGCAGCGCGCGGGACGCGGGATAACAGGAATATCTGCGAGATGCTGATGAGATCCGTCCTCTGCATAAATAATGTGGCGCAAGTTGTGCTGCCGCGGTGACGTCTCCCCGTCGAGAGACGATGTCGCCGCCGTGCGGGAGGTGGCTTCATTTTGCTCCGGTGATTCCGTTTCATTCATTTATTTTCTTTCTCTTTTTGCGAGCGCGCGTTGAAATATATTTATATTAAAAAGTAATAGGGTTTTTTGCGGTTTGGTTTTGCTTCTTTTTCTGGCGTGCGACGAGGCCAACATGTTGCGCACAATGTCGCAAAGAGGCGCCATAAAAGCAAGCGAGAGAAGCTCCTCTTGGCGACACCGCGTTTGATGTGGCCGTCAACTCTCCGATAAGAGAGGCAAATCGGTTTTCAATTTTTTGAACATTCCTCTAAAAAAAAAAAAAAAAGAGGAAGTTTTCCGTCTTCCTCGCCTGCTTTGTCTTGCACGCTGTAAAAGTACTCTTAACGGGCGCTGGCCAGGTGGGCGGGGACGGCTCGCGTCGGCCCGTGAATTTTCGTGGCCCGTTCCCATCGGTTCACACTGGCCGCAGCACGCCGGCACGAAGCACGAACCAACCCGAACGGTGGAGCGGTCGGTCGGTCGGTCGGTCCCTCGGCCGGCCGGAGAGGTTGTCAGTTTCCCACGGGGACGGCGTCGAGTGCGCGTGCGAGTACATCTCGTACATCTGCACCTTGTTAGCGTGTTGGGTCGCTGGCGGGTGGGAACGATCGGGAAGGCACATGACGCGGCGAGTGAGGCGCAGCGACGGTTCCGTTTAGTCTGGCATTGTGTGGCGCACCAACACGGCCACGCACTCGTCCTCGACGAGAGCGAGAGGCGCCACTTTTTCCCAATAATCACCCAAACAGTCTGGGCGCCCGAGGGGGCCGCCCGTAGGGTCAGCCGTGGGGCTCCCTCCACCACAAACACCGAGTGCCAGCATAAACAATTAGAACAAACAGTTTGAAGGGCTCTGGCCGTCCCGCAGCGCCTTGTATGCGCGCACTCGAACATCGGACCTCTCTATCCGTCTCTCTCTCTCTCTCTCTCTCTCTCTCTCTCTCTCTCTCTCTCTCTCTCTCTCTCTCTCTCTCTCTCTCTCTCCACTCGACGACGAGGAAACAAGGCTTTCTTTTGAAATGCAAGAAATGGAACGTTGTTTGGTGAACACGCGCAGGCCGTGTCGCCGGGCCGCCGGGATGTCCATCCAGATTTATCGGTCTGTATTTACGGTCCGATCGGTATCTGCCTCATTTGCCTATTTGCTCGTCCAATTAATGAGACGGCCGGCTGCGAGATTGATGGGGAATATTGGGGACTAATGGGGCTGGCGCGCCGCGCGCTGGCCGCTGGACCGGCCGGCCGCGGCGCAATCAGCGGAAGTTCGCGTCGCGGAGCCCGTCACAGTGTGGGGCCGATATCTCGACAGCGGCGAGCGCTACCGGTGTCGTGGGTGGGATGAAAACGCGCGGAAATTGAATTTCGAAACGAAATCACGACGCTCGCAACTCGCACCGTTTCCGAGGAACAGCAAACAAGTTGGACATGAGAAGGGTCGAGGTCCGCGGCTCGCAGTGTAATCCCCGGCAGGCGATGATGGCTGCCCGGTCGGCCGGTTATGTTTATTGAATCGACTCGTGTCCGATTCGGGGCGGCGCGGGCAAGACGCGGTCGTGGCGGCCGGCTGGAAGCGAAAATGATCGCCGCTCGAAGACTCGACGCGAGGCTGTGCTGGATGGCGGCGTTCCTTTGTTTCACATCGGGACCCTGCTCTAGCGCTGGCACCCTAATGAAGGCCCGGCCGAGGGGCTGTCACTCGGGGTCAGGAGGTCCAGTGCGTGCCTGGTCGGGCGGGATCAGAGGAAGAAAACACCAAGAAAAGGCCCAAATTCATCTGGGTGGTCCTCGAATATTTTTTTTTTCGGCATCGCTTTATCGAGTGATACGGGGCAATTGCTCATAGATTACGTGGCAATGGGGGCGCTCGAGGCGATGCTGGAGGGCCGGCAGACGACGTGCTAATAGTTTGTCAATGACACCGTCATGATACCGCCATGATAGCCCAATGACGCGGGCTTTGTGGAAACCATAGAGTGGCCACTTTTTTTTCTCTCCTCCGTTTATCTCGTCCTTTTTGTGGGTAAATGTGGAGCGCAGTCGCGGGCGGCAGTGTCATTGACGGATACTTCCCGAAACGTCGTTTTGACTCCATAAATATTCATTCATTCCGGGCGAGAAAGGAAGCAGCGCATGTCCAGCGGAGTAGCGCGCTCCCTCGGCATAATTAGGCTCAAAAAAAGGAAAAAGACGTTTCCTGTGTGTTTTAAAACGCGGCGATGATGCCCGCATGGGCTGGGTGCGGCAGGGAGATGGGTCCTGATAGTGGGTGCCGTACTGGTTAGGTTAGGTGTCCACCTGTCCTGCCCCCTTCCTGCATGGCATCCATCTTTCTTCCCGACCCCCGGCCGTGTGATTCAGGGGAGCGGTCTGTCGCTCTGTCTCTCTCGCACCCTCGCGGAGCGCCTCATGAGTGCGGCAGAGAGCGAGCGACGGAGCGACTGTTCGCTGGGCGCACCGCAGCGACCTGCACTCCGACCCACGGAATACGTAAATCGAGATCGGAGAGGGAGGGTCTGTTTGCCGGGGGAAACGAGTTGGGCCTTTTTGACAGGACAACGGCAAAAAGGTGCGGCCAACTTTTGGCTGTATCTCTCTCTAGCATCTCCCTGCTGGCATCGCCCTTTGTCTCGCCTCCCATCGCCCTGTCTCTCTCGCTCGCACCCTGCGGATCGGCCCGCGAGCGCGACGGGGCGACGTCCTTCGGAACGAGGCGGTGGCCGCGTCCTTATCGCCGCGGTCCAGGAAGGAAGGCGCACCTGGCGGGGGCGCACCGATGGACCTCTCGAATCGGAAGGAGCTGGGTCTGGTTCCCCGAAACCTGCAACCTGCTGCCTGCCCGCCGCTCGCAGTCGTGTGGCTGTGGCTGCCGGTGGCACTGCCAGCACAACTTGAAATAAGATATTGGAAGGCAAGAACTGTCGAAGTAATGCGGGTGCATTCATCACTCGTCACCCGAGCCAGGAGCCAGGGCGCAGCCCGTCCCGTCACTGGAGGATGCAGGCTGCCAGGGGCCGAGCGGTGGAGGGAAATTAGACAAGAAAGAGACGGACGAGGGAGAAAAAAAAATCCCTGACCTGTCACAAATTTGGGGGCGCGCAACCCGATCCGGCTCGCCTGCGGCCCGCGGGGGCGGGTACTACTACACGGTGCGCCCCCGCGGGCCGACGCATTTCTTTTCAGAAGAAACTCACCTGAAACAAAAACGAAACTTCCCTGGGGGGCGTGTGCTTGTATCCCGGCTGCCTTGTTCTCCGCAGGTATTTTTATTATCGGACGGCCCTGTGATTGGAAATACCTCCGGCAACGCAACGCGCGCTCAAGTTTGTGTGCTTCCATTCGACGCGCATTCCCCGCGTGCTGTGCCGGAATTCGCTCTCCGCGGCTGTGTGAGTGTGTGTGTGTGTGTGTGCGTGCGTTTGCGTGAAAGGGGATCTTGAACTGCGGGCCGCGCTGCGCCCTGTAATAATGCTTATAATGATAACTCCATTTGGTGTAACTCGAGGACGGCTCGCAGTGGCACGGCGCGGCCCACCACCGCCGTGTAGTAATTGTCGGCCTGTGGGAGCCGTTGGCTGCCGTTGGCTGCCGTTGGCGTGCATGGCGCCGCCGTGAGCACAGTGTACGAGCAGCCACGCGGTGGTGCTCGCTTTGATAGGGGTGCGCATGCGCGCGCTCTCTTTATTCGTTTTAATTTTTTTTTGTTCCTGTTTAATTAAATGAAAGGCATAGCAGGAGTGTAATGATCATGAAGCGAGTGTCGTCTCTCTCTTCGTTGTTGTTGTGCTCAGCTACCCCTACTCCACCTGTTATGCAGCTGTGTGTGTGCGCGCATGCCACTTGTTGAAATGCATGACATGCATTCCCGGGGCTGACAGCTCCCATGCAACGTACGACAGAGCTCGCCCCCCCCCCTCCCTCGCCCCGCTCGCTGCGCCCCCCGACGTCGCTACCATCCGTCAAGTGATAAGACGTAGCAGGTGGAGACACCGAGCGGGGTTGCCCCCCCCCCTCCCTCCCGCTACACGGCGTGTCCCTGGGGGGGTCGATTCTATCAATCAGCACACGGCCCCCGCCTCGCCAGCCTCATTCACTGGAACCGTATCTCTGGAGGAGGAGGAGGAGGAGGAGAAAGGACCTTTCGGGGAAATGGGAGCCGCTGCTGGCGGATTGAGTCCGCGCTGCTGGAGGTCCTTGAGGTCCTTGAGGAACGCGAGAAGGAGGAGGCGAAGCAATCGGCGGTCCGTACGGCAACGTTCAGACTGCGTATATTTTTATGATTTTTGTAGTCGATCCTTCGGAAAGGGGGTTCCCTTGGGCTGCCAGGCGGAACACATGTCATCAATGGCTTTACGCCCATTCGTACTACGGCCACTTCCTGTTATGTAAATCGGGCCATCAAAGGGACCAGCCTGGTCGAAGGGCCACAAGGGCTGTTCTTCTGTCTGTCTGTCTGTCTGTCTGTGTGTGCTGCCTTTCTTTTAAATGCCCGCCCGCCTTAACGCGAGAGCACGCAGACCCCGTGCCGCCGTCCATTGTTAAATATTGACACAGTGTAATTAAATTCAAAAGGGCCATTGAACGCGTGCATGAAGATAGTGTAACCCTCTCAGCATCATCGTGAAGTGGCTCTGGGAAGGATGAGTGGCCAGAGGGGGCTACAGGTGTGGAGCCCGGCGGTGAGGGTAAGTCCGCGCGCGCGTAAGCCCTGTTGGGTCCCTGTTGGCATCGGTGTAAATCAAAACGATACAGCGCGCGGCGGGCTTGCTTGGCGGGTACCTGCACCTGTGCTGCGATAAAGTGAGCGGGGGGGGGGGGAGGGGGGAGTCGTGTCGAGCGGGGCATGAAAGGGCTTCGTAATCAGGCTGAAGGCGGACGCCGCTTTTGTTCCAAGACTCCATTGGTGGTTTGGTCGGTTTGATTTGGCGGCGCGTTTGAATGGCGTGTGTAGAGTTCCGGGGAGGCGGCGGCAGTGTGAGTGGCGGCCGGGGGTCGAATGCAAACGGCTTCTCGAAAACACGGACCGGCCATTGTCGCTGGGCTGCCGCTGCTGCCGCCTGCAGCGCGTGCACGTGGCCGTCGTCGCCGTGAATGAGGCAATGATTTCGCGAGGGCCCCGCCCCGCCCCGCCCCGCCCCGCCCCGCCCCGCCCCGCCTGACGTGTGAGGAGCCGAGCCGCGCCACACCGGTGGTGGCCGTGAATGACTGGACCATCTGTCGCCTTCCTCGCGCTTTCCTTGTCTTGTGGGGATGTCGTCGTGCTGGGTGCTGCTCGCCGCGACGCAGGGCCTGCTGCTGGTGCGCACCAAAAACTTCATATGAGGGTTGCGCCGCCGAGGGTGTCGTGTCATTTTTGTTGTTTTTGTTTTCGAACGCGTTGGCCCTGCTGCTGCTGCTGCTGTTGTTGTTTTTGCCCCCCCCTTCTCGTCGTCGCGTTACCAAAGCATGCGCGCGCGTCGTTATGTGGAAAATGCAGCGTCCAAATTAGCGCCTCGGTCATCTTTCGGTTTCAGTTTCCCTCGTGGCTGAGCCATCCGCCGAAAAAAATGGAGTGTTTTGGTTGTAACGGACTAGCGGTAGCAACATCACTGTAAAAAAAATGCGACACGTCGTGTGTGTGTGTGTGTGTGTGTGTGTGTGTGTGTGTGTGTGTGTTGTGCGACGTCACGCTGCGGAAGGGCCCCGCGAGAGGCAGTCTGGGCCCCACAATGGCGTAGCGCCGCAAATTAAGGGGCCGTCCATCATGCCGGAGGAAGGGAGAGGGAAACTGTAACGAGCACTTCGCGGGGCTGACGGTGCGCTTCGTACCTGTCCAGCTGTCTGGCTCTCCGCGACGGCCAATTTGCTCTCTGCGCGCGTGTGAGTGAGGGAGTGTGAGGAGTGAATCGATTCGGCGGGGCAGAGCCAGCCGGACCGAGATCGACCGCCGGAGAGGCCGGCGGCGGGCCGCGCGAGCAACAAGTATAGCACAGTGTATCCCGCGCCGTGCAGCTTCGGTTCGGGCTTCGGGCTCGGGCGGCTTTTCGGCGGGACACTTCGTCCCAGCGACTGTCTGTCTGTGTGTGAGTGTGTGTGTGTGTGTGAGTGAGTGTGGGTGTGTGTGTGTGTGTGTGTGTGAAGTGAAACTGTATCGGGCGACCCGTCTCGTCTGAGGCGGTGCACCTGCGCTCCGCTGCGTCTCTGGGCGGAAGCTCACCGGCCTGGGGGCGAAGGGCAGCGGGGCCCCGCTCGCTCGGCCAGCGGGAGAAACGGAATGGGATTGGCTGATGTTTCAATCGGGGCAACGAGAACGCGCCGCAGCGCTGCAGGCAAGTCGTCATATCGGTCACTCGACCGAATGAAGGGGCCGGAAAATGTTTACTTTCCCGCGCCACTTGTCCCCAGCACTAGTCTGGCAAGCCGCCTCGCGCGCACAACAGATGCTCCCTTTCAGGCTGCCTCCTTTTTCTGCCGAGCGAACTTGTAGTGATTCCGTCACTGTGAAAAGAGACTGGAGAGGCAAGCCGCCCTTGCCTTTTCTCTGGGAACAAACTGCACACAAATCGGCAGGCGACCGCAGAGAGGAGGCGGGGCGCGGCCGGCCCGAGCTGGCAGCCAGCACCAGGGCCGGGGGGGCTGGCGGGGCTGGCGGCCAGGGGTGCCTGCGTCCTTCGTCTGGAGGTCAGGATAATAGCCTCTTCATTGAGTCCCGCTCCTCTACACTGCCACACACTGCCGGCATCCAGGTTGGGCAGAGGAGGGGCGCTATCCGCGCTGCTTCGGCTTACAAGCTGGCCGTCCGTCCGCAGAGCCAAGCCCCGCCAGGGCCTTGCTCGCCGCGTTGGATCGGCACTCCTGTCGTGCTTGAGCGAGGGAATGGTCCGGGAGGCGTGGGTGCAGCAGCATTTGAATAGAAGTCACCGGGGAATCGGGGAATCGACCTGCCGCCGCCGCCGCCGTCCTCCTGACCACAACGAAAGATGGCTGGCCGAGGAAGACCCGGGGCAAAGGGGAGGGGGGGGGGGAGGAGCAGCGGCGTCCTGGGGGAGGAGGAGGGGGGCGTGATGCAGGATGACGTTTCGACCCTCGTCCGGGGCCCTCCTGCCTGGATGCTGCGCTCCACCGGCTGGAACCTCAGCCGCTAGTGCTGTCGCGGAGCGGGGAACATTTCACCCGGTGCCCAACCGAGGTTCGTGAGCCGTAGCGACCGTTTCTACTAGATTCGTATCAGGTAATTTTATTCTATTTTTTAAATTTGTTTAATTTTTTTTTTGTCGGTGGCTGCAACGCGGTGTCGCGATGTCTTTATTGAAAAACAATCGTCCGGGCGTGGCGCGCTTTGTAATTATCTCTCTCACACCTCCGTCGGCCCGTGCAGGCCGTCCAGGTCGTCCAGGCTGTTACAGGGCTGGCCGCCCCATTGTCTCCGCTAACGCGCTAGCGGTAGCGCTGCGGAGCGGAGCCAGGCGGAGCAGGCACAGGCCGTGCGGATTTATGCCCGATGCCCGGGCGACATGCTCGCTGGAGGTGCGCCAGCGTGGCCAACAAGAACACGGGGACCGTTCCAGCAGTGTTCCAGCGGCGTCTCTCTAGCGGCGTCTGAGCTGGCTGGGACGCTATTTGCAGGCGGCTCTGCATCCTCCATGACGAGTAACGCCATCGCGGTGAAGCGTCGCGTATCATTACCCGCGCGTGTTTTGGCGTCTGCACGCGCGCGCGGATTGCTGGGCAAACAATGCGTCTGCCTGCGCAGGGCGGCGCAGGGTGTGTAATCTTGCGGCCGGGCTGGGCCTCCAGGCACCTCCAGGCCCGCCGGGCTGATGCCTGTGTTCACCGCACTTCTCCAGTCCATCTCCATCGAGACGCTGAAACCACACGGGCGCTAACGTGTCGTTGCCGAGTCGCTCAGGGCCCCGCGGGGGCCCCGCCAGTGGGTGGCCCCTGTGTGTGGCATTTGTAATTGCCCCAATCAATTCCTCTGCTCCGTATCGCCGCACCGAGTATTGGAATCCAGGAGTGATGGTTATTGGAAGACGCGCGCGAGAGAGACCGTGCGTCGGAAAAATTACAAGTGAGGTTGTCGAGGGGGGGAGGGGGAGTCGAACCCGCGACCCGTCCGCGGAATCCCATTGTGACGCAAATAATTTGTCCTGGCGGCTGGCGGGCCGGCGATGGTGATGGCCCGGCTGACAAGACGGCGTGCGGGGTCGAGTTTCGGGGCCGAACAATCGTAAGGCCTAATGGGACCGAGATTCCATCTTAGCTGCCGTCTTTTCACGCGTAATTCGAGTCCCATGCGACCCAGCACATGCTCCTGTCCCGGGGCTGCACGCTGCACCGGGCCCTGTTTGTTTCTTCACGAGAAAAAAGGTAGAGTCCCCCCTCCATCCTCCCTCACCTGTGTGCCGCGTCATCTTTTCAATTTATATAGGACGTAAACGTGAGGAAGTTTGGGCGCTCACAACGGGCAGTCGTTGAGGGTTTTTTTCTGGTTCGTTCCTTGTCTCTGGGTACTCGGAGAGGGGCACTTCTGTTCGTGTCTCGTTCTAACCCGATCCAAACACTCGGGAGGCATAACTCGTTGTCCTGGCGGACCTGCCGGCCACTCCCCGTCACGTTATTTTCGTTGTCGTCCTCGAGGGTGGCGAATGTTTGTTTGGCGGGTAATAATGGTCCCGATTTGGTCAGTGTGTTTGAAAGGAGGACGTATTTGCCTGCCAGATGGCTTTCCAACAAAGCAGGGTGACGCAAGTGCAGCTGGTGCTCGCCAAGGCGGTGGTGCCAAGGCCCTGATGATGGTGGTGGTGGCGCGAGAAATTGAATCCTGGTGCCTTGGATCCTTCGGCCTAGTTTTTAGTCCCGCTTTTTGTGCCACCCGAAGCAGCCCGAGACACACCAGCCGGCAGGGCGGAGCGAGGCGGAGCAGCCTCACAGAAATTTCAAAACCATTTTTGGTCGGCGGATAAGGGCGACGCCGAGCGGCAGCACTCGGCCGGCCGGAGCCTGGAACGTCGCGGACGTCTCTGCAGGCTAGGCGTTGCACTCATCGGTTTATCTGACCGTATCGCGGTGACTCCTTTTACGAGGCCGAACCTCTCAGGCCTCTCAGCGGGCTGAGTCCGGAGTCTCTCTCACGGCCCGACGGAGTCTATCTACTCGCTGAGTGGTGGATTATGTTATTGGGATGAAAGCGGCGGCGAGGCGCGCGTCCTGATTTATATAAAAGCGACTCGTTGTTTCGCGAAGGAAGAGGCCGGTGCTATAGCTATCGCCGAGGTGCGACTTTGTATTTCTGCCCTTTTTGAGACGGTTGGAAGAAACGAGGTAAAAAGCATGTAGCGAGCCACCGGTGCGCGCTCCGCTGCACTCGGGGTGGGCGGGCGGCTCCCTTTGCCGTCCAGTCGGTCCAGTCGCCGGCCGGCCGAACAGTAATATGCTAATCGCCTTCCTCGGCGCGCCTTGGCGTCTCGTTGCGCCGCAGCCACCCTCTCTCTCTCTCTCTCTCTCTCTCTCTCTCTCTCTCTCTCTCTCTCTCTCTCTCTCTCTCTCTCTCTCTCTCTCTCTCTCTCTCTCTCCCCCCCCCTCTTTTCCAACCCGCACCGCCGCTACCTCTTTTCAGCTCGCTCTTTTGTTTCCGGCAATATTTTTACGTCTTCGCACCAATAAAAAAATGATCACAAAAAAATAAAATTGGCGGAGCGCGTTGCCTCTCTCGCGCGTTTGAGTCTCCGGTTGTTTTTTTTTTTTTTTTTTTGTTACTGTACTGTGTTTTTTTTTTGCGTCTTTGCTTTCTTGCGCGACGAGGCGCGGTGCCGTTTTGCGGAGTTTGCCTTCTTTTTACTGCTCATGGTGGGGCGGGGCGGGGCGGGGTCGGCAGTCTGTCGGCAGTGCTGATCGTGACTGGGGAATTACCCCGGGTCGCGCGGTGCTGATGGCGTTGTGATGCACCTGCAGCGCCGGGAGGAGGAAGGGAATTATGACGGTCTTCGCGTCGCCATCAGCGCCCGTCGTCGACGCCGCCGTCGCGACAATAGCTTGGATTTTCCTTTTGCTCATTTTTGTGGCGGCTGTGCTTTGCTTTTCGTCCTTTTTTCCCGACGAACATGATCATTTTGAACGTTTGCCCGGCCGACCTCCACTTGCGTGCTGAGTCTTGCTCGGTACAGTGGAGGGCCGAGGCTTCGCGTCCTGATTGGCCGGCCTGGCCCTGTCATTAGGCAAGCACGCCGATTGGCCGACAGCCCTTCATTACAGTCCCTCCTCCGTCCTTTAGGCCCTTCAGGACGCACGTCTGGACGCCGCGGCGGTGGCGCCACGGTGCTGCGGTCAGTGTCGTACTGTGTGTGTATGTGTGTGTGTGTGTGTGTGTGTGTGTCTAGTGACGGCGCTGCTGCCTTGCGTCTTGATCGGGCACCACACGCACACACAGTCACACACACACGCTCACGTCCGTTGCGTCCGTGCTGCAGGTTGCGCTGGTTTTGATTAATGCTGATGAACGGCATGAAGGCTAATTAGCTCGGTGATGGACTGCGGACTGCATGCAGTCGTCTCAAGCAGCCCCGCGGCCTCGAGGCGCATCCATCATGAGCAGCGACTCGAGTGCGCGCTATTTGTTTGTTTCTGCCGTTGGTTTTCGCTCCGTGGCCGAACGGCTATTTGGCGCACGGTTTAGCGGTGCCGCTGCTAGACTGGGTGGATTTCCGTTTGTGTCCCGGAAGTGCGTCGTCAATCGCACAGTCAGGGTGGCGCGTCCGCCCCCACGTTCACACACACACACTCACACACACATTCACCCGCACACACACACACGCACGCGGCGTGGCAGCGGGGTGCTTTCTGACCGCGAAAGGTCGAGCGGAGACGTTGCGTGCGTGTGCGTGCGTGTTGCTATAATCGTCGTCGGCGAGTGCGTGCAGGTACTCGTGGGTACCGACTGCCCACACGCGAGGCATGCACGCGGCCGTCGGCTGGTGCGTGTACTGCTCGGTGTACTCGACGATGATGATGATGATGATGACGAGCCGGTGGAGCGGGAAACTGACATACGCACGCCAAAAATAATTGTTGTTTTGCAGCGTAGTGGCTGGGGCGGCGCGCTCCGCTGTGCTACGCTGTGCTCGTCTCCACGGGGCCTGTCATTGTATTAGCGGCGCCAGCCCGCCCGCCCGCGCGCGCATCCCACTAACCTCGTTTCGCTAATTCAATGTATATTCAACGATACGTACTGTGTAGTCTAGTCCCCGGGAAGGGTTGTCTAATATGTGATGAGATGTTGGGTTTTCCGCTAGCAGTTCTCCCTCGCTTCTCGGCCACTGTTTCGCTCTGTAGTCCGACGGGGGGGGGAAGGTCTCTCACCGAAGGGCCGAACGCGCAGGGCGTGGTCCGAGGGCGATTCCGCGCTGTGGCGGTAACGGAGGGTCCCCACTAGTACTACAGGCCCTACAAGGGCTCCTCGCGGATTAACGAAGGAGCCGACATATGCTGGAAATAAAGTGTGGTGCGAGGGGTGCGCCGCGACCCGCCGCTGTTTCCTTAGGCTCTCGGGGCGCTCTGGGGTGCTTTGCGCGTGCGAGGGATTACAGTGGCAGAGCCTCTCTCAGACACGCCGCGCACAATGGTTCCCATTCATTTACCAGGGCAGAAAGTATCAGTTTTTCAATATGTTTTTATCTCGTAACATTTTTCTTTTTTCTGTGTAAATGTGTGGTGGTGTAATGGCCGCTGAGTGCAGCGGGTCCGGCGAGCGGGCAGTCAGCGCCGCGCCCCGCCGCGCTGCTCGCAGTGCTGTACCCGGCACACAAGCTTGATATGTCATCGCCCGGGTCATAACTACTGCTCCTCCTGACCGTTGCTTTTCTTTTGTTCCAGGTGAGTCCCGCGTGGTCCCGCGTGGCTGCTGCCCGCTGCCGCGGCCAGCGGTGCGGCTTGTGTGGTTCGAACTGCAGCCGACAACAACACACACGCACGCACGCACACACAAACGCACAAACACGGCCAGGAAACGGGTGAGTCTAATGTTTGCCCATCTGTCTTTGCGCACTCGTGTCGGCGTGCGGCGTAATCTCCGGGGACGGCGAAGCGCGATGCTCCGTATGCAAACACGCTACTTCGGGCCGGCCGTGTTTTCGGTTTCGCACGTGGGCCGCCTATCAGGGCGTCCCTCCCCTCCCCCCACATGCGTGTTGTACGGCGGCGTGTAGTCGAGTGTTTGCTTCCTGCGGCTGGCGCGGCTGGCAAGGCTGGCAAGGCTGGCCCACCAGGCTCTGCGCCCCACCCTCCCCGAAACGCGGTGCAGGCCTACGCCAACGAGTCCGATCGCAGCGGGTTTGACGTGCTCTGGATTCCATCGCCCCCGACCTGCACTCTAGGGCAGCTGCCGTCAGAGAGTGGCTGTCTGAGCGCAGCCGGCTGACCTAATTGTGTTGTTGTGTCTCTACTTTTTTTTTCCCCGTACTTTGTGGTTCCTCTCGCTCCCACGGCGAAAAGCGCAGTGAAACATTCAGGTCTCATTTCTGGCGGCCGCGAAAGGGGTACGGCGGAGTGCCCCCTGGTTTCTAATTGATCGACGCAATCTCTGCGGATGGGGCGTTAAATTTTAACGCCGTCGTGGAAAATTGGGCCGGAAAGAGCTGGGCGCGCGCTGCTGTCACGTAGGGTTGTAGGGTGCCGTGGTTGAGCTGCGTAGCGCCGTGCCAAGGGCGTGAGTCACCGGGCGCCTAGAGGTAGACAACCGCGCGGGGTATGAGTACGCGTGCACCGCGTGGCGGTGCGTGCTGTTCAAAGTGCACTCTAGCGGGCCGTGCGCGTGAGGGCGCGTGCACCGCGGCAGCGAGGGCTACCTCGCTGACACTGCGCTGCGCCGTTTGGCCTGCTAAATGTTTCTCTCACGGGGTGAAATTTTAATACGCTTTGGAGCCGGCACGATAGTTAGCCAAGGAAATGGCTTCAATTACTTGCTCGTTCTAGGCGGCTGGTCCCGCTGTCCGGCAGCAGGGGTGCTGGAGGGAAAGAATATCTCCGGGCGAGATAAACCCCCGGCAGATCTCCCACTTTTTTTTCCACTTTTTCGCGCGAGCTGGCTGCTGCTGCTGCTGCTTTTTGAGGAGGAAATCCCCTTCTAATGCTCCGTCTGACCTTTGATCTATTGAGTTCTGTCTTCACTGGCGCGCCTCCACCCTGCCGGCCATTTCCATGAGATTCTTCGCTCCGCCTATCAAGCCCCGTTGAAAAAAAAATCAACAACAACAACGACATTTTTTTAAAAAAAAAGGTTTAATTTTGCTCTTGTGTCTAATGAGCACCAAGGATCCAGGATGCACATTTTCTGCCCTGGTTGTTGATGCGTTTCGTTTCGTAATGTTCCCTCCTCTTTTGTTGTTGTTTCACTTTGTTATTTCATTTGTTCCTATTTTTTCACCTCTGAACTTGAGTAATGACTTCGCGACGGCTTAGACCGGCCCTCTCTCGCCTTACGGTTGCTCGCCCGCCATAATGGCTTCCATGGACGGCACAACACCACGCAGTCCATGTGAGTGTTATTTATCAAAAAGTCCGTGTTGTCCCCCTCCATTCAATTGCGTGTTCGTTGGAGGTAATCACAAGGGTAATAATAAAGCACCGACACATTTATATGTTATTCACCCCCCGCGACCTAACAGTGACCCCGCGCGGCCCACTGTGCGCGGCCCCGCCCGCCACGCCGCGGCCCGCGATCCAGGACCGCCAGGACCGTTCGGGAAGTCAGGCGCTCTTTTGCAATCCCCCGAGATTTATCACCGCGATGATGGCTATGTGTGTGTGTGTCTGTCTGTCTGTGTGCGTGCGTGTGAGCGGAATGCCTTGACCTGCCGCAGCAACAACAACAAGGGGTCGCGGCGAGGGCAAGGCCAGAGCCCAAGGGTGCAGCAACAACAACAATGGGGTGGGACGAGGGCACGGGCAGCGCGGAAGGGGTGCAGCAACAACAACAACAAAGGAGAAAGACAAGGGCAAGGTCAGTGCCAATAGGTTGCAGCAGCAACAAAAACAAGGGAAAGGGTTGCAGCGGCACACAAAAGGAGGCCGAGAGGGGGTGCAGCAACAACAACAACAACGAGTGGGCCGTCCGGCAGGGCAGACAGCCAGTCGAGAAAATCGTCGAGTCGATGAATTGAAAAGCTCATCACCTCTGGCTGCGTCCCGACGGCCGCTCCCGCGGGACCCCCGGCTTCTTGGCAAAGTTTGCCGACGGGGCACTTTGCAGACTCCGCGGTGTGCAAGTCCTTGGCGCAGCCGCGCGGAAGCGAGAGCGCGCTTTCTCTCTCTCTCTCTCTCTCTCTCTCTCTCTCTCTCTCTCTCTCTCTCTCTCTCTCTCTCTCTCTCTCTCTCTCTCTCTCTCTCTCTTTCTCTCTCTCTCTGCTACCTGGCTGTCCTGGTCTTTATCGGTGGCGTTTGAATCCGAGGACCAATTAGCGAGCTCGTTCTAATGCAGTGTTGCCGTCCGTTATCCAAAAGTTGAGAGTTATTCCGGCTCTCTGCCGGTGTATTTCTTTTCCTTTTCTCTCCGCGTGGAGATGGCCGTGCTGCTTTCATCTGCTGCTGCAGCTCCTCTTCCAGGGGAGGGCTGTCCACCTCTTAGCGCAGCCTCGCTCGCACGGTTATAAATGACTTCTCTGCGGGAGCAGGGGACTGCGCGTACCCTCCACCATAAGTAGAAATGAGAGGGGAGGAGGGGGGGGAGTGAATTGGCGGAGGGGCGTACGTACGGGAAGTGCTTCCTTTAGACGCACGCACGCGCACCCACACACTCACGCTCTCACGGCGGTTGAAATATCTTTGCGAAGAAAAACTTACGGCCGTTCCAAAAAAGGCGCACTCTCTTCAGCAGTGTATCGCGAGAGAACACGGGGAGTGTGTGTGCGTACCTTTTTTTGCATCCCCCTTGTGTGTGTGCAGGCTGCTCTTCCTCAGTCTATCGCGGCATCTCCCTGCCCATCCCGCTGCTATCCTGCTGGCGTCTTGCCACTCCGCGCCGTATAGTGTCTGTTTCATTTTACCCAAACGGCCTCATTTTTGTGCTGCCCCCTGGAGGCTGTGCTGGAGGTGGCTGGATAGGCCGTCGGCTCCTTTGTACCGAGCACTGTCGCGCGCCCTCTCGCACGCTCTGCATGTGCCATGAGATAAGGCCACTCTGATTTTATTCTTCCCCCATTTTGCAATTTTGCAGTGTGGTCGAAATCACAGAAACGAAGACGTTTGCCTTTTCCCGCGCGCCGTCCGTCCGTCCGCGAGGCGCCGCCGACTCGCGTCCACCAATTATGTAAGAGAGAGAGAGAGAGAGAGAGAGAGAGAGAGAGAGAGAGAGAGAGAGAGAGAGAGAGAGAGAGAGAGAGAGAGAGAGAGAGAGAGAGAGAGAGAGAGAGAGAGAAAGAAAGACGCTAACCAAGAAGAGAACATCGCGTGGCGCTGCCGGTCTCGCGCGCCATTTCCTCTTGTATTACCGCGCATACTTGAGTTTCTTTACATAATTTCAAATTACGATTGTCAGGGAGATTGTTCCGGGATGAATGGGGCGGAAAGCAGCGATGCGCGGAGGGGGAGGGGGCGTCGGAATGAAAAGTCTCAGTGTACCAGTTTTTGTTTGAGCCGCCGGGCCGCGGGCTGCCAGTGGGCTGCCAGGGGGCTGCCAGTGGGCTGCCGGCCTCAGCCAAACGCTCTGCAAATAAAGGACAGCCAGTTGTAATCCCCGCCCGATCCGTCCCTCTCCCCCGCTGCGCTGCGCTGCGCGTTGCTCGCCGTGCAGAGAGTAGCCCCCGTTTGTTATTCTAAGAAAGTGTTTCTGCCGTCCTCCTTCGCCGCTTCGCCGCCGTCGTCGCGCTGCTGCCACCTTCCCGCCGCAGCGCGCGGCCCTCGCGCCCTCGGGGTCGTAATTCGTGCGCGACGGTCGCGGGTTCGAATCCCGCCACCGGCTGTCTTTTTCCGCGCTGTGGAAATTTGTGGCGTACATTGAGCGGGCACGTCGCCGTCGCGGGGCCGTGGTGGAGGCGCGACTATCGTTCTCCTGTAATTGCCCCCGACTGCTCATTTGGTTGTTCGCAAATGAATTTCCGCAGCCACGCCCCGCCACTGTTCGGCCCTCTTGTCGCGAGCGGCGAGGCAAGGCGTCGTTGCCGTAATGGAGTTGTAGACGGTTTCAGGCTCAAGGCGCCAATTGACTTCCATTCATTGCCCCCAAGTGCCGCGGGCCAGCCACCCCGCGCTCCCTCTCTCTCCCTCCCTCCTTCCCGGTCCCGGGGCGCCGCCCCCCCCCCCTCTCCCCCTTGGACTGATATGCTGGGCAAACACTGTCGATTTCCATTTCCGGGGCCGTCATTGCACTGGCAGTGCGCGCCGCCCAAGCAGGCGACGTGGAGGGGGAGTCCTTTGTCTTCTCGGTCCAGGCTAAGGCCTGCTGGCTGAGGCTGACACGCTGACGGCGTCCTCCTGGCCGCCGCTTTGATTCGCAGCTGCGCCACCAGCCACCTGTTGTGCGTTTCGACGGCCGGCTCACTCACTCACCACGATGCTGACCGGCTGTCTGTCCCTTCGCCTTCGGACGCATACCCGCCTGGAACAATGCCGGCAGGTAACTTATCGGTTGGACTCTCGTGGTGGTTCGAGCCTCGCAAAGTTTGAGGGACTGCCTGCCTGGCCGGCGTGCTGCGGTGAGGCGCTGCCGCCGGCCAGCCAGCCAGCCAGCCAGCCAGCCCCCCGGACGCCAAGTAGGGCGCTTGCCTGCTCACGCGATATGCAGCGGAATGCGCTGCACTGCAACAGCATGCAACTGCACTGCCGCCTCCGAGGATGCGGCGCTCCACATTTCGCGTGAAAGCGACTCTGTGTGAGTGAACGGGCTGCTGCGGGTTATACGACCACGGCCGCGGTGGGCCCGCGGAACGCCCCGCGGAACGCCCCGCGGAACGCCCCGCGGAACGCCCCGCAGAACGCCCCCTGGCCGTAAAGGCGTTTAATCCCGGCGCTTTGCGACGGTACATGTGACGGTCAGGGCGGGGCGGCGTGGGGCGGCGTGCTCGCGGGTGGCGGCGCAGTAAACACGCGGCCCGCTACTGACGGCTGGCGGCGCGCACCGCCAGGACGTCATGACCCCGTCATGGCCGGCTGCGGCCCCGTGCCCCGTTTCGCGGTGTAATGGTGCTCCCTTTGCGCGCATCTGCCGTCAGGCAGTGGGGGTGGGGCGTGGCGCGGCGGGCGGAAGGGAAGGAAGGAAGGAAGGAAGGAAGGAAGGACAGCAGGCGCCCCCCCCCCTCACCCCGCTTCCTGGTCCGGCTGGTCATCGTCCGTAATTGGAGGTGAGCAAGCACTTAGTGCGTGGTGGCCGTAGTAGATGGGATGGAGGACGACGCATTCCCCAGCGACTCCAGTGACTCCAGCAGCCTCCAGCCTCCGTCGAACTTGAACCCGCGGCGAGGCTGCGAGACTCGCGGGAAACAAAACGAAGAGCGCCTTCTTGTTTGGAGGCCTCGGCTGGCTGCGCCTTTTATCTTGACTGATGACGCTTTTATCGGCAGTCTCTGCCCACCCCTCCCCCGCGGCCCGCGCTATTCTAGCCTCACATCTGTCTCGGCGTCTCGAGCGTCTCGGGGGTCAAGAAGAAGGAGCAGCAGACGACGCATAGCACCGCGCCGGCCGCGCCGCAGCAGCTCATTTACGGAGCAAAGCTGCATGGCTTTTCTTGCTCCGCGGCGGGGCGGGGCGGGGCGGGGCGGGGCGGGGCGGGGCGTTCGGAATGCAGTGCAGTGCAGCCGGCAGCCAGAGTCAGTCGTGCCCGTGGATGTTTATTCTTTTAATTATGCCCCTTGAAACGCAACAAAAGCAGCTGCAGCTCTTTTTTCTCCCCCCTCCCTGCTGGCCGCGACGCGTTGACACGTGAGTGAGCGGCGTGCCGGCGTCCCATTGCGGCAAGTGCGCGCCGAGTTGGCGGCTTTTGGCGCGACCGCGACGACCGCGACGACGGCGTGCCGCGGGAGTCTAGCCGCGGGGCTCTCGTCGTGACGAGCTAAGTGGCTCCCAGGAACCGGGAAAGAAAAAGGCCCATCTGTCTGTCTGGTTGTCCGTCCGTCTCTCTGTCGGAGCGCTGGCCACTACTGCTTGGGCCGCGTGGACACCACAATGACCCTCGCGAATGTGAGCCCTCAGACAGACAGACTGGCAGACAGACAGTTGCTGCAGAACCCAGATACTGCACCCGCTGGCAGCCGATGCGACTCTCCAATTAGTGCTGCGTGCCGGTGAGGCCGCGGCCGGCCGGCCTGCCCGCCGGGGCCCTTGAGGGGGCGGGTGGGGCCCCCGTTGTGCGCGGCTGCTTCAAATAGCTTCCAATTACGCGGGCTATTTTTCCGGGGAAGACGGCGCTGCTGGTGACGGTGGTGGCTGAACCCGGCGGTGTGGCCCACTAGGAGGCGGCGCTGCTGGTGACGGTGGTGGCTGAACCCGGCGGTGTGGCCCACTAGGAGGCGCGCGTGCGGTTTTACGGCCGGCTTCTGGTCGGACCGGATTGGGCGACGCGTCGCTGGCCGCGCGGTCCGCTGGCTTTCGGCATCATTATGCTGGGGACAAGTAACTAGCTGGCGATCGCGGACAGACTCACTCTGGGCGAGGCGGGCCGGACCGGACCACCGAACCGCAGAGCGCGCCGCGAGTCGCTCGCTGTCTCTCTCGCGGGGCGTGGGTGTGCGAGAGAGACAGGGACGGCGCCGTTCGGACCGGCCTGCAGGGCGACCGGAGTGGCTCTGCGGCCGCGGGGCGGTAAGGCGAGCCGGCTGGCTGGAGCGGCTGGAGCGACTGGAGCGTGCGCGCTTGCTGACCGCAGCCGGAGCAGGGGCACTAGTCCAGCTACCTGTCGCCGGCCGGGTATAATATTCGCAACGCAACCCGGCCGCCGGATCGCAGCCTCCAGCGGCGTAGCTGGAGCCTCCGAGGCCCGCCGATGACAGCCGGTTAGGCAGCGAGATATCGATCTGCGGGTCGCCTGGTTGACGCATGCGGAATGGGGCTTAATAACAGACTGCGCCTCGTGGAGTTGGTGCCATGGTGACTACTACGCCCACGACGGACGGGCCGCCGCCAGAAGAGCGTTGAAGCAATTAGCGTAATCAGTTTCACCGCCGGCAGAGTCGTCCGAACTAGATTGGCCCGGGCATTGCCGTTTTGTTTGCATTGCCGTCGCTGCCGCGGCCCTTGAACCCGCCCTGCTGCACCGCACCTGACCCGCGCGGGCCCTGTCCCTTGGCGGTGCGGTGCGAGCGCGGTACTACCTCGCGGTTTGGCGCGGCTGCGGTTAGGTCCGCCGCGACGATCCCGGAGTCAAGCCGCACACCGCACGCCCGGTCCGCTAGGCTTCGAGCTTCGACAGTGTCGTGACTGCCGTTCGTTCCCAGGAGCAGGCGCTGCTTGCTTGACCGCAGCCATTCCGGAAAGCGCTTATTTCTGTCTCGCTCGCGCCGGTGGGCCGCGCCGCCTCGGTGCGAGGGAGAGAGAGAGAGAGAGAGAGAGAGAGAGAGAGAGAGAGAGAGAGAGAGAGAGATAGAGAGGCACGTTCGGAACGGGACCGCTTTGCTGGCGCATCGCTAACGAGTGTGAAGCGATATGACAGTCCATGATTACGAGGGGTGTGTCCGCTGGGTGGGTGGCCGCGCTGTCCCCGCGGGCAGGCAGCGACGCCGGCACCGCCAGGACGGCGTCAACGCGGACGTTCTCACGGTTGGCGCCTCCCCGCCGCGGTGCCGCGCCCTGCTTGTGGACCACCAGAAGGGCTGGCTGCTGTAGGGGCGCCGCGGCAGTGAAGGGTCCTGGGACTGGGAAGGGACTCTGCATTGGTAAGAGGGAAGGTTTTAATTCATTGAGAGTGGTACACTCTCTTTCAAAAATGAACTGCATTGAACGCGGTGTTCAGTGTTTAAAAAACGGTGTGCGGGAAAAATTAAAAGTGTGTGGGAGAAATAAAAAGTGTGTGGGTGAACTATTTTCGCTTATTTGACCACGCCGCCACTGTAAAGCGGGAATGCGTTTTCAACTTTCAGAAATCTGGTGCACTTGTCCTGCTCTTCCTTGCTCCGCCGGGCCGCTTTTATTTATTCATAGATCGCCATGACAAAACTATCTCAAATAAGAGGCCGATAACCCTCAACGGCCGGGTCGGCTTTATTCTTTATCCTGGTGCCTTATCGTGTCACTCATTCACACACACACACTCGCAGGCAGGCTCTCACATACACAGTCACACACACACACACAGACGCACCTGGCGTCGCATCCCTTATTCGGCGGCTCGTGTGCTGCGTCAACTAACTCTGTAATCTGAAAATCCGTTTTTTGTTTTGTTCCCCCCCCCCCACGTTCCGTGGCTCCCTCTGCTCTCGTCAGGGCCTCGGCGGCAGTCCTTGATGGAGTGTCGGCGCGTCGCTGATGCACGCTGCCAGCAGCCCGCGCTGGACGCGGCGACGCGGGGACGCGGCGGCCGGGGTGGAAACCGGTACAGCCGGTCCAACCCCGTCCTCCTCCGCGTCCTCCGCGGTGTGGCGCGGCGGGGGTGAGAGGCGTCCCGGTGATGATGATTCAATTGCGTCACGGGCCGAGTGTGTGTGTGTGTGTGTGTGTGTGTGTGTGTGTGTGTGTGTGTGTGTGTGTGTGTGTTAGAGGGCAAAGGGGGGGAGGGAGTTTGAGGTATCTGCTTATTGGCAGTGCTGGCGGCTCGACGTCGAGTTGCAGGGAAGCGCACGAGGCCCAGCCCGCTGCGCGTCGGGGCGGCGGACCAGGAACATCAAAAGCATTTGCGTACCGCTTTTCACCCGCCGCTGCTGCTTTTTGTTTTTCTCGTCGTCGTCTCCGTTCCTGCGCGTTGTCGCCGTGCTCCGTGCCCGCCACCGCGTGCGGCTCGTGCAGCAGAAGGGTTTTCCGGAAAAGTTGTTTTCTGCACCGGTGGGTTCGGGAGGAGGAGGAGGACGCCGCTCGGCAGTGGCACCCGGTGGCGGCGGTCCCACGGCCGACGCCCGGCGTCGCAGCATCCAGGGCCGGCGGCGCGGCGTTTGACGGCGACCTCAACCAACCCCTGCCGCCACCGCGGTCTTAGATGTGACCTCCAGATAGAGGACGCCATCCGACCGATATGCAAAGCGGGGAAGGGTAGGGCTGCACCAGCCGGCCAGTCGGCAAAAGGGCGGGGTGGGGCGGGGCGGGGCCGAAGGGGTTCGTTATCTGATTGTGTAGCGGCGGTGAGAACTGTCTCACCTCCCGGACAAAGTGCGGGGCGTCTTGCGGTGAGCTGGAGGCGCGGCAAGGGGACGCAGCCAGGGAAGGCCCGGTGTGTTTTCCCGGCGGCGTCGCGACGCTACTCCGCTTGCTGTGTTTACCTTGGCCTCCGGGCACTGACGACGCCAACACCACCGGCTCGCCGCCGCGGCGGCAGTTCGTTCCGTTCGCCTCGTTTGCGCTCAGTCGCCCCCTCAGTGGTTCGCGACCCGCGAGGCACCGCCAAAAAACAGCAACACGCTCGCACACACACACACACACACACACGCACACACACTGGCGGTTGCAACGAAATGTCGCACTGACTACCTGCAGCGAGGGCGTGGTCGGATTTCACAGTGCTGTTGTTATTACCCGCTCTGGTTGGCGTCCGGGGGGTGTCACAGTGCGCGTCACACTCGTCACACGCCACCGTCGGCCTGTGCGAGTGCGCGTGTGTGAGGGGGTCGCCTTTTGACAAGTCCCCAACACAATGGAGGCGAGCCCGCGAGACAGCTTATTATAATCACGTCGACTATTCTTATTTCTCGGCCGACTGGAGTCGGCAGCAGCGGCGGCGGTGGTTGTAGCAGCTTCTGGAGGAGGGTCTTGTTCTGCTGCAGCGCGCGGCGGCCGCTCGTATTGCCGTTTGATGAAGTAGAGACGCTATGCGCAACTGCCGGACAATCCTTGCCTCTCCCCCCTTCCCCCACTCCTTTCCGATACTCGAGTGGACGAGGGGCGGTAAGCTCCCCCACCCCCACCCCCTGCAGGCCGACAGCCAGCGCTGCTGAGGGTCATTGGCGCCGGCGCGGCCACAGCGCGGACAAGTGTTGCCGGAGTTTTAGAGTTGCAGCAGCGCGGTGCTGCCGTCCCTCTGCATGAGTCATTAGCGACGCTGGCAGTGGAGTGCGCGCTGGACGCCAGGGCCGGAGCGGCCCGGAGCGCTGGAGAGGACAAGGTGTAGGACAAGGTGCACGAGAGGCTCTCTGTGGGTTAATTCCGATGTTTCGTCATTGTCCTGCCGCTGGAGAAGAAGAAAGGGAGAGGTCTCTGGAGGCGCCCCGCCCCGCCCCGCCCCGCCCCGCCCCGCCCCGCCCCGCCCCGCCACCACGCCCAGCTGCTCTTGTTTTCCGGGCGCCTCCTCGCGCCGCTTTGTCACGTCAAGCCTTTTGTGGGCCACGTCATCAGCGCCCTCTTACGGCAGCCTCTCTCTGTGCGTGTGTGTGTGTGTGTGCGTGTCTCGGCACGGCCCTCCAGAGCCGCCCTGCTGCTTCCGGCCCTGCAGGAAGAAGCGACGGCCTCGCTGACGACGCCCTGGCCCGTTTTAGGCGCCGCCTTGTTCCAACGTGGTTTTTTTTTCTTTTTTTTTTTTCAGAATTGAGTTTAATTTTTTGAAAAATTTTGCTGACTTCTTTGTTGTTGTTGTTTCAGACGTGTGGCCGCTATGAGGACGCCGCGGCGGTGCGTCGCGCGCATGACATGACCCCCACGGCCATGGCCAAGGCCGTCGTCATCCTGGCGCTGGCGGCCGCGGTCCTGTGCCAGGCGGTGCAGGCCGTCGAGGGCCCCGACCTCGATTTTGATGGTGAGTGTCCGCTGCAAGTGCGCGAGAGCTGGCGAGAAAAGTTGAAAAAGTCCGCTCGGCGAGGCCGGTATTCGAAGCCGCGGCCGCGACCCGGCGTGTGTAGGAATGATGGATGCGCGCGCGCTTTCTGCTTTGTGAAATTGAAAAGCCACGTGTGTCTGCCCGTCGGAAATCATTTTTCTATTTTATTTTTCCCTTTCTTTTCATTTAATGACTTTAGAGGAACAGCGGGCGGTGTGCGCGGGACAACGCACGCAGGTTATTGGTTCCAGCCCACACGTACCGGCACGGCAGCGCGGCCCGGCGGTGCGCCCCGCGAGCCCACTGTAACTGCTTGTCCATTCAGTGTCTGGACGAGGCGAACGAAGGCCCCCGGACTGGATCACAATGGTCTCCGATAGGCCGATAGCTTGTCTATCCTTTTCCCATAAAGCCTTAAATTATCGAGACGTGTGTGTCGCGGGCGCTGCAACGGGTTCGTCGACGTGGACGTGAGAGTCGCGGCCCCCCTCGAGGTCGTCGCGGTGGCCGTCGGGGTCCTCGGGAATGTCGCTCCGAGATCCCGGCGCCTCCGGGTCGGTCTGCGGCGTGACTGGCCGTCTGGAATGGCCGCTCCGGCATCGCCGTCGTCGCCCTGTTTTCCTCTCCGAAAAGCAGCGCCGCGCTCCCGCGGACGTGGACGACGTGGACGTGAAAGCTGCACAAATGCGAGTTATTTATGCGGCGCGGCCCGCGACGGCGCAGCGCGGCACAGCGCGGCCCCGCGGGCCCTTTTTGGCAGTTTTATGCCCCGCCTCCGTTATCTATGTTTGGCTATAATTTAGGCGGTAATAGATTTCTGAGCTTTCGGTACACGATTCCCTCTCCCGTCCCCTTCCCGCTCGCCGCGCTCGCTCGGCACCATAGGACGCGCAACTTACGGTCCGCGCGTATCTCTCTCTCTCTCTCTCTCTCTCTCTCTCGTAGCGGTGCGAGAGAGACAGCGAAGCGTCTTGAATACTTCAGCGCGACGCTCGCTTGCAAAATAAAAACGCGGAAAGGGGTTCGGGATGCTGGATTCAGAATCGAGGGTCCTCTCTTTTTATCGGCAGCAAGCAGCGTGCCGGTGGCGACGTGCTTTCGCTCGAGAGGCGTCGACGCGCTCGAGGAGCTCAAGGACTCCGTGTGGGCGTATGCGTCGCCAGCATGACAGTGCGCGGATGACTGACTGGCCGTCGAGGTGGTGGGGCGGGGCGCCGAAAAATACAGCGGCGGTTTGGAGTAGCACCTGTGGGTCGTCGTCAAGAGCGTCAAGCAGGAGAGCGTCGCCGCGTTATGAGTGGTGCTGGCAGTCGGCCGTCATGGCGGGGCCGCGGCGGACGGATGCCGGATTTAGCCGGGGGTGTCCAGGTGGAAAAGTCGTGTCGTCCAAATGGAGCACGCCATGGAGAGTAAATACATCCCGGCCGCGCGCTCTCGTGCGAGAGGGAGAGAGAGCGTCTGCCCCGCAAAGTCCCTCTTCCCCAGCTAATTGAAAGGCTGATCTCCGCCACGCCCACGGCCTGCGGCAAGGCCTGCGAGGCTTGCACGCGGGCCCGGGGCGCTAATCCCACCCCGTCCGGCCCGTGCCGATCGCCGTCAGGCTGGCCGAGGCCGCCGTCAAACCGCTGAAACCGACGGCGAGCGCGGCGTGCCTGCCTGCCTTGCCGCGGACGTAAGTAAAGGCACTTGATCGATCTGCTGGCTGTCGGCCTGCTCGGCCTGCTCGGCGTGGTGTGGCGCTGCAGCCGGGGGATTATCGGATCTGGCCGGAACTCAATACAAGCTGCCCTCTTTATTTCGATTGCGGGGATGGAGGCGGGGGCCCCGAAAAGGCGCAGAAGTCGCGTCAGGCCGTGACGACTGCGGTTTCCCTTTTTTCTTCTTCTTGTGGCGAAGTGCTTTGGCGTGAGCGGCGGGGGATGCGGGATATGGAGGCGTATCAGAGGCAGAGATAACCACTTTAGAGCAATCAGCTCTTTCAGGGCGAGGGTGGTGGCGGGCAGCCGTGTCGCTGTTCGCGCTGCTGGTGGCTGCTGCCGGTCCAGTAGCCGAGCTGGTGGGTGAACACGTCGCCGGGGGGCACGCCGCCACACGCCGCCGCACCCTCGCCATGGCGGCGGTGCCCCGCGGCGGCCTGCTCGGCGAGGGCCTGCCGCCGCTGCCGCTGAGCCTGCTGACTGACTAGAAGGGGATCGTCAGGCAGTGAGGCAGCCGATGCCGCAGAATGAAGCTAATGGCCGCCCCGTGCTGCCACCCCACACGTTTTCAGCCCTGCAAATTGCCAATTAAGTGTGCGTAGCCGCGCGGGCCGGCCGGCAGGCCGTCAGGACGACGGGGAGGGTGTGGCTGAGGGGTTGACGCCCTGGCCGCGCCGTCGACGTTAAGCCCCCGCGCTCTTTTGTCGTTTATCGGGGTGAAGCGAGACGACCTCTCCCTCCCCCCCTCCCCGCCACTGCAGCCCCCGCGAGCTGGACGGCAGCGAAGAGTCAAAAAGCGTGTCGTGTTGACGCGGGGGGCCTTCACGGAGTGGGGCCCCGTGTAGGGGGGCTCCGTGGCCGGGCGGCCCGAGCCTTTTCATGTTCGCGATGACGACCTCCTGGGTGGCCGGCGGGCGGCGCGGGGCCCCGACAACAAGGCCCCAGCGCCCGCCCGCCCCGCCCCGCCACGAAACGTGTGCCCTGCCCGGCCTGCCCGGTCCTCTCCATTGAGTTCCCTCTCGAGCCTTCCCCGTCCGTCCCGGCCATGAGCCTGTCCTCATAACTTGGCGAATTAGTTACATTTCAACAATTTAAATAGCCCGCCGCGCCCGGCCCGGCCCAGCCCCGCGCCTTTTGTGGGCCGCCGCACGGCCGGCGCGGCGGGGCTCAAGCACCTCGTCGAGCTGGGAGGCCCCGCTCAGCCCGGGGCCGCTGATGAACTCGACAATATTCGGCACACCGTTGCGCCCCGACGGCCCGGAGTGCCCGGAGCCTGGCGGTGATTTATGGGTCGAGGCTGCTGATGGGACGTGTCCCCACTGGGCAGAAGACGACGCCGTTTGCTCACCGGGCAGCCTCCCGACCAGGCAGCCCCGCCGCTATATGTGTTACGCGTGGAATTCATCTCGTTCGTTTAGCGACTCATCGGCCGGCAGGGGGCGGCCCGCAACGCCCGTCTTTCGATCTACGAGCCCCGCAGACCCCCCACTGAAGGTATACTTTTGAGGCAGGTTTTGGCCTTTATCCCCAGGAAGTGAGGCAAAGTCTCCCTAAAAATGATCCCCTGCTGTGCACGCCACTGGGCAGGGAGGCGCCGGGCCAAGAGTCACGCCGCGCGGGGGGCGCGGACGCTTCCCGTCCCGACTAACTCGATGACCGGCCTCGTCTTTATGGGGGGCGTGCTGGCCGAGGCCGAGGCCTGGCCGGGGCAATGGCGCCGCTGGCTGAGGCAGAGGCAGCCTCGTCGAAAAGTTTTAATTTCATCCCGGCCGGGTAGTTGGTATTACTGCGGGGCTGCGCGTAATGACAGAGCTCGGCGGAACGAGGGCTTATCTGCTCCCGGTCAATCGCCTGGCCGTTTCTCTGCCCCGTGAAGGCCGTGTCCTGGTAGCGAGTACTCTGCCCCTTTTTACGGCCTGACCTTTCGGGCGCGCTGTCCGGCCGCCCCTGGCACGCAGCGCTGCGGCAGGCCGCGCGGGCCGTGGGGCTGGACGCGTCGTGCTAAAGCTGTCAGGCGTCCCAACCGCACGCAAGCATGCCGAGCGCGCGATGCAAAAATCCCAGCGGGAGGGGAGACTGTTTGGTCCGCATCGCTGGCCGCTGCTGTGTCTGGTGGTCCGGATATTAAAAATATCGCCGCCGCTGTGGCTGCATGGCGGGGCTGCCGCATTCCTGGAGGGCATCGCCGGGCACCGCGGACCAGCTGCTGCAAGTCGGGCCGAAGTCCAGCAGCAGCACGCCACGACGCCCCCCGTCGGTGTGTTGTGTGTCCTGGCGAGGAGGCCTGCTGCGACATCTGGAGGTGCAATCAAACGGCCAGTAAAGCCCCATGTTGCGAGCGCGCGAACACACTCACCAGCACACCGACACGACGCCGCTCGGCTCTCCCCGCGGTTGCGCAATCACCAATTATACGGCCGTCCAGAAATAAAATATCGGTCGGCCTAGGCGCGCCGCCAGCGCCTTGCAGGTCGTGCCTGCTGCTGGCCCTGCACGCCGTCGGGGCGGCTAATTGTTTCCCGGATCGATTCAGCAGATAGGCGCTCGGGGCGTGGCGGCCGCGGCGCGCCGCGATTCGCGCTTATCGACGCGCCGCCGTCGACGGGGACGTGCCGTTCGTCGACGGCGACCTGGTGCCGGCCGCGGCGCGTGTCGCTGCATTTCCCCGTTTGGCGCGCCAATTACGGCCGGCAACCCGCGGCGCTATTGACCCCGCGAGCCGGACGTGCGCGGACTGGGGAAGCGGGACCAGCTGGCGCCGCGCCGCGCCGCGCCGCCAAGGGTTGCAGTCCGAACACCTGCACAGCGCGGCCGGCCACGCCGTTATTGTGCGCACTATAGCACGCATAATCGTGCTGTCGACGACGACGCCGTCCAAGTCCTGGTCAGTGATTATGAACCAACCGCCACCCCCTCGGGGTGCGTGTGTCGCACATGTGAGGGCTGATGGGCGTGTCGTCGGCACGTGTGTGTCCGAGAGAGAGAGAGAGAGAGAGAGAGAGAGAGAGAGAGAGAGAGAGAGAGAGAGAGAGAGAGAGAGTGCGTGTGCGCTCATTTGCGCGCACATGCGGGGAGCGAGCGGAGCGGGCCGCGCTTAATTTTTGCCTTCGTGGAAAGTGTCATCGGCCCTTTTGACGTACGTGTCGTTTCATGCGGCCGCCTCAGCCCCAGGGCCCGGGGTCGGGTTGGTCGGGTCCCGTGCCGCCAGAGCGCCATTTGGCGCAATTCGGGGCCATTCCCGCAGCTGGCCTCGGCGGCGACGTGCCGCCGGATGCGGTACACTGTGCCGGCCGGGCCGCGCGGCCGCGCCGAGCGGAGCAGTCCAGCGCCGTGGAGGCTGGCCAAACGCCGCGCTTCTGTCCGCCGACACTGCGTGGACACTGGGACAATGCCGCTGTGCGTGACGCCAGCGGGGCTTTCACTCTCGATACGTTCATCATCCTCGGCCGTAAAGCTGCCAATCACAGCGCTCGGCCCGCGCAAGGCGTCGCGAGGCGAGGACAGGAGCGGCGCGAGAGGGAGACAGAGCGTTTTGCTGGACTAGAGGATAAATAATGAGCCGCGCCCTAACACGTCCATCTCGCTCCGCGCGCGCGCGCGTGTGTGTGTGTGTGTCAGTGCGGTAAATCAGTGTTCGCTGCTTGGCGATTTGTGAGCTGCCGCGTGTGTGTGTGGTTTCGACATGGGTGCCACTGCTAGCGTGGGTGGCGGGACCTGCTGCGCGTTCCGCGGTTCGGCTGCGGGGCCTGGTCGGCCGGGTCCCGCACTGGGTGGCTGCTGCTGGTGCGCTGATTTGTTATGTCTATATTTGCCGAGCCGCGCCGTGTGGCCGGCACCGCACGCCACCGCACGCGGGTGCTGGACCGTGTGTGAGCCGCGAGAACCCATTTCGCGCTGATTCCCCGTCATTTGTTTCGGCCGCGTCTGGTTTCGAGTGCGGCCGCGTGGCGCCTTCTGTTCGTGCATGTGTGTGTGTGTGTGTGTGTGTGTGTGTGTGTGTGTGTGTGTGTGTGTGTGTGTGTGTGTGGGAGAGAGTGCGTCTGTGTGCGTGCGTCTCGAAAGCAGGGCGTTACGGATATTGGTGCCCCTCGAGTAAAAATAGGTGGTGCGGTTTAGAGCGCGCCGCGGGCGGGGGCGCGTCGCGTCGTTCTGCGTGCGTCGGTGGAGTACAACGCTGTGTACTCGGCGCGCGCCGCAATAATTATTCGCAGTCGGCACGCGGCGCGCGTGGAGCGCGCTGCCCGAGGCGTGCTGCAGCCACCCCCTGGCTGGCGCCGCGGCGGCGCAGCATAATGACTGCCGCCCCGCTCGTTCGTTTGACTCCTCGCCGTCAGGCGGCGCGTGCCGCCCTGGAGGACGACGCGTCCGGGACGTCCAGGGGCGTGTCCGCGCCATTGGGCTCGATCGACGTGCCACGTGGCCGTCGCGTCCACGGCGCGGCGCCTCCAGCCGCAGGACAAGGACGCCAGGACTTTCCTGACAAAGTGTTTCACGATGGTCGTTGTGATTGTGGCGCCGTGGACGACCGCCTGCCTCCTCCGAGTGGACGGTCGCGGCGTCGAGCGCGGCGCGCTCCATATTCCGGCCGCTTTAGCCTCGCGGAATGGCCACTCATTGTGTGCTGTACTACCCGCCGCGGTTTATGACATGGGTCTCTCCCGCTTGCTGCTTTCGTCGCCGTCCGTCCGCACAAGCAGCAGCACGGGGACACCGTGCGGCCCACGCGGTCGTGTGTGTGTGTGTGTGTGTGTGTGTGTGTGTGTGTGTGTGTGTGTGTGTGTCCCTGCGAGTGTGCGTGTGAGTGTTGTTATAATGCAGGTGCGGCGTATATGCGGCAGTGCGCGCGTGGGTCGTCTTGCAGAGGGGGGCGTAACGGCGAATATAAAGGGCGTAGCGTCGCTCTCGTTCGCTAAATACACTCACACACACAGCGGGTCAGGAGGATGTATAACTTGCCGCCTCGGCCGCCGTGGCGCGAATTGGTCGCCGGTGTGTCCGAACCCGAACACGGCCTGCTCGCGGTCGGCCTGCTGGACACGCGGCCCGCTAATGGCCCGGTAATGAGGCGGTAATTGGTCCCCGCAAATCGCAATTGGGAGCAATGGCGTGCGCATGTGTGTGTGTATCGCGCTCACCTTGCTTATTGATATCCCACACGCGTGCCTTGCCTGGCGTGCGGCGGCGGCGCCCGCCTGGTGGCGTGGGGCGGCGGGGGCCGGTCTTTGAGGCGGCGCGGCGCGCACTCGCTCGCGCGCACATCGCGGTGCCGCGACAATTAATTAGCCACTTGAAGTTGTCAGGCGACATCAGTGTAGGGAGTGTACGGAGTGTTACAGTGTAGCGCGGAGGGCGCGCGGCTGATTGGCTCCGCTGTTTGACGTCTTACTGGGCGCGTCGCGTAACTAGTGTGTGCACACACACACACACACAAACACAACGCCGTGCACTGGGATGCGGGCGCCGCTCACATTATTTTTACCCCCTCGGCCGAAAGGGCTGGCTGGCTTGGTGGATCACTTACTCTGCTGGTATTGGTCTGGGCGGGGCGCAGGCTGGCTGCCTGACTGGCTGCCTGGCTGGCCCCTGGGCAGCACCACGGAAATTGGGAGTAACGCTACACGGATGTGTCGTCCCTGTGTGTGTATGTGAGAGAGAGAGAGAGAGAGAGAGAGAGAGAGAGAGAGAGAGAGAGAGAGAGAGAGAGAGAGAGAGAGAGAGAGAGAGAGAGAGAGAGAGAGAGAGAGAGAGAGAGAGAGAGAGAGAGAGAGAGAGAGAGAGAGAGAGAGAGAGAGAGAGAGAGAGAGAGAGAGAGAGAGAGAGAGAGAGAGAAAGAGGGGACACGGCAGCCAGGGGTAAAGCAAGAGGGATGCCCACGCCGTCGGACGGCGTCCCGAGTCCCGGACACCACGCGGCTTTCGGGGACGGCTGGCCGGCTTGGTGGCAACATACTGGCCGCGCTGCACTGCAATGGACGACGGCCCGCTGCCTCTCGGGGGTGGCCGTCGACGCGGCCGCCGACGTCTCGCGCTAACCGGAGTTGATATCTCGGCGCGCAAGGCCGCCGCGCGGTGCCTTGTAGTGTAGGACCGGCCGGCATGTTACGGCGCCCCCGATCAGATCGGATGACTCTGGGAGGAAGGGCGCGCCCTCCGCCCTCCACGACGTCCTACTGGCTTATTCACAAGGCCCAGATGTTCTCGCCGCCCTCCCCCTTTCCCTTCGGCCGTTCACATTCTTGGCAGTTGTGCCCTTACTCCGTCTGCATTGCCACCATACTCTGGTCCACGCGAGGGAGGGGGCTGTAGAACTTTGTGGGCGCAGCCGGGCCGCGCAGCCGGGACCCCGCCGACGCCCGCCTCTCTTCTCTCAATTGTGTCTCGGTCAATTTATTTTGCCTACTCTTCATTACGTGCCAGACGAACGGACCAACGCCTCCATTTTTATTTTTTTTGGCAGTGGCGCGGCGTCGGGCAGGAAATTCAAATTCCCGCGCCCTTGTGTGAGTGTGTGTTTGAGTATGACTTTTCTTCCTCCTTGTGAATAAACAAAAGCTCTCGCGGCCAGAAAAGTGCAGAGCTGGGGGCGAAAGGGTGGGAGAAAAGAAAGATACGGTGAAGGGCAGACAGGGCAGAGGCTTTTGCTACACACACGCACGCTCGCACGCACGCGCACACCGTGCACACACACCCGCATCATAAACGCATGTCATACGGTCGCCAATTGTTTTTGCCGGGCGCCCCGCCGCGTCCCGTCTGCCAGGCGATTCCGAAGCATTGTCTCGTCGCTCTGTCTTTCTCGCACCCCAACGGAGCGCCCCATGAGTGCGACGGAGGCAGAGCGACGAGTCTTCGGAATGCTCTGCTGCTGCAGCCCCGGTGCGCACGCTGCTTTACGAGTCGCAGCCTCTTTCGTTTTGTTTTCATTTTCTTTTCCCTTCCTTTCTGCGATTTCCTGGTGTTTGAAATCGAAACCAGCCCGGTCGGCCGCGGGCTGTTCTGGCCTTACGGCTTGACGATCTGCCCGTGTCGCAGCATGCAATCCATAACCACACACACACACACACTCACACACGCTCGCGTTGTTCCCCATTCTGGCGGGCGTGTCCGGGGCGGTAACGCACGTCGGCGTTCCTGCCGACTGCAGAAATACAGTCAGTGCATCGTATTGTGTGTCCAAGTGTTCGCATTATGCGTTATTACCGCCTGTTTGTGTGCCGGTGTGACTGTGTGCGTGATTGTCTGTATCTAGCCGGCGCGAATCTAACACGCTGCTGTCCTTGTTTGTTTCAGGTGGGTTGGTAGGCCTCGCGACCAACTCCGCGACGCACAGGAAGTTAGAGAATGGTGAGCTAGCGATACCGGCGGTGCGCGACACGCCTCTCCTTGGCATGGTGTGGTGCACTGTAGCTCTTGGCCCTCCAGGCGCGGTTGGTAGAGGTGCCAACCAGTCGGCACCGCAAGTGTTTTTGGTTATTTGCGGACGGTAGAGTATTTAAAAAAATCTCATTCAACGAACGTTAATGAAAGCAGATGATACTCGTTTGGTTTTCTTTCGATGATATTCGTTTGGTATTGTCGTGTGTTTATTATAGCAGTGCCGCGCTGCATCGCTATCGTCCGAACGAGGCCGAGCTGGCGCCGAAGTCGGCACGAGCTGAGCAGAGCCGAGGCCCGCCCGAGTCACCCTTTGTGACGTGGCAGGCGGGGAGGGATTGTCAATTTTCCGCGCAGGCGCGAGGAGGGGGTGCCATTGTTTACGCCCGGCCGCTGCGCGGATGAGCGACAGGCAGGCAGGCAGACATGGTCCGCCCCTTACTGCCCGCTCCTACTAATATCTATAGTAAAAGCAAGCTGACACCTTCATGTGTATAGTAGTTTTAAGTATGTTGAAATGAAATGTGAGGTGTAAAGGTATCATCTGCTAAAAAAAATTGGTTGTGGTTTTTTTTTTTTTTTTTGCCTCTGAATGAGATCGAGGAACGGCGTCCAGGAGTAGTGGTCCTGAGATGGCCCCGGGGGCGGCGCGGGGCGCGGCGCGGGGCGGCGCGGGGCGGAGAGGGTTTAGGGGCGGTGACGGCTCTCGGACGTGACCTGCGTAAGTTGGAGGGGGTAAAATACCCCGGCGGGGCGCGCCGCCGCCGAGTCTGGCCGTGCTCTGTTCCAGCGGACCATTGTAGTAACCGGGCCGCGCCGCGCTGCAGAGACTCACAGACTTTGGAGAGTTGCAGTACATTCCGCAGTCTGCTCGCTAAACTTGCGCCAATGTCGCAGTGACTTCAGCCTGCCTGGAGCACGGGCTGCTGGAGCGCGGCGCGGCGCTCTGCCCGGCTCTCTCGGCTCTCCTCGGCTCTCCTGTCGGTGGCGCGGACTTGTGGCAAATTCGCCGCGACACGATTGTTTATCTACTTGGAGGTGGTCGGGCCGCGGGGGGGCCGAGTTGCGCGCGAGAAGTTTACCTGGCTGGGGCGTGACAAGTTTAAGCCGATTTCTTCTCATTAGAATCCTGCCGTTAGGTTGCCCGCGGGAGCTCTTACCCTGCATGGGGCCTCGACGCCGGCTGGGGCCTCGCAGGGCTCCATTTCGCAACTGTGTTTAATATGGGGCGCGGTGTCTCGCAGCCTCCCTAAGTGGCACTTCCTGACTGCTTTATACCATCATTAAGCCCGTCTTGAAGGTGGAGGAAAGCCGGCGCCGCCGCGACGACGGTGACCCCACCGCGGGCGCCGCGGCGCGTTGCCGCCGATCGCGGCGCCGCGACCTCGCGCAACAGTGTCCGCCTTGGGGCGCGGGTTCGACTCCCGGCGGGGGCGGGGGCGTTTCTTGGAAGGGTGCGCCGTTCGGAATGGGGTCGGGGCGAGCGGCCGAGTCGCGAATACCGCCCGAGGGGCACTCCTGTCGGTAGTACTCGGTGGCCTGCCTGCGTGTGTGTGTGTGTGTGTGTGTGTGTGTGTGTGTGTGTGTGTGAGTGTGTGTGTGTGTGAGAGAGAGAGAGAGAGAGAGAGAGAGAGAGAGAGAGCGCACAGTGGCGCAGAGTGGCGCGCCGCTGCTAACGCGGCCGTGGTGCGGCCGTTGTGCGGCCGGGCCGCGGGGGTCCTGGGCAGCCCTGAGTGGCGGCAATGGCACTGTCCGTCCGCAGTGGTAGTTCCAAACTATTCACAAGTACTCAGCGGGAACGCGCTCGGCGAGCAGACCGCTTTAATGGCCGTTGGGTAAATAGAGTCCTCGGCGATCCGCGCAGCCAGCAGCCCGCCGGGGGTGTCCGCGTGTCGTGATTGGCGGCCCTTCGGTTCGCCCGGCGGGCTAAATCGGGCCGAAGGGCGGAGCGGCCGAAAAATGGCCAGTCGGAGGAGGGAGGGCAGATAAAACAAACGAACGCAATTTACAGCGGCCAGGTGTTGATTGCCAAAGGGGCGCGCTGCCGGCGCTGCCGGCGCTGCTTGCGCTCTTGGGCGTTGAGGGACTGAAACAACAACGGGGAGCTTTTGGTCGCGGACGAGAAACGGCCGCTGAAAAGTTCACAGAGTTCAGTGGCGTGTGATGCAGTCCAGGTGTTGGCCGTGCGCGCACACACTTAGAGGTTGTCGCGGTTTGGCGCGAACCAGGTGACATTGTGCGCGGCTTTACGGACCGTTTGTGCGACTGCAGCACGCAGTCGGCGAGAGGCGACCGAGCGACCGCCGGCGACACGTAAATGTTTTTATGTCGTCGATGTGGCGGTCCTGGCGGGGCTCGTTCTGAAGGCTCGTAATAAGTGAGTTATTCTGTTTGTCGCGGGGACTTTGACGGAGTAAGTGTCGCGCTGGTGACGATGGCCGAGGCGGCGGGCAGGCGGACAGGCGGACACCGAGGGAGTTTATTTTCCAATCACGCGCGCGATGCGACGACCGCCCAGGCTCATCGACGCGCGTCCGCAGCGCGGCGCGGCTTCGTCTCGCTCGCACAGCGCCCCGGGGCCACGGCCGTGACAGAGAGCGAGGGGGTCAGGGAGAGGGACGGGCGGAGGCCGCCGCCGTGGCGCACAGGGTCCCGGACACGGCCCCGCACAGGGCCCCGGACAGCCCCAACGCGGAACGAATCTCATTTGCTGGTGTAACCGTGTGGGCATGTGACATACTGTGGCCCTGCGGGGCGTGGCAGGGAGGGGGGATTGTCTCTCCGCGTCCAGGCCATGAGTTCCGACAGGCTGGACGGCGGGTCGTCGTCGTAGCCGCGCCGCGCAGGCCGCCACCTTGGTGCTCGTCCATCGCGCCGCGCTCTCTGTTTCTGCCTTGTCTCATTACTCGCGCGGTCATAACGAAGGACGCACCCACGCGGGGCCGCCTTGAGGCTCGCCGCCGCGCCTCGCCACGCCTCGCCACGCCGCCGCGGCTGCTTTATGCGTAGAAACGGAAAAAAATACGCCCGCCGTCGTGTTTCCCGTTTTGGAATCCACCGTTGCCTGTTAATGAGCGCGTTGGTTATTGATGCCGTCGTCCGCGTTGTTGGCCCGCCGCTTTTGGCGCGAAAACTAAGCCGCGTGTGAAACAGCGCGCAGGGTGGTGCGGCGGCAGCGCGGCGGCAGCGCGGCCCGCAAAGCAAATAAATGGAACGTGGCGTATCGCCGGCTGCCGGTTATTACCCCTCGACGCGAGCCCTCCGAGGCCGATGGCTGCCGATGGCGTCCGCGAGGATGTTATTGGTTTCCGCGATGCGTCCTCCGCCTCGCGGGGGGCCTCCACCGCCACCACGGCGAGGCGGGTCCTGACCGCACCAGGACCCGAGGGGCCGACCAGCGCCCCGGCGCCTGACGTCACCGCAAGCTCACTCGCAGGGGCTGGCTGCCTGGCTCCGGGGTAATGAAGTGGCGTATGAACAGCGGGGATGGTGTGTCCTGCTCGGCGGCCTTGTTGTCGGGGACCGCCGCGGAGCGCGTTGAGATTGGCTGTGGCCTCAATCCGTCACGGTGTTTACGCCGGGCCGCGACATGTAGACCGGGGTGGCTATTTCCGGCACCCTCGGCCCTCGGTGCGCGGCCAGAGTCGCTGTGTCGTCGACGGCGTGGTGCAGGCCGCGCCCCGCTCGCTTTGACGCGCCGAAAAAGGGGGCGGCGTCGCTTCCCTCAATGCGTGTGATTATCTCAATGGGCTAATGGTGGTGCCGCCGTCTTCTGCGGGGGCCACTTGGTCCGTAAACTCGCGAAGTGGCGACAACGACCACGGCGGCGTGCTGCTGATGGAAGACGTCCTGTGCCCGCACCGCGCGGCCCGCCGCCGTGGCCTCCTTGCTGGCGTTTGCATAGTGGGGCCGCGGCGCGCGAGAATGCTGCTCGCTTATCATTTCATCAGCAGCGAAATTTCGCTCGTTTTCGACAATGCCGTCGTGGGTCGTCTCGTCGGTCGGCGGGGCAGAGTGACGCGGACGCGGCGCTCGCGACCCATTTTTCGTCGCGTATGTGCGTGGGGCCGCCGTGCCCGCGGTAATGCAGCGGGCATAAATCGAGTCGCGGACGCGGAGGAAAGAAAAATGACAGGCCAAATTTCATCTCAAGAAATCACCGAGTTTTCGGTAAAGTTTTAATGATGGTTTGTCGTTGCGTTTTCTGGAGCTTGCGGGGGAGAGTCTACGAGTGGCGCAAGGAGAACAGTGGGCATTCAATTGGGCGCGACAAATCCCAATCCGCGAGAGTTGATTGCCAGCGCCATCAAGCGCTCGTCCGCGACGTTTATCGTCCGTGTTTCTCGTTGTTCACTTTATTTGTTGCCGTGGAATACTTTCCGCGTCAGCGAGGGAAATGGAAATGCGGAGAAAATATGGCGCCATTTTGTTTTTGTTGTTGTTGTCGTTAGTCCTTTTTTCGTCGTTTCTTTTCGCATGATTGATGAGTAAAAGGTTGAGAGAATCATTTTCTCGTGTTGCGTGCACCCTTGCGTTGTCTTTCCTGTATCGGCTGCCAAGTCGGCCTGTAACGTGTGCAGTAGTTTTGCCGCCTTGTAGTTTGCCTTGGAGTTTTATGTACGTGGAGTAGGTTCGTGGGTATCTCCATGCGAGTACACCGACGGAGAAAAAGTGTCGTTTGAATTATCACATCGTCCTTGGGGCTTACGACTTTGACCTCATTGCTCATGTTTTTGTTGCCTTGTTTTTTTTTTTTTTCAGCGAAGTGGCTCTTGCGGTGGAGTGACGTTCCCTGCTTGCGCTTTTTTCAGACGACCTGACCGACGAGGAAGACTCCGTGGAGCGCGGCGGCCGCGTCCCGGGCGGCGTCGGGGGCGCGCCGGGGGCGGTGCCGGGGGCGGCGGACGGCGAGCTGCTGCCGCCCATGCACGCCTCCTCGCACGACCCCCTGTTCCTGGAGGAGCCGCAGGACACGTTCGTCATCAAGAACGCCCACGCCACGCTGCGCTGCTCCGCCATCAACGCGCTCACGGTGAGTACGTACCGCGCGCCCGGGGGTTAGGCCGTCCCGGACGCAGCGCTGTCGGCGGGACGGCCTGCTCGGAGCCGCACGGCGCCGCGGTTATTCGCAACGCGCTTCCGGACCGAGGGGGAGGGGGAGGGGCCTGCGGCCAGGTCAACCTCTTTAGTACGGGGAAGCAGGGCGGAGCGGCGGCGACTGTAATGGTTTTCCGCTGAAACTGGGCCGCAGCCCCCCTGTGTGAGGGCCCGCCTGGCCCGCCTGGCCCGCCCCCTCGTCGTGCCCGACATCTCGGAACAGGACAAGGACAGCGCTGCTGCCTGTCTCTCGGAAGGGCACGGCCGACACGTGAGCCGTCGATCGTCATGTCGACGAGCGGCCGCGCTTTGTGGAGGAAACGCATTTCTAAAACTGTTCACATCCAAAAAATAAATAAATTGGAATCAAAGTTGAACTTTTTTTTTTTGCTGTTGCTGTGTCTATTTGGTGGACCCAGCCGATCCACCGCCGCCTCCTCGCCGGACTGCCGTGGCGGCGCGGCTGGAATGGGTTAGGGGTTGCAGCGGCCAGGGAATTCGGCTAATTAAGCCGTGTTGATTGGCGCGGGTGCCCCCCCCCCCTCCCCTTTCTCATTCTCCCCCTCTCCCCACCCCGTCTCTCTCACTGTCTCGCTCCCCGACAATCGCGAGGGCCGAGCGGCGGCAGCAGGTACTACATGAGGCGGCGGCGGCCTGCTCCCTGGCTTTTGCAATGCAATCAATTGCACCAGTGCACAGCCCCGCCCTCCACCCGTTCCGGAACAGACGCTTGGCTGTATCGCTGTGGAGAGGGCCGCCCTATCTCTAATTGTGCGCCACTATTACCCGCGCTATCGGCCGATGCGAGATGGTTACGACCTTGCGGCCCACTGTGTGTGGTTTTGTTTTGGCGAAGCGCTCCGAAGAAAATGAGTTCCGGAAGAAGCGCGGAATGGCTTGGGTCTTGTTATCGCGCCGTCTAACGCGCACTTCTTCTCCTTCTGGCGGTTATCTGGCGCCCCGCCGCCATGCTGGTCCAGCCACTGACCCCCTCTGCGCTTGCTTGCTGCAGGTGTACTTCAAGTGCTCGAACGCGGCCAAGGCGACGTCCCACCAGCAGGAGTTCGTGGACCCGCACGACGGCGTCCGCCACGTCGAGGCCTCCGTCAACGTGACGCGGCAGGACGTGGAGGAGTTCTTCGGCGACAAGTACACGTGCACGTGCCTGGCCTGGTCGTCGCGGGGCAAGATCCGCTCCCGGCCCGCCACCGTCCAGTACGCCTGTGAGTATCGCCTTTGTTTTTGTTTATGCTTTTTCGAACCGCGCCCTTGGACTGTTATTGGCGGCTTAGTGCCTGCACTGTAAGCGGATGACACCGAGCAGCCACGCTTAGACGCGCCGTCATTGTTGTTGGCTGCCACGCGCTCGCCAGCCACGTGTTATCCCCGGGTTCGAATCCCGTTACCGTACCGTAAGGCCCTGCGTGATGAATCGCCCCAGAGTTCTAATGTGCCCGGGGGTTTATTGTGGTTCGGTAAGCCGGGAGGGTACCTCACGGACCATCAGGTCAAGGACTACGATTTTTTTTTTTGATTTTTTTTTGGAGGGGGATTTGTTTTGTTGGTTCTTGGAGCTGCTCTCGATACCCGTCGGAGCGAATCGGGCGAGGCGTGGCGAGGAGGGCGTCGTCAAGGAGGGCGTCGTTGGCGCCAAGGCCGCGCCAACACAGGGAGCTGCGTGTTGGGATTACTCGTCCGTACAATGGCCGTCCGATCGGCGCTGCTGCCGCGCTGCTGAGCCCCTCGGAGGAGGCCGTGCTCGACAACGGTAGAAGGGGAGTCGTTGACATAATGACGCGTCGGCCGGCCGGCCAAGCCTCGCTGGCAAATCGCTGAGCGACAGGAAAATAGCCCGGCGCGGCACGGCCATCGGATTTATTGTTTACAGACGGCTTCCTCCTTGAGTCGCTGCCGCCTCGCGCGTCCTGCAGGCCCAAGGTCCTGCCTGGCCTTCCGCCTCGGGCGATGGAACTAGCCTCGCAGCGTGGCGGGCAGCGCGGCCCGGGGATGCCCTCCTCGCTGGTGGGGTGGGGCTCCACTCCACCGCCCGCACCAAGGACCAGCCACCAGCCCCAGGGCCCCCGGCAGCAGACCGCAAAGATATCAATGCGCATAAATACGGTTTACGACGAGAGTCTGGCCGAAACTTTGGAATTGAAAGAGGAACGGATTGCCGTGCCCTGGCCGCCTCCGTGGAGAGCCTCCCCTGCCTGCCGGCCTCCCTCGCTAACGGCCGCTTTAGCTCGCTTTAGCTCGCTTTAGCTCGAGTGGCGTCCCTCCCTTCTTCTTGTCGAGCAGCAGCGGTAATGCGAGCGGGGCGCCGCGCGAGGGATGACGTCGAGTCCGTCGAGGTCCTCGCTCTTCCGCCCCATTGGCGCCTGGTTCCTGCGCGGCGAGGCGGTGCAGCAGCAGCACGGCGAGATAATGAAATGCAATCCGGCCGGGGCCCCACGGCCCCCACGGCCCCACGGGTACGACTTCCTGGCTGCGCTGCTTGCCGCTGCTTGCCGCTGCGCCCCTCGGCCACCCCATTCGGCGCCCCAGCTGGGGGGGGGGGCCGAGGCGTGCCGCCCTGGACAAGAAGTTCCAGAGTCACGTTAGCGACACTCCTTGGCCAGAAAGTAACTTGAAATGAGAATCGGGGCTGTTTCACTGCTTCGCTGTTTCCGGGCCGATCGCGTCCCCATCGCCGCCTCCAAGTTATCGGGCTGCTGGCTCGGCGTCGAGCGGGGCGTCGAGCGGGGCGTCGAGCGGGGCGTTGCTTCCGCCGGACACCCCCGCCGTGATGCGGGTACGGGGCGCAGTGGGCCCACGGCTGTGGCAGAGCTGGAGGCAGGAGGGAGGTACCCGAATCCGCGAGGCGCTGAGCACCTCTTCAACATCCCATCAATCTTTGTCTGCGCGGCGCGTCGCCCCGTTTCAGGCGTTTAAATATTTTTTTCGCCGGGACGTGTTTGTTTGCTGATGACGATGGTTTAACCGGAAAGGGTTTTCGCCCCCTCCCCCTCTCCCTCCCCGCGCGGCGGATGTTACACCTAGCAAGCCGGGGGGCGGAAATAATAAACAGGAAGGAGATAAAAACAATTGGGATTTCAGGAGCACGCGCGCATACGCGATTCGGCGCGGAAAAGAGAGAGAACAGGCCGCGGCGTGGTCGCGGGGATTACGTCGGCAAAGCCTTCGTCGCCCGCACGCCGCCCCCGCGGTCGCACTTTTGTTTTATTTTCTATTATCATTATTTTCGCCGCCGTTTCCTCGTCTTTTTGCTCGCCCTGCACCCTGTCGGCCTGCCCCCTTGAATCCCCGGAACTCGGCGGCCATTCCGCTCGGCTCGCTCGGCTTCGCTAAAGAGCGCCCGGCCAGCAGCCCCACCGGATTCGCCGAGTGTTGTGTTTATTACGATTCCCCGGTGCGTGTGCATGCGCGCGCCTGTGTGTGCGTGCTGTGAAAATTACGAGCGCACACCTGTAATGCTCTCTCTGCTTGCTTACTCAGGCCGGCGGCAAAAACAGCGATGACGCGTCGACTCTCCTCTCCAAGTTCCAGTGCCATTACGGTATTGCATAATCGGGTCGTCGCGGACGTTTTGTTATTCCAACACAAACTCCCCTCCCCCTCCCGATTCTCTAACTTTCTATGCGTTGCTGGTGGCATATTTTTTCCACCGCCAGCCTTCTTCGTCTTCTGTCCTTCCCTCCTCCTCGCGCGAAGGCGGTGCCCGACCGAGCGAGCGTGGCGTCGCCGCCGTCAGAATCCGATTTAAATATTTTGTCACGAGAGATGCTCTAGCAGTAGCGGCGGCAGCGGTTCGCTTCCCTCCGCCGGGCCTTAGCACACCCCCGGCCCCGCACGGGTTTTACGATCGCTTTCGCGCTGTAGTATGGATGTGTATACAGGACGGCGCATAAACTCGAGCTCATCACCGAATGCGCCAAGGCCATCGCTTTACGGTGTGGGTGTTGGTTTGTGGGACGAGATACGCCCCCCGTGTGGCGGTGACCGGAGGGAAAAAGGGAGGGGGGGGGTGACGGACAGACAGACAGTGGCCTTTGGTATGCACAGCCGGTCGGACGCAAAGAGCGATTTGTGTGGCACCTGAGGGTCGGTGGCCGCCGCGGCACTTAGGCCCTTACATTGTGCACCAGCTGCAGCCCCAAACAAATGGCACCTCTGCGGGGGCGGCTGCGGCGCGGAGCTGGAACACTGCGTTGCCGCGGCCCGGCCGGCTTTGCGGGCCCACGGCCTTACACACTGCTGCCTCCCAACCCCACGAGACGCGCCATCTTTCGCACAGTCTTGGACCCCCGACGTGTACAAAGCACCGCGGGGAACCAGGCGAGCGGCCTCGGGGGGCGTGCCTGGGCCCCGCGGGGCCGAGGAGGGGGGCCTTGCCGCCTGTTTGTCAAATCAGGGGAAATGGGGAATTTACTACTTGTTTCGTATTTAGGTCGGCAGGCTGCGCACACCTCAGATAAGGCAATGTTCTCGGAATCAATCGGAGCGGGGCGGAGACACGCGTGCGATAAGCGTGCGCCTTAATCCCGAGCACGGCAGGCACGCCAGGCACGCCAAGGCAGGCACGCGTGCCTCGGCCCGCTTGAGTGCTCTGCTTGTGGCTCGGCGGCTAGGCTCGGCGGCTCGGCCAGGTGCTGGGCCGCCTCCCCGCCAGCCCGAACGCACGCCGTGTTTGCTGTACCAACAAACCCTTATCGAATCTCCTCCCCCCCCTCCCCCGCAGCGCCCAGCCTCCTCCCTGCAGCACGCCACCCCGCCACCGCGGCACGCGGGGCATGTACGTGTAATAAAGTCTCAAAATATGAGAAGTCATCTTTGCGTTTTTTTTTATTTCTCGAGTGGGGCGTACGTGCGGCGGGCGGGGCGAGCGGTGCTCCGGCAGCGTGGCATTCATGAAGGGGGCGGTGCATGCTTCATCCATTCTGCGGCGGGGCCGCGATGGGCTGCCCTGGCCCTCGCCAAGGTCACGCCGGTCGCCGGCTGCGGACGTTTTTCCGCCGCGGCGGCAGTGCGTTTGCGGCGTGGGAGTGCCCCAGACCCCGCTTCACTCGGTTTTACTGCCTTCCATAGCCTTAGCTGGCTGCAGCCGTGTAGACCTTTGCCTTTTCCAGAGATTTGCATGTTCTGCGCGCGCTGCCGGCCGTCGGTCCTGGAAACGCTAAGCCTCGGCCAGCACCTTGCCGTTGTTGATGGAGCCGACGGACAACTCTTTCCCCTACTGCTGCTGCTGCTGCTGCTGCTGCTGGCCAAACAGCCTCGCGCCATGTGGCTGGGTCAACACGACCGCTTTGTAAACACAAATACGGAGACAGTGTCAGGTGGGGCCGCGCGGGGCTGACGGGGTCGCGGCCGCGCCGCCCCTGCACTGCACCCTCTCAGCGCGCTGCTGCACTGCTCGACCCGGTGACCCACATGACGTGCATGCTCCCGTGTGCAGCTCTCGACGCGGCGCGGCGGCGGCGCGGCGGCGGCGCCCCTCGTATTTTTCCGCCCTGTTGGGCCGAGACGAATAGGGCTGCTAGCGGCGCTGGAGCGAGCCTGGAGAGGCTGGAGAGGGCGGGCGGAGGGTGGGGGGCGCTTGGCGCACGCGTTGGCGTTCGCGCCGCGCCTTGGCCGCTGACTCCTCGGCCGATTCGGTCCCCGCGCCGTCACCGGCAGTCACGGCCGCGGCCACGATGATGACGACGACGAGGAGGAACGCGACGTTTGGTTTCACGCCCCTGGCAGACGACACAGTGTTTGATGACAAGACGCCGCGTGAGTGCGTGGATTGCCCCCTCCCCCTGCGCCGTGCCGTGCCGTGCCGGCTGACCGGCCGGACCCCTTTCCCTTCCCTCCCAGATTTATACCCCACCGCAGGCGTGCCCCGCGTTTTATATCACTCTCACCCGTTGTTATAAACGGCGGCAAAATTATGGCGCGCATTATGGAAATTGGTGCACGGAGAAAAGGCGAGGGGGGAGGGAGGGCAGCAGTGTCGTGTGTCGTACAGCAACGTCCGCGCGGCGTCGCCCCGCCCCGCCCCGGTCTCTTCATTTCCGGCGCGGCGATTACGTCCGCGTGGCACCAGGGGCGTACCGGGGGCGTTCCCTCTCGGCGTTGCTCACGGCCAGGTGAGATTAATTCATTCCGTGCGGCTCGCTGTGGCGAAGCGGCCGAAGCGTTCGCGACCCGAGAGTGGCGCTGTTATTGCTCGGCCGGCGAGATGAGAAGTTTTCGGCCGGAAAGCAGCAGCCGGCGCGGAGTATTTCCTCTGTGTGTGTGTGTGTGTGTGTGTGAATGAATCGGGCGCGGTGCGTCTGTGTGTGTGCGCGTTCGCGCTAAAGCGTGAGAAAAGCAATAATATCACGCGATAGCCCTCCCCCTCGCCGCTGTTGTGGTGATATGGTCCCTCATATGCGTTATGCGTACCCCGTGTGTGGACCGCGTCAGCCCCCTGGCTTTCATCCCCCCGGTGTGCTGAGCTGCCGCCCACACATTGGCACACACACCCACACACACACACACACACAGCGGCGACACCGCGCGCTCCGACCGATAAACACGCAGCAGCCTAATCCGCCAAACTGCATTGACGCCGGCCCGCTGCGCTGTCCGCTGCCCGGGGCTGTGTGAGTCGAATGTCGCTCCGTTTGACGGCGGCATTCATCGCCCTGGTGGCGGAAAGCCGTCTGCCGCTCATTGAGCTTGAAGCGATTTCTGCGACTGGCTTCCTGGCCGGGGTGCTCCATGGCCACCACCGCCACCTCGGGTCGAGACAGCAGGCGGTGGAGCTGGGCGGCGTGAGTTCGGACTTGCTGCTTTTAAACACGCGCCCCGCGGCCGTGTCCTGCGAGTCCTTGCGGCCGGACGGCGCGGGGCGGGAGTGGCGCTGGTCGTAGTTTGTGCGTAGCGGCGACGGGGACAGCGGTGTTGCGTTAGGCGGGCACGGTGCGGCGTGCGCGCAGGCACACACACTCACTCAGTCACTCACTCACAAACACACGCACACGGCGTGGATGTTTGACGCGCCAGTGACGCCTGCCTACCAGATGGGTCCGCCTCACTGACTGGCTTCTAGGTTTGTCGTCCCCCGGGGCGTCCCCGGAGGCTCCCTTCCTCGCCGGGCGACGCCCCGCGACGCCCCGCGACGCCCCGCGACGCCCTGCGACGCCCCGCGACGTCTTCTGCGTCGTCTCCCCTACCCCGCAGTCCCGGTGCGAAATGTCAGCGTTTTATGCGAACCTGGCCGCGCGGCGCAACAGGCTGCGGTGCGATGCGACTCGGGTCGTATGGTCTGACATTTCGGTCATGACGTGCGAACGGCCGGCCCTTCGGAGTGCCGCGCTGTGCCTTTCACTTTAGAGGGGAAAAGTGACACGTATTGCTGGGGCGATGACGCGAGCCGGGCGTCACGCACCTGCCCGGCTGCACCTTGACCTCGGCGACGACGTGGACGTGGCGCCCCCCGCCAGGCAGGCCGTTCAATGGATGGCCACTGACAGCGGACGGATTCAATGACGGCGTCCTGGCGGCGCTGCGGCAAGGCCATCGCCCGCGGCGGCCAAATTCGTTCCGCGGCGGTGGTCGGAAGAACGCGCGGCATCGCGGCGAGGGGGGTCTTGGTGGGGCGAGGCGCAGCGCGCGGTACTTTAGGGTCATCAAGGGTTTTTGCCCCTGCATGGCGGCGGGGCTGGCGGGGCTGGCGGGGCTAGCAGCCCCAGCAGCCACGATGCCATTAGGGCGCGTTGAGGCTGCCAGCCCTGCCTGCCAGCACCGCGATCTGCAGCAACAAGCAAAGCAGTGACTGTCCCTTGACGACGTGCTCTTCGCGCCGGATGATGAGTCCGCCCCCGAGGCCGGCGCGCGGAGTCAGGTACGCGGGGCGATGATTTTAATCGCGCTTGCCTCAGACTTCCCGTCCGGCCCACCCCCTGGCTGCGGCAGCTGCGGCTCCGGTTCATCGCCGCCGTGCCGTGGAGTGCAGCCCACCACCGGAGGTGCGCGCCGAGCAGCTTTTGCGTACCGCGTGGCGGTCTCGGTGAGGGGCGCGAGGCGGGGGCTCGGCCCGGAATATGAATCCGGTGTTTACACTCCCCGCGGCCTGCCTACCCCCTGCCGCCGGCCCGGTGCGCAGGGCCAGGCAGGGCTGGCGGGGCGGCGCCTCCAGGGACTCATAACAACACGAGGAGCCCTGTCAGTCGTAACATTAGCAGACTGCGCGCCATGTGCTGCCGGTTCAGCCCCTGACGCTCTGTGTGACCTTGGCGCCTTATTCTCGCTGAAATTTATACTCTTTTCCTGTGTGGGCGCCCACGCCCCGCTCCCTGCCTCTTTTTTTTCCTGCGCCTTCTGCGTTATTTACACCAGGTTATGCTTTCGCGTTGTCTTCCGTGTGTATCATTTCCCTCGCGGTGCTCCGTGTCTGTCTGCCTGTCTGTCTGTTCGCCCTGCGCTGCACTGGCGCTGCGCGCACTTACCGGAATAGCTCCAGGGGCATTACAGAGCCGCCCTAAACGCACAATTCGCGGTCGAGCTCCTAACTGGAAGGACCTTGTTGCTCGGAGCCCGTCCGCGTTATCTGTAATGGTACCTTCCCCTCCCCTCCAGCCGTACGGATGTCGCTGGAGTCTCATTTCGGGCGCGTTATCTGCCACTCAGCCTCTGCACCGCCCCCCCCCCCCTTTTCCTTTTCTCCAGCAGCTCGGCGAATGGCCTCGCGGAATTGGGTCGACGTGATGCTCTCTTCCTGTCGTGCTGCCGACCTGCCCCTGACTCTATCAGGGACTCTGTCCGCGGGGCGAGCCGACCCGAACCAAGAAGTAGGCGAAGCGAGGAGAAGGCTCGCCGAAAAAAAAGAGCCGCGCCCCCCTTTTCTTGCGACGCTGCGCGCTGGCAGCTACATGCGCCTGCAGGTGCGCGCGACGCCGACGCCGTGCTCTTGACGTCGTCGTCGCCGTCCTCGGCGGCGCTGGCGGCATTTATCAAAATGTTTTGACGGGGCCCGCTGTGCGCCGCGCGACACTCTCAGCCAGATATGTATGTTGGTTTTGGTTTCGACTCGCGATGGCGTGCGCGGGGGCGGCGGGAGGGGGCTCTACTAGGAGCGGGGCCCGCTGCGCGAGACCACAACACACTTAGCGCCCCTCCCCGGCGCGCGGGGCCGGGGCTGGCACGCAGGGAAGCTCTTTGGACGTTTTCGGTCGGCGACGTGAGCTTCAGTGTAGTGCGTCCGGTGGTTCTCTGCTGGCCCGGGTGGCGCTGGAGGGCGAGAGGCCAGCGAGAGGGCGCCGCGGTGGCGTGGCGGTCCGCAAATGCGCGCGGCCGCCGTTTGAATTTTGCAGGAAGCCCCGCGCTTGGCTCCGAGCGCCGCGGTCGCGCTTCCGGTCTTTTGTCCGCGAGCGCGTGCTACGTGTTCCGCCTGCGCTGTGTGTTCCATCTCGCTCGCCTCCTTACGGGGCGCCCCGAGTGTTAGAGAGAGACTGTGCCTGCGGTCCCCCGCCCGGGCCTGGCTGGCGGGGCCCCGAGCCGCGGAATAAGGGAGTGGCGCGTATATCTCTGCCGGCCTCTGCGGGCCTCATTGCGTATGCAGCCGCTCCTCTTAGGCCGTTGTCTCCATGCACGCCCGCGACACGCGACTCACACACGCACACGCGCGCAACCACACACACACACTACACACACAGAGCGAGAGAAAGACGCGCGGCGTGTCTGGGTCATTTCCTCCACCCGGCTTCGTCCTTAACCCTAGGCCCCGCGCTCTCTGCGGAAGTACTAGTAGGTAGGGCCCCTGCCCGGCCTGCCCCGCGGAGGGCGGCCCCGAAATAGACGTGCACGTAAAGCAGGCGGGGATACTTCACGGGAATAGACGCGGCCGGAATGCGTTACCGGCTCGGTGGCCACGCCGCGCTGCCGTGCTGCCGTGCTCGTCATCGCGCTAAGGAGGCTGTCTGTCTGCCCGCGCCGCGCCGTGCTTTTGTTTTGCTCCAGCCAGCTGCTTCCGCCGCAGCGTCCCCCCGACGGCGTCCCCCCGACGGCGTCCCCCCGACGGCGTCCCCCCGACGGCGTCCCCCCGACGGCGTCCCCCCGACGGCGTCCCCCCGACGGCGTCCCCCCGACGGCGTCCCCCCGACGGCGTCCCCCCGACGGCGTCCCCCCGACGGCGTCCCCCCGACGGCGTCCCCCCGACGGCGTCCCCACGCGGCGCGTGCCGCGCAGTGCGGGGGCGTCGCGTAGGGCCACCGACGAGGTACGCATGCTAAGTCCCGGGCAGGGCGCGGCGTGCCTGCGGCGCCGCTGCTGCCGTTTTAATGGGTTCGGTTTGGAGCTGCCGCGGCTGCCGCCATGCGAGGCAAGCGCTGCAGGTGCGGAGTACCCGGGAGTACCGCCGACCGGACGGCCGACGCCGGGGGAAGTCAGTGCGTGCGGTGAATTCGGTGGTCGACTCCACCCTCAGTCTGCTGCTGCCGCGCTGCCGCCACCGATCCTCTCCCTCCGCGCCGTGTGTTTGAACGCGCGCCCCCGCCTCCATGCAGGCCCTCTGAGACAAGGAAAGCCACTCGGGCTGTCTGGTGTAGCGTCTCCAGTCTCCAGAGGTGGCGGCAGTGAAGGTGTGCGCTGGAGCGGCGGCGGCGGGGCGTTCCAGACGCGCTGCAGATGGAGGGGCGGGGCGGGGCAGGTTTCACTCAGCGGCCCGACGCAGAGCGCAGCGCCGCTCACACTAGAGCACGACGAGTCGCCCCAATCAGGGGGCGCGTCATCTCTCTCTCTCTCTTTGTCTCGCTTGCCAGCCAATTGAAATTGCTTTGCGCGTCTCGCGTTCTTCGAGGCAAAATATTGGGCGTCCCCCTTGGCGTCGGCGTGCGTCTCGGCCGGTCTGGGCTGCTGCAGCGAGGCAGCCAGGAAGAGGCGCACGCGATTCTCCGCTTTGGCGCGGCGGTGGCGGCGCTCTCCAGAGAAAGGTGCGAAAAATTGCAGCTCGCACCCTCCTCGCTCTTTCTCTCTAATTCTCTCTCTCTCTCGCTCTCGGGCGGAGGAGAGGAGAGGAGATTCCTTGAGCACCGCGTTAATTACCAGGCAGGGAGCGCGGTCTGCGCGAGCAGGGGGTGGGGGAGGGGGGGCAAAGAGGGATTGTTTGGCATTTCAGCGAGAGAGGCGAGCCCGGCGGATGGAGTGCGTAGGGTCACCTGAGAGAGGGAGGGGGACCTGATTGATTGATCGGGGCGCCTGATGGTGTCGTGCGGTCGGCCCGAGTGTCGTGACGCCATTGTGGCCGAGAGTGTGTGTGTGTGTGTGTGTGTGTGTGTGTGGAAAGGGTTGATGGACCCCCGCCTCAGCCCCGTCTCCTCCTCATACTACTTGTTTGAATCGGGTTGCGGTGGCAGCGCCCCGATGCGACTCCTCTCGGTGGTCCTGTTAGGCCAGGCCGGTGCACTGAGTCTAGGGGAGGGGAACAAATGCTTGTTTGTCGGGCGTGTCCCGTCGGATTTGGCCGCGCAAACAAACCACACCGCGTCGCCACGCTGTCCGTCATTGTCGCGGGGCGGCCAGGTCGCTGGCGCACTGGCAGCACCGCCTCGCGTGGTGCGCGCTGCAGCGGCCGCCGCGCCGCGAAGACGCACTGCGCTCGTCGGCGCCGTTAGTCACGCCGTCCGCCGCGGCGCCCTATTCAAAGGTGAAGGTGGGACACCACTGCCGGAGGTGGACGGGCTGGCGGTGCGGGAGGAGCCTGTCGACGGCCCTCTGACCAGCCGGGCCCTGGCGATAGTCGTCACAGCCCTGGTCCAAATGGATGCGGCCGGCCATCGATCAGGGCGGCGGGGCCGAGGGGGCGGCGGAGGGGCTCCTCTCTGCATTCCTCGGCGTGGCTCGCCGCCAAGTCCACTCAATTCCAGCCGGCCGCGGTCATCCCCGCGTCACGCCGTCGTCGCCGTGGTCGCCGTGCTCGTGGCGCCGTCCATTGTTTCGCGGCCTGTCGGTGCCGGGGCTTTAAATCGTCGACGGGGCGGTGAACGGCGCCGCGACGCCTCGACGCGCTCGCCGGCCTTTTCATTTCGCGGCCGCCTAATTTAAATGGCCGAGGTGCGAATGGACGAATGGAGGCGCCGCCATCGGGGTCCTTTGGCGCCGCCGTCATGGGGGCGCGGCGTGGCCGAGGCGTGGCCGAGGCGTGGCCGTCGACGCGGCAGCTGCACAGCTGCAAGCGGCAAGTGCGAGGCGCGACGCGTGAGCTGTCGCTGCCAGCAGGGCGTACAGCGGCGCGGCGCGGATGTCTGCCCGAGCTGCAACACTGACGCCCCGTCCACGCCGCCCCCCTCTCTCTTTCATCTGACTACTTGCTCGCGTCCCCCCCCTCCCCAACCTATATCTCCCCGTCTTGTCATCTCCCCGTGCCGCTGCTGCTGTTCTGGCGGCGATGCAGTAATTTGGCGGCGCGCACGTCGAGTTGGACAACAAGTTTGGCAAGTGGCGCTCCGTCCCGGAGGGGAGGGGGCCGTCCCGGGGCACCGTCTCCTTGTCCACCGCTGGCGCTGCTGGCGCTGCCGGCGCCGATGCTGTGATAAATGAGCTTCTGAACACGCGCGAGATGCGATTGGAAAGAGGTGGGGGCGAGGCTCGTCTATCAATTACCTTGCGGGGCGGGGCGGGGCTGTCTCTGCGCGCGGCCCGTTGGGGACGAGGTAAGAGGTACCGTCAGGTCCAAAAGTACGGTACCCGCGGCAGTGGCACTGATTTCTCGCTATCCCCGGGGAATTGGGTCCCACTCCGCCCGATACCTGCATTTGAGATTTCGGATCTACTGCTCTGCCGCTTTGTTGGCCGATAGAGGGCGTCGAGGAGGCGGGGAGGCCGGCGCGCGCCTCGCTCCGGCTCCGAATGTTTTATGCACCGAGGAGAATACGGGAATGGCGGGGGCGGCGCGGGGGCAAGTTGTAGTAGTTCCTCTCTCTCCTCCTTGGATGCGCATCGCATTCATCCCTTTTTCGGAGAACGGAGCTGCTTCGGCCGACGTCCGCCCGTCCGGCCCGTCCCTGCTCCGCTGCGCTGCACCCGGACCGGAGGCTAGCCGCCCAGGGGCGCCGGGCTCGTGTTGCTCAGCTGTCTCTCTCGCACTCTCGGGGCGTGCCGTGGCAGTGCGAGGGAGACAGAGCGAGGCACTGTTCGGATTCAGCCTGCAGCGCCGTCCGAAGACGCACCGAGACAAGGCAGGCAGGCAGGGCGTAACACTGCGGGCTTCGGGGAGGCAAACATTTATTCGGTTGGTAACGAAGAGGAACCCTTCCCTCTGTCTGTCTGTCTGTCTGTCTGCCCGCCCGTCTGTCCGCCGTCGCCTTCTTGTTTCTTGCAGAGAGAGGGAGGCGGTCTCGGACACGCGGGTCACCCGCACGGACTCGGAATTTGCCTAATTATCCAGATAGGCGTGGGTGGTCGGGGGAGTCGCTCCGTCTCTCCCACTCCGGGCAGGCCGGGAGGGAGAGAGGGAGCGACTACAGTGGGCCGGCCGACGGCCCCAACCGAAAGCGAATGAATGGAAAGGAAACATTGAGCTGCTGCTTGCGCATCGGTCTGAGCATCAGGCAGGCAGGCGCACTCGATGCAGGCCGACAAGGCAGCCAAGAGACGCCGAGTAATTGTTTTCTGTTCAAACAGTCAAGTGGCGCCCCCCCTGGCTGCGCACCGCGCGCCGTTTAATTGCGAGCAAACAGCCGGTAATTGCGCAAATTATTCCTCGCGCGGGCCGCGCCTGCAGTGTGGTGCCCGTCTTGCTCGCCGCCCGAACGGCGTAACGGCAGGTTGTCGCGTCCCGGTCAGCAGTCAGCGAGTCTGGCCTCGTCCCCGCGGCACGCCATCGCAACGAGTGTCGACGCTAATCAGCGCCTTGGGGTTGTTGACCAGAAAAAAAAAAGAAAAGACGCGTATTTTTCCAGTGCTTCCCCGTTGTTTCTCACCGGCTGAATGTCTTCCCCGCCCCCTTCTTTATTCCTTTCCGTGAAAATTAACGTAATTTGTCGCGGCGGATGGCCCAGGATGGCGTCGGACAAATCTCGTCCACGTCCGCCTGGAGAGGAGGAGAAGGGGAGGGGGGGGCACCTCGTCCTGGATCCCGTCTTATTGGATCGCAGCGCGCGACGCGGAGAGGGGCCGCGAAAAATGTGGGGCGTACGTAAGCGGCCCGCCGTTAATTGTCATCAGGGCATGGCGAGGGTCCAGCGCCACACGGGAACGCCGTCGTCATCGAAGGCTTCCCTCTCGCTGGCCGGCACGGCGGCACCGAGGCCCCCGCCGCCCCCGACGAGAGCCCCTCGTCCCTCCACTCGCGCCAACGGTGCGTCGCTCCCGCCGTCCCTCTTAAAGATTTTTCTTTAAATCATTTCCCCCTTCCCTCTTCGGGCGGCTCTTTGCCGCGCCATCGCGCGAGAGCCGCGTGGAAGTGCCTTATTTCGGACTTTGTCACGTTCCCGACGAGAGTCCCCGGCGTCCCGCTGCGCTTTATTTGTGCGGGCAGGCACGTTCGACGGGCAGCTCTCTGATGAGGACAGGGCCGCCTAGTACGTATTTTTGTCGCGCCCCGTGCCGCCACCGGCAGCGCCGCCGCGTCACCTGTCGGCCGGCCCACTTGTCGTCGGCGAGGACGTCGAGGACGGCGATGACGGCGAGGACGGCGACAGCGCCGCCGCCGTCCGGGACAACTCCGCTCCCGCTGGCGCCGCCCGCGGATCGCAGGGTAGGCCACACTGCGCGACGGCTGCGCCTTGCGGAGCGGCGGGCACCGCCCTCCAGGCGCTCGGCGCGCCGGAACCCAGCAGCACGCCATCGGGGGCAAGCCGTGCTCGGCGTCCTCGATCTCCACCTCGATCTATTTACCGCGCAAACTTGGGCCATATTGGCGGTGGGTGTTTTTGTTTAATTTATATCCGCTCCGGGCCCCGGCGGGGATTGGGGATCGCTGGCAGCGCGGGGGCCCCGGGGCCATCTGATTCAGACGGGGGGGCTCCGACGCGGCCCCCTCGTGGCTCCGTGCTCACACCTGCAGCTTCCAAGCCCGCAGCACAATAATTCACCGGAATGGCTAGTAATGGGTGTTGTCTGTCTCTCTCTCTCTCTCCCTCTGTGTACGTGGAGTGCATCGTCAAGTCGTCCGCCCCCGCGCGCCTGCGCCAGTCGACGCGCGTTCCTTCTCGAAACTGTTCACTCCTTCCCCGCGGCGGTTTTAAAAAACCCTATCTGTGGGGCGCCGCGCACGTGACCGCGCCGCTCGCTTGGGGCGCGCCCCCGCGGGCTGCACAGTGGTGGGCCTGGCTTGCCTCGCCGTACTTCTCTTCTTGTTGTTATCGCCCTTCCGCCGCGCGCGCGTCTTTTTCGGACCAGTTTTGCGCGCGCGACCGCAGTTAGTCGTTCGGAAACGCTTCCAAATTGATCGGGAGACAGCTTTACTGCCGCGTCATCGTTTTTATTACGAGTGGTATTAATCCGCGGTGTCTGGAGAGAGAGAGAGAGAGAGAGAGAGAGAGAGAGAGAGAGAGAGAGAGAGAGAGAGAGAGAGAGAGGCCGTCTGTCCAACAGGTGGATTAATGCGGAGGTGCTGCATCTGCAGATGGCGGTGCCGCGGTGCCCAGGGTGCCATGCGTCGCCCCGGGACGTTATCGGCCGCTTTAGTTGGCCGCGCGCAGTGCAGGGTGCGCTAGTGTCGAGGGGGGGGGGGTCGGCTTATTCACAGAGGGGATTACTCTGGCAGAGTCTCGCCGTGCTGAGTAAGGAAGTCGTCCCTTCTGCAGCGGCAACAATGCGGCCACGGAGAGGGATGGTGGCGGACTGCACTGCAACTCCCGGTCATGATCCACCGGCGGGATCCTGGAAACCGGAGGAAGGGGAGGGGGGGGGGGCGCGGGTCGCGTTCTCCGTGGGTGCAGTACAGCACCGCACAGCGAAAGTCTCTCGCTGGCTTTGGAAAGCAGATTGGCCGACTTATCCCGAAAAGCGGCTAATTTACTGCAGATTGGCGAAGCGTCCGCCAGGGCTGCACACACACACACACACACACACACACACTCACCCTCACCCTCTCACTCACATACGCGCACGACGACGCCAAACATTTTCCCGTATTCTTCGGTGCTCATGCTCATTAGGCCGTGTCCCACATAGCGTACATGGTAAGCACCCGGGAGGCGATAGCAGTCGATAAAAACGTCGGACTGCGCGCTGCGGGCTGCGCGGCGGTGCCGCCGCCTGGTGCAACCGCGCGGCCGCAAACTGCTTGCTCAGGGAGAGTCGTTAAGATGGCAGTACCCTCTGGAGCCAGGGCCTCCAGCAGCTCCAGCAGGTCCAGCAGGCAGTCATGCTAGACGCTGGAGCGCGCTGCAGGGTGCCACCGCCCCAACCAAAACAACTTTTTCTCCCTCGCGCGTGACGAGCTCGCGTTTGTAACACTGTTTGTAACACTGTTGGCGCTGCGTGCCTTTCACCGTTCGCGATATCTTCGACGGGGAAAGTGAGTGAGAGAGTGAGAGAGAGAGAGAGAGAGAGAGAGAGAGAGAGAGAGAGAGAGAGAGAGAGAGAGAGAGAGAGAGAGAGAGAGGGCGGGGCTTCATCGCTGTCGGCGAGTGAGTGAGTGAAGGATGCAATCGGCGAGGCGAATTTATGCTGGCGAGGTCCTCATCCTGGCGATCGGGGCGGTGCAGGCACACGACCGAAGCCTACAAATCAACAAGCGGCGCTGGCCCCGCCATGTGCCGTGCTCTTTGACCCACAAACGTGTTGAGACACAGGGCCGCCGCCGCCGCCTCTATTTCGCGTCGCGGCGGGACTGGCTGTGAACCGCGAAGACAGAGACAAATGTGGCGAGAAGCCCCTGCTGCCCAGGACGGCGATGGCGGCCGACGCGAAGCCCTGCTAGGCCAGGCGGTGCTGGCGGGGTTCAGGCTCGGCGATGTACCGGGTAATTGCAACCCCGGGGTGCCGTAACGCTGGACGAAGGGCTGGAAGGGCCGCTAGTGGCGGCAATAAGGAAAGGGAGGCTTTTTATTCGCGGGACAATGGCTCCGGGCAGCGTCGTCGTCGCCGCGAGGCTCCTGCTCGTCGTCCTGGAGTGTCTCACTGTCTCAATCTGCGGTCCGTCGCGACGCTTGCGCCGCTCTGCGGTTCAAGGTTCGAGGGGCGTAAATCACGCATCAAGGACGAGTGACGTCTCGCCCCGCCCTCGGAAAAACAACGCGTTAGCATGACGCTCTAGCCGCAAAGCGGTTCCGCCCGTCTCCCTCGCACTCCGACGGGACCCTCCTGGAGTGTGAGAGAGACAGAGGCATTGTTGGGAGTCAACCAGGTCCCCCCGTGGCGGGAGGCCGGGAAAGCATCGTAAAGCCTTTGGTGGAAATTTGTCGCGGCCCAGGCCGGGCCATGCCGGGGCCTGGCTCGCATGTGTGTCCACGCCACGCGGCCCTAAAAGTCGTACGCGTTATTAATGATGGTTTCGAGTTATTCGAAACAAGCAGCCAGCCCGGAGCGACGCGGAGCAAGCTGTAAAAAAGGAGGGCTGCGCGTTTTATGGAGCGTGGCCGATTCGGGGCGAAGCTGCTGGACTCGCGGAGGGGCGAGGGGCGAGGGGGGGCGGGGGTCCTTGTTAGTGGCATGCAACGCGTCCGGCGGCAGATTGAAAAAGCTTGTTTCTTTTTGAAGCCAGCAAAAGACGCGCGGAGTGCAGCTCGACGCGCTTCGGGGACCGGCCGCGGTTGGCGCGGTGCGTGTGCGGTGCGCCGGAGGCCCCTCTTGGCAAACCCGTCCCCTCTGCCTCGCCACCAGCCCACCCCCTGGCGCCCCCGGGCGCCCCCGGGCGTCGTCACGGAATAAACAATTAGTTAATACGGTCTGGCGCCGGCGTTAGTCGAGTCGGCGTGTGCCTTTCTGACTCGCCTTGGCGGCCCGGAGGCGGAGCGGGGTTCGGGATCCGCGGCATTGACGCTGCAGCGGAGACAAAGCAGGCCGTCGTCTTGGTGGAGACAATGCTGCGCTGTCGGGGAAGTCCGCCTGCCCTCTTCGCCATCCGCGCCTCGCGTCTCTCCGGCGGCAGTGTAGTGCCTCGCTCACGACGCCGACGACGGACAGGGCCTCGGCGTCGCCTCGGCGTCCAGCTGGTGACGGAAGCAAGCGGGGCTATCGGCAGCATCAGCCCCGCTGGACGTGGTCGTCCCGCTAATGAAGGCCCTCGCGGCGCTTATCGCGGCCGGCAGCTGCGATGCACTGCGGGCAAGTCCTGGCGGTTTTATTCTCGAGGAGGAGGGTTGCCCCCGCCCCCGGGATGATCCTGTTAGCGCCCCGGCCTGCGGCTGCCTGCGGCTGCCTGCGGCTGCCTGCGGCGGGGCTTCCCTGCGAGCTGACCGAGCAGCGCGGCGTGGGCCTGGATCAGCGCCTCCCCCAGCACGGCGTTCAACTTACCCGTCGCCTTGCTTGCTGTTGCAGACCTCAAGAAGCAGTTCACGGCCGCGCCCTACGGCACCCGCATCGCGCTGGGCGAGCAGGCCGAGCTGCGATGCCTGCCGCCCGCCGGCGTGCCCCCGCCGACGGTGACCTGGCTGCGCAACGGGCAGCCCCTGGCGACGGGCGGCGCGGGCGGCGGCGACGCGGCCTCGGCGTCGTCCGTCTTCGTGTCCGGCGAGGGCCACCTCCTGGTGAGCCGCGCGCGCCTCGCCGACCAAGCCAACTACACCTGCGTGGCGGAGAACATCGCGGCGAGGCGCGCGTCGGAGCCGGCGCAGCTCACGGTGTACGGTGAGTACCGGGGATTTTACGCACGTGTGTGTGTGTGTGCGCGCGCGCGCACGCGCGATGGGGGCGGACGGGAATTCATTCCGCGATCGTTCGGAAGTTTGTTGTGGCGCGTAATTGGATTCCGGACACATAAACCTGGACACGGTCGCTCTGTCTCTCTCGCACTCGCGGGCCAACCCGTAGGGTGCGAGAGGGACGGGGCCAGGCCTCTGCAAGGGCCGGTGCGAGGCCCGGGGCGGTGCGTGGGGCGTGGGGCGCAGGCTGGCCGTGGGGCCCAAGGCGTGCTCGGGGCGGCAGCTGCTGAGCCGGGCTGTAATCCAACAAGTGTTGTTAACCCTAAAACCGATCGCGCACCGGGCCGGGAGAGGCACACAGAGAGGGGGAGGGGGAGGCCCATAAATCGCGCCAGGTGTTGCAAAGTGAGAGGCCGGCCTAATCTGAGATATATCGGCCGGGAATGTAGGGGAAGCGCCACGGAGTGTGTTCCGACAGAGGGGAAAAAACAAGCGGGGAATTTTGTGAAAGTCGTTGGTTTGTATCTCTGTACGCGCGCTCTCATGAGGCGGCCGGACGGGTGCGCGGAGTTGCAGCCGCCGTCGCGGCGCTCGGAGGCCGCGGACGTGCGTGCGGCTGCGTGCGGCTGCGGGGAGACGGAGCGACGCGCCCACTGGCGTGTCGCGATTACCAATCGATGCGCCATTAGCCGGGCGCGTTCATTAAATGCCAAGGCACGCGGGGCCGAAAACAACAGCGGCCTGTCAATGTTTGATGGCGAGGCCCCGAAGCTGTCAGGTTGGCAGCGGGCCGCCCGGCCTGGCTCGGCCGCTCTGTACAAATATGCGGTATATGTCATCAGCGCCTTGCCAGTCCAGCCGCTGGGGCCGCCGCTCCGAGTGCTTCCGTGTCACAGCTAAATAAAAAAAAATTAAAACTGAACTTGGGGCAGGGTAGGTTTTGCAAAAATAAAAATAGCGGAACATTGCGGCGCCAGGAAGCCGGGGCGTGGGCGCGGTGACATACAGGCGGGCGGAATGCGTGCAAATCACTGCGATGGACGCGGGGGACGCGGAGCAGCCGGACTTTGAAGGACAACGAGGGGCTTATGCATAATACGTTGGTCCGGTCCGACTGGTATGGGTGCTGACAGCTCACGTACACGCACGAACACACTCACACTCGCTCGCTCGCGGAACGTCTCGAGCCCATTCATTTTTCACCGGGGATTAGTGAATATCGCGGTCACTGCCGCTTCCAAATTGGACTACCGAGCCCCCCCTCCGCCCCCGACTTCCTGTTTCTCAATCAATTTTTGATTTGTGGTGGAGCAAGGTTGCCGCGTGATGTATATATGCATGCACGCCGGATAGGTCGTGATTTATGCATTCCGGATCGAATCGGGTAGAATAATGTGGATTTCCAGTCTGGTTCGCACGCGCGTGTCGTGACCTGCCTGGCCGGGCAGGTCTTTGAGCGCAGAATGGGGACGGGGCGCGCAGCGAGTCAGCCGCTGCTTTCGACGGCCCGTAGTCCGTGTATCGCCGGCGACAGATCTACCCACATGCATCACATGCGCCGTAACAATAGGTCCCCCCCCCCCGCGCTGCCCGGCGTCCTCCTGGACTCTACCAAGAAGCCAACGCCCCCCCCCCTCCTCCCTTCTCGCGGGGCCGCGCTGCCGCCGCCGCCTCCGCGATGGCCGCTCTTGAGAACTTCATCTCGGCGCTCATAAGAATGTGCGGCGTTATTGGAAACTGGGCGAAAGGCTGGCTGGCTGCCCTGGCTGGCCGCCGCGCTTTGCTTTGCTGGCTGGAAAATTCGAAACTCCAGGGGGTACAAACGGCCCGGGCCTGGAGCGGGCTGGATATGAAACTCAGCGGCCCTGGAGACTATGGAGTGGACTGGAGCTGGAAATGTTACTGGATTCGGCCGCGCTGCCCGCTTAGGGCTTCTCATTATGCCGTATGGCTATGTATTGTAGCTTTCGCCGCGCTTCGGCGTGCCGCTGCACTCTCCCCTCTCCTCGGAGGACTCTCCTCCAACTGCCCAAATTAATAAGGACATCTAATCTCGGATCAAATCTCTCTCCCGCCGCTTTGCCGGTGGAACTCTCGTTTTCTCTGCCGCTCGTTATTCCCTCCGGTTTGTGGAGTCCCAGAGCGTTGACTACCGAAACGACATGTCGGAGCCGGGGATTTGAACCCATGCCAGGCTGTTCGACGGCCACCACCGGTGTGGCGACTGTGGCGGAGGGGCTATTCCGACTTGCTGAGGGGCCAGAGACGCGTCGACGCCACACACACATACACATCCACCAAGCTGCCACACCCACACCGGCCGTACACTGATCACATATTCCAGATTTGGATCGGCCGTGTAATGTGGACCCGGCTAGATAGATGGCGGCAGATGGGGCTGGCGATACAGCTCGCTGCTGCGGGGCCGCAGTGGCGGGGCCGCGGCGGGTGGTGGCGAGGACTGCGAGCTGCACAGTGAGAAGGACAACAACGAGAAAGTATCATCGGAGAGGCGCGCCGCCGTAATGGGCATCACCTCATTTCGTATTCAATATCGGCTTATCTCCATCCGCCACGCACACGCGCGCGCACACACACACGGCCACGAAATAACAATGTCACAATCCACGTTCCACGCGGATGTGCGTGGGACTGTTGTTCCTTTGACTGTCGGTATCGCCGCACCGCTGACTGACTGTGTCTCCGTGTTGCAGTGGATGGCGCCTGGTCCGAGTGGGGCTCCTGGAGCGACTGCAGCGCCACGTGCGGGCCGGGCTCGCAGCGCCGGACACGCACGTGCACCAACCCCGCGCCCGCCAACGGCGGCAAGGACTGCCCCGGCGCGCCCGCGCAGAAGGCGGACTGCGTGTCCGAGTGCCCAGGTGAGTGTCTGCCAGTGGTCCTGGAACCTGGGACGCGTCTCTGGACTCTGGGAGTCTCGTGGAGTCTGGGAGTTATTCGCCTTTGAGTCTCGGCGTGCATTGAACCGGTCGTGCTCTGCGGCTTCGAGGGGGGGGGGCGTCCGGGTGGGCCAGTCCGGTCCCCGAATACGATGATAACGCGGTGCACGGACCAGGTTATCTCGCCTCTGCTCTGGCCATTACGCTAATGGGTGTCGGTCTTTGCTCGGCCGGCCTGCCTGCCTGCCTGCCTTCGGCTTTCGGGCCGCCTTCCTGGCAACAACAACCCAAAAGACGCGGAGCCAACAACAACTGAAAAACGGGGGTTGCTTGAAAAACGTGTCACCCTTTGCGCCGCTGCGCCTCTGAAAGGAACAGCGGGAGGTCCTCCTGGGGCGTAATGCAAATCGCGCTGGGAGGGCGGAAACGTGAGGGAAGTCGGTGTAATTGTCGGCGACGAGCGTCGCTCAAGCATTCCTTGTCTGTTCCAGTGCGCCCCAACACGGTGCCCCAGGCCAAGTACGACGGAGTGCAGCTCACGGAGGAAGGTAAGCGGAGTGCCTCAATTGCAGCGGACGCGACAAAACGCAAAAAGACGCGCCGCCGGCGTTTTTTTTTTTGTTTTTTTTTTTGTTTTTTTTTCGTCCTGCCCGCGGTGCCGGCCGTGCGCAGTGCCACCGGCGTCGCGGTTTTCCGATCCGAGAGCCAGCGCGGCAGGTCTGCATGTCTGCGCCGGGAGGGCGGCATTGCGACAGGCATTGCGAGAGGCATGGTGACGGCGCGGCGGCGCAGCGTCCCCCGGGACTCGACGGCCAGGCCCTGGCCAGGCCGAGCGGGGGACCCAAGCCAACCCTCGGCCGGCCAATTTGACACGGCCTGACGGACAGTTGACGGAGCGGCCGTGACGGAGGCAGAGGGTGCGCAGTGCGCGCGGTCTGGGACGATAAGGTCAGAGTCTTGGAGAAGAACGAGACGCGGCACCGGGCAACTCAGTGGCCGCAGGGAAACTGGAGGAAAGGCGCGCGTCGTCGCGGAATGAGAGCAGGCCGCCCGGTCCGGTCCTCGGGGCGACCCCCCGAGGAGATCCGCGCGTCGCGATAGCCGGCGTCGCGACGCCGTGCACCACTACTCGCGGGCGGGGCGCTGCAGCGGCGTCCTGTCCGGGCGTGGTAAATGGCAGTGCAGCAGGCCCACTGCAAAGCCCTGCAAAAGCACACTTGCTCCGCGCGCGTGCGTGTGTGTGTCTGTGTGTCGCCCGCTCGCTAGGATCTGATAGTATTTGTGGGAGACTCCTATTTCCCCCCCCCCCCCCCCCCCGGTCCTGGACGTCGTCCCCGCGCGCCGTCTCTCACTCTTGCAGCCTCTCTCACTGCCGCCGCGTGCATTTCTCAGCCCGAAGCAAGCCGCAGGCAGGAAATTAGTCGGCTGCATCTTTTGTCGCTCGTCCGCCACGCCCCGCCACGCCCCGCCACGCCACGCCCCCCGCGCGACACTTTTGTGACAGGTCGCGTCTTTTTATTTTCCGTCTTGTTTCGTTTAGGCGTTGCCGTGTGTGAGTGTGTGTGTGTGTGCGCGCGCGCGCGGGTCCCCTCCCGGTGAACAACTAATAATGTCGGGGCGCGGCCTGCAGGAAGGGGCGTCCCCTTTGAGGGCGTTGCGTCCGTCTCTCTCGCTGCCATGCGGAACGCGGAACGCCCCGTGAGTGCGACGGAGCGACGGCGCCTCGGAATCAGCCTGCTGTATGTGTGAGCAAAGGATCGGGACCCACACACTCACACACACTCACGCGTCAAGGGGGTTTGTCCTAAAGGCCCGGTTATTCCGACGCGTTTAGTGGGGCCCACAAAGAGCGGACGCCTTTTTATTTTAATTCTAGAAAAAGAAACGTAAAAAGGTAATCTGTGCACTGACTGACTGTGTCTTTGTTTCCTTTGCAGCCGAAGGCGAGCTGCACGCCGCCCTGTACGTGGGCCTGGGCGTGGCCTTCTCCGTCTTCTCGGTGGTGGCCGTGCTGCTGGTCCGCCTGCTGCGGCGCCGCGGCCGTCGCGGCCGTCGCGCCTACACCGAGGCGTCCACCGGTAAGTGCGACGCAATGAGTTCTGTGTGTATATGTGTGTGTGTATTTTTGTGTGTTTTGCTCTTCGATTGATCGAGCGGTTAGGTATGCCTACCACGCTTCGGTGGCTACATTGCTCATTGCTTCTGTAGATCCACGAGCCCCTCTGTCTCCTGTCCCCCCCTCGCTCGCTGCCGCTGGGAAAGGAAACTCATTTTCGGGTGTGACACTCACGACACGTCGTCGTCGTCGTCGTCGTCCAGGCCCCCGTTGTTCGAGAGAGGGAGGGGCGTGCTGGTCCGAAACAATGGGTGCCTTGGCAAAGGGAGCCCAGTGCTTGGAGCTCGCAGCCAAAGGCACAACGCATGGAAACTCAAGTAGTGCGCTGTCCCCGTTGTCGTGTTCGGGGGCCCCCTTGGGCCCCGACGAGGACGCGGAAGCCCCCGATGTCCATCAATAGGGCTCCACGCACTGTTGCGGCGGCGGCCGCCCTAGGCCCGCCTCGTCCATAAAGATGAGGTTTGATGAGGGCTGTCCTGTCGCGGGAATAGAGTTTTTCTGGACGTGCCGGACCGGGCGGGGCGGCCGAGGCAGGCAGGCCGGCCGGCCGACCCGCCGCCGGGAGGGCAAGGGCGGCGCCTCTCCGCCGCGGCCCGTGTGGCCTGCCGGCCTGCCGCGCCACGGCCCCACACTGGCCTCCGGGCTGAAGCTGGAACTAACTGCAAGTTAAACACTGTCCCGCCCCGTCTAGCCCAGCCCCCTTCTGGAGCTGTAGCCTTCCGGCCGTGGGATTCGATTCTCGAATTTCCCGATCTTTCCCCGAGCTGTCTCCCCGCCCCGCCGCGCTGCCGCCGGCCAAACTCTTTTAATTAGCCCAACTACTTTGTGCCGTCGTTTCCGACCGGGTAAGATTTCGATGCTAATTACCGCCGTCTCGGCCGCCTCGTTGTCGGCGACGGCCACGAAGTATGGCTGCCCGGCTCCCCGTCAAACTGGGGGACCAGCAACGGGCGCGCGCGCGGCAGTGGAGTCGATGTGCCACGAGGGGCGGGAGCGCATCATCAAACTCTACGCGGATAACTGAATTACGCTCTGCAATGCGCGCGCGAGTGTGTGCGCGCGTATGTGCGTGTGTGCGCGTGTGTGTGGGTCGTACAAAGCAGGTGTCTGTGTGTGTGGGGGGGGGGCGAACTTGTCTGTCTAGCGGCAGGGCGTGCCGGCGTATACGACTAAACAATAGAGGACAGGCCGCATTGCCGCATTTCACAGGCGCCCCCGCCAACCCCTCTCGCAGGCCGCAGGGGGTGGGGGTGGTTCAAAGGAGCCGTCCGCCTCCCCCTGCGAGCCGCTGCCAATGCCCCGACACCTGTTGTCGCCTCGAGGCGGGCCGGGGCCTGCCTTCGTCCCTCCCTCGCTACTTTGGGGCATTTCGGCCGGCCGTTATTTGCGTCTTTGGCAAGAAGTGTTCCCTCCAAGTCGCGGCCCGGCACGCGCTTTGTTCCTGCAACTCATCGGCGCGCCAGTGGGCCGGAGCAGACACTTCTTTCCCCGGCGGCTGTGTAGTTGGTGGCGCTGGCGAGTTTTGACGTAAGACGCTGCCTGCCGGGATTAAAGGGCCCAACTTGGCGGCCCGGAGTGTATTGTCTGGCGGGGCGGCCTGTTTTGCGGTCGCAGTGACGCAACTTCCTACAGCCACGGCCTCGCTGGCAAGGGTCGTGGGGGAGGCCGAGGCCCCATGGTGGCCCCATGGTGGCTCCACCGCGAGCACAATGCCAAGTCGATAATTGTTGGTGATTGAATCAGGGGCAGGGTGGCGGGCCGCGCGCCGCGAGTCGCTGTGTAAACTTGGGGTCCAAGAATTCCCAAGTGCTTGCGGATATGTTGACACGGCTGGTCCCGGAACTAGGGCCATTAATAATTTAGCCGGCCACCCTGCAGCCTTGGAGCAGAATAGTGGCATTGTTTCTGCCCGGAATGAGTTTATGCAGCCAGAATAGTAGCCGCCACGTCGCGCCGCGGCCGTCGCCGTGGGGTTGCCGTGGGGCGCGCCTCCCCGCCGTCGCCGTCAACTTGGCTTCTTGTTAATGAGCGCCTTGGCCTGCTCTTTGTTTCAGAGTACCCCGCCGACTTCATCCCGGACACGGACAAGAAGGGCCCCGACCTGACGTCCTCGGTGCCCGTCGGCCTGGGACTCGGCACGGTGGGGCCCCCGCTGGGGTCGCTGGCCGGCTCGCTGAGCGGCCGGCCCCTCAACGGCGCGCTCAACGGCCTCGCCGGCCTGAACGGGCTGGGCAGCCTGGGCCCCGGCATGGGGGTGGGGCTGTCCGCCCCCCTCAGCTGCTACCACTACCCACTGCCGCTGCCGCGCTCAGACTCGGAGCACCACTACGACGAGCCGCACCTGGCCACGCCGTCGGCCTCGGCCACCTCCTCCTCGTCGTCGTCCTGCTCCACGGCCTCGGCGTCCACGTCGCCGTCCGCCACGTCGACGCGCACCATGGGCTCCTCGCGGGCCGACTCTATCAACGGAGGTGAGTAACGCGCCGTGTTTTTATTTTTATTTGTTAGGCCGCGCGACACCCTCGACGTCGCGCTGACAAATCATCCCGAATGTGTTGGCGCCGCGACTCCTGTTGGCTGCCGCGCGCCGCGCGCCACGCCCCTCGCCGTCGTCGGCGACGTGTTGCTGTTGGTGCTGGCGCTTTGATGCGCCGGCCGCCGGGACTAAGAGGGGCTCGCAAGGGGTGAAATGCCAGCGCGCCGCCACCGCCACCCTTTCCCAACTTTCGGCCTTTCGGCCCGCCGCGCGGCTTGCACGCAATGCAGCGGCAGCGTGCCAAGCAGGGAGGGGAGGGGGAGGGCCGTGCGGTGCTGGCCGACGTCAAGTCGTCCGCGCCTCTCGACGGCCGCACCTGAGCGCGCTGGATTGTGGACGTCGTCCAAAAGGGCCGTCGCTCCGTTCCCCGTTGTCGACCGCGCCTGCTGCACCGCCGCCCCGCCCCGCCCCGCCCCGCCCCGCCCCGCCCCGCCCCGCCCCGCCCCGCCCCGCCCCGCCCCGCCCCCATTCAGTCATGTTTGCCATTCATCTAGAGCGTGGCCGAGCGTGCGGGACACTACGCGGCCCGGTCGGCTTGCTTCGCAAATTGGCCCCGTCCGCGACGACGCCCCCTCGGCACCCCGCCCCGCCCCGCCCCGCCCCGCCCCGCCCCGCCCCGCCCGGCCCCGCCTACCGAGAGCACGGCCCAACTCACACAGTGCGCTGCGCGTTCGCATTCAAAGTTGCTGCCCCCCGCCCTCTCGCCCCGCGTCCTGCCTATGGCTGCCTGCCTGCTCGGGCTGCCCGGCTGATATGGAGATGAGTCACTTGGCGGTGCCGCGGTTTGTTGTCCGCGTGACTCGCGTGACCGGGCCGTGGCGCGTGACCAGTGTGCCGGGCGGTCCAGCGCGCAGCGGCCGCCGCGGCAAAATAATATTCATCATCATCATCGAGTCGACTTATTCGCAAGTGTGAGCGTGTGTGTGCGTCCTGCTCTGTCCGCGCGGGCGGACTGCGGACTCCGTTGGGACTATACGCGGCCGGTGGCTGCTGTGCGGTTGGTCGCATGAATTTTGATGGCGCGCATCCAGATGATGTGTTGTTTGGGCAGCGCGGTCGCTGGAGCCCCACCGCAGCGCGCACTACATCGCTCATGGCCGCCGGCAGTCCGCCCCGTCCGCCCCCAGCCAGCTGACGTGGCGCGCCGCACCGCGCACGTCGCGGTGTCGTGGCTGGCCGTGCGGGGCTTCTCGGAGGAAGCGTGACGGAGTGACGAGGCTGAGTCACACCGTCAGACCGTCACCCAGCGGCCCGGCCGGCCAGCCAACCCTTGACTAATACCCTGAGCTGGCTTGGCTAGTGTAGCGCGCGTCTTATTGGACTTCCCTGCCTGACTCGGCAACGAAAAAAAAAAAAAGTTTATTGATTAGAGCGGGTGTTCGAACCCGGTGCACCGGGACTGCTCGCGCCGTTGGCCGCGCGGCTCCATCCCGTTCACCGTTACGCGACGAGTATAATTGCGCATGTGGGAACGCCTCGGCGCCTCGCGGCCGGAAGCGCGCTGCAGGACGGGCCGCCAGGATGGCGATGACGGGCCGCCGGGGGGACTTGCTCTGCTCGGCGCGGTGTAATCGAGGAGGCCTGATCGTGACGCGCGTTTTGCTCTCCGACTCGCGTTTAGCGCTCCGTTGCGTGTTGACACGCCTCGCCCCGCCGAGCCGGGCCGCCGAGCGCTACAACCCCGCGGCCGCGTGGCGTGGCGTGGCGGCAACAAGGTGGCCGATACATATCTAGCATGGAGATTGGCGCACCTTCCTGTCCATGCACATACGTGCGGGGTGAATGTGTGTGTGAGTCTGCGTGCGTGTGCGTTCTTCCCTGGACGGCAGCAAGCGTCGAACGGAAACAAACGGTCGCGATGGATTTATGGCCGCGCAGGATGTGCTCTACTTATGCGAGTCTTGCGCGTCGGAGCCGCAGACGTCCAGGCGAGGAGGAGGAGAAAGAGGCAGTGCACCTGCTGGCCGAGGTTGTCGTCCTGCTGCCTGCCTTTTGGCCGCGTCCTGTTACGAGCAGGACGCGGGTCTTCATTTCCCTGGAGGTGGCTTGGTCCATGCGAGGCACGACGCGGAGGACGGCGAAGGAAAGACGGCCAAGGCGTCACCTGGAGCGTGTCCCCTGCGATACGCTTCATCTCTCGTCAAGGCGGGGCGGGGCGGGGCGGGGCGGGGCGGGCAACGCGTAATGAGCCCTCGTCACCCCAGCGGCCCCGCCTTCCGGATGCCTCCTGTACCGCCGTATCGGTCGAACGCGACGCGCTACGCTGCACCGCGCCGCACCTCCTCCGTCAAGGCCCCTTTGGTGGGGCTTCGCGGCCTCCACAGTAGCGGCGGGGGTAAGCGTGCCCAATCGCGGCGCCGTATCTCGGCAACCCTTCGGGAGCCCCTCCGCCGTCGCGCCGCGTCTCGCCACGTCTCGCCGAGTGGAGCGGAGAAAAATGTGGCGGGGAAGCAGCACTGCTGCGCCAGGGTCGTCGAACGCGGCAACGCGGCTGATTTGTGACTGTCTTTCTTCCGCAGGCGACTCCCTGTCCGACGCGGGCGTCACCATGACGACGTGCTCCGCGACGTCCGCGGGCGCGCGCCTGTCCCTGCCCGAGTGCGGCGTGTCGCTGACGGTGCCGGAGGGCGCGCTGGCCCGCGGCCAGGAGGCGCTCATCTCACTGGCCGTGCTCACCGAGGACCGCGCGCGGCCGCGCCTGGCCGAGGGGCAGACCCTGCTGTCCGGCGTGGTGCAGGTCGGCCCGCCCGGCCTCGTGCTCAACAAGTCCGCCGTGCTGAGCGTGCGCCACTGCGCCGCGCTGTCACCCGACTGGCGGCTGTCCGTCTGGGGCAGCCACGACCTCTCCGCCGACGGCGAGCAGGCGTCGTGGCGCGAGCTGCTGGCCGTGGGCGCCGAGACCATCAACACGCCCGCCTTCGTGCAGCTGGACGCCACGCAGATGTACCTCATGTGGGACCAGCTGTCGGCTGTGGTGCTGGTCGGCGAGTCGGCGGGCGGCCCCATCGTGGGGCCGCTCAGCCCGCTGTCCCCCACCCAAGGCGCCGCCAAGAGGATCCAGGTGGCTGTCTTCGCCGAGGCCCGCGGCGGCGGCGTGCGCGTGTACGCCTTGGAGGACACCAGCGCCGCTCTGCAGGTAGGCCGCGCTGCCGCGCAGAAACCCGAGCCCCTCGCGGGAGTCGAACCCGAGACTGTAACGCATCCTTCTGCCTCCAGAGCGTGATCCAGGCGGAGCGGCGGCTGGGCTCGCGCATGGCGGCGTCCCCGCAGACCATCGCCTTCCGTGACGGCGGCGGCCCCCTGCTGCTGGACCTGGAGCAGGGTGGCCTCCACGGCGTGCACGAGCACCAGGAGATCCCCTTCCGCCACGTGTGGGGCAGCGGCACGTCGCAGCTGCACTGCGCCTTCTCGCTGCAGCAACACAGCCTGGCCAACCCCAACGGCACGCTGTTCAGGGTGCGCGCGTGCCAGCAGCACGACCCGGCCGGCGGCGTCACCATCGCCGCGCTGCCCGGCGGCAGAGTCTCCCCGGCGCCACCGGTGAGTCCGTTTCCCAGGCGGCGAGGCGCGAACTGCAGTAGCGCGGTGCAACGGCCCGCGACAATGCTGCCGCTGGCTGCCGCACCACGGCGGCCACGTCCGGCGCGATGATGCGCCCATTCGTTCCGTCTTGATGCGATCCGCGCCGACGCCGATTGGCTCCGCTCGGTGTTACCAGTGTACCTCGGCGTGACCGATCGGCTCATGATGTTGCAGGTGCAGTGCCGGACCCTCACCGTCACGTCCACCAGTACCAGCGCGCGGCAGACGGCCTGCAGCGTCGACGCGGAGCCCTTCCGGTGAGTTGCCGCGTTCGGGTGCAAGCCGCCTCAACCTGCAGGGACACCGCGCGGCCCCGCCGTGTCGAAGGAGGCCGTCATTATCATAGTCTTGACTTGGCCGTAATGGAAATGCATGCAAATGCGTGCGACCGCCGCGGAGTCCTTCCTCTACGACTCTCGATTAACTGCTGCGCTCGATGCGGCCGGACAGTTATCGCTTGCGGATCTTGCGACAACGTCGCCATCGTCGCCACTGTCTTGTAGTGGCGGGGCGTGTCGCTGGCCGGGCTGGCGGGACGTGGAACCGAACCAAACTGGCCTGCTGCCGCGCGACGCTCCGCCTTGTTTACGACTGTGATTGGCGTTGGATGCTGCGGACTCTGTAAACTGTTTGCGCGGGCGTTCCCCGGCGGGGCTGTAGCGCTGTACGGTAGCGAGTCGTTTACGATGCTCCGAGCACAGAGTTTTCAGTTTACAGTTTTACGACGCGCCCGTCCGCGTCGCGCCCGCGAGTGCAGTGGCGGTGCTGCTCGGTGCGGCGCGCGGCGCCCATTCCATGTAAAGCAGGCCAGCCAGGCCGCGTAATCCCGCCAGTTCCCAGAGTTTCGATCAGCGTATTTCATATCCGGCGTGATGGCGGGGCTGGCGTGACGTTTACGCCCCCACTGCGGCGGGCGCGGCCAAGCGCGGCACACCCGGACTTGTGTCCCGCACTGGAAGTGATGTCGCGGCTGGGCAGTAGGGGGCGGGGCGGGGCGTTGACTCATTGATGGTCTTAAACTCTTCTTCTCACCGGCGCGCTGTCTTGTTTGCCCTGCAGGTTGTCGAGGTCGCTGAGGCAGCACCTGGCGCAGTGTCTAGACCCTCCGAACGCGAGAGGCAACGACTGGCGGATGCTCGCGCAGAGACTACACGTCGACAGGTAAGTCCTGGGGTTCAAATACACCACTATTTTTCCCATTTTTAGTTTTTCTGAATTGGGTGATGACGTTTGTGGTCCGTGCCGCAGGTACATCAACTACTTCGCCACCAAGTCGAGCCCCACCGACGTGATCCTGACGCTGTGGGAGTCGCGGTCCCGCGAGCCGACCGCCATGGCCGACCTGCTGTCCACGCTCAGGCTCATGGGCCGCTCGGACGCGGCGCAGATCCTGGAGAAGGAGGGCGGTCCGTCGTGGGTGTGAGGCAAGACGGGCCAGACGACCTCCTCGGCGCCGCGCTACTCTGCATCGGCCATCCACTGGTCGTGCACGTCGATGGCCGGGGCACGGAGTAGCGGCCCATCTCGTGCTGTGTGTGGCCGGACCACTAGTGCCAGAACCCTTTAGTGCAACGCGGCGCTCGGCTCAGAGCAAAGTCAGCAACTGCATGTTATTTATTTATATTTCAATATAGATGCCAAACTGTGAACTTTGCCGTCTCCTGTGTAAAAGTGACGCGCATCGTTCAGCTGTACACCGTAATTCAGAGCTTTATTTTCAATTGTGTTAGGAAAGAACAAATTGTAATTGAGTGTATAAATCGTGGATGATAGTATCTTTTAAATATATGTGTATTATGACTTGAATGAAACAGAGTTATTCTATGTAAGACTGTGATACCTTCTTTTCTGTTTATCTTTTTAACTGTGAGTATTGTGTATAGCTTTCTATTCTGTTAAGTGTGAGGATCTGAACAGTTCATTTGGTGTGTCTGCCTTCTTTCCAAACAATTTGGGAAAAAAATGCAGGAGACTATTCCTCAGCATAGTATAACATCCAACACAAAAATATTTGTTATTCATGAATTTATTATTTTAATAGACTGTTATCAATAACATGTATGTTACAGCACATTTTAAAAATTTGACATATTACAAGTTTAAGATACTTGTGACATGCTTTAAAGGTTGTTTTTATAGCTTTATTAAAAAAATGATTTGTTTAGTTTGAAACTATCCGACAAGACTAATGCGGAAATATTTATTAGTGTGACAATAAATCGGAACCATTTTCTCTTGACGAAGAGGACCTCGAGATGAAACCTATGCTTGGAAATAGATGCGTTCAGTTAGATTTATAGTTGGAGCATGACTAGGAGAACTATGCCTCCACAATTCAGCTGTAAATACACCATTGTTATATTTTTATTTGGAAATTTATAACTGACCAATAGAAATAGCCCTCAAACCTAGCTGAAAAAACGACTTTGGAGTTGATTTTTTGTTGTAGAGCATCCGTTCCAGATGTGGCCTACTTTGATACACCTGTGCTTGGCATTAACTACTCAATATTTGTAGTGAACTGGGGTTCTGATCTGTGAAGCCATAAGTCTGTGTGTGTTGTAGTTATTGTCTGTCACAAATAGATGCAATGCAAAAATGTATGTGTTCTACTACTTGTTCTGTACCACTTATTTTTCACCAACGAATGCCAATTGACTGCTGAATAATGTGTTCAATATATACTGTTTTTGTCTCTTTATTTCACGAACATGTGTATGTACTGTATGTAATTAAATCTCACCAAACCGTAGGGTAGTCTTCCTTCCCTAGAGCCTTTTTGCTCAAGTAAGGCCAAATTTTCCAAAGCATAGAGTGAAACGGGGAGTTTTAAAAAAAAGGCCCCTCTCAACTATTAAATATTATTGAAATTCTCTTTGTTATCTGTTACGTTGGGAAAATTTTTGTGTTACCTTATACTAAAAGGAGGATATTTTTGGTTGGCTTCAAAAATTGCCTCAGGTACTCTATCAACGCTCCTTGACCAACATTGTTTAAATGCAATGTCAAACATAAACAGGAGAGCTGTGCCTTTTAAGATATACGAAATGCCTATTATGTGCAGAATTTTATGCGGTTTGAAATCGATGTTAAATTCTACAAACTACGAACAACTGTCAATCCTTCATAATTTGTTATTTTTATATAAAAGTTTGTATAAAAATGTTTGTAGATGAGAAGAATAAAGATTGCAGTGTTACTTGATTGAATTAAAACATTTGTCTCATTTAACAATCCTGTACCAAATACTCATACTGGAAAAAAAAGCGGTTCATGAGCTCAATGCAAAGTGCAAGGAAAAGGAAGACGGGAAGGGGCCGTTGAGGAATAACGGGGCATTCGTGTCGACATGTTTGGAAGAGTTCCGTCCCGGCAAAGCGAGGCGGTACAAGTGGATCCCCACTTTCCCAAATTGATGCCGGAGCTATTGGGGGGGAGGGGGGCACAGGCACAACTGCGCGCGAACTCGCATCGAAGCATCAAGATGATTGACGAGAGTAGACGTTGCTTCCATTTGACACTCGGGCATGAGCCTGGCTGCAAGCCTAGCTGCCCTCCCAGTCACTTCCACACTTAATCCATGCCACCACTGAGGGCTGCCCATCAGCCAGAAGGCAGTCGCCTATACATACCAGCGAGTGTGGGTTCGAGGGACGTGGGTTCAATTCGATACCCAGTGCGGTCGTCATTTTCGGCAGGCTGTACCGGGGAATCGACCGCCAATTTTTATTTTTGTCTGGCCCTATACGTCTGTTGCCGCCGAAAATAAACAAGCTGATCATTGAGTGCTGAAATAAGGCGGTAGGATTTTTTTTTGTCTGGAGGGGCCTATTTTAGGGTTAGGTGAGGTTAGGTATGCTTTTAGGCTCGGCCCGCGTGCCGGTCGGGCTGCCCGTCCGTCGGCAGGCCCGCGTGGCATGCGCTTGGTCCTGATGGGTGGGGCCGTCCCTGCGCCCTTCGCGGGGACCTCCGCGTGGCCGCAAGATCAGAGGGCCGCCCTTCCCCGCCTCTCCCTGCACCCCGCCGCGTCCAGGGATGCCATGCCAAAGGGGCTGTTCAATTCATTGGTTGGGATGCTCTGCATTGTCAAGTCGTCCCCACCACACTCTGCGTTGCCCCTCACCACACCCGGACGCCCCGAAGTAGCCTGCGGGGGAATGGGGTGCGCCGCGGCAAGGCGGTAACGCAGTCCCCGCGACGGGGAAGTCAACGTCCCCGCAGCCGTGCAATGATACTCGCAAATGGTCACGTGGGAGAAGTCTACGACTTACCTAGCAAAGTCTAATCGCAAACTAAAGCCGGAGACCTTTTGCGCCGAAATGCGGAGACGACTCACATGGCCATACTTGGGTGAAAAATGAAATGGCCATCAGTTGACGATCTGCCCCGTGTCGGTGGCCACGCCCACGGGCGTCGCCGCGTCGCCCTTCCACTCGAAGGCGATCCTGCAGGCAACCGATGGTGCCGGCGACACTTGGAAAAGGTTACGAGGGGCGCAAAGGGAATCAAATTTGATTAGAAAGCGCGTGCGGCAGGGGTGGGGGTGGCCAGGCTGGGCCAGGCCCTCGCGCCCTCACACCGCGTCGCCAAGACAATAATGGCTGATCCACAACCTCTCTGGGCGCCAAATGTCACGTCGCGAACGGAAAGAGGGGGAAGGGGGTTCTCAAGCAGTCTCAAGAAGGTGCGTGAAGGGCTACCGCCACCGGCTCTCGAAGACTCGAAGTCTCGAAGGGGAGGGAACTTTGGAGTGGATGGGGGACAGCAGTGGGGGATTGAAGAAACGGAAAGCGGCAGTCAAGGCCTCCTCTCTCTCACTCTCTCTCTTCCCGTTGTTTCATCTTCATCCGCAGCATTAATTATTTCCACAGCAGTTACCTGTCACCATTCCCATTTCAAGACCCGAGAGACGAAACCAAAAACAAGTCACTGCGGGGTGCCGCGCGTCACAGACCCTGAACGGACAGACATGCAGTAGATAGAGTCTATGATAGACACAGAAGCTGTACCAAGTCTTTGGGTGGTACATTTAGAGCTAGTGACGACTACCCCCAGGCCTGCCCGCGCCGGGGAGTTGTACCGGCAGCAGCGCATAGCGAGCGTGACCGGTCAGCCACTCGCGGTGGCAGAATGAAGTGCAGGCGACGCATGTCATGTCAGCCGGTGTTTATGGCCACACATAACTTAACAGCTTCCGGAAGTTGCGCATGCATATCGCGCCGCTAGCCGGCGCACAGTGGGCCAGAGAGCGAGGGAGGCAAGCGCTGTTCGGAATGGCAGGGACTTCCCCAATTACTACCGAGAAGGCTGACCACCGCCACCCTGGCACCAGGACCCCCGGGCCAGCACCGTCTGCAGATAAATAATCCGCTTTCGCTCTGTCATATTTCTCAGCGCAGATAAGCGCGAAATGAAATACGTTTCCGTTCCATCGTCCATCGCTGCTGAATCACCCGTTTTCGCGTGTGTCGGCAAGCAGCGCGCCAAGGGAGGCGGCGTCGCCAGGTCGCCGTCAGCGCTCGGCCGCAGGGTGGGTTGCCCCGCGCGAACCCTTACCGCCCTTCCCGAGGCACGTCGAGCCATGCACTGCAAAAAAAATCCATCTTAATTTTAAGAAACTAGTTTGTGAAGCAGTTTACAAAGATTTTTTGCTATTAAAAGTAAGAAACTTTCCCCTCTTAAAACTAATAACCAAATTTTTAAAACTCATAGAATTTTGTTTATTAAATTTCATAATTATATTAGTCTAAAGTGGGAGGTAAGAACGACTGTACTGACGTCCGGGATACCATGTATGTGTGACGGAAGTCTTCTTTACAACGTGCATCATACACTAGACCTGGACCCACACTCAAAAATAGAATGATGAAGAAAGAGGACCACAATCCCTGCTTTCGTCACTGGTGGGATGAACCACACAACGGAGGAGGATTGTGCGTGCACCTAACCTCAGGTCCGACCGTAGACGCCAGCGAGTGGCAACATGAAAATGCGTTTTTCTCTACATCAGTGTAATATTTTGTTAAATACTTTTAGCTAACCGATAGAGAAGATATTTACGAACGCAACATATAGTATCATTTGCAAAAAGAAGGTATTTTAGAAACATTAATTGGAAATACTAATCGGGAAATGGTCACGGCGCTCCAAGCGCCACCTAGCGGCAAGTCTGTGAAACGTGGCCTTGGACCCAGCGGCTGACTGTGGACCATACCATGTGAGAAGTAGCTTGTCAACAGTTCGCGGGAATTTATCAAACTAAACCTTCGATTTACGTTGAATGTGACCGCACTCGCTGAAGCGTTCAACCTTTACTTAAAACAGTTTCAGAAATCTAGATGTGAAAAGTCATAAGTCATCTGGATTTTAAGAGACGAATTATTACTTTTGAAAGGCAACCTTAGTTTTGACAAACCCAGTTTATGAGTTTTCAAAATGGTTTTGAAATTTACCAACTATTTCTTACTTTTCATTTTAGTTTTGGTAAATGTAATAAATTATAGCACTTTTCACAAACTTTTCTGAGTTTTCATATCATTTCAAAATATTATTAAGTTTAAGACATTTTTATGTCTTAAATTTCAGAAAATTTTTTGCAGTGTGTCCCGTGACTCGCTTCCGCTGCCCGAGAATAACTCGTTAATCCCCGTTCGGATCCACTGTGCGCGCCGCCTGCGTGAGGGCAGGGAGAGAGAGAGGGAGAGAGAGAGAGAGAGAGAGAGAGAGAGAGAGAGAGAGAGAGAGAGAGAGAGAGAGAGAGAGAGAGAGAGAGAGAGAGAGAGAGAGAGAGAGAGAGAGAGAGAGAGAGAGAGAGAGAGCACAGCCAGCACTGCGGTGGCGCAAATCCTTCAAACGGCTGGCCGGCCGCCCCCATTCACTATAAAGCACTTCTTCTCCTCGGCCACCGCCGGCGCGACGCGGTGCTTCGGAGGGCGGCCACTGGCCGAGCACGCCGCCCCTTGGAGGCGCGTCTGAAGGCTTATAAGCACGGTGGGCATGGCAGCTCCGTCAAGGGCCGTCAGTGTGCGAGCGTGTGCGTGTGTGGCGGCTTTTGTGAGCTGCGCCTCGTCACACAGGGGCCCCCAGGGCGGCCCCCTTTGGCCCTTCACTACCCCTGCCCCCTCCACGAATGGGTGCTTGAGTGTGTGTATGCGTGAGGTGGGGTCGCCACCACACCGCGCCACCCATCGCTGTTTGTTCACTTCTCGACATTTACGACGTTTTTATTGGCTGGTGTGCATTGGACCAGCGCGGCCACAAGCTGCACCGACCTGCATCCCCCCGCGCCTGTGCGCCAGCCTGTGTGTGAGCGCGCGTTGGCTAGTCGAGCAGTCACCACGGCCCAGTGGGCTGGCCGAGACTTTGTTTCGGTTCCCTGGAGAAACTCGTCGATGTTCTCTGTGGTCGGGGCGCAGGGCTGCGCAGGGCGCACCTGTCCGGTGGCGCGTCGGCCGTCCGGGGCGTCCCTCGGGCCGTCCTGCCCCCAGCACGATAAGCGCCTCGGAGCGGCTGCGGCTGCTTCGGCCGCCGGCCTGCAATTATGTCCGGCATTAAGATTAGCGCGGCCACTGGCCCGCTAATTAGGCACGCTTTGACAGCACCAGCGTGAGTAATTAATTAATTTGCCGATCGTCCGTCACGCAGAGTCGCCGAGCGACAGGACGAGGTGCGCAATTATGAGCCGATGAAAAATTTGACAAGTACAAAAAAGAAAACATCCAAACAAAAACAACAAAAAAAAAAGTTGGGATTTCAACTTTTGATGACAGAGAAGACGGGATCGTCGCCTTTTCCAGGTCCCTTCGTCTTAATTACTTTTCCCAAGCAGCGGCGGCGGCACAAAAAAAATGTATCCTGAGAGTGGCGAGCGCGGGAATCGAACCCGCAGCGACTCCACTTCAAAGACGACCGCAAGCCTTTAGCACGCGCGGCTACCATATCAACGGTGATGTTGATGTCGCAAGCGTTAGGAGAGTCCAGTGGTGTGGAACGGGCCCCACCAAGCAGGGCCCCTACGCGGCGACGCCTCGCTAACGGCTAACTCGCTGGCCGCAGCATGCACTCGCGCCCCTCGATCGGCAGCCCCCTCCCCTTCCCCACCTCTCATTTTCAACTACATGCCCCGCGACGGGTCACTGCTTTTGATTTCCGATGGGGCGTCGACCTGAAACTTCCTCGCCACAACTCGGCTGATAAATAGAGCGTCGTTTGGAGCGTCTTCTGTCGGCGCGCGAGGTGTTGAGGAGCGGGGCCGGGCGGCCAGGGCAGAGCCGGGCGGGCAGGGCCCAGCCATCGGTGCCCCGCGACCTAACACGAATTGTGACAGTGCTCTCAATGGCCGGTCGGGACATAGTTTGAATCATGTCTCAATTTGTCACCTGGTGGTTATTTGCGGGGCAAGCAACGGCGGGCACACACAGACAGGCACACTGTGCCGTGGATGAAAGCATGCGGCACGGAGGGCGTCGGCGTCGCCACTGCCCTGCGTTGGGATGAATGGATGTGAATGATCTGAATGGCGCCGCCACGCGGCGGCGGCGGGCCAAGCGAGTCGATGAACCCGCTGCACGGCCCCTACACGCCACGTCACGCGCTTTGCCTCTCCGTGTCCAAAAACCATAATATGCACTAAAATAACGTATGCTCCTGGAGAGGGCCTCGCCCTGAGCGGACGCTCGACCATTTTTTACACGGTAGGACCGAGTCCTAGTTTTCCCAGGTCTGAAACGTCTCGGTTTGGTCTCAGATGTGAGCCGTGGTCCACGGTCCCAAATTCAACTTCCAACATTTACTATTATTCATTGCCTCCCCCAGTGTGCTTCAAAAATGATGTTTTTGTACAGTGTGCGGCCCAGTCGCACCCATCTCAGAAATTATTATGAAGTCCACTTCCTCTCAGTGATTTCCTTTGCGACCGCGGCGCGGGAGCAGCATTCTGACAGGAAGAATAACTTTACGCGCTCCTTTCGCGGCGACAGCGACTCTCGGCGACAACCAAGCCTTAGTATTGTGGTTTTGTCTTCGCCGACTGTGCCACGCTCTCGCCACCTTTCCCATTATCGGTCCCGACCGACACCTTTCCCTCCCGCTCCGATTCCTCACCCCCTCACGCCCCAGTCCCCGCCCCGCCCCGCCACCATTAAAACAGACGGAGAGATGCGTTTGCTTTCTATGATCATCTTCTTATATAATAAAACACTTTCGGAGCCAGCATGAAAAGGCTTTCATCGGCTTTCGTGAAATTTATGTGGCGCTGGGTGGCTGGCTGCGGGCCGCACGGTGCGGATGAGGAGCGCGTAAAACTGTTGAGAGAGAGAGAGAGAGAGAGAGAGAGAGAGAGAGAGAGAGAGAGAGAGAGAGAGAGAGAGAGAGAGAGAGAGAGAGAGAGAGAGAGAGAGAGAGAGAGAGAGACCGGGTTGGACGGACTGGGTTATGATCTGTGAGAGGGAGGCGGAGTTTTAGGAGTTTTAGTGGCATGGGAATGGAAACTGATGAGGTCGACGAGACAGGGCCCTGAACCCCGCGCTAATAGTTTTGCCTTTTTCAGTGCCGGTACGTCAAGTCGGACTCGGAGCGCTGCGGGCGGGGCGGCTGGGACTTCCCTTGCACAGCGATCGTAAAAGCGTCGCCTTGCTTGCCCTCGCAGGAATTTTTTTTTCATTTCTCTGACCCAAAGCGGCCCAACGGGTGGCAATGTGTAGCGCTGCTGGCGACTGACATGGCATCGCGGCGTAGTGACATGGTTTGACTGGGTTGACGTTCGCATGGCGCGGCGTGGCGTGGTGCGGTCTGTGGACAGGACATGCGACATGCGTCGCCATAAGTCATGCATGCAACACCGAATCGAATGTTCCCGAGCCCGTGTGCGAATGTGTGCCCGTTAGGGTGTTCCGTCACCTCGAATTTTGTGCCCACGTATGGTTTATCTAAAAGGCCTTGGTCTAAAACGAAGCTGTGCCAAGTTTGAGCGCGATCCGATAATGGGAAGTGGAGGCGCATCGAGCCTGAAGTTTTCGGGGTTGGCGGCGCATCCGGGCGCACCGACACACAAAAGCGCGCCCCTTTCCGGCCTAAAGCGGTGTATATATAACCTAACCCACAGGGAACACGTAGGCACGTTAACGAGGGTCCATAGTAAGCGTTCATCAACTCGAAACCTCGGCTGCTACCACAGCCGCGAAGGGTAGGTGAGGCAAAGTCAAATTTTCAGTCGCAACTCCGTACGCCCAAACGGTGTGAGGCAGCAAGGAGCGGCATTGGGCGGGTATTGCAGCTCTAGCGCGCCCAGCTCGGCTCGGCTTCAGATGCCCGCCCAAGCCCACCCGCTAGGCCAGCGCCCGCCCGGGCCCGCCCGCCGGGTGAATTTACCCATCCAACACCCATCCAATGAGAGCGCGTCTGGCCAAGCCAAGTCCGTCTGCTAGAGAGCCGGCCGCAGCCAGCCACAGCGCCGGAGCCAATCAAAACGCGGTTTGGCTCGACAGCAGCAGTTCGGTGGCGAAGGTGTCGCAGGTCCGAGCCGGCGCCACGGACCCCGTTTTTGCTTTAAAAGAGGCTCCGCGGATCTTCGGCGGGTCGTTTTTGCACTCCGAGAGGCCCCACGGATCATCGGGGAATTGGTATTGCTTTCCAAGAGGCCCCGCGGATCCTCGGCGGATCGTTTTTGCTTTCCACGAGGCCCCGCGGATCTTCGGCGGATCGTTTTTGCTTTCCACGAGGCCCCGCGGATCTTCGGCGGATCGTTTTTTCTTTCCAAAAGGCTCCGCGGATATTCGGCGGGTCGTTTTTGATTTCAAAGAGGCCCCGCGGATCTTCGGCGGATCGTTTTTGCTTTCCAAGAGGCCCCGCAGATCTTCGGCGGGTCGTTTTTGCATACCAAGAGGCCCCGCGGATTATCGGGAAATCGTTTTGGCTTTCCAGGAGGCCCCGAGGATCTTCGGCGGATCGTTTTTTCTTTCCTAAAGACTCCGCGGATCTTCGGCGGGTCGTTTTTGATTTCCAAGAGGCCCCGCGGATCTTCGGCGGATCGTTTTTGCTTTCCAAGAGGCCCCGCGGATCGTCGGCGGGTCGGTTTTGCAAACCAAGAGGCCCCGCGGATTATCGGGAAATCGTTTTGGCTTTCCAGGAGGCCCCGAGGATCTTCGGCGGATCGTTTTTTCTTTCCTAAAGGCTCCGCGGATCTTCGGCGGATCGTTTTTGCTTTCCACGAGGCCCCGCGGATCTTCGGCGGATCGTTTTTTCTTTCCAAAAGGCTCCGCGGATATTCGGCGGGTCGTTTTTGATTTCAAAGAGGCCCCGCGGATCTTCGGCGGATCGTTTTTGCTTTCCAAGAGGCCCCGCGGATCTTCGGCGGGTCGTTTTTGCATACCAAGAGGCCCCGCGGATTATCGGGAAATCGTTTTGGCTTTCCAGGAGGCCCCGAGGATCTTCGGCGGATCGTTTTTTCTTTCCTAAAGGCTCCGCGAATCTTCGGCGGGTCGTTTTTGATTTCCAAGAGGCCCCGCGGATCTTCGGCGGATCGTTTTTGCTTTCCAAGAGGCCCCGCGGATCTTCGGCGGGTCGTTTTTGCAAACCAAGAGGCCCCGCGGATTATCGGGAAATCGTTTTGGCTTTCCAAGAGGCCCCACGGGTCTTCGGCAGATCGTTTTTGCCTTCCAAGAGGCACCGCGGATCTCCGGCGGATCGGTTTTGGTTTCCAAGAGGCTCAGCGTATCGACGGCGGATCGGTTTTGCTTTCCAAGAGGCTCCGCGGATCGTCAGCGGATCGGTTTTGCAATCCAAAAGGCTCCGCGGATCGTCGGCGGATCGGTTTTGCAATCCAAGAGGCTCCGCGAATCGTCGGTGGATCGGTTTTGCAACCCAAGAGGCTCTGCGGATCGTCGGCAGATCGGTTTTGCAATCCAAGAGGCTCCGCAGATCGTCGGCGGATCGGTTTTGCAATCCAAGAGGCTCCGCGGATCGTTCGCGGATCGGTTTTGCAATCCAAGAGGCTCCGCGGATCGTCGGCGGATCGGTTTTGCTTTCCAAGAGTTTTGGCGGATCGGTTTTGCCTTGAAAGAGGCCCAGCGGATCGGCTTTTTATTTTCTATGAGGCTCGGCGGATCGCCGGCGGGTCGGTTTTCCATTCCAAGAGGCTCCGCGGATCGGTTTTGCTTTCCAAGAGGCTCAGCGTATCGTCAGCGGATCGGTTTTGCAATCCAAGAGGCTCCGAAAATCGTCGGCGGATCGGTTTTGCAATCAAAGAGGCTCCGCGGAACGTCCGCGGATCGGTTTTGCAATCCAAGAGGCTCTGCGGATCAGATTTCCTTTCCAAGGGGATTCGTGGATCGTCGGTGGATCGGTTTTGCTTTCCAAGAGGCTCAGCGGATCGTCGGCGGTTCGGTTTTGCTTTCCTGGAGGCTCAAGGGATCGGTTTTGCTTTCCGAGAGGCTCGGCGGATCGGTTTTGCTTTCAAAGAGGCCCAGCGGATCGGCTTTTTATTTTCTATGAGGGTTAGCGGATCGCCGGCGGGCCGGTTTTTTATTCCAAGAGGCTCCGCGGATCGGTTTTGCTTTCCAAGAGGCTCAGCGTATCGTCGGCGGATCGGTTTTCCTTTCCAAGAGGCTCAGCGGATCGTCGGCGGTTCGGTTTTGCTTTCCTGGAGGCTCAAGGGATCGGTTTTGCTTTCCAAGAGGCTAGGCGGATCGGTTTTGCTTTCAAAGAGGCCCAGCGGATCGGCTTTTTATTTTCTATGAGGCTTAGCAGATCGCCGGCGGGCCGGTTTTTTATTCCAAGAGGCTCCGCGGATCGGTTTTGCTTTCCAAGAGGCTCGGCGGAATGTTTGGCGGGTCGGTTTTGCTTTCCAAGAGGCTCAGCGGATCGGTTTTGCTTTCCAAGAGCCTCAGCGGATCGGTTTTGCCTTCCAAGAGGCTCAGCGGAATGTTTGGCGGGTCGGTTTTCCTTTCCAAGAGGCTTCGCGGATCGGTTTTGCTTTCCAAGAGGCTCTGCGAATCGGTTTGCTTTCCAAGATGCTCCGCGGATCGTCGGCGGATCGGTTTGGTTTCCAAGAGGCTCAGCGGATCGTCAACGGTTCGGTTTTGCAATCTAAGAGGCTCCGCGGAATGACCGCGGATCGGTTTTGCAATCCAAGAGACTCCCCGGATCGTCGGCGGATCAGTTTTACAATCCAAGAGGCTCTGCGGATCAGATTTGCTTTCCAAGGGGCTCAGCGGATCGGCTTTTTATTTTCTATGAGGCTCGGCGGATCGCCGGCGGTTCGGTTCTCTATTCCAAGAGGCTCCGCGGATCGTCGGTGGATCGGTTTTGCTTTCCAAGAGGCTCTGCGAATCGGTTTGCTTTCCAAGATGCTCCGCGGATTGTCGGCGGATCGGTTTGGTTTCCAAGAGGCTCAGCGGATCGTCGGCGGTTCGGTTTTGCGATCCAAGAGGCTCGGCGGATCGTCGGCGGATCGGTTTTGCAATCCAAGAGGCTCGGCGGATCGTTGGCGGATCGGTTTTGCTATCCAAGAGGGTCGGCGGATCGTCGGCGGATCAGTTTTGCAATCCAAGAAGCTCGGCAGATCGTCGGCGGATCGGTTTTGCGATCCAAGGGGCTCGGCAGATCGTCGGCGGATCGGTTTTGCGATCCAAGAGGCTCGGCGGATCGGTTTTGCAATCCAAGAGGCTCGGCGGATCGTCGGCGGATCGGTTTTGCAATCCAAGAGGCTCGGCTGATCTTTGGCGGATCGGTTTTGCGATCCAAGAGGCTCGGCGGATCGGTTTTGCAATCCAAGAGGGTCGGCGGATCGTCGGCGGATCAGTTTTGCATTCCAAGAGGCTCGGCAGATCGTCGGCGGATCGGTTTTGCGATCCAAGGGGCTCGGCAGATCGTCGGCGGATCGGTTTTGCGATCCAAGAGGCTCGGCAGATCGGTTTTGCAATCAAAGAGGCTCGGCGGATCGTCGGCGGATCGGTTTTGCAATCCAAGAGGCTCGGCGGATCGTCGGCGGGTCGGTTTTGCAATCCAAGAGGCTCGGCAGATCGTCGGCGGATCGGTTTTGCGATCCAAGGGGCTCGGCAGATCGTCGGCGGATCGGGTTTGCGATCCAAGGGGCTCGGCGGATCGTCGGTTGATCGATTTTGCGATCCAAGAGGCTAGGCGGATCGTTGGCGGATCGGTTTTGCGATCCAAGAGGCTCGGCGGATCGTTGGCGGATCGGTTTTGCAATCCAAGAGGCTCGGCAGATCGTCGGCGGATCGGTTTTGCAATCTAAGAGGCTCGGCGGATCGTCGGCGGATCGGTTTTGCAATCCAAGAGGCTCGGCGGATCGTCGGCGGATTGGTCTTGCTATCGAAGAGGCTTAGCGGGTCGTCGGCGGATCGGTTTTGCGATCCAAGAGGCTCGGCGGATCGGTTTTGCGATCCAAGAGGCTCGGCGGATCGTTGGCGGATCGGTTTTGCGATCCAAGAGGCTTGGCGGATCGTTTGCGGATCGGTTTTGCGATCCAAGAGGCTCGGCGGATCGTCGGCGGATCAGTTTTGCAATCCAAGAGGCTCGGCGGATCGTCGGCGGATCGGTTTTGCGATCCAAGGGGCTCGGCAGATCGTCAGCGGATCGGGTTTGCGATCCAAGGGGCTCGGCGGATCGTCGGTTGATCGATTTTGCGATCCAAGAGGCTCGGCGGATCGTTGGCGGATCGGTTTTGCGATCCAAGAGGCTCGGCGGATCGTCGGCGGATCAGTTTTGCAATCCAAGAGGCTCGGCAGATCGTCGGCGGATCGGTTTTGCGATCCAAGGGGCTCGGCAGATCGTCGGCGGATCGGGTTTGCGATCCAAGAGGCTCGGCGGATCGGTTTTGCGATCCAAGAGGCTCGGCGGATCGTCGGCGGATCGGTTTTGCAATCCAAGAGGCTCGGCGGATCGTCGGCGGATCGGTTTTGCAATCCAAGAGGCTCGGCGGATCGTCGGCGGATTGGTCTTGCTATCGAAGAGGCTTAGCGGGTCGTCGGCGGATCGGTTTTGCGATCCAAGAGGCCCGGCGGATCGTCGGCGGATCGGTTTGGCAATCCAAGAGGCTCGGCGGATCATCGGCGGATCGGTTTTGCAATCCAAGAGGCTCCGTGGATCGTCACCGGATTGGTTTTGCAATCCAAGAGGCTCCGCGGATCTTCGGCGGATCGTCTTTGCTTTCGAAGAGGCTCCGCGGATCTTCTGCAGGTCGTTTTTGCTTTCCAACAGGCTCCGCGGATCGTTTTTGCTTTCCAAGAGGCTCTGCGGATCGGTTTGCTTTCCAAGAGCTTTGGCGGATCGGTTTTGCAATCCAAGAGGCTCAGCAGATCGTCGGCGAATCGGTTTTGCTTTCTAAGAGGCTTCGCGGATCGGTTTTGCTTTCCAAGAGGCACCGCGAATCGTCGGCAGATCGGTTTTGCTTTTCAAGAGGCTCGGCGGATATTCGGTGTATCGGTTTTGCAAGCCAAGAAGCTCTGCGGATCGGTTTTGCTTTCCAAGATGCTCCGCGGATCGTCGGCGGATCGGTATTGCTTTCCAAGAGGCTTCCTGGATCGGTTTTGCTTTTCAAAAGGCTCTGCGGATCGGTTTTCTTTCCAAGTGCCTCGGCGGATCGGTTTTGCAATCCAAGATGCTCAGCGGATCGTCGGCGAATCGGTTTTGCTTTCTAAGAGGCACTGCGGATCGGTTTTGCTTTCCAAGGGGCTCTACGGATCGGTTTGCTTTCCAAGAGCCTCGGCGGATCGGTTTTGCTTTTCTAGAGGCTCGGCGGAACGACGGCGAATCGGTTGTTCAATCCAAGAGGCTCCGCGGATCGTCAGCGGATCGGTTTTGCAATCCAAGCGGCTCCGCGGATCGTCGGCGGATTGGTTTTGCAATCCAAGAGGCACAGCGGATCGTCGGCGAATCGGTTTTGCTTTCTAAGAGGCTCCGCGGATCGGTTTTGCTATCCAAGAGGCTCCGCGTATCGTCGGCGGATCGGTTTTGCAATCCAAGAGGCACCGCGGATGGTTAGCGGATCGGTTTTGCAATCCAAGAGGCTCCGCGGATCATCGGCGGATCGGTTTTGCAATCCAAGAGGCTCCGTCGATCGTCACCGGATTGGTTTTGCAATCCAAGAGGCTCCGCGGATCTTCGGCGTATCGTCTTTGCTTTCCAAGAGGCTCCGCGGATCGTTGCTGGATCTGTTTTGCTTTCCAAGAGGCTTGGGGGATCGGCGGCCGATCAGTTTTGCGTTCCAAGAGGCTCCGTGGATCTTCGGCGGGTTGTTTTTTTTTTTCCAAGAGGCTCCGCGGATCTTCGGCGGGTCGTTTTTTTTTCTTTTCAAGAGGCTCCGCGGATCTTCGGCGTTTCTTTTTTGCTTCCCAAGAGGCTTCGCGGATCGTCGGTGGATCGGTTGGTAATGGTCTACTTTAGGGGCTCCACCAGCCTGGAGCCCGTAAAGTATACCACTGGATGCGGAATTTCACGTATAATTAGGATATCATATTGGCTTTTTAGCGCTTGGCCATATGTATTCGCGTAATTAAACAAAATAGGGAGTCACCATAACCCTCGGACGCCTCCACTCAGCACTCTTAACGGCTATCTGACTCTCCAAATTCTTGAAACGCGGTAGAAATGTCATTTCACGACCACGGTCCGTCTTTGCGGACACATATTTTCCGTTTTCTTGCCAAAAAAAATTACCGCTGGCTGGTGTTGAACCTTTGTTCTTTTCGACGTGTCACCGGTACACCGCCGCAGCGTCGGCTGCGTGCGAAACATGTTCGCACGAGGAGACAGCCCGGGCTGGCGGCCCAGGCCGGGCAGGCCAGAGAAAAATTATGCCGGCCCAGGTAGAGATAGGAAAATTATGCTTTCAGAAACGCCCAATTATGCCCTAAATTCCTAGCCAATTATGCTCTATTTATGCGGTCAAAATGGTTTAATTTTGCGCCTGTTATGCTTTGTTTTGGGCCAAATTATGCGTTTTTATGCTTTTTTGTCAAAAAATTGGGCAAATTGCAAAAAAAATGTTAAAAGTGGTTTTAACAATTCTCAAAAAAATATTTTGGTTGTATTTTCACCTAACACACGTCATGCGCCCACAACCACAACAAACGCCTGGCTCAACGCCCTGTTTGGGATTTTGAATAGCCCAATTGTCCGACCCCCCCCCCCCCGATACCTTTAGTTTACTAGAGGTATCTTCCTCTGTTTATTTTTACTATATTCATATGCGTATACATAGTCGAAGCACCATAGTCCAACCGCTATAGTCCAAACTCTATAGTCCATTCTCTATAGTCCCAGCTCAATCGTTTAAGCTTTATAGTCCAAGCTCCATAGTCCAAGCTCTATAGTCCAAGCTCTATAGTCCAAGCTCTATAGTCCAAGCTCTATAGTTCAAGTTCTATAGTCCAAGCTCTATAGTCCAAGCTCTATAGTCCAAGCTCTACAGTCCAAGCTCCATAGTCCAAGCTCCATACTCTAAGCTCCATAGTCCATAGTGGTAGTACCACACGCCACGAGCCCGTTACGTTAGGTTAGGATTGGTTGGACCATTTGGTTTGAGAATAAAATCTGTCGAGAGTAGGGAAAGATCTGTCACGAGTAGAGTAAGATCTGTCACGAGCCCGTTAGGTTAGGTTAGGTTAGGATTGGTTGGACCATTTAGTTTGAGAATAAGATCTATCGAGAGTAGGGAAAGATCTGTCGCGAGTAGAGTAAGATCTGTCACGAGCCCGTTAGGTTAGGTTAGGATTGGTTGGACCATTTAGTTTGAGAATAAAATCTGTCGAGAGTAGGGAAAGATCTGTCACGAGTAGAGTAAGATCTGTCACGACCCGTTAGGTTAGGTTAGGATTGGTTGGACCATTTAGTTTGAGAATATAATCTGTTGAGAGTAGGGAAAGATCTGTCACGAGTAGAGTAACATCTGTCACGAAAGGTTAGGTTAGGTTACGTTAGGGTAGGTTTGGTTACGTTAGGTTAAGTTAGGTTACATTAGGGTAGGTTCGCATAACATTCCGAGACACGAAGCTTCAAACATTCAGAAGGTTTACCATAAATGCAATTGGATCAACAAATAAAAGTAGCTCAGCATCGAGGCCGAAGGCCTTCCCCTGGCTAGTTATGCTTTGTATTTTCGGAATGGGGAGAGTAAGGGGCAGAGATCGGACTTTTGGGCCGGCTCGGCTGGCTGCAACGGCTGGGCCGCTGCCGGCGCCCGGTGGCGCGGCTGCCGGCCGCATGGCCAGCCAGCCAAATGCGGCTGGCTGAGGTTCAGCCGTGGCTACCTGAGCGCGGCCGGCAATGGCTGTGGCCCAGCCGAGCCGGCCCTGCCTCCGCTTCGGGTGGTGCCAGTGGCGCAGCGTAGTGTCAGCAGTGTCGCACGGCGGCGACACGGAGTGGCAGCGCGTAGCGCACCTGGACTCCGTCACGTCGCAGCATGGCAGCGCGCGCTGGCCCGACCGCCAGCGCCTCTCTCTCTCTCTCTCTCTCTCTCTCTCTCTCTCTCTCTCTCTCTCTCTCTCTCTCTCTCTTTTTTAGCAGATGATACCTTTACACTTTAAAGTAAACGTAGACATTAAGACACACATTAAGGTGTCAGCTAGCTTTTACTCTCAAGTCTAGAAACCAAGCGCATATCCTGATAAACATATTGTGTGGGGCGGGATGGTGGCTGCCTCGCTCGCTCGCTCGCTCGTCGCGGCGCAGCTAGTGACCCTCCCGTGAGAGATGCGCCAGACCATCGAAAATCCAGCGCTGTGATTGGTCAGGTGTAAACCGCTCGGCAGACCCTCGAGAATGACCCTGTGCGAGGCTACGGTATGAGAACAGTGGTCTGCGGAGTAGTCGTGTTGTGAACGTTGAGCAGACAATTATAATAATCAAATACCTTTACTTACTTCTTATTCTTGAAAAACTAAAAAAAAATAAATAGTATAATCTTCCATCCGTTCGATTTCCACATCCACTGCTCAGTCGCTCCTGCCTACGTCTACGTCACATTCCGTCCCGAATTCCTCACGGTTTTGATTCTCATACCTAGCCTCGCCCGGCGTGCGCTCAGACCACTTTACACCAGGGCCAGTTCTGGCGCATCTCTCACGGGAGGGTCACTAGGCGCAGCCTGCGCCGTAAACATTCCCCGCTGCTCCCCGTTCCCCGCGCGGCCCCCTCCCCCCCTCCCAAAACCCCGCGTGCGCCCGGCGGCTGCGGCGGCGGCGCTGCAGCCCCGGCTCGGGCTCGGCCCGCCTCGCCTGGCAAGGACTCCGCTCGACTCCTCTGCTCGACTCGTACCGACTACCGGCCTGCCCAGCCTAGCCCAGCTTCGCCGCTCGGCCTAAGGACTCGGCTCGGCTCTGCCCGGCTCGCCTAGGAAAGGACGCGCACGGCTTACTCGACTCGTACCGATGCAGCACGGCAGCGGGGAGAGGGGAGAGGGGGGGACAGGGGTGTCTCCGCGCACAGTTTTTCGCCGGCCGGCCTGCAGAGGACCAGCAGCGCGTTTTACGTGGTTGAAAAAATTTACTAGAAGCATTGTTTAATATGGTGAACAAGGATGACCAGAAAATAAATAAACATACATTAAAATAAACATTCCTCTCATTAGTATCATCTGCTTTCACGTTAGCGTTAGCGTTAGCGTTTTTTTCTCTCTCTCTCTCTCTCTCTCTCTCTCTCTCTCTCTCTCTCTCTCTCTCTCTCTCTCGCACACCCATGGTCAGCCGGTCTCGGCTGGGTGCAGCCGTTGCAGCCAGCCGAGCCGGCCCGAAAGTCCGACCTCTGGTAAGGGGTTACCAAAAATGTTGTTCCCGTTTCTGTAACATCCTTTTTAGGAAATTATGCTATTATGCGAAAGCATAATCTTCCTATCTCTAGGCCCAGGTGACCAAGAGATTAAAAAGATCGACCTACGTGGCCCAGAGCGGGCCGGCCAGACCTGCAAAGTTCGTTCTTTGGGCCTAGATGGTCCGCTCTGGCCAGCTGGGTCGGCCTCTGTCCCAGCTAGTACCATTGGAGCTGTTCTCAGCTCGTACTCTTGGCTGGCCCGTTCGGCCTGCCGTTTGACGGGCTCTACCGCCGCCTGGCCCACCGTGATGGCCGCCCCAAGTCGCCTCCTCAAATTTTATAGCATATTTCAATCCAACCTTAAAAAATACGATTTCACGAAATCCTGGTAGTCACGAAGTTAATTTTCATTTATGTTCTGGTTTAACAAAGATAACTAAGGCTAGGACTGCGTTGTGTGTAGTTCTGTTTATGTTTGTCAGACCATTATAAATAATACTAAAACTTACGTAAAGACCAGCTGCGTATCAATTTGTGTCAAAAACAGACATTTAAGACAGTCTCATAATACCTGAAGGACAAGTTATTCACAGAAACGTGCAGTAAAATAGTCCAGTTCACCCAGTTCACCCAGCTTTAAGGTTAGTAAAAAGCACAGCCCCCGTGTCCAGATCGTTTCGTCTTAGATTCAGAAGTACCATCAAACCTCGCTGCAAGGTGCAGCTACACGCCCACTGTTTTCGAAAAGGGACTTATAGTCACACTCAAACTACGTTAGGGATAGTTTTTTCACAAATGCATTTGCACAGGCACGCAGTTTAATGTCCTATTTCACTCCGATTCAAAGAGTTTAGAACATTTAGGGTTGGTATTTCTGAAAACAACAGGGCCTGCGCGCAGCGGCGCGGGACACTCTGGCCAACAATCACCGACCGACCGGCCGATCCAATTGGCCACGTTCGAAAACAACGTCTATACCATTGTTGGAGCTCTTCTAGCTGCAGTAAAAGACAATTTTGATTCGAACGCGCTTTTTCAAGGGAGCGAGCGTTTTTGGTGTAAGCTGTACAGAGGCGAAAAGGAGCGCTGCTATTGGTCGGATTCCATTTCCGGTGGCTCGGCTCCCCCCTCTCCCTCTGTTTTTCGCTGACGAGTCGAGTTTTGCCATGGAAACGGCGATTTCAACTCAAAATTTCTCAAAATTGGCCCTGCACTTTTCAACCAGATTTCACCACTGAAATCAGGGTACAAAGTTCTACCACTGTGCCAAGTCTCGTCAGAATCGTATAGAGAATTTCGAAACTGCATAAGGGGCCAGACTGGAAATTAAAAAAAAAACAAAAAAAAACAAAAAACGTTAACGCTAACGCTAACGTGAAAGCAGATGATACTAATGAGAATGTTTATGGTAATGCATGGTTGTTCTAGACGCCCCATGAATGCAAGACGAAATGCCCTGAGTGCGAGAGAGACAGAGCGACAAAAACGACTATCGGAATCAGTCTGCTGCGGCTGCGCGCCAGCGATGGTTCAAAGCAGCGTAACCGGGTGATCTCACGCTAGGTGCCAAGGGAAAATTTCGACTTTTGAGAATTTCACTGGTGCATTACAAAGAACGGGCGAAGACGATTAAAACGATATACAGGTTGTGTATGTGTAAAATGCATCGTTCGACCGCTAGAAGCGAATAGAGACGAAAAACCGCAAAATCCGACTTGAGAATTTCGAGTTTTGAGAATTTAACTGGTGCATTACAAAGAACGGGCGAAGACGATTAAAACGATATAGAGGTTGTATATGTGTAAAATGCATCGTTCGACCGCTAGAAGCGAAAAACCGCAAAATGCTGGCGACGCGAAGACGCCGCGACGCCGCGGCAGCCTCCGCCTGTGTAGAGAAGAGTATGGATGCGGGGTGGGGGTAGGGGGGGGGGGGCTTGGGGCTGAGGACCGAGGCGGATGCTCCTAGCCTGCTCAAGTGCTCAGCGCTGTTTATCGCTGCCCCGGGTCGGGTGGTCGGTGGTGCCCCTGCCACAACTGCTACTCGCTACAACTGACTTCTCGCTACAACTGCTACCGCAACGTGCCAATGCAACGTGCAACTGCAACATTTGCAACTGATTTGGTACATTTAATTGCTAAACTGTCGAGAGTCAAAGCTAGCTGATTAACATCATCTGCTAAAAAACGTTAACGCTAACGCTAACGTGAAAGCAGATGATACTAATGTTTATTTCAATGTATGTTTGTTCATCATTTAATTAAGGAAAACAATTTAATTTTAATTTTCTAATTTTGTTTGATGTATTCATGTCTACGCATGTGTGTCCACAATGATATGCCTAATACCACTTGTGTTGGGTATCATTCTCTTTGTTTCAACGCGAGGATGCACAATATGATGGCCAATCACATGAATACTCAATACCCGTAAAAGTTGTTTTCTGTACTAGCGCGGCATCGGCGCAGCGCACTTGACACTCCAGCCTCGGCGCAGCGTCCGGTCACGATAAGCAGCCGAGCTTCGTCAGTCGACTCCAACATAAACAAACAAGAGCAGCGCGGCGCAGCGCAGCACTCCGCGCCACTTGTAACCAGACGCCGCGCATCCTTTCCGCCCTAGTACCAATGCGAACTTTTGCGGGTATCAGTTAAATAGTTGAATGGATGCCGAATTCTGCATCCTCACGTTCCGACGAGAAAAATGATACCAAATAAGACTAGGGTGCTGCGCTGCTGGTCCTCAACGCCGCGCCGGGGCACCATGCGGGGCGCGCGGCCTTGGCAAGCGGCCTTGGCACGCGGGCTGTTCCAAGCCCCCAGCTGCCCGTACTATCTTCTAGCCTAGCCATCCAGCCGCTGGCTCTCCCCGCACGACACGAGAGTACAAGCATTATGACACATTTATAATTTTAATTTCTATTTCTACTTTTGCGTATAGCTCTGTACATAAATGTATCATCTGCTAAAAAACCAACCCCGGTGAGGCTATAAAAGGCTACTTCGTACCTAAAAACCGGAAGTCCCCTACCGGGAGTCGAACCTTTTTACATCTAAGAGACTTTCCGCTCCGCCGGCTCGCCCTCTACACACTGCGCCACGCCGGGTCACACTGAGAGCCACCGCCCAGACCGGCCAGCCCGTTACCCCGGCCCACTGTGATCTTGACCTGGGGCGCGTGGCTGGCGCCGGCCCAGAAAGCCGGTCTATTTCTTTACCTATATACACTGGGCGTCAAAATTAGCGTTACACTTCACGGGCGCATTACAGAAACGTCGTATCTGCAAATCCCCCGTTCCGAGGCTAACATGCCTGAGCGGCGACGGCCAAAATCCATATAGATTCCCCCCCCCCCGTTCCGAGCCAGTCGAAGTTGAAACTTTGCAGCCACTAGACAACTCGAGGTTGCATCCGTGATCAAATACAATTCACTCGGATTTTAGCCTGGCCTGTTACGAGCACGCTGATATATTTTTTATGTACCTCAGCCAGGGTACTTAGAATTGATATTCTTATGAAAAGCAGTTCCCTTTCATATGTTAGTTTTATTTTTAATCACTGTTTAATTTCAGCATAGGAGAATCATGGAGACAAAAATGAGTCGAAGATTTATTAAAATGAAGAATAGAAAACAAGACCTGCCCTGGTTGGTTTGAGAATGTGTTGGGATTAAGGGTCAAGTTAATCATTAGATACAATAACAATGTCTTCTAGAGCGTCGAAGCTCCTTCAGCTGGCTAAAGGTAAGCACCATTAATCGCTTGCAAGCTGACTTTGAGTAGAATGGAGTCCAACTTAGAATGGGTGTAGTCCAGAGCATTTAATAGGTTATGGTTCACACCCAATTCTTTCATTTAAGGGAACTTCTCGTTTCCATTGATGATGATTAACACTAATTTCGTAACAATGACGTTCAGCTATAGCAAATTCACAAATTTTAATTGTTTTCTTTTGTTTTTTCTAGAGAACAATACACCTGAGATCAATAATAGAAGTAAGCCTGGGCAGCACAACAAGTTGGTGGTTCCTCTTGGAGCCACTGTTAACTTCAACCAAAATGTGGAAAGCCCATGCCCTGGGGACTCTTCTGATATAGATGGTAAAGTCTCTCATATGTGCTTACCATGTTATTGTCAAGTTTCATTCGTTCACTCAGTAAGAATTTTGTTTCCCCGCCTTGTTTACATAATTTTACTCTGCTGCAGTTCAATTTATGGATAAAATTCTGGAAAACATCAGAAGCAAAACACCACTGGAGATAACTATCAACAACAATGCTCCAAAACTTCTCTTTAAGAAAGGTAATGCTAGTAATTTGTATAGTCAGTGATTGAAGACAAAGACCGTTACTGAATTATTTGTTGCTGTTTCCAGTTAAATCCACAACACGTATTTCAAAGGAGAATGTCAAAAAATGCTGTGTTTACGATGAAGAGCTGAATATTGATACAGGCACCCCTCCCAAGCAATCTGTTGCGTCAGGTAATACTTTCATTTTCAACCTAATCTAAAGAAACATATTTTTCACATCCCTTTCAAGTTAGTGCATTGAATCATATTTTTGGAAAAATTGTGCTTTGACTGACAGAGACCAATGTTGCAGGTTTACGTTCACCACTGGGAAATGACTCTGATCTGAATAAAAAAGCTACATTTTCTTGTGACACAAGGAACGGCTTCCTGGAAATTTTCTAGACAAATAAACTATGGAATGATCTAAAGCGTCGCTAATGCAGACAAATAAAGCGATTCAGTTCAGTGGTTTGGATAACTAGTAGCTATACGCTGAAATCTACATGTTGCACTGTCAGCAACCAAATTGCTACTCTCAACATCGGAGCATAAGACATGTTACAAAAATAATCTTGGCTCTTCGAGAAAATTTGAGGAAACAATACAGACTCACCGGTGATGATCAGCAGGTATTCCCAGTGGTCGAGGAATCCCTCTCCACTAACTCACCACAAAACATCACTTGAGCGAGGAGCACGGTGGAGGCTGCGAAGGCCAAGGAGATAACGTTGGCGGCGGCAGGGCGGCGAGGAAGATGCTCCTGCACTCCACCGCGGAGAAGGGGTCGGTCTGGGTCCCGGGTGCCCTGCAGGAACTAGCAGGTCAACTTGCGCCGAACAGGAACTAACGTTTCTTCGTCTGATGTTGCCGTCTCCCGAGTCGCTGCCCAGACAAAGAACGGCTTGTAGTCGCACACGGTTCGGCGTTCGCGTTTCGCGCCAAACGCGCCTTCACTTCCTACACTGCCTACACAAAAGATTTTCCAGCTGACATGGAATGGCGCTAAGCAAGGCGACCAAATGAACTCGACACTGGCGTTTCCAACGACGGGGCACGCACAAAGGCAGTATCACAAGCGCGATTTCACTATTCTAGAGCTTCTGGCCGTGGCCTCGATGGCGGCAAGCAGAACAGCACTCAAAGGAACTCAACCGACGCCGTATTTTGCCACAGAATGCAACACGCACACACAAACACACACACACACACTGATTGCTGGAAATGTTTATCGGGGCGAAAAGAACCACTATTTCAATGCAAACACAACCTCTAGAGTTAAATTACAATCATATTTATGCTAACGGTCGGTGTACCTCCTTTGAATCTTCAACGGTTCACCGGGCGAGCTACCTGGAGGGGTGGGGGAAGCGGCAGCCAATCAGAGCACGACCCTCTGTCGTGGTTCCTTTCGCTGCCGACAGGTGGCGCGCGCTGCGCTCGTGCGCCGCGCGCTTGCTGCTGTCGCTGCCGCTCTTGCGCTGCTTCACGCTTTCGAGGACCCAGGTTCGAATCCCGGTGGGGGTTGGAAAGATAAACGTCATATTTTGAGTTTAACGCTGTATCTTGTTAGTATCGAGGGTGCTGACGACGAAAATGACATCCATTGGAAACTCAAACCCACGTTTGAATCTCGCTATGGTGCGGATTTATTTCCTATTTCCAGTTTGACATTGATTCTTACGTTTTTGAGGGTGCTGGTGGCGAAAATGAGGTGTGTGTGTGTGGACCCCGACCTAGGTTCTAAAACTCCGTTGGTGTTTTACATTTTCGAAATTTGTGAATTTTAAAATGTACGGGACGGGCCAAAGTTGCCGATTTGTATCGCCACTTTTCCTGTTATTGGGAGAGGGAGAGCGAGTTGATGTACTCGCTTCCTTCCAGGCGGACGTCGGTAAGTGGGTCCCGGTCGGGCGACCAAGGCCTGTCCACGCCGGGGTCCGGCCGGTCCGGCCTTCGGACGGAAGCACTCCACCAGCCCCTCAGCCTTCAGGTCTTCCAGTTTGACAGGCACTGCCACAGGGTTGCTAAGGCGATCGGCAACAAGCCCCTATTGCAATTATTGTAATCCGCCGCTGGCCGCCCCACCCCCCACCCCCCACCCGTCCGTCCGAGCGGTCCGAGCGCGTCCGCCGCCATCACCGCCATAAGCCGCGCCGCGCCGTATCGCTGAAAAGTGAAATTAATCCTGCGTCCTGCGGTCCCGCCGCCAGTGCCCTGGTCCGCCGCGCCGCGCGGGCGGCTCGCCCATTCCAAGGCAGGGCGTCGCCGGGCGTCGCGTCATTCAATCGGATTGGTCCCTCGGGGCCAGCGGCGCTGCGGTGCACTGCGGTGTCTCCTCATTACGACGCCATGTGTCTTCGAGCCCATCCACCGAGATAACTCGAGAGTTTTTGTTTGGGTAGTCAATCTGCGTTCGTGATGCTCGACTCAAATTTACGCGCGGTCTATTTGGACCAGTAGTAGGTCATCACTACCGCCTTATTTTCCATCCGCCGCTGCCCTTTTCATTTGTTTGCTGTACGTATGTACAAACCTATCCGTACCGGCACCGCCTCGCACTCTGGTCCCGCCTGGACCTGGCGGACCAGTCTCAAAAAGGAGTGAGACTGCCCAGTGGGATGCGCCTCCTCCCCAGTCCTGAACGTCCTGATGGGACTCACTGATACTCCCGGAGGGTCGCCTAAACCGTCCCACGGGAGCCCTGCCCGGCCGAGGGGATCAAATCCAGTGCAGCCGGCCGTCGCGGCGGCGGCCTGGTCGCGTCCCGCTTTTAGCAGTGTCCGAGCAGCCAGGCCCCTCGCGGAAACATAATAAGGGGAGCTTTTTGCCGGCGAGGAGGTATGGCCGCCGCGGTCCAGGCCAAGCAGACCGCGGGGAGGGCGGCGCCATGGCGGCGCGGCGCGTGCATCGGGGTGCTGCAGTCCGCGCCGAGATATTCCCATTTCGCAATGAGGCCTTGGCGCCGCGGCCTGCAGCCCGACACCCCTTGAGGCTGCACGGCCCGCCTGCCCGCCTGCGCGCCTGCACCTGCCGCGCTTCTCACGGGGAATGATAATGCCGCGGAGTGAGGCGCAGAAATTGGCGGTAGGGGCGGAGGAGGCAGCCCGGCCAGCCCGCGCGAGGAAAAGAAAACAGAAGAGTACGTGTCTCTCCGTCTCCGTCCCTCCCGCGCGATGACAGCGGCGCAGCGGCCGCGGCGGCCGGCCCGGCGCCAAGTCGAAATAGCAATTGAATTGCAAATGGAAACAGTTGTTGTGCGACGACAAAAGTAGACAGCGGCGCGGGTCCCTGGAACTGCCTGGATCTCCGAGAGTGGCGGCAGCGCGCGCGGCATAGCGGGGCTGCAGCGTTCTAGAGACGGACAACTCGCTGCCTCCATGCTTCAGGAAACTACACCCAAAATCGAAAGGTGGTACACAGGGTCTTAAAAAAATTGTAAAAAAATTACCGCCCTTGAAAAGCGGTACAGACATTACCTCCCTTTTCAGGCGGTAAATTTACCGCCATTTATAGCTGTGCCGCCTTAAATGCTCTGTTTGGAAGGCACCTAACGGAGCATTTAAGGCGGTACAGCTTTGAAAGGCGGTAAAATTACCGCCTGTAAAGGGTGGCAATTTTTGTACCGCCCTCGGAAAGGCGGTAAAAATTGGATTCCGCCCGTAGCAAAATTACCGCCCTCGAAAGTGGTAATTTTACCGCCTTTGGGTTTTGGGTGTAAGAGTGTCTACGGTCGTGTCTGAGCCCACCGAGCGATGCCTGGAGTATTGCCCGCAGAGCGCGCGGCGGCGCGTTGACGTTCTCGGGAAACTCGCGCGGAAAAGCGGGAAAACGGAAAAACGATTCCCGGATAAGGCAAGCCGCGTGAGTCGTGCGCCGCGTCTCGGTTTATTCGTCGAGGAATGAAGTCGTAAATCGAGGCGAGGGGAAGGGGAGGGGGGAAATCCCCGCGCCGCAACCCTTGCCGGCCGGCGGTATTTGTTTATTATTTCGTCTAATTCCGTATTCATTCTTTTTGCGTGCGATGCGGCCGTGCCCGCGCTGCGAGCCAGGCTAGGCCAGCTAGACCTACCCACCCGCTCCACTACCACTCGGCCGCCGCGGAGCCGCGGTCCGGGACTTCGCACGTCAACGTTTACGTAACGACCCCCGCGCCGCCCCCGCCGCCCCCGTTTTATCCGCGATCTACCCCTTCTCCGTTCACTGTTAAAAAAGCCGTACTTTTCACAGGGAAAAGGTACGGTCATTCCGTAACCTCGGCGTACAGTAAAACCGTACCAAAAAACCGTGCTTCCCGTAAGAGCCCATGTTACTAAAACCGTACTCTGTACCCCCAAAACTGTGCTGACTGAGGAACGGTGCAACCAGGCAAATTGTCTACCAGCTTTGTACCGTACTATTTCCTGTGGATTTTTTCTACAGTGTTTAGCGGGGTGCGCGGCCGCCGCCTGGAAGCAGTGCTGTGGCCGCCTCGCCCCGCCTCGCCCCGCCTCGCCCTCGATAACCATGCAGAGTTATGCAGGACGGGCTGGCCGACGGGGTGGCCGACGGGCTGGCCACCTGTCAGGGCGGCGAGGCCGACGCCGAGGCCCAGACTGGCCGCCGATTTACCACCTCTTTCATTATTACCCCTCGCAGGGGGTGGGACAACGGCACCGGTGGCTGGGGGTGGGGGCAGGCGTTTAGTTTGGTTTAGTTGTTACGTCCTGAAACAGCTGCTTGGCGAGGTGAGCGGCTCAAGCCCCCCGCCAAGTGATGAAGAGCCTTGGCCCCGTGTTTGCCGGACTAAAGGTGTCGGGGAGGGGGGGTGAGACTTCGTCGAACTAGCGTTTGTGGTTTTCGCCTCGGGGAGCATCGGGGAAGCCGAGGACGCCGTGCTCTCCTCCGGGTAGGCAGTGGCAGTGCTCGCCAGACTAATAAAAAAGAACACAAAATTTTGAGGTCGATTCTCCGCGAATGTTTGTCAGCTATTTTTGGGTCGCGAGCCGAGAAGGGTTCGGAACCGCTGCCCTAGGCGCCACGCCCGACCGCGCCATTCAGGCACCGACGGCGCCCCGCCTCACCCCGCCTCACCCCGCCTCACCCCGCCAGCGCCACCATTAGCGCCCATTCAAAAGGAAAGCGCCTCTTCCTATTTTATGACTTGAGCGGCGCTGGGGCCGCGGGCCGTGGAGCGGCAGAACTACAAACTGGCGAGTGGCTGCCTGCTGGGCCTGGCTGCCGAGCCTGCAGCGCTGGAACGGCCGGAGCAGCGGCAACTGGCACCTGGACCTGGAAAGCTGGAAATTAAGACGGCGACTCTGACGAACAGTGGCGTCCTGTCATCACAATGGCGGCTCATCTCAACTCAATCCAGGCGCCGCGGAGGCGGCGGCGGTGGAGAGCCTGCCTGCTGCAGCCGAGCGACGCGGCGGCGGCGGCGGTGGAGAGCCTGCCTGCTGCAGCCGAGCGACGCGGCGGCGGTGGAGAGCCTGCCTGCTGCAGCCGAGCGACGCGGCGGCGGTGGAGAGCCTGCCTGCTGCAGCCGAGCGACGCGGCGGCGGTGGAGAGCCTGCCTGCTGCAGCCGAGCGACGCGGCGGCGGTGGAGAGCCTGCCTGCTGCAGCCGAGCGACGCGGCGGCGGTGGAGAGCCTGCCTGCTGCAGCCGAGCGACGCGGCGGCGGTGGAGAGCCTGCCTGCTGCAGCCGAGCGACGCGGCGGCGGTGGAGAGCCTGCCTGCTGCAGCCGAGCGACGCGGCGGCGGTGGAGAGCCTGCCTGCTGCAGCCGAGCGACGCGGCGGCGGTGGAGAGCCTGCCTGCTGCAGCCGAGCGACGCGGCGGCGGTGGAGAGCCTGCCTGCTGCAGCCGAGCGACGCGGCGGCGGTGGAGAGCCTGCCTGCTGCAGCCGAGCGACGCGGCGGCGGTGGAGAGCCTGCCTGCTGCAGCCGAGCGACGCGGCGGCGGTGGAGAGCCTGCCTGCTGCAGCCGAGCGACGCGGCGGCGGTGGAGAGCCTGCCTGCTGCAGCCGAGCGACGCGGCGGCGGTGGAGAGCCTGCCTGCTGCAGCCGAGCGACGCGGCGGCGGTGGAGAGCCTGCCTGCTGCAGCCGAGCGACGCGGCGGCGGTGGAGAGCCTGCCTGCTGCAGCCGAGCGACGCGGCGGCGGTGGAGAGCCTGCCTGCTGCAGCCGAGCGACGCGGCGGCGGTGGAGAGCCTGCCTGCTGCAGCCGAGCGACGCGGCGGCGGTGGAGAGCCTGCCTGCTGCAGCCGAGCGACGCGGCGGCGGTGGAGAGCCTGCCTGCTGCAGCCGAGCGACGCGGCGGCGGTGGAGAGCCTGCCTGCTGCAGCCGAGCGACGCGGCGGCCGGCGGCGGCGCACAGTGGGCCTGACTGCGGGCTGCGAATGGCAAACCGTCTCCGCCGTCAAGGAAGTGGCAGGCGGGACAGTCTGGGCTCCTGCACCCGTGAAATAGGCTCCCCCGGCAAGGCCCCCCTCCCCCCGGCCGATCCATTACGCCCCTGTTGGTCCGCGCGCCGTGAAATTGGCGCGATTGCGAATCAAGGATTGCAAGAATCTGTATGCGTGCTACTTTTATTTCATTCGATGCTGCCAAAAATCAACAAGCAAAATAACGCACACACCCGACAGGCAGGGGGGCAGCGAAAAATTCGCTCATGTTTTTCCTGGTCACATCGAGGCGCCGACATGTGCGTACACGGACGAATTATTGATTGTTCACTGTGTGTTGGTGGGTAGCTGGCGCTCGAACACGCCAAAACAAACACCAACGGCAAAAAAGTCGCTTTTTTACAGATTTTTTTGTTTTTCAAATTGTTTGAGAGTTGAGAGGGAGCATTCCGGGGCGACGCGCTCAATACGCCCCTTGAAATTGCTGTGTGTGCTGTGCGCGCGCACACAAGCTCAGTGGACGGACAAACGCGGGACAGGTGACCATCGCTAATTTGGCATCGCGCCACGCGACCTCACTGGGGCCGGCCGGCCCAACTAACAGACCGACATGCCAATAAGTGTGAGTGTGTGAGTGTGTGTGTGTGTGTGTGTGCGTGTGTGTGTGCGTGTGTGTGTGCGTGCAGTCGTGTGCGCATGCATTGGTCCGGCAAGTGCAATCCAGAACACACATAACACGTTTGGCATGCGGCCTGCTCACTGCTCACTGCACTGGTGACATCCGTACCGTTGTATTTGCCCGCGTTGGCTGTGCTGCTGTGCTGCTGTGCTGCGTGCGCAACCCACAGGGGGACACACACGCCTGTCTGCCAGCTTGCCAGGCCGCCTCGCTGCTCCCGCTCATTCCGGTCCAGTCCAGAGAGGACGGTCCAGTCCGGCCGCGTGTACAAGAAACCCGCTTCGCCCCACTCATCTCATGAGCCGTGGTGGCTGAGGGCGTTAAGGCGTCCGACCTCGACAGAAAGGTTCGGGGATCGAATCCCCAAAATTTCTTTCATTTTTCGACTGGCTTCCTCCCACTGCGACTCAAACCCGTCCTCCAACACTCGGCAGACGTGCAAGTCAGGGTGGTGTAGTGGTCTAGGCTCAATCCAGGCCATTACACCCGGGTGTCTAAAAAGCAGTCCGCTTCGGCGGATTGGCCTCGGCACTGGTTCGATCCCCGATCGAGCCAGCCACTCGAGATTGGTCGCGAGTGGGTCCATTCCGATTCGTCGGATGGAGTTGATAAGTCCTTTGAAGCTGGCCCACTGACTGCATGTTCGGGTCTGGGAGCGCCGGACAGCGGGTGTACCATTTGGGTACCGACCAGCCTGCGCAAACAAAAGCTCCCAAAACTACTCTCTCTTTCTTTCTTTCTCTGTCTCTCTATCGTCTCTGCCTTACTCTACTCTGCCCATGTTGGGCCGTGTCGGCGGCTCGGGTCCTACTGGGTCCCCCGGCGTACGATGTCGAAGTCGCTGGATCGGATTAACCCCAGTTACCTGATAGCACCGGTTCCCATCCCGAACACCGAAGTAAAGCAGGAGGCCTCCCCATTAAGACTGGGGAGGGGGTGTAGAGTTCCATTTTTTTAAAAAATTATATTTAGTTACGTTTGCTAGCGCCTGGACACATCGGTTCCCATCGAACGCCGAAGTGAAGCAGGCGGCCCGAACCCCATTGCGAGGGTTGAAGGGTTCAATTCTTTTTTGCTTCGTGGTCTCTAAAAAGAGTCTTTACCTCATTACCCGTGGTGCCTCCCGATTCTCCGCGACTAGTTTGGGACCCCCCTCCCTCCCCCTCCACCACGAGGGCGAGGACGTGACCCGGGGGTCGGCCCGGCGGGACCACCTACGGGGATTTAATTAGTATCCGGATGCTCACGGCCTGCCCCGTGTCTGCCCCGTGCCGGCTGCGGCTGGCCGCCGGGACACACAGCGCGCCGCGCCTCCCTTATCATTACTACTTGTGTTTCGACGACGGTTCCGAATGCACGACGAGCGAAGCCGCGTCGCGTCCCCAACAAAATTAGGAATGATGGCCCGAAACTATGGCGATGCGAATGCGGACCAAGATGTGTTTTCTTCTTGTTTTTCTTTTTTTTTGTTTTGTTTTTTTCCGGCAGAGTAGCGGTGCAGAGGGCATCCCGGCGCGCGTGCCGTTTAAATATTCATCGAAGCTTGCTCTGCTATCCGGTTCGACAGGCGCATGCAACCGCACGCGGCGCCCTTTGACACTGCAAAAAAACAAAACAACAACAGCAAAAGGTGACGGGAAAAAAGGGGGGCTCTCGCTCGGCTTGGCCTTCCCCTCCCCTCCCGCCCCTGCCCCCGCCCTCCATCCCGCAAAGGCAAGACGTCGCTCGGGCCACTTTTTTACCTTCCCTACAATGGAAAGCTCTCTGCATGGCGAGCCCGGCCCGCCGGCCGCCGGCCCAGCCGTAGACGCACCGCGACCGCCAAAATCCAGCGCTTCTGGGATTACTGCTCAAAACCGAGGTCGTTGGAACGCGGTTCTAAATCTTGGTTCTAAGAATGGAACGGAATGAAAGTGCGCTGAATTTGCCCGAGTGAAGCGTGGTGTTCCTTTGACCTCCAGTCCTGCCAGGATTTATGGCTGCACTCGGCCGAGCTGCCCTCTAGGAGGCCCACACGCCTGAAAGCGTTTGATGACCCTTTTAACACGTGCCCTCTAAAAAAAAGGTAAATACTCTTAGACATGTCTCTTAACGCGAGACAACGTTCTAAAAAAGCGGAGACGAATGTCCCCCCCCTTCTGCCCTCCCCTCCTCCTCCTCCTCCTCCTCCTCTGTCTCTCTCTGCCCTGCACTGCACTATCTCGAGGTCCATTTCGAGGCACGCGCTCCTCGTCGGATCGGCCAGCCGTCATGCTAAAAGCCCCGCATCTTTATGGTGATGGCACCAAAAACGCTTTCAATCTGCATCGCCTGTTTTTGTTTTTTGTTCCCGACGTCTCGAACGGTTTGAAACGTGTTTTCAGGCGGCAGGGCCAGCCGCGTGGCTGGTGACTCCGCGATGCAACAGGCCGCGTACAAAGTACCACTCCGTCGGTGTGTGTGTTTGTGTGTGTGCTTGTATGTGTGTAAGAGTGCACGCGCCACGTGTCAGATGCATCGTCATTCATAAAATAATAAAGAAACGAATCCGTCAGGTGGAATGCGTTTTCGCCTTTTTTCCTCGCCTTGCTGCTGCATGGATGGACACACGGCGTGTAAATCTCGGTCCGTTTGCACTCGACAAGTCAAGCCAATGATTGCCGGCCGCTTCATCTGTCTTTCTCACAAAGCTCCATAAAGTGAAACGGAACGGCGGAGGCACGCGCGCGGAGAAGCGGGAATGTTGGCAGAGTGAAAAAGGGGGGGGGGGAACGGCAGAAACGATGTTTATTTACACCGAGTTAAAATACACCAAGCTTAGGAATATCGGCATGCAAATCCTGCACTTTCTCCCACTGGTGTGTTTAATAGTGCTGCTGATTGAATTCTTACTCTCCGCGGCGATGAAGAGGTCCGAGTGCAGCTCATTGTTATTCATCGAATGTGTGGAGAGACAGAGACAGGCGCGGCCCTCGGACCGCCGGATTCAACGCCGTTTGATTAAACAAAGGAATGCACGGAGTGCAGCAGGCAGCGCTCTGGGAGGTCCGCGGCGCGAGCACAAGGAACGAGTCTACTTACCTCCTCATAACGCGTCACGGAAATATCGTGGAAACTGAATAAGTTAACTGGCTTTGAAAAAAAAAAAAAACGCTAACGCTAACGCTAACGTGAAAGCAGATGATACTAATGAGAGGAATGTTTATTTTAATGTATGTTTATTTATTTTCTGGTCACAATATTATGTACATTGATAAGAGATTTTCATAGCTATACAGTAAAAGTAAAGTAATCATCAAAATTAATTATCTAAAAGAATTCATCATCAATTTTTTGGTCAGAATATTATGTGCGCGTCCTTTCCTAGGCGAGCCGGGCAGAGCCGAGCCGAGACCTTAGGCCGAGCGGCGAAGCTGGGCTAGGCTGGGCAGGCCGGTAGTCGGTACGAGTCGAGCAGAGGAGTCGAGCCGAGTCCTTGCCAGGCGAGGCGGGCCGAGCCCGAGCCGGGGCTGCAGCGCCGCCGCCGCAGCCGCCGGGCGCACGCGGGGTTTTGGGAAGGGGGGAGGGGGCCGCGCGGGGAACGGGGAGCAGCGGGGAATGTTTACGGCGCAGGCTGCGGCCCGACGAGCGAAGCCACCATCTCGCCTCACACAATATGTTTATCAGGATATGCGCTTGGTTTCTAGACTTGAGAGTAAAAGCTAGCTGACACCTTAATGTGTGTCTTAATGTCTACGTTTACTTTAATGTGTAAAGGTATCATCTGCTAAAAAAAACTGAAATGATCGGGTATTGACTTGGGTATTGAACGAGTGACATTCAGAATGAACGGACGGCTGACCCGCTCAGCCACTCGGCTAACCTCGACTAATCTCGTGGAGGGTCGGAAAACAAGCCCGGTTTTAAGCTTGCCCGGCGCCGGAAAAATTTTGTGAGCGAACTGCGAAGCCACCACCCGCGCGGTGAGCGCGGACAGAGTGGCGGCGGCCCTGCTTGATTCGGCGGAATAACACGCAAGACAAACACAGCCGCGGCGGCCGGCGGCCCGCAGCCCTTGGGGCCCTTGCGCCCTTTGGCCGCCCGCACGCCCTGCAGGTCGCATTTGGCGGGGCCGGCAGGGCTGCCAACAGAGGTTTCGCTGCGACAACAAGCTCGGCGTATTTGCACGGCCGCGGAAGAAACGCAAACACGCCGCGGCGGCATGCGGGCCGCTGGGGTGCGAGAGAGACAGAAACGGGGCATTGGAAACAGTCTGCCGGAGTGCAGCGCAGGCGCGCCCCGTCAGTTCACTGTTGCGGTCCCTGTCCCTCCCGTCCAGATAATCGCACTTCGACTGGGGAATATTTTTCAAGTTGAAACTTTAACTTTGAGGGATGAGCCCTGTGCCGGGTCGCGACAGGCCCGGGTTGGGGTCGCTGATGACACACTCCGCACCGCACCCGATACTGTACCGAGGTTTAGGGTTCGCTGACCCTTAAGGGCTCTTCGATGGGAAAGCTTAGCCAACTCGCGCGCACCCCTCCGGCCGGCCGGCCCTCCATCCCGACGAGCCGGGCCTGCCGGGCCACAGGCCTGCCGCGGCCATTCCGACTGGAGGGCCCGAGAGGGGCCGCGCCGCGCGGGACGCACAGAATCCGGGCTAAATCTGCCGGGGCCAACACCACGCGGGGGCGTCGGGCGTCGGGCCCCTCGGGGGCGAGCTAGTTGTATCAAGTGGCGCGAACGTCCTCGCCAAAAAAAAAGATGAAAAATCGAAGCGTTTTGGCGCTGCTGCTAGCAGCACCGGGCCGCAGGGCGCCAATCTCGCCCCCACCATCCCCTATTTGTCCACGCGCCGCCATCAGGGTAAATGTGGGTCGCACTCCCGCGGCCTTCCATACCCACCGGCCCGTCCCGCACAGTCTCTCTCGCACGCATGGCGCGCCCCGCATGGGTGCGAGCGGGACAGCGAGAAAACACTTGTGTGCGGAATCGCTCTTCTGGAGGCTCCAGCCGCAGAGTGGACACTCTGACGAACAAACGGCCGCCCCTGTCAAGGCAGGCGCACCTCTGCACTTCGAAAGGCATCGGGAAAACAGTTTGGTCCGCCCGCCACCCCGCCTGCTGCTGCCTGCTGCTGCCTGCTGCTGCCACCGCCCTTCGAGGGCTTGCCGATAAATCTGCCGACTTCAACTTCAGCATCCGGCCATTTACCGTTCGGGAAGTACATCCTGATCGGTGGGCGTCCCAAAACGAAAACAGGCGACGAAAAAAATGTCGGCTCAGAGATGTGGAATCTTATCGACGGTCGCTGCGTCTTGAGAGGGTAGCAGTTATCCCTGGGGTACCCGCTTGACGCACGGCCGTCTGGGCGTCGCTCTAAATCAACCATCAGGCCCTTCATGGCCACCCCCGGGGCCGACCCTGGCCAGCTCACGCCTCAGTGCGCCAGCCCTGGCCAGCCCTGGCCAGCCCTGGCCAGCCCTTGGGCTGCCCGATGAGCATCGCTGGCTGGTCCAATCCATTGGGCCCGCAAGGCGCAGGCCTGCAGCCATTGCACGCCTTGTTGGCCAGGCCAGGCCAGGCCAGGCGCCCCATCTCCAGCAGGTCGTGCCCCAGTGACCGTCTGACCGGCCCACTGTCTCTCCGTCTCGCTGTGGCAGCAGCGCCCCTTCCCACGAGATAGTTTATACTGCACACCTCCGCCCCCTGGAGCCACTGGAGCGCTGGCTGGAGCGCTGGAGAGGCGGAGAGAGGCCCCGGACGGACGGTCCGGTCTAATGGTGGACAGGAAGGGCCTGGGCGCAAACACACTCCAGCCAGCTCCAGCCAGCTCCAGCCCCTGGAGCACTTGGAGCACTTGGCCTGCTCGGTAAATGCAGTCGTGGTGGTGCGGCAGTCACGCAACGCGATGCTGCGACGGAGGGCGAAAACCTGCCGCACGCCGCGCGGCGCGGTCTCCCATTGTCCTCAGGAGCCCCCGACTTTGCATTTTCCCTCGTGTGGGTGCGACCACCGCTCAGCCCCGCAGCGCCGCATGGCGAGCTTCCGGGGTGGAAGAGCAAACGGTGACGGCGTGGCGGCAGTGGCGTCGCCCGCCGCGAGCTAATGGCCTGCGAGGGACCCACACGGGGCAGGCCGGCCTGGGTCCAGCCGTCCGGGGGGTGCCACTATGAAGTGGTTTCAGCTCATTTAAAAGTTTACGCGCTGCGCCCCGCCACCGCGGCTGCGACGCCCGACGTATGTGAACGTGTGTGTGTGTGTGTGTGTGTGTGTGTGTGTGTGTGTGTGTGTGTGTGTGTGCGCATGATGGTTTGGCGTGACTACCCCCAGTTGAGCGCGGCGTGTGAGCCATCGACTTTCGCTTCTCTATGTGGGCCGAGGCCGGCCGAGGCGCCGCGGCGGGGCTTTACTGGGTCAGGATTCGCCCCTCCTTGCCGCCAGCTTTGCGCTGCCTGGCACTACAAGCCCGGCCGCGTGTTTGGATTGGAGATTTGCAGACGAGCGGATTGAACCACGCCAAATCTAGCGCAGTTATTCTTTCTCTCTCCCCGGTGTGTTTGCAGGGGTGGCACTCGCACACTGCTCCGCCGCTGGCCGCGCCGTTGTATCCGTTGAGTGCATTGGCCGTATCGGGTGTCGTTCGTCATACGGGGGACCGACGTTCGGCTGCACGTCTCCCACACGCCTCCGCTCACAACGAGCCAGCCCCCGGCGGTTAGATTAGGTTTTCTCGGCGAAATAAATTGAAAGAAAAAGTGTCCGGTGTTTCCGCCCCCTCCCCTCCATTCCCATGCATAAGCTCTTATCTGCGCGCTCCTCCCCCGCGCGGCCGCCGTCTGCTCCGTCTCGAGGGTGGAGGGGTGGGTGGCCCTCCAGGTCGCCGTCGGCGGCACGCCCCCGGTCCCCGCGTCCACGGCAGCGCGGCAGCGTCCAGTTGGAAATGAGTCGGTGCGAGCAAACAAGACGGGGACCGCCCCACCGCGCTGCTGCTCTCCTCGGGGGGTTGCGGACGGTCGGGGCCGTGCACATCCTGGCCGCCCGCAAGGCAAACACCGCCCGTCTGGAGGCTGAAAGGAGGACTTTGCCGGCCGTGCACGCCAACATTTTGGGGGTCGCCGGCCGGAGGTCAACGTGTGGCGAAGAGCCGTGCCCTCGTGCCGCCGGGCCTGGAACTCCAGGGCTCAGGTTGGAGCTGCCTCAACCCACACAAACAAAATAATTTAAAAAAAAAAATTAAAAAAAAAAATAATAAAAATAATGACGCTGTTGGGATTTGAACTCATGATCTCTCACTTTCCAATCGACGTCTTAACGGTTGCGGCCATGGTTCCACTTAAAACCCCAGGCAGCAGCGACCCATGAGGCCAGTCACTGGCCCCGTCGGTGGTGGTGGTGGTGGTGGCGGTGGTGGCGAGTATTGCGGGAATTGAAACGAATCATCCGAAAGCACTCCGTTCCGCATCGACTGCGGCGGGACGCACTGCATGTTGTTCCACGGGATGAGAACGGGCGATTGTCCCTCGTCGTATTTATTCAGACCGCGGGGCCTCCGTAATAAACTGGACAGAGTTAGTATCGCCTGCCAAGGGACTGTGACATGTCCCCGCGAGCGCGCGCGCGCGCACAAGCACGTCATGGGCACATCGCAGCACACACACACATACGCACACAGACACATGCGTGGGGTCTGTGGTCGTACAATGCGCCCTGCCTTGCAATACATTGTAGTCTGGTAATTCTATACGCGCCGTTGCGTCAAAGTGAACGTGAATGTGAATACGACGAGCCATCCAACAGTTTCATTAGCCGGCGACATGGCATCACGAGAGGCGCAGAGGAGGGGGATTCACCGCGTTATGGTCCGATTCACGCGTCTCCGAGGGCCGCCGTCCGGCCGGGCTGGCGGCGCTTCACTTTACTGCGGCCACGATGATGTCACTACAGTATGCGACACGAGGCTCCAAAAAATAAAAAAATAACACACTGTGTCGGGAAGCGGCGTGGCAGGTCCAGCTTACTGCGGCGCCGCGCACCGTGTGCCGCGGCTGGCGGGGCTTTTTGGAGGGGGAGGGGGAGTAGGGGGGCACGTTGTAGCCGCCCCTGCGAAAGCAAAGAGACAATAGACTGACAGGGGATCTGCATGTCGGCACGCCAGAGAGAGACGTCGGCCCACTGTAATTTGCCGGATGACATATCATTCCTCGCGGCATTATATTGCGAATTCCCGCTGCTGCCTCCCCCCCCCTCCTCCCGAGGCCCCCGTCTCCTTCATGCCGCCGCCGTGCCGCCGCCTTGGGGATGACGGCGGGATCCTCGCCGCCGCCTGGCTCGACGTCGCCTCCGCGTCACTGTGGATCCGCGCGTCGGCGTGAGAATTTCACACTCTAAATCGCCACGCGTGGCGCATTACAGTGCGATACGCATGGTGTGTGTGTGTGTGTGTGTGTGTGTGTGTGTGTGTGTGTGTGTGTGTGTGTGTGTCTGCGCGCGTGCGTGTGAAGGCGTTGCGCCGGGTGGGTAGGCAAGGCGACAGGCGCGCTATATACGTCTCCCTTATTGGCTGCCACGGGCTGCCTGCCTACCCTCCCCTTAAACGTCTCCCCCGGACGTCTCTTGAATAAGGCAGGCTGCTGCGCTGCGGTCGACTCGAGCCCCGGCCCGTCTCTAGTGCATTCATAATCAAGCCCAAGTACCCCCTCCCCTCCCCCCAGGTCCGCACACCCAAGCAGCTCTCTCTCTCTCTCCCCCTCTCGCCTGGTCTTGGACCCCGAATCTCGGCAGGAACCACCGCTTCATCACCAGTGAAAAAGTCGCAATTCATCCCTTGGCTTCGAGCAAAGCAGCCGACGTGCTGACGCACATGACACGGAGTCGGAATCTGCAAAATTATTTTCTAATTTTTTTCTAAAATCAAAGTTGTATTTTTATCAGCCAAGTGTACCGTCTGGCTGTCAACCTAAAAGCCGTGCAAGCGCAGAGTACCTTCCTCGGTCGGTGCTGCGGAGGGCTCGGGGTAACAGGTACTTTTCATGCGTATTCCATTCATGAGAGAGAAACTGCTCTAGAGAGCGAGACTGTGCGTATCATTAATTCCGTCGCCACCGTATTTAATTAAAACCGTCGGAGAAGCCATAAATTTCCCGACTCACGCATAATCGTCATACACGCGACGGAGAGCTAGTCAGTGCTGCCCCCCCGAGGGGCTCCCCCTTGCACTGTGGCCGAGCAGCGTTTTCATTTCCCTCCCACAAACTCATTGCTGAGCCTGACTGCATCTGCATCGGAATCGGAAAACCAACGGGCGAAGCCCTCCGCTAGGTCGGGCGGTGGTGGGGGTAGCATAGCGGCTCGCAGGCTCGAGAGGCCGGATCGCCTGACGCCATGCACGGCTGTGTGGCGGGCTAGCATCGTCGCCCCCTGCAGCCAAGGACGTTTTTCGCAAGTTTAAGTACCTTCCAGACCTCCGATCGCAACGAGGTGTGCACCATTCGATGCGGCGTACTCACATTGACTCAAGGACCCATGTTTCTTGAAAAATGGGGGGCGGATTTACGTAGAAAAGCGAGAAAAGCAAGAAAGGAGCCCCCGTAAGTAGGCAGGCCCGCCATGCACTGCTGCGTTGCGGGCTTGCATCTAACGGCGCGCACGAAAAACGCCCCGCATGCGTAAACGGCTGAGATTTTCGAAAAACGTCTTGAACGAATGTTGTAGGAAATAGGAAGGACAATCAAAGCCACCCTATCCGAATAAGATGCGAGCTCAAAATTTTTCAACAACGAAGAAAAAAGTTTTCTGTAACTTCGGGACAATTTTTTGGAATGAAGAAGTCATTTTAGATGGGGGGTCAAAGCGAGGCGTTTGTAGGGCTTTTCACAAGCTTCCACCCAGGGAAAACCGTTTGTTGATATGTTATTTAGTTTGGTCAGGAGGGAAGATTGAATCGGGAGGTGTCGGTGCCGTTCGCGAGCAGCGGCCGCGGGCGAGAGGGGAAGGGGCATGGAGGTGGGGATGGAGGGGAGGGGGAAGGAAACTGGATGGTCTGTTTTGGTGCACGCATGAGTTTATTCATTTATAAACCTGTCACAATTTGATTCATAATCCGCCGCGCGCAATGGCGCAAACGCGTCAACTTCTGTAACTGCACCTCAGCCAGCAGGTCTTAGTTGGTGCGCGGGACGCGCACCTGAGGGATACTACGGATAGTTTCAGGTTAGGTTGAGTTATGCTAGCGTTAGGTTTGTCGCGAGTAGAGTAGACCTGTCGCGACCCCGTTAGGTTAGGTTAGAGTTGGTTGGACCATTTAGTTAGGTTAGGTCTGTCGCGAGTAGAGTAAGATCTGTCACGACCCCGTTAGGTTAGGGTGGGTTGGACCATTTACCTTGGTTAGGTTTGCATTATCACACCAAATTATTTGTCTCAATTCCTAGCATTCAGAAGTAAATCCACATGGAAAAGAGGCATAACTCAACTGGGCCCCTTACACGCTCCCCATTTAGCGGAAAATGGAAACAACTAAAGTCTGCATGACTCCGTTGAAAAAGTTAGCAACAGAAGATAACTCAATCTGTATGTTTATGAATCTAGTGCAAAAAGAATCACTTCAACTTAACCCTCTTTATTTTTACAACTTAAGTTGCACAAAAGAAAGCCAAAAAATATACCAGAGTAATAAACACTTTACGCAGACCATAATTCTAGTTGTATTGTCTGTGAATTCCACTTCACTTAGAAAAATTAAGTTAAGATGACTTCGTTATCCATTTTAACGGATATTGATAAGTTGAAGAACCCTCTGCGGAGTGACCTGATACTTTGATGTATTTCTCAAAATTTTACTTATACTTTTTCAATTTCTCATCATCCGCAACTTTTTTTTTGTTCTTCGAACAGTGTTCTGTTACTCCTGAAAAATTGGTGGCCAAAATGGAGTTTAGCAACGGAAAAAAATAATCGTCTTATGCGCTGCATTTATAAATTTTTGGACTTTCCTGATATTTTATGTGTTTGTTGAGGTATCCAATTTTCCTTTAATGGCTGACAGGTCCTTGTGGCACGTTTTGAACCCACAAAGTTTGAAACGGGGCCACGACTAAATCGTGTGCATTGGTTAACGTTTGAGTGGAGTTACTCTGAAGTAGAAATTAAAAGCACCGGCACCAGTCTCTTGGTCTTTGCATCTACAATTGGAAAAATGATATTCCGTTCCGAAGCTACAACCAACACCGTTTCGTGGAGAGGAAATGGAAAGCACCTGTGAGAATACTTCAGTTTTAATAAAGAAGATTTGGTGATTTGATGCACTTTTTCAAAGCAATAACTTATCCCGTAAGAGTCAAATCCAGCATCCTGTAATGGCGGACGAAGAATTGGGTATCGGCTCAGCCCCGGAGCTTGCTTCCGCCTAGTTGTATTTACCTGCGCGGGTATGCAGAGTCTGTGCGATGTAAAAAATAAAATGTCTGTGGGACATTGGAAATAGTCTGTGATATATCGAAAACAGGCGATGATCACCGCTGAGGCGCGGTCCGCCGGGATTCGAACCCAGGCCGGCCGGCGGCTGCGAGCGAAGCAATAGGGTCTGGGTCTGGCCGCGCGCTGGGCACGGGAGGTGAGCGCGTTGCCTGCCCACACGGCGGTCCTGGCGGCAGAGCCGCTCCCCACCCCCTACACCCCCCCTCACCCCCCACCACCACGCCCCGCCACTCGTCCCTAAACGCATACGGCCTCATCAGGGCCCTCTCCAATTAAACGGAACACGCTGTCCCTCGCCCTTACGGCCTCACCTCGCCGCCCCCAGCGGGGCCCCAGCCACTCCTCGACCACGTGACATGCCCCTCACAGTCTAACAACTATTTGTGCGGGGCTCAACCCTTACGGACGTCTAGGCCGTGCCGTGCCGTTGCGCGCCGCCAGGCTGACGGGACGCTGCCAGGCCAATGTCCGGACGGACGGCGGAACACAGGGCGGCAAAAAAAAAAAAAAAAAAAAGGTTAGAGGAAATCAATCGTGTGGGGGCCTAAGGGCGTGCTTACTGACGTGTGAAAGGGCGTTCCCTTCGGCCAAACACGCGCTCACTCACACACTCACACACTCACACACACACACACGCGAACCCACCCTCCCCTGACAAATTGTCCGAGCTGTGTGGCGTGAAGTCACTCCAAGGTGACCACTCGCATCTGTCAATGGCCGGAGTGATTTTCTTTGAGGGGCGGCGGTTGTTGTCGTCCGGCACACCTGCGTCGTGGTTATTTTCCTTTATCGCCGGCCAAGTAGTTCCCCGGGGAACTAACAACATCGATGTCAACTCGGCCGGCCCGCTCGACTGTGTGCATGCATTTGCGGTGGGGCCGTGGGGGCCGTGGGGGCCGTGGGGGCCGTGGGGGCCGTGGGGCCGTGGGGGCCGTGGGGCCGTGGGGGCCGTGGGGCCGTCGCCGTGCTTGTTCTCTTAGCATTCATGGGGTCCTGGGGGAGTGGCGGCGCGCGGACTTCCTGCTGGGCAGCGGGACTTCTGGGACCTCCAACTTTTGGGATGCGTGAGCTATGGTAAACCGGCGGGCCGGCGACGTCCGGCATGCAGCAGCAGCAGCAGCAGCAGCGGGGAGTCCCCCCCCCCCCGCCCTGCCCCTCTTGGAGATGCGACCGCAACGCGCAAAGCCGTTCGTCAGCTGGAATTTCCAATCAGCTTCCAAATGCCGGCAACTTTCGTCGCGCGGACTATTCCTCACGCCCCCCCCCCTTTTGCACACGGCCTTGCGTGAGTCGCTGCGTCTCCGCGAACCTAACCCTCTGGGCAGCACTCTCACGCAAACCGGCGTGGGTTCAACTCCCCACACCGCGGACTTCTTTTTTTTTCTCGCGGTCGAATGTGTGGCGGGGAGTAGGGGTGTGCGAATTGTTCGAAATCGAATCGAATCGAATCGAATCTGCGTAGTTTCGATTCGATTCGCTCACGGAATCGTCGATTCGATACCGAAATATTCGAAAAATCGAATCGACGCGTTTCGTCCTCGAATCGACCGATCCTTCGCTCCTCCATTCACCCAAATAAATTGTCTTGGGACCAATTTGTTTTCCTAGATTGTCAAAAATACATGCCAAGTAGGCATTACATGACATTTGATACAAGCATAAAAATATGGCAATATTCGGATTCGATTCGAAAATTTTATGAAGATATTCGGATTCGATTCGATTCGGAAAAAAATTGCGGATTCGATTCGATTCGGGTCATTTAAAACCAGATTCGATTCGATTCGATTCGAAAACAAAATTCACGATTCGCACACCCCTAGCGGGGAGTATCGCCGCGCAGCGCTCGCGGGGTGTGGATACCCCGCGCGGGTCGGGGATCAACAGGTCGTCCGCGGCGTGCAGTAAGGCGCACACGTGGCGGCCGGGGCGCGCAGTGATAGCGCGGCCGCGTCAATTTATTAGCGCCGGGTAATCCATCCGCCGATCCAGTGGCCGTCCCCTCCTGACCCCGCGGTGCCGTGGCGCCGGGCGGCGGTCCTGGAGGCAGCACTAGCGGCGCGTATCGCCGGCGGCATCGCGGCGTTCATCCGGAACTCGGACGGGCCGGGAAATTGGGCGGCCTATCGCACCCATCAAGCAGCCAGCAGCAGCACCGCCAGCACCGCCAGCACCGCCAGCACCAGCAGCACCAGCAGCACCAGCCGCGCAGATTGAATCCGTGTCGCTGCCGGCCACACCTCCAACGCGTCTGCAAACGCCGCGACTCCTCATCCGCCTCGCTGTGGAGGAATGGAAACATCCGGCGGCACGGCAGCAAGGAGAGGGCCTCGACGGGGACGTCGCCCGCTCGCCGCTACATTGGAGGCATGTGAGACTCGCGGCCGTCTGGAGGCGCCCGGAGGGAAGTCTCGCTGGAGGAGGGGCACTGCGAGTGCGGTGCGCCTGTGTGCATTCGTGGTCGGTCCCCAAGACCACTATATTTTAATTAAGAGCTTCCTTCTTATGAAGCCTTTCTTCGCTATCGTGCGTGAGAATGCGGGGCCCGCCAAGGAATCCGAAAAATAACGACAAAAGTGGTCGCGCTGCTGCGGGACAAAACGAAGGGCCGTCCCTTTGTCGCCACTCGGAAACCGGTCGAGAAAGAAACAATTAAAATGCCTCATGCCCGCCGCGGGGATGCCGTAGCCCTTTTGTTTGGCTTTCGGGACAAAATCGTCGCGTCGTTGCGAAACTGGCCAGCATTCTTCCCGCAGTTGGTCTTGGCTCTCAGTCTGGTTCGAGAAGCCCACATCGCAACTCGCAGCGGACCAGGTGGTCGAGAGCGCAGATGCAATGATTTCCGGTCTGTGCGATCCGGGTTCAAAACATTACTTCTTTCTTTCTTTCTTTCTTTCTTTCTTTCTTTCTTTCTTTCTTTCTTTCTTTCTTTCTTTCTTTCTTTTTTTTTTTTTTTTTTTTTTTTTTTTTTTTTTTTTTTTTTTCTTTCTTTTCCAAGCCTTTCCATTTAGCTTAATGTTTGATCGTGTTTGCTAATTATGCGACGTTGGCCATGGTTCTTTCCGCATTGCCTGCGACTTCTCTCCGTTCGGCCGAGCGCCTCGCCAGCTCCGGGTCGCTCCCAGCGCGCCCGCGGAGTCTAGCATAGGCAACCCGCTCGCCTGTTACGCTGTGATCTTGTGCGGTGGAATCTTAAACTTTTGGTTTGCCGATTGTCTTGCTGTCCGGGCCGGCACCGGCTGGCAGAGGGATCGCCACTGCCATCCACATGCAAATGTCCCCCGCAAACCCGCTGGGTGGTCGCATGCAGAAGCTAGGGACGGGCGATTTTGCGATTAATCGCAGGTGCGATGCGATTTTTTCAAAAAATCGCGGTGCGATTTCGGTTTTTGAACCCCGGCGATTAATCGCAAAATCGCAAAATCGCAAAAAATCGCACAATCGCAAAAATCGCACCGCGCAGTGCACCGAACGAGGCTGGCGCGTGTTCTCGGTAGTATTTAAGTTTTGTTGCGTTTTTTGCAATTTTTGCGATTTTGCGATATACGATTTTGCGATTTTTAGCGATTTTGCGATTTTTGCGATTTTTTGCGATTTTTGCGATTTTGCGATTAATCGCATGAGATCGCGATATGTGAGAAATCGCAATCGCGATACTGAAATTTGGAAATCGCCCGTCCCTAGCAGAAGCTGGCCATGGCCCGCGTGCTCTTTTGTTTTGCAGCCTTTTCACGGAAGGACCGACTCCTGGTTTTCCCTGGTCTGAAATAGGTTCAACTTCCAACATTTATCATTTTTCACTGCCCTCCCCAGTGTGCTTCAAAGCCAAAGCAATGCGCGATGACTATCATGTGCCGTGGTGGCTGGAGATAGCGACGCGTCGGTTTCCCGGTACGAGGATCGGCGGTTCATATCTTATTACATCCCCACTTTTTTCTCTGACCGCTGCTCATTGTCGCGTCAAGAACCCGCTTCAATCGGCTTCAGACATGAGCCGTGGTGGCTGAGGGCGTTAAGGCGTCCGACCCCGACCATAAGGTCCGGGGATCGAATCCCCAAATTTCCTTTCATTTTTCGACTGGCTTCCTCCCACTGCGACTCAAACCCGTCGTCCAACACTCGGCAGACGTGCAAGTCAGGGTGGTGTAGTGGTCTAGGCTCAATCCAGGCCATTACACCCGGGTGTCTAAAAAGCAGTCCGCTTCGGCGGATTGGCCTCGGCACTGGTTCGATCCCCGATCGAGCCAGCCACTCGAAATTGGTCGCGAGTGGGTCCATTCCGATTCGTCGGATGGAGTTGATAAGTCCTTTGAAGCTGGCCCACTGACTGCATGTTCGGGTCTGGGAGCGCCGGACAGCGGGTGTACCATTTGGGTACCGACCAGCCTGCGCAAACAAAAGCTCCTAAAACTACTCTCTCTTTCTTTCTTTCTCTGTCTCTCTATCGTCTCTGCCTTACTCTACTCTGCCCATGTTGGGCCGTGTCGGCGGCTCGGGTCCTACTGGGTCCCCCGGCGTACGATATCGAAGTCGCTGGATCGGATTAACCCCAGTTACCTGATAGCACCGGTTCCCATCCCGAACACCGAAGTAAAGCAGGAGGCCTCCCCACTCAGACTGGGGAGGGGGTGTAGAGTTCCATTTTTGAAAATTTATTTTTAGTTTAACACAATCGCCAGAGCCTGGGCACACCGTTTCCCACCACCCGCCTCCTACCACCCGCCTCCTCCTCCTTCTTTAAATAAAGTTAAAAAATCGGGATTAAGAACTCGAAATTTGGCAGCGTGTTCCTGCCGGCTTTAATTAGGCTGGCTTTGGATGGTCATTAGGCAGCGCTAGTCCGGTGGAGGCGGTCACCCGCACTCTAAAAAAAATGCCTCTTAAATTTCATAACCTGGACTTGAAGAAAATTGTATAACTATGGATCTTAAATTTTATAACATTTTAGCTCTGAAATTTCATAAACATTCGTTATGAAATATCAGAAGCAGTTTATTAAATCTCATAAACTTTTTATAAGTTTTCATAACTAACTGGTTATGGAAACTCATATCCCATTCTGATTCTTCATGTCACAGATAATGAAACATCATAAATGTTTTATTAATTATTGGATTGAATTGCCTTACCTGAGGTAACCTTGCCTGTAAAACAGCAAATTAGAAAATTATGACGGGAGAGGGACCAGTTGAGGTCTTCCTCCCTGTCACTTGATAAAGTGGACATCCTTACTGCCCCAGAGTGCACAGACCGGACACAATTGTCAGGCGGATCATGCGTGCACCCAACCTAATGGCCGACAGAAGACGCCAGGGAGTGGCAACATGGAAATGCGTTTTTCTCGACTTCAGTGTGATATTTCGTTCAAAACTTATAGCTAAAGGCTAGAGCTGATATCTACGACGGCAATAGATGGTATGATTTGCGAAAATTACTTGCTTTAACGACATAAATTGCAAAGACTAATTGAAGAACGGTCACGGCGCTCCAAGCGCCACCTAGCGGCAGATCTGTGAAACCTGACTCGGGCGGCTGTTTTTCAGACCATATGTGGATTGTTCACAGATTGCGTTTTGTTTTTAGAATCACCCACGGAATTTTCGTTTCTCATACCAAAGTTGGCTTTTTTACCATACAAAGGTACAGTGGAAATGTGATTATATTTTTTTTAGAGAGCAATGATCTGAATCACACACTATTTTGGTAATTTTTGGGTAAATACGTCCAAGGATGCCCTGTCAACCCACTAAGTTTGGAACCCTCACCCAACCCAAAAAATCGGCCTGTCTTCAGGTGCTGTCACCCCATTGTTAAAATTTAGAATTGGTTTATGAATTAAGCTACCGTTTTGAAATATAAGAGCGACAATCTCAATTTTCATAACTTCTGTTCTGAATGTAACTCGTTCTAAACTTTTATAACCGTATTTCTAAAATTTTATAGCCGAAATCTTAAATTTGATTACCAGATCTTAAGTTTTAGAAGAATGTTATGAAAGTTGACTTTTAGAACGTGTTTATGAAAAGTTATACTTTTTTCGATATTAAATTTCATAACTTTTTTTAGAGTGCGTGTAAAAAATTATAGCGCGAATCCGTCTTGATTTCGTCTTTTTCAGAAGACGACAAAGAGACGAAATGCGGCTGGAATGACGACGAAATAGAGACGAGTGAGGGACGAAATAGTGGCGACATAGGGACGAAACGCCCGTCTCTGTGTCGTCCCTATCACGTCGTGGATTCGTCTCATTTTCGTCCCCGTTTCGTCTCTCATGTGCCATCTGGGACGACGAGATGCAGACGGATAAGAGACGAAAGGGAGACGAAAACGAAATGGAGGCGGTGAAAAACGAAACGAGGCGTCAGCCGATGTCGATCCTCCGACATCTCTGTTCGGGAGCACGGATGGAACCACTTGGCCAGAGCGCACTGCAAAAAATTCCGTGTTTTGGTACGGAAAATGTACAGAAAATGGGGTACAGAAAAGGTACGGACCCTCCGTACTGGTTCTCTGTGGTCCCCATAAGGATCTCATGTAAACTGCTACAGAGAACATGTACAGAACCTCCGTGGTTGGCAAGGTACGGACGGTCCAGGTAAAAAATTGACCATACATTTTCCGTGTAATTTCTGTACTTTTTTCTATCAGTGCGATTCCGTAGAATATAAGAAGCGGCGTTTGTACTTTGATGTAAATTTTAAACTTTGGCCTTAACCTCTATTTTCAGGCATGAAGTAGCTGTTTTGAGATTGAGGTAACAGTTTGGGCTTGACATCTCGACTACTTCCAAGTAACGTCCACAGTAAGTAGATGTCAGCGGCGGATGAAACGCCGAACAAAAAACCCGACTTGGTTATCGGCAAATTGTTATCCTGATGCCGCATTCACTTCTCAGTCGAACACATACGGATACCGCTCCACCGAATCGCTCTGGCCAAATGATTCCATCCGTGCTCCCGAACAGTGATGTCGGAGGATCGACAGCGACTCACGCCTCGTTTCGTTTTTCACCGCCTCCATTTCGTTTTCATCTCCCTTTCGTCTCTTATCCGTCTGCATCTCGTCGTCCCAGAAGGCACATGAGAGACGAAACGGGGACGAAAATGAGACGAATCCACGACGTGATAGGGACGACACAGAGACGGGCGTTTCGTCCCTATGTCGCCACTATTTCGTCCCTCACTCGTTTCTATTTCGTCGTCATTCCAGCCGCATTTCGTCTCTTTGTCGTCTTCTGAAAAAGACGAAATCGAGACGGATTCGCGCTATAATTTTTTACACGGGCAGGCGCGCGGAGCGCCAGCGCCGCGTCAGCAGCGGGAGAGAGGCGATGCCGATGGATCATCCGGGGGGGATTTGCCTGATCAAGGCAGCCGAGGATATATTAAAAATGAAAAGACTGATTCTTGCTGTAATTTAGTGGGGGGGGGGACGCTCGGCTTGGCGACGCTTCGCAGCGCGGTACCTTTTCCTTTTCCCGTTCGCTTCCCAAGAGTCGCGCTGTAAAAAGGTGTAAATGGGCGGCCGAGTTCGGCGCACCTGTTCCGGGAGAAAGGTGGTTACCGCGCGATGGATGAATGGCCGAACGTCGCCGCGATAAGCCAGCCGGCCAGGCAGGCAGGCAGCCAGCCAGCCAGGACGCCGCCCTGTCCAGGCAGGCAGCCGTCCAGCCCTGTCTCGCAGTAAATTAGCCGGCGACACGTTTCCGGGACATTTTCACGGTCCACTCGAGTGGGTCCGCATCGGCTGGGCTTTTGAATGTATAATTTGATTAAGGGGACGGCCATTGTTCAAGCAGCGCGCCTCGCGCCTCGCCGGCGTGCTCATGAGCACCGTCTTTGTGGCCCACCTGACGGGGCGCGCAGCAGCAGCAGCAGTCCAAGCCCGCCCTGGCGGAGATGGAATCCACGGCGAGATGGCTTCCCGCCGCTCCGCGCTCCGCCCCTGCCTAAGCCGAGCCCCGCGGAGTCGGTCGGAGTCCCAGCGCACTAATTCGCTGATTCGATTCGAGGATCGGACGGGCGGACGCGTGAGTTAGACGGTCCCCCACCCCCGCCTTTGACCCCAAATGAGGCCGGAAAGGGAATTAAATCTGAAACTGATTTGGGCGGCCGCGGCCCCGGCCAGGTCGACGAGGCCGTAAGCGCGCCGCGGCCGAGGCCGAGTCGCGGGGCTGTTGCAGCGCAGGGCGGAGGGGCGCCGGCCGAGTGGCCTATTTCACCTCAGTAGTGGGGGAGCCTCATAACTTACGTTTGATACGTTTCGAATTGCGTGAGGAAATTGGAGAACATTCGCGAACAGCGCGGCGGGGTTGGGGGTGGGGGGTCGGTGTCTGCGCGGCTATTAATGTACACTGCGAAAGGTGATAAAGTTGCCGGTTTTACGCGCGCGGAGGAAACGGACCGAGGGCTGTGGCCGAAAAGGAAAGGGCTCTTCGTTTCGGGGCCGGCCATAAATAAGGAAGAAGCCCGCAGTCATGGGGCAGCTGTGACGAACGACGGGCCACCCGCCAAACAACCAACAACAATGAAGCGCCCAGAAAAGATCTGCATTTGTTGTTGTTTGGTGCGCGATTGGGCCCCGGCGTTGGGAACGCGGTGGCGTCCCGGAACGGGGTTGTTGTTTGTTGTTGGGGTGACTAACGGGTTCGCGGAGCCCACAGGGCCGGCCTCGCCGGGCTGCGCCGGCCCGGGAGGTGTGTTGTGTTCCGCGGATCCGTTTTCGACCGACGACACAGGACCTGCAGGGTCACCCCACTGTGGCCCGGCTTGCGAGGGTGGCGGCGGCGCGGTACCGCATCACGGACCGCCAGCCTCAACATTGTTGCACTATTTCGGCACCGAGAGACGTTTTCGTCGCGGTGGCCTTTTCGTTACGTCCCGCAGACGTGTGTGTAGTGTGTAGTCGGTGCGCGCGGCTCCATCATTACCAGAGACAAACTAAACACCACACTGCCACCCCGGACGGGAATTTGTCTCTAATTCAAACTAATGGGGAGCGATATCCAGTGGCGTCCCCGTCGCGTCGCGTCGTGTTGCGTCGCCTGGCTGCGGCAGCGGCGTAGCACAGCGCGCCGCGCTGGCACCAGTCATTAGGATGCATACAAAGTGTGGGAGTTTGTAACGGGGGGCATGCAGCCGGGGTGTTGCCTGCTGTGCGCTATTACGTGAGTGTGTGTGTGTGTTGGGGTGTGTTGGGGTGTGTTGCATAGGGAAGCAAGGACAGGGGCCCGTGACGGATTGCCCTTGGCGCCCGCTTGCACTCACACAGACGCACCCACGCACGCACACACACCCACACCGAGCGCTCGGGTGCGCACCCCTTCGTTACCTTTTGGGCCGCGGGCCGCGTGGGTGCGGCGTGCGGCACGGGCGTGCGAGTCACGCGTGGCTGGCGGCCTCGCTCGGAGCGGCGAGCGGCACCCAACGCAGCGCATCCCGCACCGTCTCCCCGCGAGGCGCCACACCGGCCATGGCCGGAAACCCAATAATCCGCGGCGATAAAGCGGCCGCATGATTTTATTTTCGGATGAAAGAAATTGGTGGTGTACTCCAATCAGGCCCCGCTCGTGTGCGTGTTTCTCTACATCGCGTCCGGCAGAGGGAACCGCAGATTAAAGAAGATAAAAAATGTAATCGAAAAGGATAACGGGCTTATCATGCGCGGGCAGGTAATCCCCGCGCAGCTAATGGGTCGCCAAAATGTTGCGCTGAAATCGAGTCGGCCGATATACAAAGCAGAAACTGCTCAGGCTTTGGTGTTTCAAGATTGCAGTCAGTGTAAAACGTAGAGATGACTGCTCTCCTAGATTCACACAGATTAGAGAGCCCCCCGAGTGATCCTGAAACAGTGTTATCTCCGCGGGGCTTGCCCGGGCTTGCCGCGCCCCGTCCGCGCGTTTCCGGCGGCACCTGGACGCAGGGACGAGGACAGAAGGGGCGGGGACGCAAACAAGAGCGAGATAGAATGTCGGGAATGTTCGGCCGGATTATTGTCGAGATGCTGCCGGACGGCGAGCGGGGCGCCGCGCCGCGCCATCCGGACCGGAAATTACTCCAGGGGAGGGGGTCGCTGCATTCGCCCTACTGCACTTTATTATTAGTAAATTGATTTTTTTTTGGAGGGGATGGGGTTGCAAAGGTTATGGAAACTGGTACACAACCTGAACACGCCCGCACCCCCTTGAAGAGACAGAGGAGGAGAGAGGGGGAGGGAGGGAGGGAGGGAGGGGGTATTACAGTATGCTCCCCGCAGCTGAGCCGCAAAGTTGGTTCTGGGGCTTCGGTAATTAATTCATTGCTGGCAGAATTAAGTGCCGTCGGTACTGTTCCAGCTCCGTCTCTCTCACTCTCTCCTTCTAATCGTCTCGCAGCGCGGCGCGTGTCTGAGCCGCCACCCGCACTTCGGCACCAAGACGGCCGGAAGGACCGTCAATTTTCAACTTTCAGTAAAACTGAGTGCGGACGGGAAACGCCTTGCGCGTCAGCGCGCGGTGCTGCGGGTCCCTGTGCCTGCCTCGGCGACGCGGGTCGCGAGTTCAAATACCCGCGAAACTCCGTCAACCCTCCCCCCCTCCTTTTCCCTGCCCCTTGCCATTTCCTCTTGGCAGTGCAGCAGTCTCTGCGGGGTAGGTCTCAATCTGCGTGTGTCGTCTGCACGCCAGCGCCGCTTACATCCCCCCCCCCTTTTCCTGCCCCAGGAAACGGAAAGGTGCCGTATGTGACGTCACGTCAACATGCATGCATGGCTGCTCCATCTCTTTGTTGTCTCTATGTATTTTTTTTTCTGTCTCGCGGCAGCGCGGGCGGCAAACCCGAATTTTCGCCAGGCAGACTGATTCCTAAAAGTCGCTTCCGCCTCTGTCGCTCGCCTGCTCGTAGGCATGCGCGAGAGACAGAGCGACGGAACGACTCTTCGGAATCGCTCGGCGGCTATGCGTGTCACACGGAGTGATTGATCAGTCAGTGAAAACGCAAAGGGGGTGGGGGAGGGAGGGGCCAGGCCCGCTCGGCACCCGCCACCGCGACCCTGCCCTACACGACCACCCTTGGACCCGCGTGGTGTGGGCCGCGGTGTGGCCCAGGAACGGGAAAGGAAACGCTCCGATTGCCATGGAAACAACAAACATGCAATTCGTGTTGTGTGTGTTTTGTTCCGACTTTGGCTCGGCCGCCCCGCCGCCCCACCGCTCCGGCGCGCGCAGGCTGGATGGGGGAGGAGGCGGTGGTGGGCTGCTGGTGGGCCTAGCGGCGAAAGTTTGAACGGGGAAAACTATGAATGAAGACGCAGATGAGTTTGTGCGTGGCTGTGTGTGTGTGTGTGTGTGTGTGTGTGTGTGTGTGTGTGTGTGTGTGTGTGTGTGTGTGTGTACTTCCGTGTGTGTGCGCGCACCTGATGGAGCTTCCCCCGTTGCCCAGCAGTGCAGCGGACTTTTGACGTTTGTTTGGTCGGAGCGTCTACACGTCCGCGTATGCGGGGCTGCTCCCGCCAAATCCTAGTTTTTCTTGGCGGACTCTTTGAAACAGTCTTCCCTGGCGGTGCTTTCAGGAAGCAAGGCAGCGAGCGCCCTTCACCGAAAATCCCCCTTTCCCTTCTTAATTACTCAGCTCATTGATTGCTGCCAGGCACACTCCCCCACTATCTTTACTTTCACTCCCGCGAGGCACGCGCCGCCGCGGACTGCGGCCATATGGCGCGCAAAATGGGACACCTAGAGGGTTCGCCGACAAACACGCCCCCTCCAACCCTTCTGCGCTCACGCGCACGCACGGGGCCGCAGCACGCCAGTGCGTTTAAGGGCGCGCGGGGCGGGGCCCGTTTTCACGCGTGCACATTTTTTAAAGACCCCGAATCCCGCGCACGCCGAGCGCACGACCCGCGATGAGTCACACTTTTGTCTGTGAGTCACGGCCTTGTCGTTAATTTTTATCGCCCAGAACGAACGGGGTGTGTGAGGGCGGTGGCGGCGCCCGGAGCGTAGCGGCCCTTCTTTGCAGGCGTTTGGCAGGCGGGCGCCGCCGCCACGCCGCCGCCACGCCGCCGCCATGCCGCCGCGCTGGCTGCGGCTCGCTCCGAAACGGCACCTTGGTCCTCGCCCTGTCTCCCTCGCACTTACGGGGTGTGCTGCAGGCTGCGAGAGAGACAGGGCGCCGCCTTGCCCGCGCCTGCTTCCGCGTGCTTTGAGCAATATCAAATAAGAAAAGCCACACCTCTCCATGACCTTCTCCGATTCTCCTGATATTTTGTGGGCTTGTTAGACACCTAAAGGGAAGTCTTTTGCCAAATTTCCAGATCCTGAAAAAAATTATCGGCTTAGTTGCGGGTAATTTTAGTTTAACTTTTGGAGTGAAAGCACGGATTTGGGTATTTTGCGCTACATGGACAACATTCATCCCTGGGGGTTCAAATTTGGCATCCTTACGTAAAATTGACCAAGAAACAAGAATATAACCTTGGATTTGACGTGGGACGAATACCAGCTGCACCAGCCTCAAAAAACTACTAAAATATGGCCTAAAATTTACGTTTGGCTTGGGACCTTTGAGGAAAACATTTTTTTGCGCCATCCAATGTTTTGATCATGTAGAAAAGAACGAGATAAGTCAAATGAGCACCCGCGCAGATTTTTCTTACTAGCCGTTTAGGAGTTATGGGACTTTGAAGTCTAAAAGTTACGTCCAAAATACCTGAGATAGGAAGTTTTTTCAAAAAATTGACGAAAAATACCTTCTGCATACATGAATCGATTCATCTCAGCAAGACAAAGAAAAAGTTCCATTACAACTACGACGTCCGAATCGAAATGTAGATTTTCTGGATCATACAAGTTTTAAACTATAATGGTCTGGAACATTTACATTTCGATTCGGACGTCGTAGTTGTAATGGAACTTTTTCTTTGTCTTGCTGAGATGAATCGATTCATGTATGCAGAAGGTATTTTTCGTCAATTTTTTGAAAAAACTTCCTATCTCAGGTATTTTGGACGTAACTTTTAGACTTCAAAGTCCCATAACTCCTAAACGGCTAGTAAGAAAAATCTGCGCGGGTGCTCATTTGACTTATCTTGTTCTTTTCTACATGATCAAAACATTGGATGGCGCAAAAAAATGTTTTCCTCAAAGGTCCCAAGCCAAACGTAAATTTTAGGCCATATTTTAGTGGTTTTTTGAGGCTGGTGCAGCTGGTATTCGTCCCACGTCAAATCCGAGGTTATATTCTTGTTTCTTGGTCAATTTTACGTAAGGATGCCAAATTTGAACCCCCAGGGATGAATGTTGTCCATGTAGCGCAAAATACCCAAATCCGTGTTTTCACTCCAAAAGTTAAACTAAAATTACCCGCAACTAAGCCGATAATTTTTTTCAGGATCTGGAAATTTGGCAAAAGACTTCCCTTTAGGTGTCTAACAAGCCCACAAAATATCAGGAGAATCGGAGAAGGTCATGGAGAGGTGTGGCTTTTCTTATTTGATATTGCTCTTTGTATGCGCGCTGCCGTGCCCGCCCCGCTGGCTGCGCTGGCTGCCTTGGCACACACCGCCCCGAGCCCCGCGCCCAAACCGGGTCCTGTCCCTTTTCCCTTTCCCCGCCAAAGTAATTGCCGAAGCCAGGCAGCCAGGCCCGGATTTATTAATTATTATTTTCCGCGGCGTTTTCCCGGCCGGTGGCGGTGGCTAAAGAACCCTTTAAAATGTTACCAACTCGCGGCGGGGCTGCCGTCGCTGCCGCTCGCAGCGCGCCGCGCCCCGCCGGCAGCCCTTCGCGGCCTTCCACACTATCCGCCCACCGCAGAAAATGTTTCCTATTTTTGCCAGCACCATATTTTTTTCTTGTTCCGTTTTTCTGAGAACTCTCTGCCAAGGACAAGGCCCTTCCACTGGCAGCAGCGCACACATACACACTACTTTTCCCGGGCGCGCGCGTGGAGGATAAGTGCTCCGAATCGGAGGGAATGGTTTTCTGCCCGGCCCAACCCCTCATCGTCGTGTGCGTGTGTATGTGTGAGTGTGTGTGTGTGTGTGTGTGTGTGAGTGTGAGTGTGAGTGCGCTTCCTCTCTTTCTGCCCGTCGCAGCCAAGCAGACACGAAGAAAACGACGAACAAGAGCGGCACAGAGGGGTGCGAGTAGCAGATGAAGATGGCTCTGTTTGTCTCGGTGTTGTCGCGGCGCGCAGGCAGGGCGGGCAGGGCGGCAGCGAGGCGCCCTCCTCACCAAGGGGACCGAGACACACAGCGGCCGCAGCTCGCCCTCTGACAGGCGATTGACAAGCGCGCAGGATGCGTCAGCACGGCGCCGTCCGCCCCTACCCGGGAAGACGACGCCGAGCGCCGCGGCGCCGCGCCGGCCCGCTGATGCGGATCTCGCGGCGCTGCGGGGGCGCTGGGGCGTGGCCGGGCGTGGCCGGGCGTGGCCGGGCGTGGCCGGGCGTGGCCGGGCGTGGCCGGGCGTGGCCGGGCGTGGCCGGGCGTCCTCGACAACCCTCGTCCGCGTCCTCGACGTCCTCGGTGCCCTGGCCCAGATAAGGCACGCCGCCGTCGCTGGGAGCCGAGGCCGCGCCGTCGACGGAATGAAATGATCCGCCTGCAGGAAAAGAAAGCACCGAAATTCAGGTTCCAATTGTTTGTCGTGTTTCCGAGCCGCTGGTGGCTGCTGCGTTGAGGTGTTTCTTTCTGCGCCGCGTGTCCGCGAGGTCGCCCGGCTGGCTGCGGCTGCCTCCGCCGCCCTGCCGCCGCCCTGCCGACGGCCTGCCGACGGCGCCCCGCAGGCGTGCTCCCGAAGAGGCGCTGCACTCAGACAAATGGAGGCGGCAACGCCGTGGCCGGGGTACTGCAGGGGGTGTGCGTCGGGCCGTGACGAGGTGTAAATTAACAGCGTTTTGGACGGCCGCGCCGCCATGGTGCCATAGGCCCTGATTTACGACTTGATGTCGCTCGCTATCATCACCCTGGAGACGAGGCCCCGTCGAAGCCAGCGATTTCCCCCGCTTATCATCCTCATGTCGAGCGCTGCAGTCTGCAGTCGTCGGCAAAGCCGTGCTGGGGTTCGTCACACCGTCCGGCCGAACACGGAACGGGGTGCCATGTGTGTGTGTGAGTGCGGCTCACCCCATCCTGCGTCCACCCCTCGCTGCTGACAGACACACCAGCTCGTGAGTGGTAGAGTCCTTAAGTGTGTAGAGAGCCGCGGGGCATGTCGCCCTGACCCGCCATCTTGTAACGAACCCCCTCCCTACTCCAATCCCGCTGGTCCGAGTCGGACTGCCGAGCGCGAGCAGACACACGAGCCGAGCACCCGAGCGCGAGCCGAGTGTGCCTCGGATGCGCCCGGGTGCGCCTCACACGAGCCGAGCACCCGAGCGCGAGCCGAGTGCGCCTCGGGTGCGCCTCGGGACGCCATTTTGAAACGAAGTATGAGAAATAAATAGGTCGTTCTTTTCCAATGTATGACGAACTGCGCATACAGTTTTCCAACCCCGCGGCTCTCTAGACACTTAAGGACTCTAGTGAGTGGCAGGTCGGCGGCGTCCGCGGGGCTGGGACGGCCTGATCCGGCGTGCAGGGTGGGCGTAGCGCGCAGCTTAGCCGAGGCCGTGTGCGTCGCGACAGGTGTTGACCGGGCGTCTGCAGGCCGCGGGGGCGTGAGCAAGGCGTGAGTCATGAGGCGCCCTCCGCGCCTCCGCCGCCGAGGCGACCCTTCCCTGCCCTTCCCTTCCCTAAGGGCGCTAGCCTCGCCGCCCGGTCGCGTGCTTGCGGCTAATATCGGCCTGGAGCACTGGCCGGCGGACCGCGTGCGAAGGCTCCCTCCCCGCCTCGCGGTGGCAGCGGCGCCACGACGCCGGGGACGCCGCGGACGCAGCCCCAAGGCGGGCCGCGACGACGGCGTCGCCGGAAGCGCCAGTTTTAAAGCAACAAAGACAATAACAAGAAGAAGAACAAGTGTCGGGGGCGTGGCGTGGCGTGGCAGGGCGGGGTGCGGCGGGGTGCGGCGGGGTGCGGCGGCGAGCTGACGTGTCGGGGCCCCTTATCGTTTTAAAGGGTTCGCGACACACCCCCCGCCGCGCCCACCTCGGCTGCTGTTTCGCAACCTGGCCGGCCTGGCCGCACCTTGGGGTGGCCAGAAGGTGGATGACTCCGCGCAGCGCGCAAAAAAAAACCCTCACCTTTTTTTTTTTTTTTTTACGAAAACGTTTAGGAACGGATTAATTATTGCAGACAAGTGTGTGTATTCAATTCCATAGCTCGACTTCAATAAAGGACTGCGATAAAAAGCCAAACGCGTGGTCTGGCCGCGGCCTCTGCCATGAGAGACTGCTCGCGGGGCGCGGTATGTAATTACGTGTCTTGTTCTTCTTTTCGTTCATGACAACACACACACACACACACACACACACACACACACACACACTCAATCAATGGCGCGACTGCGTGTCCGATCACACCGATGACGACCCGCAGCGCCCACTGTGCACAGCGCCTGATCGTGACGAAGCAAGGCCCCCCCCGAGTGGCAGTTTGTGCTTCTTATGGCCGCACGTCTTGTACAGTATCGATGTTGTGCATTAATGAAGTGGGGCGGGGGCTGAATCAGGGGGCACAACATGGAGTAGGCAATCAGTCAGGCATAGACACGCGAGATGGTCGCATACATCAAACTGGCGCAGCGGGACTGGTGTGTGTGTGTGGGGGGGGTGGGGGCTGCCGGCATGCGGTGTCCATTGACCGCGAGTTTCGCAGGAATAAGGGGGAGGGGAGAGGGGGCGGGCGAAGGGGTTGCGCCGCACCCTCTCCGCCCGGCTGTGCCCATGGCTTTGTCGAGGAATAACCAACTTGACGGGAAAAAATGAGCAGAGTGATTCGGTTATTGCCATTTAGTGTCGTGGGGGTTCCTCGTTCCTCGTTGCCATGGTGACGGGCCGAAGGCCGTTGGCCCCCTTCCCTGGTCAAAGCAAAAACCCGGGCGCGGCTGCTTGCTACGGATGAGCATGTTTAGTTTGGTTACAGTGCAGCGTCGCAGACTGGGCTGTGGAGCAGTTCATGTCTGCGGTTAACGCTGCAGTGAAATACGGAAAGCACTTGTCAATTAGGGATGAGTTACAGCAAGACGGCCGTTTGAGCCCCTCGGGGTTCCGCCCCGCCCCACCCCGCCCGGCTCAAAGGGGTTATCGCTGGAGGCACGGCCGACGCGATCCTTGCGGCCGTGATGATGCTGCTCTATGCTGCTCGTCGTTGCCGGGGGTGCAGCTCGCCCGCAGCAGGCTCGGCGCGAAGGCGCGGCTGATGAAGGCGCGGCCGCTGCGAGGGCTCTCCGGGGAGGCGGGTCCCACTGATGAGCCCCCACGGGCCAGCCGCCAAGGCCAAGCACCCCGAAGACGTTTAAAGTCCGTTTTATTCGGGACTTGATTTGACAGACTCCCCATTCCTGTCTTCATCGCCGGGCCGCTGCAACGCGAGCCGCCGTAACGGCTCCGAGGTGGGCGTCGCGTCGGCGGCGGGTGTTGGCGGCGGACTGCTCGAGAGGGCGACGCGTCCCGACGCTCCTCGCCAAGTGGCGGTCGGCGCGCTAACTGCCAATGACGTGTCGGGCCGTGACAGCCCGCCGACGGCTGCCGACGGTCTGAAGTGGGTGTCCGCGGCCACTTCGCGCTCCTTGACCTCCTCGTCGTCCTGCCCAAGTCCCGCCGGCCGGTCGCCCCTTGACGCTGACAGGCACGGCCCCACGCGACCTCATCGTGACAACGTTTTCGACTTGCAACTTTTTGCTCGGCGCGCGACGCACTCTGCCGCTTGTTTGTTCTTGTTGTTTTTCTTGTTGTTGTTTTTTTAGTTTTTTTGCGCGGTGGCTCAGTGGAAAGTTTGGCGGCAAGGGTTGGCGGTGTCGTTGCGGTGAGGATGATGGACGCGGTTCTGACACTGAATTGATGCAATCTCCGGGAAAGGGGAGGGGGGTCGTCGCGAGATAATGCGACCGCAATTCACGCCCCCCCCCCTGTCCGTCCAAGAGCTGGAGAGAGAATCTCTATAGCCTCCCAGATTGGTACATCTGTTTGAAAAGCCCGCCGCCGTGGCGCGCCGTGCCGCGCCGGTCCCACTATCAATAATACACGGCACGCTCATTACGGTAATGGACGACGCTGTAAGGCGGAGAGAGGGAAGGGGGGGGCGTGTGAAAGGGAAGGACGGACCTAGCGAAAGGTTGCGGTGCTGCGGCGGTTCGGCTCGCCGAAATATCCTCAGAACGAATCTGGCAGATGACAGATGGAAGATGGCGGGCACGTCGCGGGGCTGCGCGGCCCGCAGTGCGCGGCCCGGCTGCCGGCTCCTTCATCTTCGCCAGCGCCATCCAGGCCGCCGTCCTCCACCGCCACCTGCCCCCCGGCAGCCCCGTGCGCACCTGCCCGCACGCGTGCTGGGATGGATTCGAGATTTGATGAGGCACATCCGGAGATATTCCTTTTTTTTTTTTTTTTTTTTTTTCTTCCAGCAGCCCTAGTTTTTGCTGTGCGAGTCTTCTACCTTGCCCAATGTGTTTTGCGTGTCTGTTGCTTATTGATGCTTTGCAGCCTGTGCGCGATTTGGTTGCGCGCAGGTGTGTGCGCGTGTTGCTGTGAGTTGGTCCAGGGAAGGGAGGCCCCCTTTGGCCAGCCCAATGCTCTCCACCGATTGCTCCATGCAGGATTTATATATGAGGCAGGATAGGGACGCTGCCGCCGCCCCTGCCCTGCCGCCTCTTCCCGCTCTCTTCGCGTGCACCGCGGGGACTGAATTAGGAAGAAAGAAAGGGCGGAGGGAGAAAGGTGCGAAGAAAGCGGACAAAGAGTCCGGAAAGGCGCGAGGGAGAGGAAAGGAGAGAAGAGAGAAAGAGGCAGCATTTCGCTGACGTCAAATCCCGGTCGGTGTCCCGGGGGCTCGGCGTACTGATTGCGGATCCTGGTCTCAGGTCCGGCGAGCCCCCCCCCCCCCCCAGCAGACAGCGCGTGCGCCGTCAAAACTAAGTTTTTATCCGGGTGCTGGCCAAGAGGCGAGGGAATCAGGGAGGGCTTTTCAAAAGCCGCTTTTCCCGCCTTTCTCTTGTCCTATTTTTTTTAGCAGATGATACCTTCACACCTCACATTTCATTTCAACATACTTAAAACTACTATACACATGAAGGTGTCAGCTTGCTTTTACTATAGATATTAGTAGGAGCGGGCAGTAAGGGGCGGACCATGTCTGCCTGGCTGTCGCTCATCCGCGCAGCGGCCGGGCGTAAACAATGGCACCCCCTCCTCGCGCCTGCGCGGAAAATTGACAATCCCTCCCCGCCTGCCACGTCACAAAGGGTGACTCGGGCGGGCCTCGGCTCTGCTCAGCTCGTGCCGACTTCGGCGCCAGCTCGGCCTCGTTCGGACGATAGCGATGCAGCGCGGCACTGCTATAATAAACACACGACAATACCAAACGAATATCATCGAAAGAAAACCAAACGAGTATCATCTGCTTTCATTAACGTTCGTTGAATGAGATTTTTTTTTTTTCACGCGCCACTCTGTTGGCTGCTACTAGAGAAAAGGTGCATCGAAATCCGAGCAGGCGCGAAAGAAACAAAAACAAAAATGCAAGCTCACTGCCCCCCTTCTCTTCCCCAGGCCGCGCTGTTATTGTGTGTGTGCGGACGGCGTGGAATACAAGCTCGGTGGCGCCTCGGTGCGTGACTGCACTGCACGTCCGGTGCCTCTAGGTGCCCCCAGTCCACAGTGCGGGTCCAGGCCGTGGAGGAAGTAGAGTAGAGTCTTCAGCGGCCGGCCTCACGCTCCATTCGCTTTGGCCTGCCCTCCGATTCGAGTGGGTCCTGGTCCTGCGTGCGCCGCGGTGTAGCCAGGCTAGACGTCCGCCGGCACGGCCGCCTGAAACCCGAGTGGCGCGTGTGATGTGCGGTAGGTCGCGCTGCATGCGGGTGCCGCCGCGCGCGGCAACGTTTGGTGGCTGTCACGCTGTCACACTGTGACGCTGTCACGCTCGGCGCGTGGTTGTCACGCTCCCTTCGGAGTCCGATTCGCCGTGCGCGGCCCTTGTGGTGGTGCTGTACCATTCCGCGCAGGTGGCGCCCAATATGACAACGCGTCCCCCCTCCCCTCCTCCTACCCGCGACATGCGACGCCGTGGAAAAGTTTGCAGCTTCCAACGTGACGTACGCGACGGCGGCCCCTCAGAGCCAACTTCATCTCGCCGAGGTTCATCGGGGAGCTTGGGGTTCATCCGGGGCCGGGGCTACATTACGCCACTTGGAATGCACGGCGCGACGCCCTTGCGCAGCCTGGCGCAGCCTGCCCAAGTTTTTCAAGAAGCGTCGCTGTGAACGCGTTGCTGCGACTTTAGAGACGCGAGCTTAGTGCCAAAATATGGGCTTAAACCGATGGTTTCGATATTTCCGCCTCCCGTTCACATCGAAAAAAAAAAAAAAAATCCGGATCCGGGAAGGAGCAGGGGCGGGGGTTCTGCCGGTGGCAGGCTAGTGAACACACCAACGGGTGAAAAAGTAACTCCTTATCTGCATCGCGGGGCTCGAACGCAAGCCGCAGCTACGCGCGCACACACACACGCACACTATTGCCCGCATTGTGAATAATGCGTCCGATCAATCTCGCGTACGCCGAAGTAATGGAAAGTGTCAGTGCCGTTTGTGCCGGCGGTTTTGAAATCGGATCGGCCGTCGGAGGGCGTCCGTCTGTCGATCACCATAACGAAGCAAACATCTCGCGTGTCTCCGTGGAGTCACGCGTGACCGCCACGCGACGCGGAGGGCAGGGAGACGTCCCCGTTGTGTGTTTTGTGGCCACCAATGAAGGCCCCGGCGGCGTAAGAGGACCCCGTGGGAGGGCCGCCCAGCCCGCACATTTCCACGGGAACCCACGCACTCTGCGGAAATCGCGATTTTCGCGCTTTTGCTCATTATTTTTCAGCGCGGCTTCTCTCAGTCCATTCCGTCCGGCTGCAGCGGGATGGACGGCGCGGCGCGGCGCGGCGCCATGCCTCTCCGACTGGCAGACCGCCGCGCGCTTTGTGCGTGCAGAGCGGGCCGGAAAGCCCTGCTGCCGCACTGAAAGCAGCGGGCTGAAAGCAGGCGCGGAGAGGCGAGAGGCTAAATGGCGATCCTTGGCTCACATTGCGATGAGTGCGCGGCCGGAACGGCCGGGGACGTCAGGATGGTCCACTTGAATACGACGGGCCGGGATTACAGACAGCAGTTTCTATGCGCGCGCTCTTATCGAGGCAGCAGCCCCAGTCCGCCGGCCGGGGTGGCGGCGGCGGCGCGGCGCAGCGCTCAAGGTTGTAATCTGCAAAAGAGCGCGCACCGAGTTTTCTCATTTTCCCGCGCTTTCCCTTTCCCGCCTCCGGCTTTCCGACTTTTACCTGATTTGCCCGCACCGGCCGCCCTGCACTGCCATCACGTGCGCGCCGCAGCGGCTCAATGTGCCGCGAGTACGTGGCCCTGGGTTCGCTCCCAGGGAGGCGCAGAAGAAAAGCAGTTTCACCTTTTTTACGCCGCGTCTGCGTGCCATACCGTCCTCGATTAATTCTTCTCTATTATCTTGCGAAGACTGCTCCAACTAGATCGGTAGCCACTTAGGGGAGCTCAAACCAACCGACCACCATCTGCTTGACGAAGTAAATTGGGTGGTGTACACCCTCCCTCTCACTCCGCTCCCAGGGCCCGCCTCGCTCTGTCTCGCTCAAACAGTGCATGACGCCGCCCGTTCGGATTCTGCCTGTCTCATAAATACATCAGGGTGCCCGGCAGGCCGGCAGGCCGCGTCCCCGCTGCACTGGTGCTGCACGGGCGCTGCGCTCGGCCAGGCCGCGTCCCCGCCGCACTGGTGCTGCACGGGCGCTGCGCTCGGCCAGGCCGCGTCCCCGCTGCACTGGTGCTGCACGGGCGCTGCGCTCGGCCAGGCCGCGTCCCCGCTGCACTGGTGCTGCACGGGCGCTGCGCTCGGCCAGGCCGCGTCCCCGCTGCACTGGTGCTGCACGGGCGCTGCGCTCGGCCAGGACCGCGCCGCCGCGCGCAGCTACGCGCAGCGCACCGCGAGTCGTCCTTGGACTCCAAATTGGATCTCCTCCGCGGACACATGCGTCCTCGCGGCCGCCGTGCTGGTGGCGGCCCGGCAAGGGTGATCAAGTCATGGGGTGCCGGCTAATCCTGGCCCCGCAGCCAGGCTAGGCATCGCGAGGCACTCCAGGCCTGATCCCCCATTGTGCGGGGATAATACTTGGCGATGCAAATTGAGGCTCGGCTGTGATGCAGTTGGTGCCGCTGCCGCCGCGCTGCGGGCGTCGCGCCTGCCTGTTCCTCCTCGACCTCCTCCTCGACCCTCCCGGCATGTCCGACGACTTGTTGTTGTGTTTCGCTATTCATGACATAAATATTCGGTCGGGCGGAAAACCGGAAACGGCACGCGTTCCGGAGTTTCCAGAGCCGCGGCAAAGTCGAGGCAGCGGCCGGCGGCACGGCCACCACCTGCCCGCCGCGGCCGCCTCCTAAAGTGTACACTTTATTGCTCTCTTAATTCGGGCCGCTGTTTGCCCAGAGTAAATGTATAAAACAAGGCAAACACGATGCTTATCGGCAGCGCGCTGTCGGTCAGGGCACCGCGCACATGTGCTGGCCGCCGCGACGGCAGCCTTCGCAAACTAGACAAATGGAGATGGATACCAAATGCCGGGGCATGATTCATGTTTTTACTCTTTTTTTTTCTCTCCACCTGGGTCTTCAGTGGAACCCCAGTTCGATGCTCAAATTATTTTTCATGTACAACTGGAATTAGCGGGAAATGTGAGTTAGTGACTATTTATTCTGTCTGTGTTTTCTTCGGATAGGACCTCCGCGGTGTATTTCAATGTCGTCCTCATGCCGTTTTAGCCGCTTCGTGCCGGTCACGCCGTGCCACGCCGGGCCGCGCATCGCGGGCAGGCAAGGAGCCGCGTGGCCGCGTCCACCCCCAGCTAACCCGATAAAGCGCAGCGCACAGCACCGCGATGTAATCTTTACACGAAACGGACGACAAAACGCCAGCCTGCGCACCGGCCAGCCCACTGGCCAGCCCAGCAACGGGCCCACCGGCACGCCAGCCCACCGGCCAGCCCACCGGCCAGCCCACCGGCCAGCCCACCGGCCAGCCCACCGGCCAGCCTAGCAACGGGCCCACCGGCACGCCAGCCCGCCAGGCCAATTAATTGGGGAAAGAGAAACGCGGTCAAAACGTCCGCGCAGTGTGGGGTGTAGGGTTGGGGTGGATGGGCCTGCCGCGCGGCGCTGCTGCGGCACTGCGGCCGTCGTGTCTGGGACCCTCATGGCCGCGCGCTGCTCTCGTTCCTTCTCGCCCTTCGCGCCGTGAACACCTGCAGAGGACCGGTGCGGGGGCGGGGCTGGGCGGGGCCAGGGCGGGGCGGGTTTGTGATAGGGCCCGCATCGCCAGACACGCGTCGCAGGACAAGCGAGGTATACACTCCACTAATTGCTGTCAACACGCCAAAAAAGCAAAAAAAAAAAAAATAGATAGAAAAATTCCGATGCTAGCGCGGCAGGACTGCAGAATTTATAACGAAAGTAATATTCGTCTAGGAGATATGGCGTTCAAAGTCTTGAAATGAGACCTGCGTGAGGGGAAAAAGGAACAGCAGGCGGAAGAACAGCTAGAGCAGCCTCCACAGAGCCTTGGCAGAGGCTGCGTGAGGGAAAAAACGCAAGGCGGGCGAAAGAACAGCTCACGCAGTCTCCACCGAGCCTCCACATAGGCGTTCGCGGATTGTTTTTTCTTTCCAGGAGCCCCCGCGGGTCGTTCGCAGATCGTTTTTTTCTTTCCAGGAGCCCCCGCGGGTCGTTCGCAGATCGTTTTTTTCTTTCCAAGAGCCCCCGCGGGTCGTTCGCGGGTCGGCTTTTCTTTCCAAGAGCCCCCGCGGGTCGTTCGCGGGTCGGCATGCAGGACGGAGAGGGAGTGAGGATGACAGGGAAGGGGGATCGACTCCCGGGAAGGGCAGGGAAGGGGAGGGCGGCGCGGGGCCCCTGTGACACCGGTGCAGCGTTAAGTGGGGCTGTTCAGGTTCAGTCCACCGCCCCGCCGAGCCCCGCCGCCTGCAGTTGTCCCGTATTGGCTGCACATGAATAAAACATGGTCTCCTGGCGGCTCCTTGGGATCGAGCGGCGCCGGGCCATGGGGCCTTTCGGAGCTGCGGGGCCTGTCTTCATTCCCACCGCCTTGTTGTTTGCGTTTCATTTGAAGCGCTTTGCACACCGGGGTGTGGCGGCCGTGGACGCAGCGCGCACTCCCGCGTCACTGCTTTACATTACAGACTTGTCCCGCGAGAGGTGAATGTGTGGCTGGGTGCACCGCCCCTGCGCGCCGCATGGAAGTTGGCTCTTCATCCCGCGTGGCACCAGCGCGCTGAGGCACACAATGGAGTGCCGCTGGAGCGTCGCGGGGCCGGACACACTGGACCCCAGGAAATCAAGATGCACGTTTGGGCGGCGGGTTTCAGTCGGATAAAATTCGGTCGGACAAACCATGTACTTCGATCCCGGTTGCAAGCTCGCGAGCGTAAAACACAAGACGAACGTCTCCGCGCGGCGTCAGCGGTCTGCCTGGAAGTAGGGGTGCCTCTGGAACGGCCGGGCCGGGCCGTGCCGTCCTGGAGGGCTGACGACGCGCTGGAGGGCCGTGCCGTCCTGGAGGGCTGACGACGCGCTGGAGGAGCCTGCCGCCGTGTAATTGCTGTGTGAGGCGTTTAGACCGCGGAGCGCCGTCTTCCCGTCTTTAAGTAGAGCCGCAATAAAGAGACGCGTCTTCTCTCCTTCTTCTCCTTTTCCGCCTTGGAGGCCGCCGCCGCCGCGCCCAAGTTCCACTGCCGCCGCCGTGCCGCCTTGCCGCGCCAACCCCTTCGCCTTCCGCACTCGCCCCTTCGCTTCCTCTGTGGCGGCGCGGCGCGTCAACGGGGTAATTTCGTTTTGTACAGCAATTATACCTCCAGGCGGGCGGGCGGACGGACGGACGGACGGACGGACGGACATACGGGCAGCGATGTAGATACGACAGGCCGCGACGCGTCGCGACGTCGGCGCGCTTCGGCACCCCGCCGTCTCGTTAGGGGCGCCTTCGGAGAAACTGGCTGAATTTCGGGAGGGGTGCGCGCGTTCGTCCAGTCCGTCATCATTACTGCTTTCCTTGTGTTTTTTCTCGGGGAGCAAAGTAAGAATCATTATTTGGAACGAGGAGGAAACTGTCAAGAAGCGAGCAGAGAGGGAAGAAGGGGGCGGGCCGGGGCGGGCAGTTGACATCAGCCGACCCTCCCTGGCCCCGGCCGGCCAACTTTGGCTGGACGGATGCCGCTCGGCGTGCTGCTGTGCTGGAGGCCCACTCCCCTGGCCAGCGGCCTGGCACGACGGGGCCACTGTGTCGGTCAATTATTTCCCATTCACTTCCCATTCAATCATTGCTCATTCAAAGCGCAACTCAATTTGGCTAAAGAGGAAACTACTGCGGGCCGGGCCAGCGGCCAGTGCAGGGCCAGGCAGGCAGGCCGTCGCGGTGCGGAACGCCGCGCGATCGGCAGCAGGGGGGCCACGCCCCGCCCCGCCCCGCCCCGCCCCGCCCTCTGGAATCAGAGCCGCCATACAGACTCTTGACCAGATTTGCGAACGCGTGCGTTCTTGGCCGCTGAGTGCCTGATTCCGCGTGTTTGTAGACCAGTAGCTCGAGTGCCCCATTCCGGAGGGGCGCTCTACCTCCGCGGCTTTCATCTCTTTCTGCCGCCTCGGCGCCGCGGCGCGGCGTCCTGCGCGGCCGGCGCGGCGTGCTGATCGCCGTGCGTGTCGCGCTGCACCGCCCTGTTTGCCCAGCGCTCCGGGCCGCTCTTGGCTGCTTATTGCCCCTCTCTCATTCTCTCTCTCTCTCTCTCTCTCTCTCTCTCTCTCTCTCTCTCTCTTTCTCTCTCTCTCTCTCTCTCTCTCTCTCTTTCTCTCTCTCTCTCTCTCTCTCTCTCTCTCTCTCTCTCTCTCTCTCTCTCTCTCTCTCTCTCTCTCTCTCTCTCTCTCTCTCCTTCACTCACTCACTCTCATCAGGACATCACCCGATGCTGGCGCGGCGGCCTTGTTTGCCCCGGGCACACACGCGGCCTTCTTCTCCAGCCCCGCGAGGCGCCCCACGAGCCCCTCCAATCGGCACGGCACCGATGGCAGCGGGAGCAGCGGGCGCAGCGGGCGCAGCGGGCGCGTCGTGTTGCCTTTCCAGGTTCCAGGGCTGCTTTTCCCTTAATCCGCCCATGCTGCCTGTTGGCGCCTGGTGGTGCGGTGCCCTTCCCCACCTTTTTATCTTCCGTCAGTAACAGCCTCGCTCTTCCCTCTGCCCCGCGCCCCGCCCGCGGCGGTCCGAACCGCAAACGGGCCGCGGCTGCGCTGCGACGCCCCGCTTTAAAAAGTGGGCATTCTCACCTCAGACGAAAAGTAATTGCCCGATTGTCTCGCGTGTGCCCCGCTCCGCCCCGCCCGCCCCGCCCGCCCCGCCCTTCCTGCTGCCCTGCTCGCTCGTTGCCGCCTCATTGGCTCCTAATAGAAGCGATTCTTTACTGTGGAATTACGGCTGAGGCCGAAACCCTTTCGAGGCGATCCACCAGGCGGAGGGGAGGGGATGGGGATGGGGGGGGGGAGATCGGGCTGGCGGTGCTTACGCCCGCATTGGCCGCACAGCGCTGCGCAGCCGTAAGTCATGTTCGACTGGCCTGCCGCTGCTAGCCGTTTTCATCGGACCGTTCCTGAACGCGATAATCTGGCCCACATGCACCACGTGGCGGCAAGCGCACCTGCGGCCCGGGTTCGAGTACCGTCAAATTTTTATTATTATTTATTTATTTTAATTATTTTTTTTTTTGCGGCGAGCCCCTGCTGGCCGAGACGCCGCTCTGCTTCGTCACCCCCGTGGGGCCTCGCGACGCTCCGGGCGTGGGCCTGCGGGGGAGGGGGGACCTCCCCTTGGCACCCGCTTAACCCCCGCCTCGCTCTCCCCGCTCGCTACCAAGTGACACTAATTAAAATTCATGAGTCGGTTGGTGCCTCCAGATTAAACATTAAACATGCGTCGGTCGGCGGGACAAAAAGAACGAAAGAGAGACAAAAAAAAGTGTGAAAGTAAGGCGCGTGGGCGGGCGGGGGAGAGAGAGAGGGAAGGTGCGCGAAGACGGACAGGGAGGCCCCGGATCTGGGAGTAGGGGAAGAAGCAAAAAAAGGCGAGGAAGGGAAAATTGTAGGGGGGAAACATGTTACGAACTTGTAGCGTCCATGTTTTATTTGGCGGGGCTGGGCCAGGGTGGGCCGCGCGGGCCGAACAGGTGTGCTGAGGACTCTGCCGGCCCGCGCGCGAAACCTCAAAGCCTCGGCTCTCGTTCCAACAAGGCCGCTGCATTAATACGTCATTTCGCTGCTACTCCATACTATCTCGCATTTTCGGGTGACGAACGGAAAACAGACATCACTTTTTCCCCCTTTGACCGCGATCACGACGTCACTTCGGAAATCGACGGGCGCACAATTTAAAGTCAACACATTGACGGAATCGCATCGAAGGCATCGCATCGCAAGACTACAAGGCGACATGTTTTATTGAGTTGGCGCACGGGGTGGGCGCGGGGCGCGGGGCACCACACGCACGCCGCCACACACGTCAAAGGGGCCTCTCATTCCGAAGAGAGACGGCGCGACAGAGCGCACTGTTCGGGAAGAGAGTGGGGCTTGCGGGGATCAAGCAGTGTCGCGACTCGATCAAAGCGCCGTGGGCCTTCTTTGAGGACACGCGCGTGGTGGCGGACGGCGCGGCGGTCGGGGCGCCTGGCCGCCAGGCAGCCCGCCGCGCAGCGCTGTCCGGGCCGCCGCCGCCTGGCCTACGCTGCAGGCGCTGACCCCGCCGCGCCGCCGGCCTGCCGAAGCATCGATTCGTCGCTGTCTCTCTCGCACCTCCACGGGACGACCGTTGAGAGCGATAGAGACAGAGCGACGGAACGGTCCGTCGGCATCGCTCGGCCACATCGGCGTTCAGCGGCCGTTGTCCTTTTAGAATGTTTGTTTTCGTTGACTCTCGGCTTGATTCCGAGCGCGGGGTCTGGCCGGTGAAAAGGTTAAAGATGGGGAGGCGGAGGGGGCGACTGAGCGGATCGGACTATTTGCTCTAATTAACTGTTCGCTGCGGGCGGGATGCCAACTGGGCATCAGCCGAGGCTGCGTGCGCAGAGCCCCCCTCCCTCCGGGACCGACTCGGACGCAGCGCCGCGGCCCCCGTCAACTTTGCCGCACTGTCAAAAGTATATCGGAAAATCCCGCTAGTGCGCTCCTAAGCTCTGTTGGCATTAACTGAAGGCTTCGATTTTCAAAAAGTTTTTTTGCCTGCCGGAAATGTTTTTCCTCAACAAGTTCTTCAACATTGTGATTCTTTTCGGGGAAATGCCGCCTGCGAGTAGCGATCCAACTGCAGTCTGGACACTTTTTGTCCGCACCCCAGTATCAAAATAATTCGACGTCTGGCGGCTGGTAGTTTCGGGGGCGTCGGACGCGGTGCGGCTCGCGGGGCCAACGGCCGGCACACGGCGGCGCACCCCCGCCCCGGCCGCCCCGCCAGGAGGAGGACAGTTACCGGCCGTCGGGAAATAATGAAGGCGAGTCTATCTTGATCAAACGAGGGGCTTTGTGAGGCGGGGCGCGGCGCGCGATGCTGTGTCGCGACCGGCTTCTGGCTTTCCTCCGCGTCTTGCCTGACAGCCGGCCGCTTCTAATTGCGCCGCGCTGCACCGACCGAAATAATGGCCAGCTTGCCGTCGAGGAGCATCGCCGCTATGAGTGTGGCGGTGGTCGAGGCAGACGACACGGGCACACTGTGCTGCCTGATTCCTCGTGAAACTTGTTCCTCAGTCGCCTCCCTGCCCGTCTTTCGCTTTCAATCCCCCGGGCCATTTCTCTGGCCTGCTCCCCCTCGCCATCAACGGCGCCGTGCCGCTGCAGCGGACCCGCCTCGGCCGCGCTCGCCTCGGCCTTGATCAACTTGACGCTGCGCCGCGCGGTGCGGGACGCACGAGTCTAAAGCTTTTCATTGGCGTCGGCCGGAAATTTGCTTCTCCTCTGACTGATCATTGGGTAGCCAATGATTAGTCATTGAAGTCCTATGATCAATCATTGAGGGGTTAATGATTGGTCATTGGTGCCACTGAGAGTATCATAGGGACTTAGAATCGTGGGGAGGTGTCATTGGGCTGTCAATGATGGATCATTGGATCATTTGACATTGATTGATTCAGGAGTAGAGGTGTGTTGGAAACCCCTTATAGGAACATGTGGGCATGGAAAATAAGAAATTTGCCAAAAACATCATTTTTTAAATTATTTTTAATTTTAGACACGAAATATTACAGAACACAAAAATGACTTTTTACCACAATAACCAATAATTTACACGTAGATAGAAAATCCTTTAAAGATCCTTAAGTGCCTAAGGAATTGTTATGGATTTTCTATCTTAATGGAACTCTAACATCTAGTCTCGTTCTACCAAATTGACTAATGGATAACAACAGTATTTCAGTGGGTCATTCCCAGGATAAAATGTTAACACACATTTTCTGCCAATCTGATTAGGAAATATTGCAACGCATTCATTGGTTTTCCGAACAATGGAGGAAAATAGATTTGAAGACAAACCTAATGCTCTATCCACAGTTAACACATCATCAGTAGGCTGCAACTTGAACCCCATAAGAACAGCGAAAGTTCTTGGAACATTTTCTACCGTGACAACCTTCATGGCATGAGTGATAATCATAAAACCAGAATCATCAACAATTTTAACAACACAGTTCATTCTTTTTTCCAGCCTGGGACAGTTCTCAATGTGATGCTTTACATTTTTGTACATGAATTTGTTGTAGAAATAGATGTTTCCAATGGTGTTGTTAATTGGAGCATCAACAAGCTGTTCAGCAACATTCAGATGCAATACACGTAATGTGCCAAAGTGAGCATTACCTATAAACACAAAGTCTCCACCATGGCTCAAAAAACGCTGTGATGTTTTACCACCGGTCAAAGTTTTTAAAATTTTTGTCAAACAGTACGGAGCTTGGGGATGCATATTATTCCAGGCTTCCTTTAATCCCTGAAACCTCATGTAAATCTTACATATTTGCAGAGGTACAGCCTGTGACGAACAAAACATTTTAGCCAACACTCCATTATAATGCTCAAATGGAAATGTGCTCCAAGCCCACAGTGCTCCATAATTCTTACAACTTTTAGGGATGTGCAAGAGAAGATGAATATTATACCTCATTAATTGTGGTGCATTATAAACTTCTTCTACAGACAATACAAATTTTCTCAAGGCAGCAGTACCTTTCTGGTACTTTTCTGGTGAGACCCAATCACTCAAAAAACAAAACATGCTATACACTAACAGAAACCAATGATTTAAATATTTGTCTGGAAACTTAATGGCCTTCAAGCAAGGAATGGAATAATACAACAAAAAATTCTTCCACTCATGACCTCTCCACAGTTTAGCAGTGTGAATGCTGCGGGGTGTTTTAGTTAATTCAGAAGGTGGTTTGATAGAGAGGAAGACCTCGTCAAATTTATTAAGTTTATGCTTAATGTAGAATGGTTTTTCCTGGTTCGCCCCAAGCATCCAAAATTCAAACATTGTTTTAACCACTCCCAACAAAAGGCAATGTAAATAATCCGGGACAAATGAATTGCAAATATTGAACCCATTGAGAGTCATGAGCACTGAGGGCCCCTTGATTCCATTTATAACAAGGTTACGGTTGTTGCTCTGCAAAATAGTTCTTACATCTTCTAGATGTTGATCAGCAGTTCTTGTACGTTGCTTGTCTCCCCTGTAAACTCTAGCTTTTCCCCTCCCTACTGCAAACTCCTCTCCTGGGTGTAAACAAAATGCACAACCATGCATTCCTCTAAATAATTTGATGTTTTGAAGAGGAGCTCTGGCCACAGAATCTACCGAGCTTAAGATGGTGTGTACCTTAACAAATCTGGGTGGGTCAGTGGGCAGAGTAGCCCGTTCAAGTGGAGATCATTAAGTTCATCAACAAAGGGGACGAGAAATGAATTCATGTTTGGCTTCCCTCTACCATACCACAGACCACAAAGGATTATGTTTGCTCTCCGAAGTTTGAAGGGCAACTCATTAATGGCCACCTGAATCGGCCAACACTGGATTGAAGAAGTGGGGAAGAGCTGACAGCCATCAGTATTGAACTGTAGAGTTAAATCACATTCTTTCCGAATTATACCTCTGTCCACAGCTGACTGGTACACTCTCCCATTAATTACATCACTTTCATCTCTGCTTTCCCAACGTAAGCTATCACACAATTCAGTTTGTCGAAATAAGGAAAGAAGTTGCTCTTTCAGTGACAATGTTTGAAAGCAACTTCCTTCTTTCTTTAAACTTCTTCGATTACACTGAACACCACATTCACAGACAACATTCTCGACTCCATCTGCAAACCGCACTAATCTTTGACATTTTTCCTCAGAACAGAGAAATTCAGTCTTTACTAAAGGAGGAGCAGGAAGGTGCTTTTCAAATAGATAGAAGGTTCCAAACTCATCAAAGGGCAGGTGGCAATTAATGAGTTGGAGCAGTTGCTCTGTTGCGTGATCACTCAATGCAAATCTAAGAGCGAAGGCCATGATGAGTAAACGGCTTTCTTCTCGAGTGATGCGACAGCCAGCATACAGTGGAATTCTTGCCTGAGGTACATCGCCACCAAAGTCCTCCTCATCTGCAAGTTCATTATTCCCTTCACTCCCAGAATCACTGATTCAAAACAGCACTAAAATTACCTTGTATGTTACAGATCACATCGTGCAAAAGTTCAGCATATCTCATGCGAAGAAAAGAGAAACAATCAAAGATATACATGAAAAAATTAGAGTTAAATTTAGAAATTACACAAAGATTAGTACTGCTTCAAATTCTAAGCAGCAAAATAGTACAAATAATGATTCAGATCCCAAAGATTCAACCAATAATGATTCAAATAGAGGTGATTCAAATCCAAATTAGTTAAAAATGCCCAATGATCCATCATTGGAGCCACCAATGATCACCAACACCAATGATTCATCATAGGGGGAAAAAGATCATACGCGAAATGATCATTGGCCATATGATTCTCTATGATTTTTTTTTTCAATGATTCTCAAAGATACTTTATAAGGGAATGATTTATTTTATACACATCTACAAAAATACCGTTCAGCTCGTATCACATATGGCCTTACAGATAAGTGAACTCGCAACACAAAAAAATCCATTTACATAAACGAAGCAAATAGGCATACAGTTTGTACAGTTTTTTGATTATTTGATCTTAAACCTCATCTGATGACTTGAACTTCACAATCACATATTAACATCTGATGACTTGAACTTCACAATCACATATTAAGAATGGGAGGGTGTGATTGTAAAGTTATTGATATATAATTTAAATTTAACACTGGATATTCTTTGTGCTATATTATGCTAATGTTAAGAGCCACTTTTAAAAATATTAAAATTAACAAATAAAAGAATTTGCAATGAGAAACAACACATAATTAAAACTCTTAAATTAAATTAGAATTAAAACTTCTTTCATTGCGGCGCGGGGGCGGCGGCGTGGAGGGCTGCCGCCATCGCCGCGACTGCGTGCAGCAGCTCTGCGAACAACTGTCAACAGATTTCAGGAAAGTCAAGCAGATGATAGTGTTGGGAAGCTGGCTTCCTGACAGCCCCCTGACCCCCGAGCCGAGCGCCCGGAGCAACCGAGCCCAGCCGAGGCCGGGCATTGTCGCGAACCAATAAAGGGCGGCACCCCGGCGCCCCGCCGCCAGAGCACCGCGGACCGCGACATGAGGAGTACTCGCGTGCATCACTGACCAATAAACCATCGTAGTTCCCAGTTGCCTTCCTTGACCCCTGACTCGCCCCCTCTAACCCTCACCCACCACCCAGAGACACAACACTGGTGGCAGCGGTGGGATTGAGGGAGGACGGGCCGAGCTCACGGTGAGAGGTTAGGCCCAGCCAGCAGCACAGCGGTACGACAGCTTTCGAACGGGTCACGGGGTCACGCCCCCCCTGATTCCTTCGCCGGCCTAGTCCGCGCCTGCACCAGCACAGCGGAGCGACAGCAACCGAACGGCCCACGGGGTCACGTCCCCCCTGGGTCCTTCGCGAGCCTAGCCAACTGCACCGAGTCGCCCGGCGTAGCGTCAGGAAGTTCACGGCACGGCTCGCCCCTGTCCTGTTCTCCCTGCCGCTGCCCGACGCGAACGAAGATTCCCCGTTGCTGAACCGGCGTGGTTCCGGGCGGTTTCACGGTGACTCTGCCCTGAGCCCCTGTCGCTACCCCGACTCGGCCGACTCCGACCATGCCGTCGAGTCAGCGATCCCGGCAACCAACAGCACGTCCCAGTGTTCGCCCTGCACGCCAAGCTGCAGGACTAGCTGCCGGAGCTGCTGCTGCACACCGACACCGGCCTGCGCTACGAGCACCCGCAACCCGCAGCCGAGCCCGGCGCGCCCCGGTCCACCCTGCCGAAGTACGGCCCGTGCGAGCTGCTGCCACAAGCGAGGCCCCCATCGAGGTACCGCAGCCTGGGCTCCAGCGACAACAACCACCTCGCACGTCGACGGGCCGCTTCGCCGCCCCCGGCACGACGCGTTCTCCAGCGCGTCTTTCTGAGCCGGCGGCGTCCTGTTCGCGCCCAGCGGTGAGCGTGGCGGCTTCCACGCCCCCGCCCTCGCCCCTGGCCGTGTCCGAGGAAACCCCCGTCATCGTGAAGTCGACCGGCAGTCAGACAGACTTGGCCGTTGCGGCCGGCCTCCTGCACCAACCGCCGCCGAACCCGACCTGGCCGACGATCCGGCTGGCCAGCCCCCCGACGTACGACGGCAAGACGGACTACGGGTACTTCAGAGCCCAGTTCCTCGCCCTGGCGGCACGGCGCCCCGTGTCCGAGTGGGCCGAGGCCCTGGTGGCGGCCCTGCGCGAGCCAGCTTCGCACGTGCTAGCCAGCTTGACGGCCGCCCAGTTGAGCAGCTTCGACGCTCTAGACGCAGCCCTCCAGATGCGGTTTGGCCAGCCGCGTCCTCGCAATCAAGCTGTGCAAGGCCTCAAGGCGGCCCGACAGCAGCCGGACCAAACCCTGCGGGAGTTCGGGGTGCAAATTGACCTGCTGTGCCGAGACGCCTACCGGGACGACCCCATCGTCGGCCGATCGCCGAGCGTGCTGGACAAGTTGGTTCTGGACAACTTCTTGGCCGGCATAGCGGACCCGGCAACCCGGCGCCTGCTCCTCATGTCCCGCCCCACCGACCTGCAGTCGGCCCTCAAGATCGCGAGCGAGCTGGAAGACGGCCCCCAGGTGAAGCGCGTCCGCCAAGTGGGAGTCGAAGCCGCAACCGTGCCGTTCCAGGACAACAACAGTGCCGTCGAGGTCCCGGCCACGGCTCTCGCCACTGTCCTGTCCGAGCTGACGGCCGCCGTCATCGCAGTCCGGCAGGCCGTCCCCACGCCCGCACTGCACCAGCCCCACCCGTCGGCGAATGAGCAACCTGACCGCCCGGAGGAGGCAAAGTCCCGCACGATGCAATGGACGCGAGACGGGCGCCCCATCTGCCGCCAATGCAAGGAGGTTGGCCACATTTCCCGAGACTGTGACGTTTGAGGATGGACGTCGTGAGCGCGGGATGTCCTCAACGTGGCCGCCAACACCCATCCCGTCAACGCGGCCTAGTTTGAAGAACCCCCTCGCGAGACTGCAGACTGCACGTTTGCGTTCGACGTGAACCATTACGTCCTGGCCCACCATGGCGAGCCGCAGCCCGCAATCCCGCAGTCCCAGTAGGCTGGCCGCGGTGTCCCCCCCAAGAGCCGCGGAGGGCGTGGTAGCACTGACGAGTGCTCCGCCTGCGGAAGGCACGGGAGCCCTGTGCTGTGCCATGGAAGGGCACGGGAGCACACGGAGAAGGGCTGTGCCGCGGGGCCTGGGAGCACGTGGGAGTGCTGGGCCCGGGACACTGCCGCCATGCCCCGACGCCGACGACGCCGGAGGACTCGAGGACTTCTTCGCAACGGAGGGGGAAGTGTTGGGAAGCTGGCTTCCTGACAGCCCCCTGACCCCCGAGCCGAGCGCCCGGAGCAACCGAGCCCAGCCGAGGCCGGGCATTGTCGCGAACCAATAAAGGGCGGCACCCCGGCGCCCCGCCGCCAGAGCACCGCGGACCGCGACATGAGGAGTACTCGCGTGCATCACTGACCAATAAACCATCGTAGTTCCCAGTTGCCTTCCTTGACCCCTGACTCGCCCCCTCTAACCCTCACCCACCACCCAGAGACACAACAATAGAATCTGATAAAGTGCTCACCAAGATCAACTTGCGTTAAACTATTGTAGAGGTCCCCTCGTCCCCGCATGCCGCCCCGCGGCCACTGTTGCGGGTATAAACTTGAACGCGTCGCGCGCCCGCGAGGAAGTGCTGACGCTAATAGAAAACCCTACCACTACTGATCAGCCGCGGACCGCAGAAGCCGGAGAGCAGGGCGACAGGCGACCCGTGAGACGGACGGCCAGCCAGTCGCCTGGAAGTTGGGTTAGAGTAAGGGTGTGTGTGGAGCCACCGTGTGTCTTGACTATCGGAATATACAGTTCGATCTAACTTCTTGTGAATCTCACTCGATTCCTTGAACCCGGGAAAGAGCCTACCACACCATCGAAAAACCACCCTACACTGTTGCCACAAGGGAGGTGCTAGCAGCGGTCGCCCCCCACCCCACCCGACTCCTCAGGAGGAAGGCGCGTCGAGGGGTGGGGGGGACGCGCCGACGGAGCTGCTAGCAATTCACTTGTGGCCACCCACGCCGGGCGCCCCAGCAACCCCACCAACAAGAGACACGCACTAAGAGACACGCGGCTAAAACTCTGGACGCGTTTTGAAGTTCCAGAGTTGCAAAAAAGGACTCGTGCCAGACGTGAGAAGGCATGAGAAGGGAGGGAAGGGGGCGCGAGTGGGGCCAGCGCCGCAGGCAGCGAGGTGTTCACGACGGTCTAAGAGAAAGAGAGAGAGGTAGGGAACTTACGGCCATAAGGTTATTTTGTTGTGCCTCCAAATGCTGTAGTTGTTGTTGAACAGGGTCGATGCCTGATGAAAAAGAAGAAAAATAAATACCACCCGCTGCCAATCGATCTAAGGACGCGTGGCGGGATGACTCCATCTTAAACTCACCCTGCTCGCGCAGGATTTTCCGGCACTCAAGGCACCATGCCCGATGTTCCTGCGGCTGAAAAACCCTGCCGGCGGGTGGCGGCAGGCGCGGTCGCCCTCTTGTATTTACTTGATAAGTCCTTCCGTTGCGCTGAACTACAAGAGAAACAGTACCGTCAATTATTATCAGCCAACGGAGAAAAGCGGGAAGATGACAAAACAAACATCGCCTACTTACGAGGGCGCCGCGGTCCGGGCCCATGATAGTGCCACATTTCATCTGAAAAAAAAAACAAAAAAAAAAACGTTAATGCTGACGCTAACATGAAAGCAGAAGATACCAGATACTAATGATGTTTATTTTAATGTATTGTGGTGATACGGCTTTGTAGCCTCCACCACCCTTTCCATGCACTAAGTCAGAACGCGGACTTATATTCGCGTGGCAATACCCTGCGCTCAGATCCAGCTGCCAGGCAACGGCCGGCTGCGCTACCCTTAGAGAAAAAACGTTAACGCTAACGTGAAAGCAGATGATACTAATGTTTATTTCAATGTATGTTTGTTTATCATTTAATTAAGAAAAAAATATAATTTTAATTTTCTAATTGTGTTTGATGTATTCATGTCTACGCATGTGTGTCCACAATGATATGCCTAATACCACTTGTGTTGGGTATCATTCTCTTTGTTTCAACGCGAGGATGCACAATACGATGGCCAATCACATGAATACTTAATACCCGTAAAAGTTGTTTTCTGTACTGGCGCGGCATCGGCGCAGCGTCCTGCACTTGACACTCCAGCCTCGGCGCAGCGTCCGGTCACGATAAGCAGCCCAGCTTCGTCAGTCGACACTCCAACATAAACAAACAAGAGCAGCGCGGCGCAGCGCAGCACTGCGACCTGCAAAGTTCGTTCTTTGGGCCTAGATGGTCCGCTCTGGCCAGCTGGGTCGGCCTCTGTCCCAGCTAGTACCATTGGAGCTGTTCTCAGCTCGTACTCTTGGCTGGCCCGTTCGGCCTGCCGTTTGACGGGCTCTAGCCCTCACCCAACCACCCAGACACACAACAATACAAAAACAATACTTACGATTGTCTCTGCCGCGGGGTGGATGGTGCCTGGGGCTCCCCCAATCCCACTGACAAATTACGCAGTAGTAAGGCATCTGAGAACACAGTGAAACATAAACAATAAACTATACGAATCGGAACAAGCCTGGCGCGAGACCACAACAGTCAAACGCTCGCAGCTGCCGACAAACCAGCGCGTCACAAAGCCCTACTCTCACAGTCACTACTTGACAAGAAAATTTATGATTGAAATTAGGACAGGAACTAGAAGAGAGATTTTATTCTTCTATGGCCTAACTAGAACTCACTTTTTTCCTACGGAGGCTGGACACAAAAAACTGGTGCACACTTCCAGAGCGGACGGCTTCCGTCCGTGCGAAAGTGGCGCCGTCGAACGGCGGTGGCGGAACGACGAACTCAGGTGACAGGTGACTCAACGACGCATCTGCACAGGCACGTTTCAACAACGTCGTATCTACAAGGGCGCATTACAGAAACGTCGTATCTGCAGAGACGCGTGGCAACAACATCGTATCTGCACGGGCGCATTACAGAAACGTCGTATCTGCAAATCCCCCGTTCCGAGCCAGTCGAAGTTGAAACTTTGCAGCCACTAGACAATTCGAGGTTGCATCCGTGATCAAATACAATTCACTCGGATTTTAGCCTGGCCTGTTACGAGCACGCTGATGTATTTTTTATGTACCTCTTGAGCCAGGGTACTTAGAATTGATATTCTTATGAAAAGCAGTTCCCTTTCATGTTAGTTTTATTTTTAATCACTGTTTAATTTCAGCATAGGAGAATCATGGAGACAAAAATGAGTCGAAGATTTATTAAAATGAAGAATAGAAAACAAGACATTGACCAAGTTATGCACTTCTGTTCAAATCGTCAAAAATCACAAGACTTTGTCATAAGTCAGCAGGTATTTGGCCTTTTCAAAGAACATAACACAATGAAGATCTAGAAACTAAGACTGGTACGGTTTGTATCACATCATATTTTGCTAATAATTAAAGGGACCTATCCTTGATACAATATGGCTTGATTATAAAATTAAAGGAACTATGTATGTTTGTTTACATTTTAAAATTACATCACTTTGTCTAAAGGCAGTAGGTGGTGACAATAACCCTTCTGGAGGAATACAAAATGAAATTAAGATCTAGAAACTAAAATTGGTGAACACTTCTATCACAAAAACAAATTTTGTAAGAAATGAAAGGAACCTATTCTTGATTAAAATATTGCTTTATAATGACATAAAAACCATATTTACATTTTAAAATCACAATACTTTGTCGAAAGTCAGCAGGTGGCGACACTTTCAGCCTTCTCCAGAAACAAAAAATAAAATAAAAATCTAGAAGACTAGTGCAATTGTATCACATCACAAAAGCAAATTTGGTTTGAAAATATGCTTGCAATAAAAAGCAACCTTATCTTTTCACTAAAACAAAGCAAACACCTTAAATAATTAAATGTTAGTCTTCCTCTTCACTGCCATGTTCATCACAGTCTTCCCCGCTGTCCAAATCAGCTTCGTCAAGGGTATCTTGTTCCATAAACAGCCGCTCATAAAATGGAATGTAAACACTCGGAATATGCCCTTTTTTCACAAACCACTTAATATCATCCAAAGGACCCTTTCGGATGGCAAATTTTCTTTGGTAAGCATTTTGCAGTGGGAAAGTTTTCCAAGCAACAGGTCTGCCAGCTTTCTTATGCAAAATAGAAAGCTTTTTGGCATTTTCATCATAGTTGTACTTTACAAGAAATCGGTTCTTACATACTTGCAGTTCATGAATCTTAGAAACCTTGGCGTTTTTCCAATTGTGATACTGTACAACTGGCTCAAAGTTTTTGAAGAGATTTTGCTCCGCCTCAATAACTACATATTTCTTCCCAGACTTCTTAGCCGCTTTAATAAGAGCATACCACTGTGACGGGGTGAAGACATCCAAGTCCTTGGTTCAATAAGGCCATGCATACTGTCCACTTCCATATAAGTATGACCCTTTTCAATAAATCGATGGGTGATTTCCACATCATATTTATGAGTTGCCATATTATATATATACACTGTTAAAAAAATTTAATTACATTTTCATTACATTGTAGTGAAGCTATAATCATTACAATGTAATTGAAGTTTTCATTACATTTATGTTATTAAAACTTTCATTACAGTGTAATGAAAGAATGTAATGAAAAATTTAATGACAATAACGTAATGAAAATGAAGAAAGTTGACGCAAACTACATAACTTTTGGTTTCGATCTGAGATTGGTTTGGGTGAAGATTACTTCTCTGACAACAGAGGACAGGTAAAAATTATCGACTTAGAATGTCTAAAGTCGGAAGCAGATGCTGCTTGAGTTTCGGAGATCAGGCGTTTGCCCTACCTGACCGCAGCCCGTAGACGCCATCGAGCAACATCAGAGAAACTTATTTTGTCAGGTCAAATACTATTCTTTTCCCCTAAAGTCTTAGCTATTATTTTAACAATCAAGCGTTCTGCATGAAACATGAAGAAATTTTAGAATATCTCCTCAATTTAGATAATTTAGATGCAAAATACGGATTTGAGAGCGATCCCCGTGTACCATGCGACACCTGGCGGCAGAGCTTCGAATGACAGGTTCGGCATGTGACGCAGGAATAGACGATATTACGGAAGAAATACGTGCTGCCGTTCAATACAATTTTAAAAGAGAATGAGGAAACTTACATTTAACCCAGAACAAATTGTATGATTTTATGTTATACTTGAAATTTCTTGGAAAATTTAATGACATGTAATGAAAATTTCATTACAGGCTACATGATGTTATGAAACTTTCACTACATGGCTGCTGTCATGAAATTTTATGACCAAGGTAGTGAAATTTTCATTACAATTTAATGAATGTGTAGGTGTTATTAAAAATAATGACGTTTAATGAAAAATAATGTTAAAAATGTCATTAAATTTCATTCATTTTTAACAGTGTACATTGAGAACACATATTTATTTTTGTTCTGGGACCAGCAATTATCAGAATAAAAAATACACTTCTTTAGCCAGCTTCAACTCTTTTTTTTGTATGAAATCATGCAAACAGCTGGCCACCTCAGTCGCACTCTTCTTCGCCAGAGTCTGGTCCCATACATAACAGCAGCCCTCATTTAAATAATTATCGAACAAAGAAAAGTTATAACACTTTAGTTTTGATCTATAATAGAAGTCATCATTTTTGCCTTTGGGGCACTCGAGTATTTTTTGAAAGTCAAAACTAGCGACAGATAGTGAAGGATCCACGTTCAATTTCCCTGCAGGGACAACATAAATGGATTTTTGACACCTTTGAAGCTCAAGTAGTTCTTAATTTTGCATCATAGCCTATGACGTGTAGAGACTTTTTTTTTTTTTTTTTTTTTTTGCTTGTCGTGTTGAGACGAATCTGTAAGGCGACGCCAGAGTCGTTTCTGTGCGAAAATCCAGGAGAAAATCGCTCATCTCGCCACCCCTTGAATGCGCCTGAAGCGACCATTTTGGAAGGAGGCCCTTGCGAGAAGGAGAGGGAAGTACATGGCTGGGGCCTGGAGCGCCGGGAGCGGGAGCGTGGCCAAGCCCGGTCATTTAATATGAAAATGAAATGCCCTTTCAGTCATTTGAACAACAATAACAATTTTTTTTCGAGCCACGCGTCCTCTCCTGCTAAGGGGCCGCCCGGCCTCGGGGAGGACAGACGTTTAGTCGGGCAGGGATCCTCCGAGGCAGAATCTATGCCGGGACAAAAAGCAGTTGGAGTTGGAAATAATTTGTGTGACAGCCAGGCAGGCCGAGCTGGCAGCCAGAGGCAGGCCGCCCAGCTCGCATTGCGGTGCAAGAGTCTCAAAGCCCAAACAAGCAAACGCCATTATGAAATCCTATTAATGCGCGCAAGGAGTTGAGACGCTGCATCAAATTACGTAATTAATATTTCCGTGATTATGCGCCCCTGCCTGGCCTGGCCCGCGCCCTGCTCCGCTGCGCTCCCCGCCGCCGCCAAGTCTGGCGGTAACTTCGTGAAGCTATTCGTCTGTTATCCGAAGGGCGCGGGCCCGTCTTGACAACTCGCGGCCCTCTCCTCGACGCCCCGCCCCTCTTTGGAGGGACTGTACCGCGGCCGCGCGTGTCACTGCCCGTCTCGATATTTCACTCGTCGATGCCCCCCCTTCTCTGCCCCTCCCCTTCCCGCCGCGCAGCAGCGACGCGGCATTCCGAATGGAGGAATCTCGGTCGGGAAGGACTTCGAACCCGAACTCGGCTAGGAAGTAGTGACTCACTTCGTCACTTCCAGCGCGGCCTGTTGGGCGCCGAGCACGTCGAGAATGTCCTGTCCGTCCTCGCTTTTTGGCTATGGCTGTCGTGCCCCCATTTTTCAACGCCCCGGCGCGTGCCCCCCCTTTTTTTTCTCTATTTCACCCCCCCCGGACGGCCGGACGCCGAGGGGTTTTTTTTAGCATTGCAGCACCGGCATACCAATGGGTCGGGTCAAAAGTGACAACTAACTGGACTAGGCCGGTGGGAGGGCAGGGGGGCACGCCGCTGCTAATTGCGAGGCCGCCGATCTGGGTCGCGCCGCGCACTTTTTAACCGGACTTCCGAACCCCGGCGCCTCTAAGCTCGCTCCAAGCGGAGGCACGTCCGGTCGCGGGGGCGCGGGGCTGCGGGGGCGTCACCCCGCCCCCTCCTTTGCCGCCAGGGCACGGCGCGGTGCCCCGGCGGGGCCCACGTGGACCCCCTCCAAACTGACAAATTTACAGCCCGGGATCCCAAACCTGACGGACAGAACACCCATCTTGCATTTTCCACCCCATATCTGAAATTTACGGGACTCTGAGTCAGCGGTCCGAGTCCCCCCCTTCCCCCCCCCCCTCGGGTGGCGGCTGAAAATGGCTCCCCTAATGAGTGGGAGAGAGAGGGAGGCCGAGATGGAGATGGAGAGCAGCAGGCTGGCGGGGCCGTTCCGTCACAGGTGTTAATATGACGCGACGCGGCGGCGCTACGACGTGATAAAGATCGCCGGCGTCGCCGCGCCCAGCCGCCCAGCCCCGCCGGCGTCGCACTGTGTCAAACCACGCAGAGCTACATATGACGGCTGCAAGCGTGCAGGCCAAGGCAGCCAGGCCAGGCAGTTTGGGGACCGAAATACACCCCGACGCCCCGCGCACATGCACGCCGCACATCAAACGTCAAGAATAAGATTGTGACATCTACGGCACCACCACGCACTTCGTTATTCCTGCTGAGAGACGGCGGACTGAGAGCCCCGCGAAGGCGCCTCGTCGAACACGCCACGCCCCGGGCTGGCCGACGGCGCGAGGCGGACGGGGCGCCGCGGGCAACGCGGGGGTGGCCCGCCGATACAGGCCGTCGAGTACGCTGTAAAGCCAATGTTGCCATCACTTGGCGGCGCGGCGCCCTCCAAGGGCTCTGGCAGGATGGCGGGGACGCGGTTGGAAGGAGACAAGCACGGCGTCGTCGCGCGCCTCCCCTTCGCTGCACTTCCCATTGCAGGACGAGGCAACGGCCCCGGGGCGGCGACATTGTTCGTTTTTGCACCAAGGACAAGTTTGACTTTGCAGCTGTCGCAGTGAATTGCCGCGTTGTGTCGACACATTTTCGATGCTGTGTTGTGAGATGTGCGGTGTTTTATGGTTTCAGAGTGGCTGCAGCGGTGTTTGTCGTTCGCGATGAATTCAAGAACTAACTAGTGTTTGTTTGTTCAGGGGCGGCGCTTCGTCTTCCACCCCACCTGCACCGCGGGGCGCGGCGCGGTGCGGCGGGGCAGCTCCCCACTCCAGCGGATGAGGTCCGGCGCTACATTTCGCCCGCTGTCGGAGACACGCAATCTTATTGACGATTCGACGCTCGTCATCCCCCTCCCCTTCTTTTTCTTCTCTCCTCGCTGCGTCTTGTCCGGGATGTCCAGGAGTGCTCCGGGCGCCTCGTTCCGGCAGACAGAATCAATCCCCTTCCCGCCTCCAGATTGTCGGCCGGTTGTTGCGCTGAGTGACGAGGGGCCTAAGTGCGGCCCGGACGTCAGGTGTGTGATCCCCGGCCGGCGGGGCCGTGCGGCCTAACAGGCTGCCGTTTGGCAGTGCGGCCGTTTGGGCGCCAAACGGTAACGGTTATGTTGCTCCCTGGCAGGCCTGGCGGGCCGGGCCGGGCCGGGCACCTGCACCACTTCCGCCGAGTGCAGCCGCGCGCTGCGCTTCATGTCTCGGCCCCTGCAGTGTAGGCAGCAGCCTGAGGGTCGTTTACGTCGCGCTGTCTCTCTCGCACCAATGGGGAACGACCCATGAGCGCAAGACAGGCAGCGCGACGGAAACGACTCTCGGAATCAGTCTTACTAGCAGTGTAGCACACTAAGAGGTTGTCACTCCAGCCCTACAGGCACTCCAGATGACAGTGGAGGCCCCGCTGCTGCCGCCACCCTGGGCCAGGGCACACTGGTCGGAAGAGAAGAGCGTCGAGGATATCCGGGGGTGAGGAACCACCCAACTGTTCCGAACCCTTAAACCACCCCTGGGTCAGTAACTGCTCTTCAATGAACATTCAGGTACGCATTGCCACATTTCCCCTTCAGGTTGGCCAGCCCGGCTGGACCGCGCGGCCGTATGGTTGGCATTACCGGAACTCGCTCTCGTCGATGGCCGCATTAGCCCCGCCATGGCCCCGCTCTTGCATTCTATTTCGAGCGCCTTCCTCTTTGCTCCCTTCCGCGCTCTTTTTGTCCAATTTAGTGGCGTCGATGGTGCCAGTGCCCCTCCCCCCCCCTCCCCGCCACCATGCAGTCGGGGACACTTTGGCACCGGACCAGGGGCAGCGCTGTTCGATCTGCGGGCTGCCTCCGAACAGCGGCCTGTCTGTCTCTCTCGCACTCGTCCTTCCCTTCGCGCGTGAGAGAGATGGAGCAACCAACTTGCCGGCTGTACTTTGGTGTGCTGGCCTGGACGCCTTCGGGCCGGGCCAGGTCCCGACCTCCATCGGAGCGCACTTGATTAACTTAAAGAATGAAGCCGGGGGTGCACTTCAAAAAAATCGTTGGGCATTCAAACTTGTAAAATGAATCGGGTTTAAACTCCCACGCGCGAAAGCGATCCCCGCTTTTCGTCCGTCGGCCGAAGAGGGACTGGGTTCGAGGCGGGTGGCCCGAGGGTGGCCCGCACCGTCATTTGGCTCTCCGGTGGCGGCGTCCATCATTTCCCTGCCGCCGAGCCAAGTGGCAGCGCGGCAGGCAGACATCGAGGCCGCTAAAGACTACACGGGAGAGAGAGCGGGATGCCGGATGCGGGGTTTAGTGTTGCGGTTGGGGACGCGATGCACGGCCGCGGATCAGGCGAGTGTGTTCTCCCAGAGGAGGCAAGGAGACATCCTGAAGGACTGACTCGTCGGCTTGGGAGAAACGGATAAGCGGGGTGGTAGTATCGTTCTACGTGATTCGACAGGGTCGAGTGAGCTGTGGTCGCCACACTAGACAGGCAGACCCGTCGCGCAGCAGAATGAACCCACCGGCGGGTCGGCGCACGCACCGCTCCTGTCCTGCGAATCTCGAGACAGCCCCCGCGCCCCCGCTCGGCCTCACGGGATTGTGGCACGGGAGGGGAGGGGAGGACAGTGAGCGATGACCCAGTGACCTGCCGAGAGCGCATGGCGCAGCCCGGCGACCACCATATGCTGCCCCTGACACTCCCGGGATCATCCGCGCCGCTGCCGCCGCGCAGGGCGGTCCGGGCCGACAGTCGCCACTGCGGATCGCCCGGAACGCCCCGCACGACAAGGACCAGGCAATTTCGAGGCTCGTGCCGCAGCCCCCTTTTGCGCATTCTTCCCCTCGCCTGCCCGGTGGAATGAAGATGTCAGCAGCACAGCGCGACTTTGCTGCTTCCGCCATGCTTCCGACTTGGCTGGACTGGCTGGAGCCTTGGCTGGCTGGAGTCTGAGCAGGGATCCGCCCGCTGCAGACTGGAGGCAGCCGAGCCTCATCGACGCTGCTGCCGCACGAGTGGCGCTGCAGGACTTGACTAGCAGGAAGGGGATGGCAACCCCAGGGCAAGCCTGCCTGGCGCTGACAGCAGCGTGCCCGTGCGTCCTGGACAAGAATCCTGCTGGGTCAGAGACGGCTCGCGGTGACCCGGTGCGAACCCCCGCACTGCGGCAGCCAAGCCAAGCAAGCCCAGGCATCCACAGCCACGGCCCCTGCCACGCGCCGGGTAGGCAGTCCCGTCACACTGGCCTGCTGGGCAGGCGGCCCATGCTGCAGGTGCCCGCCCCCGGGGCCGCTCGGGCCAAAGCGAAAGATTGGAGAGCCGTCTGGAGCGGAGCAGAAAAGCTGTCACTGATTCGTTTGCCGCGAGGCCGCGAGAAAGCAAACGCTTGAAAATGATAAAGATGGGAAGCAGGTGAAGGAAGATAAGAAAAAGAAGGGGGGGATTCACATTCAAGAGGACCAGGACAAAGAGAGGCGAGAGAAAGGAGCGGGAGCCAAGCGGTGGGGAAGGGGAAGGCGTTGGGGAGGAAAGACTCATATATTCGTATTCCCGTATCGTTTCCAGCTTCCAGGCTATTGCGCTGCCTTTATCCGCCCGGGCGGTGTGACAATGGGTCGAGTGCCCAGCTGCAGCCCCAGGACCCCAGACAGGACCCCCAGGAAAGCAAAAGGAAGGGGAAAACAGAGGGTACGTGCGGGGCGAAAGGTCTCCCCACCCCTATCTTTTTTTGCACTTGTCGTCTGCCTGGAGCACACACACGCACTCACATGAGTGACGATGAAATCCCCCTTTTTCCAAATTGAAAATGGCGCCCTTTTTTAGACTCTACGTGGTCACGTGGTCGGTCCGTCCGTCCGAATCCTAGTCACGGGGTTTCCTTATTTCCGGCCCTCCGAAACGGAAACTCTCATGTCATGTCGGTGTGAGGAGGGGAGGGATACTACTTCCTTAGATTCACCCTCTCACACACCTGCGCCAGCATGTCAGGCTGGTGTCTGAGTGTGTATGTGTGTTTGTGGGGGGGGGGGTGCCGGAGTCACTGAGTGCTGCGCTGGGCTGCCCTACCCAGGGGACGCAGCCTGCAGCCGCTGCAGCTGCGTATTTTGAGTCGTCACAGGAACCCACTCCCGTTTGATAGATATCTGCGCATGTTGGGTGCCCCGCCCCCCAACCTTTGCTCGTCCGGTACACGGGAACGCTTCTAGCTCTCGGGTACTCCCTCCTCACCGCCATGCCGTGACAGGACGAGGACGAGACGCCAATCTGGTTGGTCACGGTCACAGATTTTATTAAATTTAAGCGTCTCTATTGAACAAATCCACCCTTTTAAAATAATACATTATTGTTGAATCTGGATGAGCTCCGAGAAAAAGCCGTGGATGGGACTGCCGCTGCCCTTTCCCTGCATCAAATATCCCGCCTTCATTATATGCAGTATTCTGCTTCCTTGCACGCGAATGCTGTGCGCGCGCTCCGCGGGTTTTGTTTCCGAGGGGGAAATGTCAGAAGAAATAGTAAACAGTCCAGCTAGGATGAGGTGAAACAGGTAAAATCAATGTTGTGGTAATAATATGACTGTTGTTTATCGGTTTTGTCTATGGAAGCGAATTTTAATCGTTGACCTTTACAAATACCATACTTATCCCCGTTTGTTTACTGTTCAGTTTGGTTAGGTTTTCTCGACGCTGACCAGCCTTCTCGAATCAAGTATCACTTATCTTAAATAATCCGCTGTGCCAAAAATGTCCGGCACGGATGAAACAAGTGTTTTCAAGCTAGTTTCACGTTTAAGTGAAATATTGGTGAGAGAAAACAATAGTTCCCTGTCGGGTAACCAACAAACTCACTGTGTGAACAAGGCTCGATCAGTCATATATGGGACTCTCCTGAAAAAACAGCATGTCCAAGGTAATGCCTCACTATGCTTTAGGCTGCCCTTATTTCTTAGAAATGTATAAGGTATTCCATTTGTTTCTGTTTTCTTTTTTTTCTTCTTGCACAGAAGTGTCTAATTTATCAAATAAATTTGAGCACATGAATCCTCTTTCATGTTTGATTGCATGGAGGCTTCTTCTCAGTAATATAAATAAGACAAAGGAATCTTGTGAACTTGACGATGCCATCAGAGAGGTATGTCTTATTTTGATGTTAATTTATACATGAAGGTTGTGAAGATACGCTTCCATCTTTACTTTCCAGGCCTTCGATACAGGATGGGACAATGCTCCTAATCCGGTCTTAAGAACGCTTATCTGTCTTGCTGAAGCTTCCAGTGCAGCCTCTTCTAATGAAGGAGTTTCCAATGAGCCATTTTCAATATCTGAAAAACTTGGTTTTACTTCCTTAAGACAGGGTGAAGTAACCTTTCCTTTTGCTATTACAACAGACATAAATGTGAAAAGTTAATATGTGCTGAACCAGATACTCAATTTCCAGGCGTGAAGCAATGTAGGGTTTACCCTTCTTTGCATCCAGATGTTTTTAAGCCTCCTGCATGGATGAACCTTAATCGCAGTGCATCTCCTTTTGGTGGCTATGCTACTTCTTTCCCATTCAACAAAGAGCCAGGCGAGGGTCTCCCTCTCTTTAAAAAATTTAATAGGGTATCCCGAAAGGGGTGAGTAACTGATACTTCATCTTTATCTTAAATATACAGGTGCCTTCTGTAGATTTCTTGAATGTTATTTTTCTACAGACATACTTCAGAGCGTTCTGTGTACCAAGTACAAACAATTCCACCCTTGACTGGCCCTAAAGAGTTCAAGCTTTCATCAAATTTTACTCCACTGAATTTTGAAGATGAGGGGTACTTCACCCCAATGACTGAATCTGCAAACCCTAATCATGCATTTTCAAACAATGAATGTAAGCTGTGACATACTTGACTGTTGTAAGATATACCTACTCTTACTCAATGCACTGACTGCCAAATCATGCTTGTTGCTTTGCAGATGAAGACCCAACAGAAATTTGGTCAGAGGCGCTTAATGTTTATTTGCCTGAACGGAAGTCATGGGAAACACTGGGCATCATTGATACCAAGGCTGAACCAAGTTTTCTATCTGCGGGTGGCTCTAAAGCTGTTGAAAATTTATCTGTTCTTGTTAGTATTTACCAGGATATTCTTAAAACTCAACACATTCGTGATCCCAAACCAACATCCAGGGCTGATTTCACTCGTGATGTCTTTTTTCTTCTAAACGGTGTAGAGTCCAGCAACTTTCCTTTTATTCAGGTACAGTAATATCTTGAACTAATTGCACAATCAGCAAATTTGAAAAATAGTTAAAAGACTTTTTAATGTTTATTTTTATTTTAGGAAAGTGATTGCTTTGTTGCCCGGAAAGGTATCTGGCTTGAGGGCTACAGTGTGCAGGGCACCATGACCCTGTGTCAGGACTTTTTATACTGTGGAACTCACTTCCGAAGACTCGAGAAACTGTCACACTCAAAGGTAGCTCCGCTATGGATGTTAGGACTGATTTGGTATTGTTTCTATAACTATCTTCACCCTTTCATTATTATTTATCTTTCAGGCAAATGATGGATTAATAATTTGTGAATTGTTGAATTGTGTGCAACGTTGGGCACAATTCTATCGGGGAGCTGTCTTAATTCTTTCATCTCACGTCAAATCTCAAGGAAATTCTATCTTACTGTATGAACTATTGGAGCACATACAGCCTCTTAAAAACCAGGTATTGAACTTTATTTTGTAGCAATTTTTAATTTTTGGTCTTCTTAAGATCTTTTTTATTGTTGTTGGTTTTGCAGGTACAGTGCCTGTCAACCTTATGTTGTGTAGATGGCATGAAAGATGAGTCATCAACTCTACCAAGTGGTGTCGCTTTGTTGGCACACATATACCAGGAAGCTTGTAAATCAAACAACCAGCAAAGTAACCTTCTTTACTCAGCCTTAAAGTCATGCTGTGAGGTATGTGCATGCGTTTAAAGAGTGACTGATGAATTTTCATGCGTTTTCATTCTCTTGATCATGATATTTGATTTTGTGTGTTTTTAGGTTTATTTACATTGCCTTGGGCGATGGATATTTTTGGGTGACTGCGCAGATAACACAAATGAATTTTTCGTCCGCAAAGACCCACAATTTTATGGTCATAGAGACCGATCTTTCTGGGTTCAAGGGTTTATTTTAGAAAAACGTGCAGTGCCTGGATTTCTGCAAGGATTAGAAACTGCAGTATTTGATTGTGGAAGGGCAATGAACCTCCTACAGCTTTGCAGTCCACAACATCCTTTGTGTGTGTGGTTAGAGAAAGAGCACCCCACTATACATTGCTGCTTATACAAGTAAGTTTTCATTGGGTACCATGAAGTAACATTAAAGCTACACAAGAAAAAGTACCTCAACAATGAGAAAAAATTGAAATAATTTATTTAACTGTCTGTTTCATATTTTGTTTGTTGTATTTCTGTCATTCCAGGTCAGATTTAGGGAAGGTTCAAAAAGAATGTGCTCATTTTGAGGAAGAGGCCCAAAGGGTGTGCGGTGAACTACTGACAGCATCAAAGCTCTTCCAAGTGGAAAGTGATCGGGAGGCCCATTTGCATGTTTTAGTAAGTTTCTTTTCCTTTTGCTTGGTTTATAAAATCAGTTAAGTTAAGTTAATTTTTTAATTGATTTAATCGCAGATGCAGAAAGCTCAGAAACAGAGAGAAACAATTCGAGCATCACGAAAACTGCAATTAGAAAGAGAAAAGGCTGAAATGAAAGAAAAACAGAATGCTGATCTGAAGGCTCAAATTGAAGAAATACAGCTGAGGAAGGCAGCTGAAAAAGAGAAAAATCGAATAGAAGATGAACTTTATCTTCTGCAATGCAAACGTCTAGATGAAGCTGCCAAATTCATTGAGGAGGAAGAAAGGTAGCGATTATAACATTTATATTATTGTATTGCTTTTGTAAAATAGTTTTGAAACAAAACTAATGATTGTGTATTATTTCTTTCCTTGTGAAATGCTTTCAGGCAGAAAATGTTGGCCCACTATGAAGAGCTAGGAAAAATTGTTGACAAGCAAAATCAGCATAGAGAGTGGCAATTGAAACGTCTCAAAATGGCGGACGTTAGACAGACATTTCTCTTTGAAAGTAGCTTAAGCCTAGCTAAGGAACACCTCATAGCAGAGAAAAATGCCAGAGCAAGAGTCCAGCTTGAAGATAATGCATCTGTATCACTGATTGGCACTAAGTTACAGACCAAATCGCAAAGTCCATGCCCGTCAAAGAGTATTTCACCTTCACCCTCATCCAGGGACATAACTACAAGTGAAGCTCGGAGTCAAACTGAACATTCAGATGTCTTTCATGAGGTAGAGGGATTTGGCGTAAGTTCTCAAGAGTTGTTAAGACCCCATGAGAATTATTTGGGAAATGTGCAGAGTGCTGAAAAACAAATCATTACTTCTGTTTTGAGTCACACATCTGATGAGGAACTTCCAAAAGTAAAAAATTTAGAGGAACCACTGATTAGTTTGACAAGTCAGACCTTTGGATCTTATGAAAGAGATCCAACATGTGACTCCAAAGTTAAACCTATTAGTGATCTTGAAAGAAATCGTCGGAGAGTCCTGACAGAAGATGTATGCTTGAACCCAGATAAGATTGATATTCTTGAGACTGATGCAAAAAGTGAAAGGAAAGATAAATGTATGTCCGATTATGCGAAGACCTGTGAAAGGGTTGTCTCTCAAGAGTGTATGTCAAAAGAAAGAGTCAGTTTTGAAAAAGTTCCTAGCCTGGATTCTGGTGTGACCATGGAACGGGAAAGGAATAGACAGAAAGTCCTCGGAGGAGAGTTCAATATTTTGACTGGAATAAAAAGTTCAGATTTTTCTGACAAAACAAGTCAGTATAAGGGCCTGAAAGAAATACCACACTTAAGTGACCTTCAGAAAAATAGACAAAGAGTTTTAGGTGAAGAGTATAATATATTGACTGGAGAAAAGACATCAACAAAAAATAGCAGTGCATCTATACCTGCAGTTATCGCAACAACAGATTCCGGAGTTGGGACATATGAATCAGAATGTGAAACTCAATCAAACACAGTTTCTGGAACATTGCAGAAAAACGCATCAAGTGCCCAATTTAGCCAGAAGTGTGAAAGCGCCAAGTCTAAGCTGATGTCTGTTTGTTCCGATGAGGAACTAATAGGTGCAGATAGAAATGTAACTGAAGCAAGTTACACACCCAGTTTTGAAAGACCCAAGATCTTGCCTGTTGGGTCAAATTCCTCATCCTTTGTGTCACCTCTCACAACACCTCTAAGTCATACTGACATGCCTGTATTCACTAATCCCTTTAGGGGTACAAACAGTTTACCCAATGAGTTGCTCTTGACTACCCCACTCACAGATTTCTGTTGTGAAAATCCAAAGTATTTTGAAGTTAGCGGCATGCCATTAACATATGACATTGCAGATGTCATAAAATTTGATACACAAATCACCCATGATCTGAGTAAGTGGAATAATTTCAATAGATAGTAACAAGTTTAAAATAATGTATAATTGCTTGATGAAGGCATATTTCTGTTTCTTTTACAGTTTCAAGAGACTCAGTGGATCATAAAAAATGTGACACAGAATTATCTAAAGCTTTGCCCAACACATCTTGGATAGAATCATCTTTGCAAACTTGTTTACTTCTTCCATTAAGAGTCCAGTATAAATTTGTTTCTGCAGCACTCCTTCACCATTTTTTGGTTGATTTACGTTTGCTTTCCCACTTTCGAAGCTTGAGGTCCTATTATTTTATGCAAGATGGAGAATTTGGTCGTCACCTTACTGTGAAATTGTTCACCCAAATGTATCAGGTAATTTTAAGCTTTCTGTTTGATTTAATCAATTTCTTATCTTCCCAAGCACATTTTTTACAGTATTGATTATAGGTTTCAGCTCCTCAGCTCTTATTCAATCAATCCACATTGGACAGCATAATGAAAGAAGTGCTTGCTAGTTCGCAAGGCTCATCTGATCCAAATCACCACCTCATCAATCTAACTGTGGACAATGACTCTGTGCCTCATCACTTTTCACATTATTCGCCAAATGTACTGGATTTCATTCGACTATCTTACAAAGTGAAATGGCCTCTTAACTTGCTTCTGACACCAGATGTGCTTCAAAAATACAATGTGGTGAGCTAAATTAAGTTTTTATTGAATTTAAAGGGTGATAAATGTTCTAAAGAGACAATGTGTTTCAGATATTTTTGTTTGTTGTACGTTTAAAAAGAGTTGCATGGCTCTTACAAGAAGACTTTGTTGCTTTGAAAAACACTGCAAGGGGATGCTTCAAAGAGCAGCACAGAGATCTGATCAACTCACCTCAATATCATCAGGTGATTATGGAATTTTTTTTGTGTTACGTAAACAGATTTTGCTCGCTGTATTTTGTTACATTTGTGTTCTCAAATTGTGATTTTATGAGGCACAATTTTTCTGTCTTTTTCTAGGTGCAAATGATTCGACAAAATATGAGCCAATTTTTACAGGCAACCCTAAATTATGTGAGTAGCTCAGTGCTTTATGCCAGCTGGGCAGACTTTGCATCATCATTGAAAAAGGCAACGACTCTTGATCATATATATAATGCTCATATAGAATACATAAAGCGCCTTTTGAGGAGGTGAGACATCGAGTTCAGTTTGTTCCTGATAAGAGTTAATATACTCTATCTTTCTGTGCTTCTCAAAGAGTAATTTCGTTTTCATGCCTAGATGTCTACTGAACACCAATTCCAAGAGAGTGGAGGCAGTTCTGTCAAAAATCCTAGTTTGCATTATCAAGTTTCATAGTATAATGAGAACACGTCCATGGCAAATGGCAAGCAAAGTACAAGGCCAACGATCCATCTTCTTAGAGCATCCTAATTTCCAGCAAATGCTGTCCTGCTCTTCTTATTTTAAGGTATGTTCTTTTTGAAGTATATCTCTATGCTAAATGTCAGAATAGCATGGATTGTGAGATTCTTTTTCATTAGATGCAGGTATGCAAGCTCGTAAGTTACCTGGAAAGACTTATTTCTCCAAATCATCATCATTATCTCTCTGAATACCTTCTGCTCTTGAACATTAATGGATTCTACAAATCATCTGATTACATTACACATGCAGAAAATGTCAGTGAAATGGAAGGAAAATCATCTGGTAGCTCTCAACCTACTAGCAAGAAAAGTTTTCATGTGTCTTAAGGTATTTTTTCCCCCCAGGTACATAAATACTCTATTTGTAGTCTAATTTAATTTTTTTTATTTATCTGTCCTTTTTTTAATTTAGTTGATAGAGTCTTAGTATAAATGGAAACATTTGGTCTCAATAAATGTGATATTAATTTTTATTTTTCAAATCTTTCATTTGTAATTGAATGATTGATGATGGATTTCTGATTTAAGTATTCCTTGTGCCTTGTTCAGTTCCAGCTGGCTCTTTTAATGTTGTTGGCATTATCTGTAAAAATAATTTAATGCAATGAAATTTCTTGAGTCACACAGAGGAAAAAAAAATGTCTTAAGCAGATTAATGGTGTACCTGTAATAATGCATATACAGTTTTCAATGTAATCGTCTGAATTGCAGTCAGGTCTGTTACCCTCTGCTATATCTAAGTCAAAGCCAGGCCCGTATCTTTCAAAAAACTGAAATGCATAGACATACATGGTGCTACATATCAAATCACTCCACTGTATTTTGAGTGGATTTTATTTTAAAATGAAACTCACATGATTATCAGGAATGTCTGAAGCAATATTGCAACCCAAAATCAATGATGTCAGGTAAGTCCAGCACCGAGCTGCATTTGTGATGTTATACCCTCCTAGGCATAAAGAAAAGTGATTAATTTCACCTTGTAACTATGCATTTGAAAGGTTGAAGTACTTGTTAATAACGTACCTCCTCCAAGGAACAATGTTGGTTTCTGCCATGATAGTATAGTTTTGATACAATTGCCGTAGCCTTTGAGAGTGAGGTTGAAGGTACCTAGGGGATCTCCAGCTAGACTGTCACATCCACATTGGACAACCATAACGTCTGGATGAAAAGCCTCCATTAGGACTACTAGTACCCTACAGGGAATAAAAAGGTAATTTTAACAACATAATAACAAGAGTAGTTACTTTGGGCCAATGAAGGTGGATAGACAACCCTCCCTCAAAGAAACATATTTTGCTGATGAGCATTGAACCAAGCTACTGAGGAGTATCTGCTTGTTGAGCCCTAAGGTTGGGCACAGCCTGAAGCATTTAATAATTGTAAAATAATGATTGCTCGGGAGATATCCACCCCCTTCAAAGGCCCAAATGAACTGATACACCTTGTATCTTTATTAATCTTTCTTATAAAGAAATATTTTTTTTATGTACCTTTTAAAAATTTTGGTGTATGCTTCATCTCTAATGCCATCTTTGAGAGGTACATTGACTGAATAAAATTTACCATTACCCCTCCCTACATCTGTTATGGCTCCAGAGCCAGGATAGAATCCCAATTCATATTTGTGCAAAGAAAATGTGAGAACATTCTGTGAAAATTCAAACGCATTTTCTACACCATCACCTGAAAACTTGAGCTATGGTAAGGGAAATAAAATAATTCATAACCAAAAACTCGAGGGAAACTGAGGTAAAGAATAACTACCATGGTGAATATCCAGATCAATGTAGAGGACCCGAGGAAATTTTTGTCTTAAAACGTTAATTGCACAAACGATGTCATTTGCATAGCAGAATCCTCTAGCTTCATCTCTGTAATCAAGTTTGTGGAAATATGAATTTTACTTTGCAAGAATTCATAAATCTGCATATGTGCAGTTAGCGCACCTTTGAGCATGATGCCATCCGCCATACCAGTTTATAGCAGTGTTGGCAGATCCGTCGATCAACGAACGAGCAGCTGTCAATGAACTTCCCACGACGGCACTAATGTAATCAAAGATACCATAGATGAGGGGACAGTCATAACCTGATAATCCAAATATCATATTCATTAGTTAATGAGCTCATGTACACACAGTAATATTGGAAGTGTAATCTCTCTTCCTCTAAAGGCATACCAAGTCCATACTCTTCCTGATTATTTTCATGTTTTTCAATGTCTTTCACATCGTTTAGATCTTTCAAGTGATTGATATAATCCGTTGAATGGAAAGATAACACTTCATCCTCTTTGGCTATGACATTCTTCAGGATAATTAACTTGGAGTTCAGACCATATCCATGTACCAAATGATTTACTAAAGAAGACTAAAGAGACAAAATTAAAATGAGGAAGTTAAGCTGGGCCTTTCTTCAGAAAACTTCTACCCACTCTGTCAACTATTTGCTCAAGCTTGTTCAATTGGTTATCCAGTGACCTGTCACAAATAAAGCTAACTTTCTTCATGTTAAAGCCTTTAAAACATTTACAAGCTCCAACAAAGTGGAAAAAGCTTGGTAGAGGTTTGGCGCGAGGAATCGAAAGGGTAGAGTACGAAAAATATGAAGGTGTTGTCATTCTTAGATGAAAAATTGCTGTAATGACGTTGGCCGGCAGACGCCGGATGGGTAGGCAACCTAACTGGCACCTCTGTATAGTGGGTCGTTGTAAGTAGGAGTCCTATTGCTCCAACCGTGACGGGTCGTCCCTTATTGGAGCAATGGTGTATCTCGGTAGACCGGGAACACTCGTTCACAAATGTCAAGTTCGAGGTAGGGTAGGGTTTGTCACAATCGTTCACCCTGCGTCACAGATAAACGTTTTCTCTGGTTGCTCCACTTGGTCAAGGAAAGGATTCAACCCTTTGGAAATAAATTGATTGACATACAAGATGATTTCTTTTCATATCTCTTTATTGTCATTTTTGTGATTGTGATCAATCTCAATAAGGAAAATACTCTTCCTAACAGTCAACATTATTATAGTGCTATTAGAAAAAAAATAAAAACTTGTGCAGAGCAACATAGCATAGATATATGACAAAAATTTTCATTCCAACTCAAGGAGCATGCAACTTGTTTTCATAAGGTATGTTTACTTTGGTGCTTAGCATATAGAATAACTTAGGATGGAAGTCTCTTTTGATTCTAGAATTCTTCTGCAAGGCTCAAGAGTTTAATTATCAAATACTGTCAATGTATTTTTAATTTTATTATGCTATGCTGCTCAAAGACGTTAACAGAAGACATGCTTTATGTAGCTGCCCTTTTTTATTACAGATATAAATCCTACCTGATCAGTTTTCAACAACAATTTTGGCACATTGCCAGGCAACTTGTCACTACACACAAATGTAGTATTGTTATAGCTAAAGCTCTCCCCTGTCCAAGCCATCACAGCTAATGTCCATATATTTTCTAAACAGATACAGCAAGCAGCCGATGAAAACATCAGGGAAAGCAGATGGACAAACAACTTACACATATATTATGGAACAATTACTATAACTTCTGACATTTTTAAAAAATAATAAGATAGATATAGAATACTGTTGTGGCTTAGTGGGATGGGAGATGTTGAGGGTTAACAATCACAATAATTAGACAAAGTACATCCGTCTTAAAAGTGAAAGAAAGTAAAAGGAAAAGCATTTGAAAAATATTTTTGCATATGCCCAAATGAATTTTTTTCATAACTTCCGATGAGTCGTAAGTTCATTCATGGTTCATTTATCCACCGGTTTTAGTGCTCAGTCCACGAGAACTTGCAAGTTTCCCGAGCTCATAAGCACCATTTCCTCTTTTATTGATATGTAAAATCATCTACATTTAAGATAGTAGTTGCCACTTGTATATCAGTATTGTACATGCAAGTTATAACCGGCATGACATGAGTTGAGTTCTAAGTACCTGACGATATGATATTTGAAATTCATGGGGCTCATATCTAATTTCTAAAGAATCATTTCAATTACACAGACGATGAAGTTTTTTATTTAAATCATTCTGCATTCGAGAGAAAGACAACTTTGCTAAACTAATGGCCGTTGAGTGAGGCCTGACACAGGAATTTTTCAAAGCATAGATCTGTACAAATAAATTAATGTCAAACTTTCATTCCTAACATTCATACAAATATGGAAGATTAGACTGATGTTAACAAAATTTGGTGAATGAAAGTAGTTATCCTACTATGTACATTTCCTCACTTACAACTAATACAAAAAGATAGAAAACAGGGCATCCATCAACATACAAATAAAATATTCTTATGACTGATGACAGATCAACAAATTTATTGTGCTTCATTCAGTAACAGATAAGGTTATCAGGCTCCACCCAACATTCACAGCTTAACAACAACAACAAAAAAAAACGTAAAAAGGAATACATAAATATAATTACACAATTTGGCATTACTTGATTCAACAGCTTACTTTATCTCTAAATCATTTGCTATACCTTAAATAGTTAAAATTTTGAAATGGAGTTACATTAAGAGAAATTATGATACAAAATCACATTACTTTCACATACAACATTGCAAACCAAAGTACTGAAACCAATAAAAATAAATTATGGCAGTGCTATCGTTTACAAGCAGAACTAAAATCATTGTGCGTAAAAATGTACAAATTGGTGTTATTTTCATAATTGAGCTATGGCACATGCAATGAGAGCAAGCATTACTTCTGACTGCAAGCTCTCATTTTAGCTCTTAACAAAGCTAAAGCGAAAAAAAAAAAAAAAAGAAATGAGAAAAAAATGACTATATGAAACGTTAAATTAAATAACACACATGAGGAAACATAACTAGGACTGGTTGTCATCGGTACAGACTATGACTTAAATTAACTATGGGTAAGCGCTATACAATATCACTGAGAAATGTTGCAAAGGAAGGTATGGAGGACATGCTGTTTTCCATATAGTTAAACGGAGCATTAAGTTTACCATTAGCTCAAAGACGCTTGAATGAAATCTTCATTACTGATGCACAGAAGTACAGCCCAAAATAAAGCAGGTTGCATGTGAAATCATTGACAGTTAATTACAGAGATAACATTTAGTGAAGAAGAAGTGCTTCATGATCAAGGACAGTATAGAATCACAATGTACTAATATTGGTGATGTAAATAAATGACCAAAAAAACAAAACAAACAAACCAATAAGAATCACTATAATGTTAACTGAAGACTCATGAGGGAGAGAATTTTGTAGAAATTTAATATAAGTAGCTGACTGAGTATTATTTAACATTAGGATGGTCAGATTATAGATCACACAATTCACTATTCTCACGTTCATAACAGATACAGTATTGAACTTCATTCTCCAATTCCTTTTCTATTTGTTTTTTGCACACAACACTGGTATAAAGGATTAAAATTTGTATGGAAGTCTTTCACAACAGATGGCGCACTTGCTTTGACTTGGATATGTAACAATTATTTTTAATTTAACACTGAGCTAATGACAAAGTAAAAGCATAAACTGGAATAGTTTCCTTAGTCAGCAACACTATTTGAACATTTAATGTGCTGGGCGATCAGCGTAGTCTTCTTCATCAATGTCATCATCAGACCTGAAAAATAATAAAAATTAATTACCAATTTTGTTTTAATGTTTAGTGCTAGTGCTGTTACTAGTTACAGGGTGGACCAATAAATTCACTATGCACCCAGAAATATGAACACAGTGGGCGCAGCATGAGCAAGATCGACATCCAACTGCATGCAAGTGTCAGCAATAAAAAAAAAAGTTGACTGCAGGGTAATTTCAACATGTAGACCCCACAATGGTAAGTACTTTCATCGCAGTCAACAACAAAATCGGTATTTTTAAAAAAGCACAAGGTAAGTTGCAAGTCTAACTGTGAGATGTTTGTTTGTCCAATATGACATCGATTCATTTCCAATATGCTATAAGAATCCAGCCCTTATCTCACAGTACCATATTGTGAGTTAATTCCTACATCTATAAATTGTGCGTAATGAAACATTTCCAAGGAGACCTACGTAAAAAGAATGACATAAAAATCATGTTTATCATACCTACAATCTCTATCTCCAAAATGGTGAGCTTGTCCTTATACTTAATGTTACCATCAACAAAACTAAACTTAATGAAGAGTTACTTGAATGACACGAAGACTTTGGGTTGGGAGGCTTTGAGGTGGTCTTTTTTCGCCTAGCTGTATCTAGATCATTAAAAGGTGGATCAAAAATAGGGTGTGAATTATCACTAGATCTTAAAAAGGGATCATTACTTCTTAAAATATTATTGTCCTGATTAATTGAGATAATATTTATGGTTTTGGGATAAGAATTTTCAGTAGTTAATATTTGAGTTTCATCAACAGGATTTCTGTTCCTACTGTCAAAAGGTTTTTCATAAATATGAGGACTTATTTCCCCTGATTCTAAAAAGCTATCAGTCATGACAGGTAAAGGTTGAGATGTTGTCACAAAGTCCTGTTCTATTTCAAGGATTTCTGCAGCATCTGTGTAAACTAAAGAGGATGGTGTCCACTTAAACCTATTGTGGGGAGGAACATCACTCCTGATTTCATGATTAATTTAATTAAAGAATCCGAGCAGCATTCCAGATAAAATGAGGACAGAAAGGCAGTGTTAGTGAGTTAGATCAGTCACGAAGTAAATAATATATCTAACATCAAGTGCTATTCTATTAAAAATCACTTACTTTGGACAATTAAGAACATTGCTACCAGACACAGCTTCTTGATAAAGGTTCAGTACACTTGAGTGTTGTATTTGTACAGCATGTATGCATCCAGAGAATCCATGAGTATGTTTGTTGCCGGTCATAAGGCCTGGGTTGGGCACACCACCTACAAGCAAAGTACCAAGGTTAAGGTCCAGTAGACCATCACAGTGACAAATAAAATAATTTAGAAGGTATGATATGTACCTATATAAATATTTCCATTTGCATTGAGTTGTGTGAGGGTGCCATCACTATGTCCTTGGGCAGAGGACTGCCCATCAAGTTCTATACTACCCTCTTCAGCTCGTCGCCGCAGAACAACAGTGTGTGGCAACCCATCATTTACACTCACTCCACCAAGTTGAATATGTGTTGGTCCAGAGCCCAATTCATAGCTCCATTCTAATTTTCCATTAATGACTGAAAGATGAAGAAAATAAAATGTTTACTTCCATCTCATTTAAAACAAAAACCTGGAGTGCAAAGAAACATACTTGACAGGGATAAGTAGTCTTGAATTGTGCCATCAACATCAGGGGTCTGTCCATGCCACAGAACTAAAGAATTCGAGTCGTTAGTTGTGAAGCGAATACTTATCACTTCATCTTCTGATGTTGATTTATGGTGCAAGAGTGCACGGTTTAACTCAAGCCATCCATCTCCACTGAAACTAACTTGTGAGCTGAACTGTACACCTGTAGGCATGAACGTATGTAAAAAAAGTGTTCATACTTCCACATAATAAATTTTCAAGTCAAGTTTAAACTTACGTTCACTACATGTTGCACCACCAAACCCGATTGGGCAATGACATTTGAATGAATTCTGGGAACCAGTGCATGTACCACCATTGAGACATGGATGAAGGACAAGGCACATATCTAATTCGATTTCACAGTCTTTGCCACTGTAGCAGGAAAAAAAAAATGTTCAGTATTAATTCAATCAGAATTGGTACACCAGCCACGTCAAAAGAAAAATGTGTACCTGAATCCCTCAGGACAGCTGCAGGTGTAAAGGTGGCCACCTGCTGAATTGCAAGATCCTCCATTCTGGCAAGGAGTAAAATGACAAGGATTGGTCAAGCCTCCACGTCCACCTCGTTGGCCATGTCTTGTGCTGCAGTCCTCCACATTTGCAGAGTCTACCACAGAGCTAATCAAGTCAAGAGAAAGACTGGCAACATCAACCTTAAAAAAGTAAAGACCAAATGTCAAAATTAGATACCAAGAAGAAATAACAGAATTTTTTTTAGGATTAGCCAAGAAGATTTTATTGTACCTCTGAAATGCAGCCAGAGAAGCCCTGATCTACATTCATTCCAGGAGCTAGGCGGATCTTCTGCCTATCATATCCACCAATGTACAGTGGTGTTTGCAAGATGAGTGGTTTAGAAGATCCATGAATCCTCTGAGTCACAGGCTCACCATTTACTGACAGGCGAGCTTCCCGTGGATCCCGAGATAGAGTAACAGTGAACCATTCGCCTTGCAGGAGCTCCCTCTTTGATCTCAAAACAGAAGTGCCTGAGCAAAGAGAAGCAGGAGTGAGATAAGACAAAAAAAGATGGAGAGGACATCTCATAGTATGATCCAGAATCTTCAATTGCTGTACCTGTGCCAGCATCAAAACGGAATTCAAGATGCCTGTCCTTGATAGAGAGAGCGGCAAAATCACCTGTACCATCATCATTTTGGGCAGTGTACATCACAAGTGAGTCTGACAACTCAGCAGGGTTAAGACGTAAAGTCATCTTTAGTCTGTAAAATGATAGGAGAAACACACACACTTAGATATCAACTTATCACAAAATCTTTTTTTTTTAATTTTTTTTTTTTTTAATTTAAAAGAAATCTTACTTTCTGGGAGTTTTGGGAGTCATGTATGCTAAATAAGCACCATTTGAGAACGCAGGATCTTGAATGGTCACATCATATTCACAGTGGCTACCTATCTTACCCATGGGACAAAGGCACTCCATGCCACCAAATGGCAAATTAATGCACCGTCCTACTCCACAGGCACCTAAAGTTAAATAATCTCAATTTAATTACGGAACCAAACATTTTCCATGTAGATATTTTAATGTCACAAGTTCTACACTGACCTGGGTAGCATGATTGACCCGTCTTACTGCAGTCATCCCCACTGAACCCAGCAGGACAAATACAGGTGTGACCAGTTGGTGTAGCCGCTTCTTGGCAGACACCGTTGTGTTTGCAGGTGCTTCCAGCACACGTCTCACAAGTTGTAACACCTTCTGTGGCTGTTGCATCTCGTACAAGTTCATGTTCTACTCCGCCAACAACAAGTCTGCTAATGCATCCTGTAAAAATTTAAAAATTACAAGTTAAAGGCTTATTACGGCAGATATTTGTGTCATTAGTTCTAAAATCTTTCTAGCATTCATACCAATAATTCCTTGAGAATGACCAGTAAGTCTATGGATGGATCTGAAGTCTGGAACTCCACCTAAGTACAATGGTTCCACCAAGTCAAGACCTTGGAAACGGCCAGCAGCTGTTCCCCTGTAAGGACCTGCTCCATCTACATACATGTCACCTATGAAGGCAGCATGAATGGCATACAGGGAGAATTAGAACCAAAACAATAATATAAAAAGAATTATAAATGAGACAAAAAAAACCTCACCATCCCTACGGCTTCGTATGAGTTTGACCGTATGCCATTGGCCTAGAGCAACAGGTAATGCAGACTTGACAACTGCAGGTCCAGACCCAACATCAAATCTGAACTCGACAAATCCATTATTTAACCCCAAAGAAACAAAGTCTCCTGAGCCACCACTCTGCTGACCATTGTACAGTATGAGGCCTGAAAACGATACATGGGTAGGGCTAATCACGGAAGAAGACGGCAAATAGATGTCAAAAAATACACTTACCATTCGATCTTTCTGGCTTAAATGATATGGTTATGTTGAAATTAAGGTAAGCTTCAAGGAGGGTCGGTAAAGCCATGAAGGAATTTGGTGCTTGAGGGAAATAAGGAACAACTCCAGTAACAACCAGCACAGTTCGAATGTCCATCTTCACCTCATCATTTTGCGCAGTGCAAGTGTAGAAACCAGCATCTTGTGCCCTTACATCAACAAGGCTCAAGGTGGCCTGGAATAGGAAATAAATTAATTAAGTGACAGATGGATAAACAACTATTTATTATTATTTTTTTAGAATAAGAGGGATTGACAAAATCTCATGTATCAAAGTAGAATTACCTCTTTTACACCTCTGGCATCTCGTGGCAATTCCCCACCAAGCTTAGACCACTGGTACTTTACAGGAGGCTTCAACTCTGTCCTACAATCCATTAGCACCGTCATACCGTATGCTGCTGTGCGTGTCTCTACTGGAGGAGGCTCTATCAAATTGACTGGTGGCACTGCAATTAAAATCATCAATTTAGATCCCAGGAATGTTAGGTAGAAACTCACTCTTATGAAAGTTACCCTCAATGCTGAGTGTGTAGTCTTCTGACTGCTGCCCGGCAGACGTTTTTGCATTGCATCGATAGATACCACCATTTGAAGGACGCACATCAGTGATTCTAAAGAAAGTACACCAACCAATTATATAGAATTCACAAGAAATTAGGAAAAGTCTCTCAGGATAACAATATAAACCTTAGGGAATCTCCAACAACTCGGACATTGTTGGCAAGCTGGCTTCCAACTTTGGTCCAAGATACGGAGGCAGAGGAATCTCCAACAACTCCACAACGAACATCAATATCATCTCCACTGCGAATGAGGTCTTTGCTTGCATGAATCTGAAGCTCAACCTTTTCTGCTTCGTGTAACAACATACCTATTCCTGCTCAAAAAAATAATTGAATTGTCAATGGTCATGGGACAAAATGCACTTGTTTGAAATTTAAATTAATATGAAACAGAATAAAATACGCAAGTTATTTAGAACAAACATTCCTCTGTTAGAAAAGATAATAAGAATGGCCCTGTTAAATTCGATTATTCCATTCACCAAGATGAACAACCACCAGCACCGAAATACCAATGAAAAAAGGTTGATAGAAAACTAGACCAGCAGTGCTACTTCAATCAAGGTCAATGTTTAATGCTGAACAGATTTTGAAGCTTAGGTGAAAACCTTTTATTTATCTCTTCAATCAAATTTCAATTTATTTGCAAGCATGACACCTCCTATCCTTTTAGCTGAAAATCTTCTATATCAAAATAAGCTCATCAGCATAAAAATAAATGCTCAACAAGATCACTTTTTAACTTTTTGCATGACAAACTAATTATGGACTAGCCATGCTCTAAATATAAAGCCAAAATTCTGACAAAAAATAAAATAAATGTTTAATAGGTTCTGTCCCCTCTTGTTTTTCAAAACTGGATTTTCAAGTGGCACACAAGGGGAATAAACACAATGGAACAGACATTAACACTAAGTGAACCCACCACGAGGCGATCGGTTTGTTGGACAAACGAGTTCATCACTTCCGTCGTCACAGTCACTGACGCCGTTACAAAGGCGGTCCAGAGGAAGACATTGCTGGACTCCCCTTATGTAGCACTGCATCGTTTGGGGTGGGCAATACTCCTGCAGTGCTGGCAGTGCAAGGAGGAGGGTGAGTAACACACAAAAAAAAGAGGAACAAGCAAAGTGCCAAACACATGCAAAAAAAAAATTACAAAATAATTGATGACTGAATGAAGAATTACGAATATGGTTTGCATAAGTGTCATTACAAAAGCTACATGAGGAAGCAAACTCCAAACTAAATAAAAATCAAAAGTTAGTTCTGATCCATGAAATGACCATTAGAAAAGGAGAAAGCTAATTAAAATAGTAGTCCAATTATAATAAGTTAAGTAAACATACTGACACTTCATTAGATAGAAATAGAGAACAGAGATGAATTTGAATGTTATAAAGAGATCTCCAACAGCAAATTGAAAAGTTCTATCAGACCAAAGATAGAAAACTTGCATGAAAAAGAAAAGTTACAAAATAGTAGGGAGTAGGAGAAACAAAACTCTTTGGTAAATAAATATTCATCAAAAGAAGTAAGAGAAAAGTAACATCAAATCACATCATGCTTTAGTGCAAATCAAATGAAAAACAAACAAACAAAAAAAAAGTCCATGCTTTGTATACTTTTACAAGATCACCGCTGAGGACTGAAAAGCATCATCCGTTTACCTTCAACACGCAAATTGATGTAATCAGATCCCACATCTGCATCAGTACTTGCTTGACACACATAACGGCCAGCATCAGATGGTCTCACATGATGGATTGTCAGAGTGCCTTCCTGCTGCACAGCATTGTCAGGCAGAGCTCTTCCCTCGTGAGTCCATGTGATCTGTAAAGTTGACATCACAAATTAACAGTTGAATAAGTGTGCAACAGACAATAAATTGGAACAACCAATAATACCTGTGTTCCTGGAGCCGCTGAACAGACAAGACGAGCAGTAGCTCCTTCACGCACAATTTGATCGTGATCTGCAGCTCTCACAAGAGATGTAGGTTGTTGATCTGATGAAAAAATTTAAAAAATGTAAAATCTTGACCAACGACCATTATTCATTTCTACGTGTGAACAAAAGCAGCAGACCTTGCACAAGAACTTCAGCAACAGCATCAGCTTCTCCATAAGCATTCCTAGCACGGCATAAGTAATGCCCCGAATCCTGAGGTCCTATGCGAGTAAACTGAAAAACATAGTTTAAAATGTTACAATGTAGTGTGGTTTTGTGCACAGTTGATACAGCCAATCTTATCATGTAACTCTTATCACCTCAAGTATTCCATTCTGATCAATGGCATTGCTTGGGAGAGCTGTGTTGCCATAATTTTCTTTACCAGGTACAGTCCACATTATATTGTGCGGTTCAGATCCAAGAACACGGCAATGCACCTTTGCACTTTCACCAGGCCGCACAACTTGATGTTGAGGATGGAGCTGAATCCTTGGTGGCCCTGTCAAGAGACAAAAATGAATACGGAATGAGTTGGTTGAGCAAAAAATTGAATCCAAACAAAATAGCCATGCCAACACTATCACAAGCATCAGAAACTATTCTATTATAAAAGATGCACACCATTCACTACCAATCTGGCAGGAGCCCGGAAGAGAAGTTGACTGTTATCGTAACCCTCACATACATAGAGGCCAGCATCCTCTTCCTGAACATTGGTAAGGCGCAGTGACCCCTGGAACACAGAGTGCCCCTGAGGAAGTTCTCCACCTGATCGCCTCCACTTGATGAAAATGTTGCTGCTATTGCTACGTAAATCACAACGAAGTTCAGCTGTTCCTCCGACATTGACAATGAACGGTGCTCCTTCACCATAGCTACCCGGATCCTCCCCAGTTATGTCACCTCTTTCAGGATAACGATCAAGAACGTCATTACTCTCTTCTACAATCAACCGCACATGATCTTCTGTTAATCCAGCCTTGTTGCGAGCAGAACAGCTATATGAACCTTCATCAGCCTTGGTTGCTCGAGTAATTTCATAAACAGCATTTTGAGATGATTCAGCAGTCAAATTTGTAGGTTCACTGCAAATATTGGCAAGATGGTTAGAAATCGAAATTAAATGATCACCATCTAAAATAAACTATTAATTTCCATTTGGAACATACTAGTAAGCATAACCAGGTCTGTTGCGAGACCAAATCACAGTTGGCCGTGGTTCACCATGAGCTCTACATTCAAGTCGTACTGGTTGGCCAACATTCACAGTTATGGGAGAAGATGGTGTGATAGTAATGGTGGGAATGGAATCAATTTCAAGAGAGGCTGTGGCGTTGGTAGTTCCGACGATATTTTGAGCTTCACAAGTGTAAGCACCTGCATCAGCAGTAGTTACTCTATTAAATCTGTAAAAATAATAGCATAATGTTAATAGGTGGTGTTTGATATGCAATGAACTTAGATATCAGGAAAGGAAAAGCACAATTTAAAATATACCTCAGAACCCCATTTGGTAGTTCTTCAATGTTCGGGGACAGAGGACGACCATCTGATCGGCGCCACATGACGGCTGGTGAGGGAATGCCACTGGTGACGCGGCATTGGAGAAGAGCGCTTCCACCCACAACAACTGTCTGGTGTTGGTTTGGGTATATTTCAATGGCAGGAGGTTCACGGGCTGGATCAGAAAGCACACCAAGCAATATGTAGAAATGAAGAATTGGATTAAGATCATTATGAAGAAAGCTAACATTTCACAGCCAACACACTTACGTTCGACTTCGAGAATAGTAGATGCTTGTGAACTACCTCCTTCATTTTCAACAGAGCACACATAAACACCACGGTTCCTCACCAAGGCATTATTTATCCTCAAGACATTTCCCAGAGCCTAGTATTATATGAAAGGCATTAAACAAAATTACAAGAATATGAAAATGAAATCACAAAACAAATTTAGATTCATCAAATTTCAAATCTTGGAAAACTACCTGAACATTTATACCCATGTCAGGTTCGCCAACTTTACTCCATTGAACTGATGATGAATCAACTGATGTCAAGCACCGCAGCTCGGCTGTTGTACCCTGAGAAACCGTCTGGCGTTCAGGCTCTATGCGAGCAGTGGGAGGGCCTCTATATAATGAGAACACAATGCAAAATTTTAGAAATAACGTTAAATATTATAACTTAACAGATTTTATCAACACAACTGTACCTGTTGGATGAAATGGATACTCTGGCTTGGATATCTTCTACAACTCCAGTAGCTCGAGAGGTCACTCTACAGAGGTAAATGCCTGAGTCCACAGGATTAGCATTAAAGATGTTCAACACTCCATCTTGCTGTGATGCTGTTGACGGAAGGTCGGGGCTACCCACTTTAGACCACTGAATGCTGAGGGTAATAATAATAGGTATTATGTATCTTCTTCTAATATTGTCTGTTTCAGTTTCAAATTAATTCATTAAAAATCACACATACACGTAATACTCATTGTAACCAGGAACACATGTCAGGCGGACATTCTCTCCTTCAACACCATTGAAATCAGGCGGAGATATCGACAATCTTGACTGTGAATCGACAGGAAGAGGTCGGGACGAGCCTTCTGCAAAATAAAATTAGGTAAAATACCACCCAGCCAAATATCTTTGCAACATGAAAACAGGAAAAATTCTCAGAACAACATTTGATCCATTGACTTACTTACCACGAACATACAGAATAGTTCTTGCGATATTGGTGCCATGTGGGTTTGAAGCAGTGCAGTTGTATTCAGCTTCATCAGAGCGTTGAGCAGCTGGTATCCGGAAAACTCCATCTCGGAAGGAAGCCTAGTTGAATAAATGTTATCAATACAACATGCATAAAACCATCAAGTTGATGAAACTAAGAAACTTAAATGGGACACTGATTTGAGTTAGTTGCAAAAGTTTAACATAGGGTAAATAATGATGAAAGAAAAAATACATACTTGTGGATTGTTTGGTCCTCCAGTCCATTGCAGTGAAGGAAGAGGATTTCCGGTGGCATGGCAATTGAATGCCACAGCCTCCCCTTCTTGAACGTCGAGGTATTGTGGTGAAATATGAACTTCAGGAGCAGAAGGAGATGAACCTTAGGTAAAACAGATAAATGAATGAAATCAATTACATACATAAAATAGGATACTTAGTTCAGTACTGAACCACTGCTGATTGTAGCAGCTACTCTATTCCAATATCACCACTGATCTCAGTACTCATTTGAAAATTTACCTTGCTTCTGAATTATATCCTTGGGAAAATCTTATAAAAGCAGCATGAAAGTAACAATTGACATTTATATTCCTACAATGATCTGTGCATCACAGATAGAAGGAGGTGTTTTTAATTTAGCTATTTCTACTTACCACCAACAGTGAGGGTAGCTCTCTCAGTGACGTATGAGCTTCCATCAGTAGCAGTGCAAATATAGGTACCAGAATCAGAAACAACAGCACTGATAATGACTAACACTCCGTCACCATCATCAGTGGTTCGTTCTCGTGGGAGAATTCCCCCTTCCTTGGACCAGTGGATTCTGACAGGACCCTGAACAGACAGGATGGGGAGAGAAAAACCAGATGTACAGTTTACAGCTAAAAGGAGGCACAACATTTTTTGAAGAAAGGCAAGTTAAGAAATATTTACTTTGTTAGAAAGAGGTCTGGCTGTGCATGTGAATCGTACGGAACTGCCGACTTCAACTATCTTAATGGTTGGTTCAGCAATGGCTACCAAAATTGTAGGGGGTTGGATTGATGGCTGTGGTTGAGGGCCCACATTGTACGGTTCTGAAACTTAAATCAAACAACCCATTATAAGACAAATAATTTGACAGGGGTCACTTAAGCAACTTCAAAGGAAAAACACAGACACACATCACACAATATCTTAACAAGAAGCACACATAAGTCACTCATTTAGTATTAAACTCAATTTTTGACTCAGGACAACACAAACAATGTACAAAGTCACAGCAAAAATGAAAAGACAGGGCAGATGGGTTCAAAAACGACGCATAAGCAGATTTGTGAGCAGAGAAACATCTCTGTAAGCTGCAGAGTAGAAAATGACATCAACAGTTATTGCAATTTATTATGGTTAAAAAAAAAAAAAAAAAAAAAAAGGAATTGTAGAAGCATATGACATAGCCTATGGGATTTTAAGGGTGAAAACACAATTTGAAGATTTGGAGGTCAATGCAATCAACATTTGAAAAAATTAGAATATTATGACAAACTTATTTCAAAAGTTTTCAGAGCAACCACTTACTGCAGTCCAGCTCATCACTTTCATCATGAGGGCATTGCTTTTTCCCATCACAATGTTGGTACATTGGAATGCATGGTCCATTTTCACAACGGAACTGATCCTCATAACAAGGCCCATACCAATCTATAAAGCAGTATTGAAAAACATAAGAGAGGAGGGCAAGTACTCCTTAGACTAAAGCCTAAAAAGACCAAAAGCCAGAGAAGAAAAAGCAAGATTGCTACATTGCAGCATGGACACTGGTACACTGGCTTTGAGGACAGAAATCACGCACTGATAAACCTGTACAAGCAGACAACAGACAGTGGCAAAATTTCACAAACGGTGATGCACACTCCAAAATCAGACCACAGAAGCACGACCTAGGAATACAATAGAAGTCAAACCTTTTGTGATTTGCGACATGACCATTGCTACCTCCACTCCAGCCACATTTTGGATACGACATTTGACTGCTGTTAAATCTGGGGTTATAACAACATCAATACTTTGCTCATCTCTATTCTTGTACGGCTTGTTAATGTGCTCTAGATGAAGATCAGCTGGACCCATAAAGCTATAAGCTATTTCAGAAAACACGATGCGTTGGGGTCTTCTTATTTCTTCAAAATCAATAGCCATAGGTTCACTGCCATGATATGTGCAGGTGAAACGGACCGTTTCGCCTATATTTTGTCTAACTGTTAGTGGGGTGAGTTCAACACTGACTCCATCTGGATCTGGTATTACAAGATTAACAAAGAAAACAGTTAGAAAATAAACACATGCATCTGACATTACATGAGGGATTAGTAGATAAGTTCCAGGGTTCTTGTTCTCTTCCAGGTGCCACCACAGTGGTGAAAGAAAAAATGATAAGTTCAAAGATCTTATAAGTTTTGATGGAAAAGGAAAAATTGAACGTTCAAGCCATGAAAGATAAATGTTAATGACATCAAATAAAATAAACAACAAACGGATAACAACTGGCTGAAAATAATAAATGCAAAAATCGAAAATAAACAAGTATTTGCACTCAGTGGACTGGCAAATTGCAAAGGATAATCTCATATTACCTTGTCCAACATTATCACAGTAGCGTCCGCTGAACCCAGGTTTGCAGTAACAGGTGACACGTAAGTCGGAGGAAACTGAGCAACTTTCCTCATTCCCGTTGCAAGGGCACTGACGACAGGAGCCCAATACACTGGCTGATACTTCACTTGTATTGCGGTAAAAACCAGTGGCACAAAACTGAAATAAGTAATTTAAAAATTTACATAATGGTGTGAGTCAGTAAAGTTCCTCAAGTACAATCAGTGCCACACAGTAATTCACTTACCTCACAGGACAGGCCTGAGTAGCCTTGAGGACAGCGGCATGACTCTACTTGACTAGCTAAGCCTTCTCCAGTCTGCATAGAGACAGCAGTATCCATTGCAACATCGCTGAGGTAAGTTGCATAACTATGGTCAGAGTGGGACGAACGGATGAGAATAGATTCCAATGAAGCTAATACTGTCAGAAGGTCACGTCTTGATGCAGTTCGAGGGCCACTTATGTCAAGTCTTCTCCAGCCCGCTGATTCTTCAAGAGGAATTGACACCACCTTGGAAAGAATTTATAAACTGGTAAGATATTGAATTGAAATCAAGAAACTCACCACTGAAATGACAAAGGAAAAGTACCTGTGTAGCATTAGGCTCAGTCCTACCCAGATTGGACCAATAAATGGAGATACCATTTCCAAAGAGAACAACATCTTGGTCATGAGTGTGTTGAGCTCCATATCTGGCTAAATATTTTTGAGTGAAAGTTAAGTTTCCTCCATAAGAGGTTATCTAAACGTGAAAAATAAGGAAAAAAAGAAAACAATAATAATAATTAATAAACAATAATTAATAAACAAAAAAAAAATCACAAAATATCCTGAAGTTTCGATGGAAAATACCTTGTTGCCAGTAAAAGAAGATGGAAGGGACCAGAAATATGTTTGAGTGGGTGGTGAAATGAACTCATAGCCAATTTCATTTCTTGCCCAGTCCACCTTGAAATCAGAGTCAACTACCGGTGCTCGGTTGCTGGAGTAGGATAATAAATTTAATGAATTGTGTTACCATAGAAGTTGTTCCAAACAATTAAAGTAAAGACAAAACAACTTACTTGTCAGTAAGCCTAAAACCGTGGTTGGCATCAAGGATCTGCATTGGAATTTGCGTCCTGTGGTAAGATGATGACTGACACTGGTCTGTCACTCCCATGCAGAAGCAGCTTAAGCAACCCTCACTATTTTTTACAGACAGATCAAAAGTTCCAGGGCGGCAGTAGTCACAATGGAGGCCTTCAACATTGGTCTGAAGAAGAAAAGATACATATACATGTGCAAGTAGAGAGCAACCTCAACAAACTTTGTTACAACAAAGCCGTCTCAAAATCAATATGCATCAAAAAATACCTTGCAAACACAGCTGCCATCTGGATTACACTCAGAACTAGCGCTACCTTTGGAGTCGCAATTGCATTCAGACCCACCACCACGTGGTCGGCAATCACCTTGAGAAGCATCTCCTTCAAAACCAGGGAGGCACTGTTCACATTGATCTCCAGTGGTATAACCTCGACACTCCTAGAATAGTAATATGCATCCTAAGCATGTGTATACAAGAACATGGAGTAATATTTTAATCCCTCCAAAGACTTACCCTACAAACGCCAGTCTCTGGGTCACATTCTGAAGAGTGTCCATTGCAAGAGCATGGGACACACCTACCCAGGTAGAGTCCAGGACTGCTTTCAGAGCGCATGTATCCGGTGCTACACTCCTCACAGGATAATCCTTGATGTCCAAGGGGGCAAACACACTGCTCAACAGCCAGAGCCCTCTCCTGGCCGGTGTTACGTTCCTCAGCAACATCCAGAGAGACAGATAGCAGTCTGCAAGAAAGTTCAAGATCAAACTGACGACCTTACACTAGAAGTTCATTCTAGCTCAAGCCAACTTACGCAGCTTCTAATGTACTGGTTGTGTATGTTGCCTTGATGAGGATTTCCTCTAAACTGGATAAGGCCATCAGCATATGAGCTCGGTCTACTTTCTGGCCGTCTTGTCTTTGCCAATGTTGCTCCAGTAGAGGAACAGAAATGTTCTGAGGGCGATTTGCTTCCAGCTGATCATGGCCAAAGTATAGAAGTCTGATGGCAGCATTGGACTGAAAAACATAGTTTATTATTTTCAAGGAAATAAACATGCAGTCATATAGACCAATTGTTTTTATGATGGTTATGCAATTTAAAAAATGAAATGCAACAAAAGGCAGTTTAGACTAACAAAAGAATTTAAGACTGACAAAATACTTACACTGACAAGCTCTACATCTGGAGCACTGTTACGAGAACTCTGCCCTCCTGGTGTTGGTACATATCGAATAATGTACTTGAGGTCACCACCATATGAAGTGACTTTGTTGCCAAGGAACCTATCTGGCAGTTTCCAGTAATGAACCTTTAAAATTTTAGAAACAGAACAAAAAATCAAACCTAGTTTTGATTAGGCAGCTCAAGATTCAAAGTGCTTTTTTAGTTTTATGTCAATTACATCAGAGCTGCGTCTTGAGAAATCTTGGTAAACCAACTCTCGAGAACTGGGGTTTAGACGAATGCCAGTTGTTATTGGCTCATCTCTTCTCGAGGCTTCAACAATCTTGAAATCCTGGGTGTCCCTTGTAAACTGAGCATAAATCTGCAAATAAAATGGTAACTTACAGTATAAAAATAAAATTTTAACATTCGAGGAAAGAAGAGAAGTTGAGAAAAATATTTGTTGAAGTAGAAAGTAAAATGCTTTCTCTCTTCACGCTTTACCTGTTGCCGATACCAGTTGGAGCTACTGCATTGACGAGACACACCCATGCAGAAGCAGTCCACACAACCAAACTGGTTGTTTGCATCCAAATGGAATGTGCTTGCCTTGCATTGGTCACAATAGGGACCAATTACATTTGCCTATATAGACAAAGGTACGCATTAGATTATTTGGACCAATGATTTGGACCATATGAATACTCAATATACAACTCCATTATTATTTGCTCTGTGTTCAACAAGATTGGCTCTAAGTTTGTCTATCAATTAGGAATACAGTGTCACTTACCATAAAATGTTAGTTAAGAAAGCAAGCATAAGGGAAAGAGGTAAAATAGTTTCTTTAAAATGACAGAAATAATTTTTCACGACTGGAAAGTTTCAAAAATTCCAATTCTATGAAATTTAATTCAAGGTTAACAGAGTCTGCAATACATACCTTACATACACAGCTACCCGAACTAGATTCAAGTGATGTACTCAAAGATCCTGCTGCATTACAGTAACCTGAAAATAGGACAGAAAAGAGGAAAATATTCAACTGTCAATTCTTAGAAACTTTGATCTCCAGAACTACAAAAGCCTTTGTTCAAGCCTTTGTTAAGCAAGACATAGATTGAACGGCCTATTCTTTTTGTAAAGTATGGAACTCCTGCCCACTTCCAGTGTAGAGCAAAAACACTGTTTTCCATTTCCTGCTCTCAACAGAAAATTTAAAAAATTGAAACTTTGGTAAAGATCTTCTGATGTAAGTGTCTTTTGGGAACTAAAATCAGCTAGCCGTAAAAGATCTAGCTTCACACTTTTCCTACAAAGCAATTCTTGTTTTCCCCTTTCACTTACCATTGAATGATTGAAAAGCATAGGACAGAAAATATGAACAGTCAATACATAAACTTAGATCTCACAAAAAATAAAAAATATTTTGTTAAGATTTATTTTTTTACAATGAAATATAGTTGTGTTGACCCATTTTAGGATGATGAAAAGTTCCATTCGCAGTCTAATAATATGCCCTAAATTAGTATGTGAAACCCACAAGAAAGAGACAAAATCAATTAATAATACCTGGGCGACAGATATCTCCAGGAATGAATGGATTTCCTTGGTATCCTCTTGCGCACTTTTCACAACGACGGCCTTCGTATCCTTGAGGGCAATCACATGTGACTTGGCCATCAGTGTCCAGGTGGCATGTCCGGGCAAACCTGAGAGAAAAGTTAAATTAACAAATGATATAAAAAAACGAAAGTATGGGTTTCCTATGCACGAATTGAAAGCTTACTGGTTGGATGGATTGGTGTGTGGGCATGGACAACGCTCACATTGACCATTTCCTGTTGAGTTTTTGTAGAAACCTGCAGGGCAGGGTCTTTCTTCTGGCATGCACATGCCCAACCATGGACCATGTTCACGACGGTGATGGCCAGCAGTGCACATCTGCAGCATCCATTAATGTTATAATCTTGCAATATGATAGTGGTTAATAGCTATTGAAAAGTTGAAATTTTAAATTTGGCGTACCTCACAGGAAAGACCAGAGTAACCAGCAGGGCATTGGCACTCCTCCACATAGGAGGCCTTGCCCTGCCCAACATTACGAATGCCAGCTGAGTCCATTTGAATGTTTGTCAAAGAGGTATCAAGCAAGGGACCATCAATGTATCGGGTCCTGTGAGAAAAATATGGATCATTGGTGAAAAAGTTTTAAAAACCTTTTCGATAACAAAATTTATACCACTTACTTGATGAGCAAGTCGTTCACATCAGCCAAAGCCATCATTATCTCTTCTCGAGAAGCAAGCACATCACGGTCACTTGCAAGATTACGAGATGAGGAAATACGCCGATACCATTCACCATGGAAGAAGCGAACTGAACGATCTACCTCTTGTCCAGGGGACAATGCAGGAGCATTGTGAACCAAGACATATCCATTACCCTGAAAGGCAAAGATCAGAAAGACATTAAAAACGGTTGGCAGTAAATTCCTGGAAGGGAAAAAAATCAATTTCTAGAGGGTATTTAAAAAAAAAAACAAGGTTTAAAAGACACTTACACTGAGTACAACATCTGGTATATCAAGAGGACGACCGTTTCCTTCATATTTAACAGTGTACTTTAAATAACCTCCATAAGTCTTTAACTGACTGCCATGGCAATTGTCTGGCATAGCAAAATAGGGGTAGTCATTGTCTCCAAGGCGGAATCCATCGCGTTCTATGGTTGATGAGTAAATCTGAAGGCAAAAAGGAGTACACACACAAATGTCAATTTATTGGAGATTTGAGGTTCCTTATTTCTTCAGGTAAACTGCTATGGGTTAAACAAGAGTTGAAGTGTAAAATTACCTGAAAACCATTCCTTCCAAGAGGTCTTACTGATGGGAGGTTGTAAGTTGGGCCAGTCAAGATTTCAACAGTTTTTGAATAGGGATCCACGCGGATTGTTGAGAGTTCAGTACTCTCTATAGGTGGAGGGAGCTGCAGAAAACAAATCCATTGAATTTTGGTGCAAATTGGACCTATGCAACGGACAAACTAAAATGGGTGACAGACCTGATAAGTGAAAAGGTCTGCACTTTTACATCTGGTGGCAACTCCAAAGCAAAAGCAAGATATACACTCCCCAGGGTGCCTTGCATCACTGTTAAAGCTACCAGGGGCACAAATGGATTTGTTTGGAGATGTTACCACCAAAATTGTATCAGGAACAGCAAATTCTCTTCCACGCATGTTCAGAGCTTCACAACTGTATGCTCCCTGATCAGATTCCTAGAGACAGGATAGTTTTGTTTTTTTTTTTTTTAAATAGAGAGTAAAAATTAAAATAAAGGAAAACAACAGTTGGTTTTAGATCAAAGAAAAACACTCACCTGAACATTAGGGCAAGTTAAAGTACCCACTCCATTTTCACTAGTACTGGTGCATTTGGTAGGTACATGGCCCCAATTGAGACGCCACACAACAACAGGTGTGGGCACACCAACTGCTCTGCAAGTTAGAGTCATTGCTTCTCCCACTTGAAGAACTTCCATTCTCTTTGGTCCCTCCGCAATTTGAACAGGGACTATGATAAAAAAAATTGAATAAGCATCAGTCTATTTTTTTGATAAACCTTTAAAATGTTTGAGGAAATACTTAAAATATACTTACAGCATCCTGATTCATCACTCCCATCTTGACAATCTACTTCTCCATCACAATGGAAGGACTTTGGAATGCATTGATTGGCAGAACGACATTCAAATTCATGATAGTGACACTTGGAGCCTGAAAACCAATAATGAGCAGAATTTCAAAGAGTAATAGCAGACAAGGGGGAAAAATTGAATGACAGGCTTATTTACCTGGGGGATTAGTGGCACAATTTCTTTCATCAGATCCATCCCCACAGTCATCATCAGAATCGCAACGCCATGTCTTCATGACACATTTTTTGTTGTCACACTCGTATTCATTTGGTTCACAACCATCAGAATCTAGACACAAAGAAAACAGTGTTGTAAGCAGGTGGATCGGAACAAAATTATTTAAGGAAGTTTGAAAAATACTCACTACACCGCATTTCATCAGATCCATCAGAGCAATCCAGGTTCCCATCGCAGATAAGGCTCTTAGCAATACAGTCACCACTAGAGCAGGTAGCTTCATTGACACCACAAACTTGAGGAGGGCGAGTGGTTGGAATAATGTCTGCCAACAATTGAGGGCTTGTTAGTTACAGGAGTGACACAGTGTACACACATCACACAAGTGTGGGTTGAGGACCCCTTTCCAAGCATCAAAAGAATTAAGTTGGGGAAGAAAAATATCTTATTATTTAGAGTCATGTTAGATGATTTAGAATCTTGCAAACACTTCTAAAACAGATTGACCTTGGAAAGCATGAGACTTTTCATGAAGTAGATAATAGGTTGTATTATTTTTTTGTTTCAATTTTCTTTACCAAATTATGTAAGTGGGAAAAGAGAAGAACTCCCAGGACAAAATGAGGGTACTTACCAAAGTGAATAAGAGGAAGCAAAAGACAGAATATTACACAAATTACAAAATAGAAACTATTGTGTCACAGATTGTGTTAAGTAAAGATCTTACAGCTAAGGTACGAATATGCTAGGTACACAAATTGAAGAAAAAGTTGAAAAAGAGGTTGAAATGGTAAATACAGGGAGCAGCATGCAAATAATTTGAAACAATGATAAAATTAATGATTTGTTCCATAAAATCTGAAATTTTATGTTCTTTTTCTTCGATGGAAATGTAACGAAAGCTGTTTCTGAATTGACTAAATGGAAGTTGACGTTGAATTTAGATTCATTGTCCGGTCAGCAAGAGAAAGGAGGTTTAGCCTACCTGAGCCATACAAATCTGCGAAAGAGGGCGGCAGGACGCCAAACTTTAAGAAAGGTGAGTTATATAAGTGCTTGTGATAAGGTCCTTTGTTTCTTCCAGCAGCTTGAAAAGGCCACAAAAAGAGCATGCAGTATATGTGTTGGAAATGATGTATAAAAATGTAACTACAATGGACATCACAAAAATAATCAGGATGGGTCAGATACTACTAGTTACAGCCTATGAAAAAAGACTATGGTTTTATCAATTTCACATTTATCTCAAGGAAAGAAACCAATTGGACAGAGGCATTTCTTATCTTAAAATTAAAAAGATAAGAAATTTAGTAATTGGCAAGTGAATTTATTTAACTGGGGTATTCTTTTTATGTAACAATGAATTTGTAAGAAACTAAGTTCAGTTCAACATCAAGTTGAGCAGGGCTTGATTCTTAACTTGATATAACTTGTGATGTTTCACTGTAAAGATGTAAAATTCTTACAGTATTTGTTACCACATTAGCAGACAACACACAAACAAAGTAGCAGATGGGGCCAGGGGTGAATGGAGAATGTGATAGACTCCTCACTCCCCACCTCAGCCCTGGCCCTATCTGCTAATATGTTCATTTCCTTAACTTGAAATAGCAGGTCATTGCTTCAATTTAAAATCAAAACACGGGATTACAGTTATTGTGTTTTGAGGAGATTGTGCGAATTAAGGCATAATTTGGTTCAATGTGGTTACAAATCAGTTGAAAGAGTCAGGATCACAAACTACACATCAAAGGCCAAACTACTCCTAGAGCAAAATTTTAAAAAACACATCAAACTTATCAAAAATTCTTAGAAAATTTGCAATAATGAAGGAATGGAACCTGAGGGTTCTTGGGCGACTAGTAAAGAGGGACCATTGAAAACATGCGACACCTATGCCTTCAGTTTCAAGGGGAAAGGACATTATAATTAACTCATTTATTTCTTGCAAGGAGGTTGGTGTTGCTAGCAGCTTTTTAACTTGAGACAGAGACAGGTATGTGCAACAACTATAAGGAGAAAGCTCAAGAGAAATTTAAGGAAGGTGATGTGTGTTTACAAGACAGGAAAAAGACATAGAGAAAAAGGAATCCACAAGGAAAAAGCAATTAATATGTACATGATAAAAAATTATACAAAATACTTGTCAACTTACATTGTTCTACTCTTAGGGTCACTGTGAGCCGTGAACCAGGAATGTTCTCAGGGTACCCAACAGCTTCACAGATGTAATTTCCAGAATGTTCCAGCTGGAAAGAGACAAAACTCAGTACTCTGGGAAAAAAATATGGGAGAAGCGGTAAAAATAGTTACCTGTATATTTGGCATTTCCAAACGTCCATTGAGGTCTCGTGATCCTTGTGGTAAGGGAAGATTGTTCGCCCGAGACCACTTAACACGTGCTCTATGTGGGCCTTCGTCACGACATTGGAACACGACTTCACGTCCTGCATACAGAAAGCAATGCATTTAATTCAGTCAATAATTGTGACAAGGTGCAGAGATACTTATGTGCTGTTCCTACCCAACAGTGAGTGAGAATATGCCATGCCAGAAATATTTGGTATGAAGTGAAATTAACAGGTAATAATTGACAACAGTTTACAATAATCATGCATTCAGCCGACTATGTATAAAAAGCAAAATGTGACAGTTGATACATTTGTATCATGTACATTCCATGCTTTTTAATGATAAGAGCATCTTCATTCAAATTATCGAGCTCTACTTATGTACAAACTTACCAACTTTTACTGAATGTGGTCCATCCATAGAAAAAGATAGAGAATGAGAGAGAACAATTTAATTGTTAGTTAGAAAAGAAGAGACATGGCAATAAGGGGAGGTCACACAGCAAATGGGAGAGTGTAGAGGACAAAAGAAAGGAGGTCAAGTCTGCAGATAATTTTGTGAGGAGGAAGAAAAATCTTTCTACAAACCAAGAGGGACTCAGTCCTCCTTAATGTCCACTCTCCCCCCCCCCCACCACCACCACCATACACACACTCGTACATTCCATTCAAAGAAAAATTACAGAAAGTACTTACTTTCCTTAATGATTTGATCCTCAGGATAGGTTTTCAGATTGAGTCCTGAAAAGGTGGATGGCCGTCCAGCTGAAAATAAAAAACAAGTTGGACTCAGAATTTTTATGATGCAGCATAGAAAAGAAACAAAGATCAAAATCAAAACACAATGTTTCGCGATAAAACATGATTGATTTAAATAGGATGCAAAAAATAAAGGCACGCAATGTAAGTAGATTTATGTACACCACACACACACACACACACAGAGGCAGGGGTGTAATGACTGACTCGGGAGGAGGGGTCAGTGGGATATTCCCCCTGCCCCTTTTTGGACCCAATAACAAAAAGTTTTGTCTAGTTAGTTACTCTTGAGCACACTATAGACTCAAGATTTCTTCAGAACAGTTCAAAAGTAGAAATTCGTAAATAGCAAAAAGAAACAGTTATTGTGCATGGAAAACCCCAGCATGGCAGACAAAAGCCCTCTCTGGCCTTTTCCCCACCACACCCTTAGGGAGCCAATCCCCCACTGATGGCAGGGTGATTGAATCAATGCAACGTCACTGAGGTGGACGGCTATTAAGGTTTAGCACAGGTTTGCTAATCAACAGTTAACAATATGCAATTGTTACTTTATGAATTTCACACAACAGAAACTATGCTCTCCCATAAGGGAGGACTTACGGCAGTCGAATTCATCACTTTTGTCGTAGGGACAATCAAAATTTCCATTGCATCTTAGATACTCAGGTATGCATGGACCATTCTCACAACGGAATTGGCCTATCAAACATGCCCTCCCAGCTTCATATACAGATGAAAGATCAATTAGTATGTAATATTTCTAATTTATATTTTGATAAAGAGGCCTAATCCTCTGGATCTAATTAGGAAAAGGCAGTCTTACCACAGTTGGCCTCATCAGAAGAGTCACTACAGTCTGATTGACCATCACACACAACTGTCTGAGGGACACATTGGCCGTTGGAGTGGCAAGCAAACTGGCCATAGGGACAGCTACGTGGAGGTGCAGCAGTAGACAGAGGCTGAACAACTTGAAACAAAAGGGGAACAGAAAATGAGCAACTGACCCAAGAATAGTCTTTCAACTCTCTCTCAATGCAAAATTAAAAATTAAAATTCAGAAAAACTAGTGTAACATGAAAATGTTTAAAAACTGCTCATCTTACCACATCCTTCTTCATCGCTTCTATCCTGACAGTGAGGTCGCCCATCACATCGATACACATCAGGAATGCAGTCTCCTGAGCTGCATCGAAATTCCCCAGGTCTGCAATCTGAAAGTGAGAATTGACAAGAGTAAGTAATTAAAAAAAAAAAAACAACTTCACTGACCTTCTACATGTACAAAAAAAGGAAGAAAAACAGGCAGAGGTTGTTTTTTTTTTGTTTTTTTTTTAAATAAAAAGTTAATGGAATGTGGAAGCTGACAATGGGAGAGGACAAACACCCAATTGTTGGCAAGTAAGGGTATGGCAGGGCATAGCAATGAAAACTATGACACATGACATGAAGAGGAAAATTGCTCATGTCAATTAATTCCATGGAATGCAAAGGCAAAATAAAGGAAGAATCGGCACTAATACTTTGAATATGAGCATTCTGATCACACAAGAAACAATAAAACTTAAAAGTAAGCATCAGAGAGGACAAATTGACTCCCACTATCCAATGCCTTAGATGGTTTGTGTAGTGAGACTGATAAAAAGAGCCTATTTAGGCATGCAAGTCAGAAGACATTGATGCAGACTAATTGGGTACCATAAGGGAAATTCGAGTCTTTCACAATCCAAATAACTAAAGTTACATTGTTTATGGAAACTATACATGCATCCATTGTAGAATAAACATTAAGAGGTCTCCAAATGTCAAAATGCCTATGTACATTTGTAGCCAATAAGACTTTAAACATGCTGAATAAATTTGCTTCATGTTCAAAATTTATTTAACAAAAGTTTTAAAACTTGAAAACTGGTCCTTCAATTATCCTTAATAAGCTTTGTTTGTACAGCTGTACCATTCATTGAAGAAATATTTTTCTTAATACCCTATGTAGTAATATATTTACAGAGTCAAACTTTCCACAGCAAACTTCACTAGATAACTACATGCAAGGCAAATTTGCAGGATTTTATAGACACAAAATGTCAGAAACGAAAATTAAAATTACTGAAGATACAGGGAACTTCTGAATTGCGATGCTATAATTTTGAATATGTTGAGCATTTACATAGAACCTCTTGGGAAATGAGACACTCATCATGATGAGGTCTCAGTCTGCATTACAGTTTCAAATTAGCATTGTGTGTCTCATTTGAAATTACAGCATCACTATGGGGGGGGGGGAAACACTTTAAAAAAACTCTTTGGACAAAAGCCAGATTCTGCATCTTGATGATGTCCTAAAAGTAACATTAAAAACCTTGATTTAAGGACAGGCACTGGGCTACACATCCAGAACACACCAGCTAAAATATGGCTATATTGAAGTACATATATGGTACAGTAACAGTAATTAGACTAGATACCATAATAAAAAGGAAGAAAATGGATCAAAAATCACACATTCCATAGCCGCCAAATATTTGTAAATAATCAATAATTTGATAGCCATCTGCTACTGAAACACCTCTAACCAAAGCAGTTTTGCTCATCAGAAAAGTCCCGACAGTCGTAGAAATTGTCGCAGCGATGTTTAAGACTAATGCAAACACCGCCACCACAAGACCATTCTTCATCCAAGCAGGTTGAGTCGGAGTCCAAACCTGAATTGATTCCAACGAGGCATAGACCAAAACAGAAAAGAGAGACATATGCTGATGGAAAGTAGAAACGTGACTAATTTGTCAGCAATACTATCCCACATTCTAAACACCAGAACAGGATTCAGGTCTCAAAAGGACAGGGATTTAATGTGTCAGATGTGAAAGGTTGCTCTTAAGGCAATTGTGGACTGAAAATGAACAAAGTTAACTTCAAGCCGAAACATTCTATCTTTAACTTACCACAGCCAATCTCATCAGAATTATCCCTGCAGTCAGGGACTCTGTCGCATTTCCTTCTGATGTCAATGCATGAACGGTCACCACAAGTAAACTCATTGGTACCACAAGTTTGACCTGAAATGTGAGAGAGGTTTGCCTTAGAAACTGTAACAAATATTTTTTTAAAATAATTGATCCAAATTTTGAATTTGATGGAGGGTTAGTTAGGGCATGCTAAGAAGGGACAGTAAAAGAAGAATACACAAAAGACACCATGACAAAAATATTGTTTGGGACCTATCTTTGCCGTGAAAAAAGAGAGACCCACCACAGTCTAATTCATCTGAACCGTCAGTACATTCCTCCTTTCCGTTGCAAGTCAAGGAGAAGTCCACACAAGTACCATCGCCACATTGGTGCTCATCAAAACCACACAAGGCTGAGCAGTGCACGTCAACCATGGGCAAAATGAAAAATACAAAAGATCAAAAATCTAAATTATACAGGGAAGCAAACAGAAAAACCTGTAAAATGTTTGATGAAAAAAAAATGAAAGGCTGAACTTATTTAGATGGTGTAGGGGAATAGGGAATAAAAATAAAAATTAATGCCCAAATCATCTCATGTTGCAATCATCTAAAATATGCTCACCACATCATGAGTGAACTGAGAAGAGAGACAAAACATATACATGCAGAAATGATGACTAAATTTGAAAAAAGGAGGAAGAAAAGCATGGCAAAAAGGTTCATATGTATCTTTGAGGACTTGAAAGTAAAACTGAAAGTGAATACACCTACACAAGTCACAATCTTTGAATGAAACATTTGGTCAAGACTAAATGCCCGCAGCTCAACACTGTTTTTCTAATCTTGACCCCTATCGTAAGCTAAGCTTGGCTTTGCAAGATGTGATCTATCTCAGGCACTTATACAGGGAGAAATGGTAAGGTAGGAACATGATGACAGCTTCTAAATTCAAATGAATAATCTGACATCATCGCTTACCACAGCCATCCTCATCAGAGCCGTCAGCACAATCAAAAGCACCATCACAGTGTCTTTCGTATTCAAGACACTGTCCATCGGCACAAGTAAATTCATTGGGAGAACATGTAATAACTGGATGAATAACGCCCCCAACAGTCACCAAAATCAGAAAGCAGCACCAACATGCAAATGTGAACAAAAGTTAGAGACAAAGATAAGAGAATGCAGTTTCAAACTAGGTGCTTATTTAAAGCAAGGAGTCACGGCACAGTATTAAAAACTCTTTCAAGATTCCTGATATGAAACTTTATCAATAAGTTCATGGTTGACGGTACCAAAAATTTCAAAAAGGTAGAAGGCAATCCTTTTTCACATGAGGTGTAAAGCACTGTGTTAATTGGAAGAACAATTAAAAAGAAAGAGTGAAAATAGACTTGAAAAAGGGAAAACTGATTCATATATACCACAAGACTTTTCATCGCTGCCATCAAGGCAATCCTTGATAGAGTCACAGCGGTACACATCTTGTATGCATCGGCCATCGTCACATCGGAATTCATGTGGCTGACATTTTGGTGAATCTGTGCTGGGTCCTACAGCGTGCAACACAAACACAAACATAAATAAAATCAGTACAATTAAATCAATGACAAAACAAAAAAAAAAAGTGCAAACAGAAGCCCATCTACAGAGAATTTATAAAATGCAGCTCATATCTCCTCAAAAAAAAAAAATCTGAAGAATTTTTTTTTAATGATGGAGACAAAAACAGGACGTATGAAAATTTCGTTTTCTTTGGTGGATAGCAGACACACAAGGATGGTGTTCAAACAACTGTCCACAAAAGATTTTCAAAAATGTTATCATGGAGACCCTGGACACAAGATTGAAGATACAAAATCCAGGCTGCATACAGACAATTAATGGATGTCAATAAGGACCTCCATCAAGAGAAAATGGCAGTACATTTAGAACTTGAGAGCCTGCCACATACCGTAGCCACTTGTACAATTTCTTTCGTCTTCTGCAGTAGCACAGTCAGGCAAACCATCGCATTTCTTGGAGAGCGGAATGCAAGAGCCATCAATGCAAGAAAAGTCTGAAGACGGACAGGGTGCCACAAGTTCTACAAGACAGGACAACACACACATAATAATGATGTGCAACACACAAAGCAGTCATAATAAAACTATTGAATAAAATAATAACAAACATAAAATTAAAACTTTAAAACAAAACTTGAAAGCAATTTTTCATGACAGATTTATTGAAAAGGCGATTGCTGGCATCACATTAAGCAATTACGCAAACAAAAATAAGAATCAAACAAAACTTGGAGAGTAAGATTTGTGTACGATACTGGACTGTTCTTTCCCATTTAAAAGTCACCTTTACCATAGAAAAAAAATTAAAAAATAAATAAACACAGTTTGTGGCAGGTTAAGGGAAAGAAAACTTACCATCACAATCATCCTCATCAGATCGATCAGAACAATCTGGATAGCCATCACAGCGTCTTGCTAATTCCACACATTGTCCAGTTCTACACAAAAACTCATTATATGCACACTGACTGCCAGGAAGCGTGGCTGAAATAAGCAAAATAATGCTGGTGTTTAAAAAGTTTTTAAAAAAAGTAAAAAAAAGGAAGGAAAGGAAAAAAAAAAACATGGCTGAGTATTGACAAGTAACTAATACTTACGACAATTCCTCTCATCCTCTCCTTCAGCACATTCAGGGATACCATTGCATCGCTGAGAAAAACTTAAGCACCTTCCATCAAAACATCTGAACTGATCTGATCCACAAACCTCTGTTTAAAGAACAGATATTGATTTGAGTAAAAGTATGTGATATAGTAGCAAAGTAGGACATTTCTTACTAACCACAGTCTTCCTCATCAGACCCATCAGCACAATCACTTTTGCGATCACAGCGATGAATGGACAAAATGCAGCTATGATCACGGCACTGGAACTCTTCTTTCAGGCATCCAACTGAAACATTGACAGTAAATTCTCTTAAGAATGGAATGCTTCCTCACATTTGTTGCATAGAATAACAACAAAAGATGAAAAGGTAAGAAACATCTAAGTTCCAATCACAACTGAAAACAAGCACAAGCATGTCACATGTCACAAGCATGTGACAAACATGTCATAAACATGTCATTAACATGTCACAAACATGTGACTGACATGTCACGAACATGTCACTGACATGTCGTATGTCATGACCAGGAATACAAAAAAAAAAGAGAAATTTCGGTCAAATGCAATAGGGGGTCCTGTCAGAACCCCTAACTACAGGAAGCCTCATTCACAAAATAGAACAAAAGCGAACAGAAATGCAAGCATCCAGGGTTCTGTGCATGGCCGGAGTAAATGATCTGAGATGATGCACCACCACCATACCCTCTACCAATGCAATAAGTAGCAAACACATGCTTTAGGTCGGATTCTGACTACAATGTTAGTATCAGCATTTTGCCAGAACATGTTGCATGAGATGATTGGCAGTAAACCTAATCAATAGTCATGCAAAGTGGTGGCAATCCTGACTTTATAATAACTAGTTGAAGAGTAAAACTTCATCAAGAAAATTATTTAATTTTGCAAAATGATGCAGTAGACCTATAATTGTCGATGTTGCACTGATAGACAGTGGACTCTAAGAAACTGAAAGGCTGAGTTGTAAGACTTAAGGGCATACATGGAATGTCAGCAAAGAAGACCGTTTTTCTTGCACTATTAAAAAGAATATAAAGAAAGAGAACAATTGAGCAACATATAGAAAACACAAATAAAATTGAGAATAGTGCCTACGTGCAGGTGGACATGACTCCTCATCACTCTGGTCTTGACAGTGGAACATTCCATCACACTTTAGACGTAAGGGAATACAAACACGATTTTTACAGAGAAACTCATCTTGCTTGCATGCTGTAAAAATAACAAAAATGTTGAGAGACCACTCAACACATTAAATGCCATGCAAAAAAAAATCGTCTCAACATACAACAGTAAAACAATTCCCTGTCACCAAAAGAAATATTTGAACGGCCATGCATACAATGCTATGCCTCATGCTTTGATTGTTGGAAACCCATAAAGCTGTAATTTGGACCAAATACCATGTGCAAGTGATCCAGCACCATTGTTCGGTTGGTTAAAGCAGTGGTACTGGTATTAAACAAGTTAAGTGACAATTAAAAGGCAAAACTTCCAAAAATTAAAAAATAAATAAATAAAATAAATAAATCTCAATGCACCAAAACAATTAGTTATGCCGAGCTTGAGGTACACCTTGATGAATAAAGATGCAAAAACATGTTTTCTCTATTAGAATATACTGTGCCTACAATATGATGAAATACTCACGATGAGTTTGGCAGTTCCGCTCATCTGCAGCATCTTGTGGGCAATCTGGCGTACCATCACATCTTTTGTGGCCTTCGATGCATGTTCCATCATTACATTGAAATTCACTTGGTCGACAAGCTGCACAACAAGAAAGACAAAAATTAATGAGGAGAAAACAATTCTGCCAGTTAACATAATATCTTTTCAAAAATCTAGATTTCAAAATGAAACAATACATTCAGGTCGAATTAAAATAAGTTGATTGATGCAATTGAACTTGAGATCTTACAATTTGACAAAATTATCACGCATGGAAGATACTAATGACAGTTGTTATCACAAAAAGAGCAAAAAATAAGAAAAGCGATTACAGGATGCAGATGAAAAGTTGATTAAGCAAAAATGTAAGGGAAGTACATACTGCAGTCATCCTCATCATCTCCATGCTCACAGTCAACCACTTGGTTGCAGCGACGGAATCCGTCAATACATCGACCATCACGACATTGAAACTGGTCATCGTCGCAAGTGGATTCTAAGTGGCCCAGAAAGAGAAAAACACAAGAATGCAAATAATAAGAAAATGGAGGAAAACCAGTGATACAAAGCAGGGCTTAACAATAAAGAGCTAACACATAACAGCAACATAAATGTGAACAAACTGAAAATAGGTAAAATCTTTAAATTGCTACCCATTTGCATTTATCTTGAGAAAACAAAATCCCCAAAGTTTTGACTTAAGATACTCAGCACAAACTGATTTTCAAACCACAATTTTTCAAGAGAGCCTTTGAATGAAATTGAACTGCTACCCATTTAAAGTAGTGCTTGCAGCAAATGAAAGAAAAAAGATGAAAGAGAATTGTGCTCTCCCAAACCAAACAAAGATAGAGCAACTAGTCAAAGCTGTCAAAGCGAGTTATTGAGCCCACTGCAGCAGACAACGTCTGGGAGTACTCGTCCAAAAAGCGCGTCCGCGGTACAGTGGCACGGCGACCTCACCTGAAACAAAAAAATAAGCACCCATGGCTATAGACAGTACACCACTGAAGTTGGAGAAATTATCGCCGTCACAACAACGTTTTCTTTTGGTTTGTTCTCCCCGATGTGTGCCTCTAACCTAGACAGTTCTCACCCGGCACCCGGCGAATTTTGAAAAGCGTCAGCGCTGCCTGCAGGTGGTCCCGCCAGTGCGTGGTAACTCCCCCCAACTCCCAGGGTGGGGGAAAGGAGGTGGGCGCTTGGGGGGTTTCAAACTGGAGGAGCAGGGTTACCAACAAAAAACGGACTTTAAATTCATTTTCTGCGACATGACAAGCACTGGCGGTTAGGCAACGATTGATAAATGACCGCCAGTATATAGTGCGTACGCCTCAGTATAAAAGAATATTTTCTTTTCAGTTTGAATTATTTTTTCATCATTTCATGTTGGTGTCAATGCTCCTCCCTTTTGCGAAATAACAGAATCCTATGACGCCGGAGTTACTACGCACTGCGTGGGTCCCGCTACGGGACTCTGCGTACAGCGTTACACACAGCGCGCGGCGCGCGGGGAGGCGAGCGAGGGCGGCGTAGGGGGAAGTCCCCATCGCGACAGAGCCCTGCGCTGCGCGGGGGTGAAGGGCGAGGAGGGCCGCCCTCACCCTGCCTCCTGCCCGCCCGCGGTCTCAAAGTGGTTCGCGTGCAGGCACGCCACACGCCACGCCACGCCGCGCCTGCCAGGCTTGGATATCCCGCTATAAAACGGCCCAAGCCGGCGCACGCCCCGCCCGTCCCGCCGCAAGGCAGGGATGGGGAAATGACGGGCCGCAATAAATCTGGGGGATGACACAAAATTCGTACTGACGACAGAATAATATACTGCACTCCGGGAAAAAGAAAAGCAGGTCGAGAAGAGGGGGTGAAGGCACGGCAGGCGAAAAACCGATTCGACAACGCTCCGCCCGACCAGGTATGCAAAATTCAAAGATGAAGAGACGACCCTCTAACATAGTGTAGTTTCTCCAAAGTGGCCCCGACCTGTTGTTAGGCGCAGCGCGCTGCAGGTGCTTCATTTTCGGGCTTCGGCCCCTCTCCGGCCCCGCCTCCTCGGCCCCCTCCGGCACTTGATTGCAAAGCTATGGACCAGCGAGGCTTGCGGCTTGTAAAGCCCCGCCCTGCATGTGGCCGTGCCTTCCAAACGATCGTAATTAATGCGCCTTAATTTCCTGACCGTTCGCACCGGGGGAGAAAAGGGGGGGGGGAAGGGGGTCGTAGCATCCTAGGTAGCCCTTCGCTGGCGAGAGGGATGTGCGCTGTGCGTCGCTGTGCGTCGCGCCGACACAGAGACAGAGGCATCCTGCGACCGCCGGATGAAGCGGCAGTTTGTGCCACTCGTGTCGGCTTCTCGGGGAGCGAGCCAGGAGCGAGCACGCGGCTCAAGGCGACCCGGACGAGGACGTGCGTCGTGACGTGCGTCGTGACGTGCGCCGTGGGGGGCAGGAGAGGCCAGAGGTCCCGGGGCCCGGAGGCGGTGGGGGAAGCAGGAAGGGTGGCTCTGCAGGTGGCTCGAGCACCGCATCGGGTAGATCACACAAATCCCCAGGACACATTGCTCGCTGCCGGCGAGGAGCGCGTCGGAGCGACGAGGCGACGAGACAAGCCCTCTTGAAGCACAAACGGTGCAAATTACAAATTCCCTTCACCCCACTCCCCGCGCACCCCTCACCTCGAGGGAGAGGGGAGGGAGGGGGCTGCTATCGAGGACAGACTTACAGTGGAGCTGAGGGAGAGTCATGCATTTGGAGACGACGCGACGGCAGCCGCGCTGCAGGGGCAACGGCAACTAAACCAACCCCTGGCTCAAAGACGTTTAACACTGGCAAACGCGTCTTCGGCCGTTCGGGCCGAAAGGGGCTGTAAACCATCCATCCAAGAGCGTGGTCTAATGATGCAGCCAGCATCTCATAGCTCCGCGGCAACTTCGAGGGTGCAGCGGGTGGGAGAGAGGGGGCGGGGGCCACACCCTTCCAGGGCGTTCCAGGTACCGTGACGTCACCGGCGCGGTCAGCACGGCCCCCATTAACGAGCACACGCCTGGTGACTAGGCAGCCTATCCCAGCGAGCTGTAAAATCAAAAATAACAGCCCCCTCCCCCTGTCTTTGCTCCGGTGGTTCCCCTCGTTCCCCTGGAGAGCGACAGACAGGGAGTCTTCCACGCGACACGCAAGCCGCGGCTCGCTGCTCACTGGCTGGCCGACGACCCCGACCGCGTTTTACACCACATTTATTCGCGGTTCGCATCCGTGTCGAGCTCTCGCGCTCCCGCTTGCTTCCATTTTATCTATTTATTTATTCATCCATTTCTTTACCCCTGCCTTCGTGCGCGGCAGTGCGACCGCGGCGTGCTGGACGCGTCCCCCCCGCGAGCAGGCCCGCCGTCATGGAGGGGGGGGGGGACGTCATTCCGAAATAAAGTGTCCCCGTGCTCCGGCAAACGGCTGCAAGCACAAGGAGGCCACGAAGGCCTCGGCCGGGCCCCGTCTGCACCGACGACGCGACTCGGGGTGCGTGCTGCAGCGACGGGGCGGCTGGCGCGGCACGCGGGGATCCACGAGACGAGGGGGTCGATGCCACGGATGCTTTGGGCTCCGGCCCGGGTAGGGTAGGCCGCACGGAGTCGGATCACTCGACGGACAGAACGCACGCTCTCTCAAGAAGTCCACACGGATACTTGAGGGGGAAAAGATGTCGAGGCCTACGCGGCGCGACCTCATTACCCAACCACCACGACGAAAATGAATACATAAAAATGTCTACACGCCAAACAAAAACAACAAGAATAAGAAGAGGGGGGGGGTGCGGGAAGAGTGCTGGAGAAATGGTCATTCACCAGAGAGGGCGTATGTATCATTTACTCTCTCCTTAAAGCGAGGAGGGGTCGCGCCGGGAAGGGGGCGGGGGTCAGCCACCAGAAGATGGAGAAGAAGAGCGGTCCATTAAGTGCGTGATAAGCTTGTCGGCGGGGCGGCCTGCAGGGGGCGTGCGTAAACCAGCAGACCACGTCCGCGTTGATGCTGCGCATCCCCACTTGGGGGGCGCGGTCCTGCGTTCGGCTGCCGTCACGGCGTGGGGCCGCCGGGAATGACCACGCCGACGGTGCGCGGGTGGCGCTCCCCGCGGCGGCCGTGCCAACTAGCCGCCAGCAGCCGCCAGCAGCCCGAGCTCAGCGGGGACTCCCTCAGGCCGGCGAGGGGGCGCGCAAAAAGGGACGCGGGGATGAAAAAGGGGCGCAGAGACACGCTCCGGGGGTCATGCGCGCGAAAGTGGGGAGGGGGGGGAGTGCGAGGGGATCAGGATGACGGCGTCGTAATGATGTTGAACCGCTATAGGACGCATATTAAACCGAGAGTGTTTTGCGGGAAGCCCGGAGGGAGGAGGGGGAATGGAAGGGGTTGGAGTGGAAGAGGGGGGGGGGCGCAGATGAGGGAAGGACCAGCGGGCGAAGCCTGGCGGAGGGCAGAAAGCGCGGCGAGGCAATCTGCAGTGCTGCTGTGCGGATGAAACAATTACGTTTTTTGACCCCATTAGCGCACGCCGCGACCTCGACCGCCGCCGCCGCGCTGCCATTTTTGTGTACACAAACGCGAGTCTAGATGGCAGGCAGCCCGGCAGCCGAGGGGAGAAAAATGACGACGCTTGGCTCTCCACGACCTCAAGTCCCCCGCCGCGCCGCCCATGGCTGCCACCGCGCGGGCTTTCGTCAGCCCATTCTCGGCGCGGGGCGTGGGGCCCGGGGCCCGGAGAGGGCGACCCCAGTTTGTCATGGAAATCGGGGCCCGTGTTCAGGACGACGACTTCTACGTCTGGCGCGGCCCGCGACCGACTCCCTCGCGCGCCTGTCAACGGCCGCATAGGCAACCCGCTGCTCCGCCTGCAGCCTGCAGCAGCGCCGCGGCGAGGCACAAGGCCGCCGCGACGCCGCCGCGCCGCCGCCACCAGTTGACACTGTTGACACCCCTTGACACCTTCTTGGGCATGCAGCATGCCGAGTGGCCAATGCAGTCGGCGACACATGATGACGAATCGGTCCTCTGGCGGCCTGCCCCAATGGCCTGCCCCGATGGCCTGCCGGCCTGCCCCGTCCAGATTGCTCTGATCTGCCATCTCCGCCATGTCCCTCGCGCCTCCCGCGCGGCCACGCGGAACGCAGCGCGGCGGCATCAGCGGCGGGTACCCTCGTTAATGAAGCGCACGGCCAGCTGAATTCGCTCTCAAGGGCGCTGTGCGCATCACACTCACACACACACACACACATGCACACACACACACACACACGCGCGCGCGCGCGCGCGCGGTGGGTACTCTTGCGGGGCAAAAATGCAATTTGCGGGACTGTGGCGTATGGCTGTGTCGGGGACATATGGGGGCCTTCTAGTGTCTGTCTGTCTGTCTGTCTGTCTGTCTGTCTGTCTGTCTGTTTGTCTGTTGCACTGCCTCGCTGTCTCCGACTGGCCGCCGCTCGCGGTCCTCCGGGGTTCATCTGCAGCATGAATCTGCCTGTTTGACAGGCTCGTATTTTACACACTGTTTTAATCTCGCTTCTAATGCGGTCGCGCTGTCCCTGTCTCGGGGCGGGGCGGGGCGGGGCGGCAGCTAGTGGGAGCAGGCGCAGGCCCTGAGGGGGTGGTCACTCACTCCAGTGGCGTGCCGCGTGCACGGGTTGGTTTTGTCCATCGGGGCGTGATTATCGCCAACAAAACGGGTGGCTGCCTGGAGGGACACGCCGTGGTCGCGCTCCTCAGCACACCTTGACAGCCACCCGGTGGGCCAGGCAGAACAGGGACGCGGACTCAATTTCTTACAAATAAATTCTCCTGCCGGCTGCGGCTTTTAATTGGGGCTGTACTGGATTGCCCAGGGACTCTCCGCTCGCAGACGGCGATATAATTTTTCGCGGTGCTCATTTCGCTGAAACAGATGGGCGTCGGTGCGTGCCGTGTCGCTGAGCCGGACTCGCCGGCCGCGCGGCACCAACAGACACGGCCGAGGAGCTATCAAAGATTGTCATGACATAAATCCAATTGCAATCGCGAGGCTGTATTCTTTTCTGTCCGGTAAAGCGACGCGACGGTGGCGTGCGCGTGATGGAGCAGGCGGCTCCAACAATGGGCGCTGCGCGGAGACGCGTCGTGCTGCCAGCACCGCAACAATGCGCACACACAGCCCCGCGGAAGCATAAAGCGCCTGTCCAGGCAGGCAGGCAGGCAGGCAGGCAGCCAGCAGACTGGAAGGGTGACTTAGCACTGCCCCGACTGCCCACTGCCCACGTCGGCACCGCATGGATCCATCCTCCTGGCCAATTAGAAGACCGCGTTTGTCCGCACCGGCCTAGGCGGAGATTTCTCAAAAGCACTTCCTGCACTCAGCTGAAGAACAGCACGCGGTGCGCACATGAAACACGTAGCCCACTTCTTCTCTTTGAAACATCCGGACGGCGCGCGAGCCGCAAAGTGAGGAAACGCAACATTCAGTGAGAGGCATACGGGCGACGCAACGTCACCACAAAGTACGTGTGTTTGATTTACAGTCCGAGCGCCATAAGCAATGCCTACGTGCGTCCTGCCGTCTGAGTGCTGTCACACTGTCACACTCGGCCGGGGACGCGGCCAGCGAGCGTTAGTTTGTTCTCGCGGAGCAAAGCGAAGCCAGGCGGGCCATCAAGCACCTCACAGTGGAGGCGCTGCCCCCGCAGCACCACTCGCCAGACCCGGCGGCGTCGGTCGGCACGACCATCTTCGTCAAACCACGGTCAAACCGTGGCAACAAGAGACAATCGGAACGCGGCTCGCGCGAGTGCAACACGTCGATACCGCCTGCCCGGCCCGCGGTCCAGCCGCTGCAGCCGGTGGCTGGCTAGTGGCTGGCTAGTGGCTGGCTAGTGGCTGGCTAGTGGCTGGCTAGTGGCTGGCTAGTGGCTGGCTAGTGGCTGGCTAGTGGCTGGCTAGTGGCTGGCTAGTGGCTGGCTAGTGGCTGGCTAGTGGCTGGCTAGTGGCTGGCGCGGCCGGCGAAGCCGGATCGCAGATCGCCGCGCCGCGATGGGCCACGCGGCCGCCGGTTAAGTTACGACCTGGTCGCAAGACGAATGAGGCGCTGCGATCATGATCGGACGCACCGAGTCGTTGGTCCGCTTTGGACCGTTTTCCCCGCCGAGGTGTGTGTGATAAAGTTTGAAGGGTGATCGTAAAAGGTTGAAAAGCGCGGCTACTGTCCGTCCGGTGGAGTCACGCAGTGCCTCATGGCGGACACCACGACGCCATAGCCTACTTCTTCTCGCGCGTGTGTGTGTGTGCGTGCGGCAGGACCGCGCACTTTAACGACTCTTCTGGTCAGCTGGAGGCAACACAGAATAATCGCTTACGGCCACTAAACTCACACCAACTCGGCCGCCACACAAACGGCCATGTACCAGCGTGACGTCATCAGCCGACGGCGCGTTCTTTGTATGATTTTTTATTCTTTATTTTGGCCTTTACGACGACGCTTTCCTAGCGGTGGAGGGCGGCGTGGGCGCTGTTGTGTACGGGAAGTCAGGGTCAGCCGGGACTTGGAGGGGTTCGACGCCCCGCTAGTGGTCGGGCGTGCGGCGATGCGATGCGGAAGTGGCCGCCCTGCGATCGGCATCCCCCTGCTTGTTTGCCGTCCGAAGCCGTTTTGCGCCGAAACGAGGCAGGACATTTTGGCGGGTCGCGCGTGGCGATTTATGCATTTCGGGCTCATGAATACAATGAGGTGCGGTGGCACACTTGTTGCCAAGTGAATCACCGCCTGCCTCGGCAGCTCGCCATGGGGCGTCGCAAGTCGCAGACAAGCAGCTTGTTGAGCCGGCTGACACATCTCAGGGCAGCGCAAAAAAAAAATAATCAAATTTAAAATTAAAAAAACTCTTGTTAAATTATTATTTTTTTTTTTTAAAAGAGCCACCAACAGCTAATTGAACTGACTCACGTTTCGAGAATACGGACCCCCATAAAAGCTGCTCGCGCAGTTTTTTTTCTTCTCCTCCCCCGGTGGCCGAATTGGATCGAAGTGTCACCGCGCCGATCGCGTCACGCCACGGGCGGCACGACACGACATGACTCTATCTGGCGGAGTCGCCGCGGCAGATACCATCTCCGACTCCGGGACTCCGGGACTCCGGGCGGGAAGGCTGGGCAAGGCGAGCCGACGCTGAGCTCAGTGATTGATTCTGGGAGTCTCGGACACCAAACGCCGGGCCAAACGCTTCAGCGCACAGTCCAACAGGGAACCACGTTCAAGTTTTTCACACTCATTCACGCGTCGCCAAGTTCAAAGACAGCTGAGACTTTTAACTTGTGGACGGGGTCAAGGCGAGCAACGGAACGAAGCCTCCCCGGCCAACGTGTCAGCAGTGCTGTGCCGCTAATGAAACGGTGGCGGAGTGGATAAGTGCCCCGCCGTCGTGTCCACAGCTCATGCCGAATTCATGACATGGAAAATTCAGCGCTGACTCGTGTCGGTGACTGTGGATGCTGCCGGACAGGACGAACAGAGTGAAATCCCAGAGGAGTCATCCGGCAATCTGCTCAATATGTCTGCAGCTCATGTTCACGTTCGGTTCGTTATTGCCGCTCGCGCGAAGACGCGAGGCACAAGGAGGGGACGCGTTGGCGACAATCGATACAGTGTATCAAGTTGCAGTCCACCTCCGTCGCTGTTTGCCCACGCTGTCAAAGAGGATCGGGCCTGAGTTGTGGACTGCTTGTTTCAAGCACGCCCAACAAACAATTTAAAAAAAGACAAAGAAAAACCAACATTTTTTTTTCTGGTAAGCTACAATGTAACTTTGCATTGGCGCGTGCAGTAGAATTGAGTCATGTTCATTGTCTGCGGAAAAGGACCGCGAGGACTTACGCAAACAATCGCCTGCACCGGGTAATTCCCGACATGCCGCTGGAGACAAGGCAATTGGACGACAATGGCGGGTGCCACCCAGAGCCTCGGCGCCGGCCACTCTCGCACCTGCGCCGTGCCAACGCGGGCAAAACGAGGCACTGCGAAAACTATTGTATACTCCTGCGAGGGGAATAACCACAGGGAACAGAGCCCACTCGGAAGAACGGACCCTTTATCCCACTGGTCTTCATTTGCGAAATATGATGAGTCACAGAGTGTCTGGCAGCTAGGCCCTGACCGGCCTGGCCTAGGCCGGCGGGCTGCTGGACCAGCATGGGCGTCGCGCGCACGCGTTCCGCGAACCCGCAGCAGCAGCAACAAGCACCCAGCACAGTGTAAGGCACGCAGCCATTTGCATTGAATGCCACTCCACACTCTTTGCCGCGGACGGACGCGCTGCCGGAATGCGCTGCGGTCCACACAGATTGCGGTCTACATGACGCGCGTCGTCTGCCGGCGTTCCGAATCGTCGGCCGCGGTTCCTCCTCGCGGTCCTGACTGGCGCCCTTGGCTACGCCGCTGCCTCATTATTCGGAGCCACGCGCACAGCGGGCCGCCCAGGGCGCCGCGGAAGCATCGCGCCGGACGGGGCCCGGCCCGCCGCGGTGGTCGACGGCGAGGTGCAAACGCCTCGCCGATCGCGCTGCTCGGCGTTACGTCGTCCTCGCCCACGCCGGCGAGGGTTCGACGACCCGGTGTCGCGCACCTTTCGCCCGCCACGGGATGGGCTACTGTTCATTTTAGTGGCGCCGTCGTGTTGGGCTGTACACAGTGGCGAAGCACGCCGAATATGACTTCCGCCGCGAGGTGGGCGATACTACAGGGCGCGGCGCACGACGACGCCCACCGCCCGGTCAAGCACGGCCAGCAGTACGACCTATCTAGCGCAGGGTGCTGGTTGGGCAGCCACGCCGCTGTGTACAAGGTGAAGAGCGTCCTCAGCCACCCCTCCGTGAGCTAGGCCTGTGAGTCAGGCCTGTGAGCCAGGCGACACCCCTGCCACGAGTTCACGCCCCAGCTCCTGGAATGGAATCCAACTGCACGCGCCATTTTCGTTTTATTTCCATCCGAGAGTCGTCCTGTTCCTCTCGCACTCGTGGGGCGTCCCTTAGGGGTGCGAGAGAGACAGCGACGAGAGCGACTCTCGGAATGAGTGTGGTGCGGGCCCCGCGGGCAGGCCCGGCCACCGCCTCGCGCTGCTCGCGCTGCTTCGCTGCCTGCCAGCCCTGCCTGCCCGTCATCCCCGCTGCCAGCCGTGAATCGACAAGTCAGCCGACACAAGGCGCAGATAATCCTCTCCGCCTTCTCATTCTCGCTGGCGCAGCGCCCCTCTTTCTCTGTCGATCTTGAACGGGGTATCGGCAGCCGATCGGCCCGGCCGGCAGTGCCACGGCGTGCTGGTGGTTCGACTGAGGCCGCTAATAATAATTCGATTGTCTGCCGGCTGCGGGTGCTGGGGGGCCTAGGGGGGCCCCTAAGGGGGCGCGGGGGGAGGGGAAGGCAGCTGGCCGCCGATGGGGGCCGGCCGGCATGGCAGTGGCGATGAGGAGCCAGCGATACGGAGGAAAAACAGTCCCAAATGCCGATTTCGGCTCGTCAAGTTTTTGTTTTTTCAACTTGCCCTGCCTACCCCCGCCCCCCCCCCTTAACTAAAATCAGCTCCACCCCCACGCGTTTCGATACTGCGGGATGCCAAGCAATCTCCTCGGGGCCAAACTAAGTTAGGCGGCCTCTCCGCGCGTCCACTCCACCGGCCACATCCTCGGTAAACCGTTTGCAAGATATCCCAATTTTATTTTCATTTTTTTTGGCCAATATTTCCGCATCTTTTCCGTATTTTCAGACCGCGCAGCATTTTTTTACGGATTCCTTTCCGTGTGCAGAGTCTTTTCAAAAGCATGCCCGTTGATTCTGACTGTAGCCGTTCCGACGAATAAGAGGTGGGCCGCACTACGTGGACCAACAAGGCCTCTTTGATTTAAGAGAAATGCCTTTTGTGTGTCTGTTGAACCGCGGTACGCAAATACGGAGGCAAGCCTTCGCCGCCTCACCATCCTATTCGCACGTGCCTGTCGTCAAAAAGAGAGAGAGAGAGAGAGAGAGAGAGAGAGAGAGAGAGAGAGAGAGAGAGAGAGAGAGAGAGAGAGAGAGAGAGAGAGAGAGAGAGAGAGAGAGAGAGAGAGAGAGAGAGAGAGAGAGAGAGATATGGCTTATCTTATCAGTGCCGGTGACGGGCAGGTTCACTGTCACGAGAATGTTTGCGTAAACCGGCGTGTTTCGTACGCAGAAAAATCACGTGCGGGAACGGCACACGAAGGGGTACCTGTGGCAATGAACGCGTAGGCCAGCGTAGTGCCATAGGAGACCCGTTGACCTGTTGGGCGGGGAGTCGGGGAGCCAACTGTGGACTGCACCGCGTGGAGGTAGACCTGGTGCTGCCCCGACGCTGGCCCTGCGTGTGAACCCGTACCCAGGTAATTACGCCTCGGGGCATGCCGCGTGCCAGGCCGCCGAGACTGCCCACACGGCGCCGCCCAGCGCCGCCCAGCGCCGCCCAGCGCCACGCGGTGACAGCAGCTCGCCGCAACGCCAAATTATAAATGGGCGTCCACACGTCCACGATGAACCACTAACCACTGCGAGCCAGCCTGCCAGCTCACGTGGTATTCTAGCAGGATCGCCGTCAGTGAGATAAGTCACAGCGCATCCGCCAGCGCGACCCACTTTGTACTACGGGGCGAGCTCGCACACAACTTGTCCTGTATCCGCCACTCGCAGTGAGCTCTGTGATAGGGCCCCTCGCGGTGCTCCGCGTGTTTTCCTCTTCCCGCTGCATCCTGCACTCGAGTGCGCCAGACACCTAATCAGCAGAGGCGGCTCCCCTCTGACGTGTCACACTAGGAGAAAGTGCAGCCGTTTTATCAACTGGTCGTGTTTGATTGGCGCACACACGGCCAATGATGCCTGCTGGAGAGTCTGGAGAGCTGCCCCCCCTTGCCGGACGAGTGGGAGCGCCACGCGGCCAGAGAGTCTGGTCATCAATCATCATTTCCAGGACCAATTTTCGGCGAGCCGCGCGTCGCGTCGCGTCGCGTCCTGCAGCGCCACGGCGAGGTTGGCAAGGTCGGGGGGTGGAGTCTAGTCGGTGTGAGCCCTGCGCGAGGCGGTTGCGGACTCACCAAGCACGCACGCTTTGAACCGGCCAATATTTACCTGCAAACAGAGAGAGCAAAGATTAGTCGCAGAGTCGCTAATCAGGCAAGGCAGCCGGACAATGTGGACGCCGCGTGCCGCCCAGTGGGCCAGCCCAGCCACCGTAGCCCCTGCGAAGCCGCAGGTAGGCCTGCCCGCGGCACACGCCTGCTCGACGGGACTGCCTTACGCAGGGGCTCCTCCGCTGTGGCCGACGAGCTGGTGTCTGTCCCGGACTCCACCCAGCGCCCGCGAGCCCGCGAGCCCGCGACACGGCAAATCCATTTAGCCGGCAGCTATCGGCTTGATGGTCGCGCATCGGTTAGATACGGACTTGCCGCCCCGCCCGGCCATGGAGCGGCTGACGCGCTGACGCGTGCGCCGAGCCGACCACGGACAGATAGCCCTCCACTTTTACTTTTGGCCGATGTTGTGCCCCAGAGTCGCCGGCACCGTGACCCACTAGCCATTTCCGTGCGGCGAGAGGCTCACTGTGGAAGCCCCAGCCCTGGGTGCCTGCCGGTGGATTAGGGATGAGGTGAGGTGGGGGAATGCCGGCGAGCGCTTTTCGGTCTCCACATTCCGAGGGGCGAGATATCCGTATAGAACAAAAACATCAAGCCACAGCTTGACCTCGACAGGTTTATACTGCACCGGCCCGGGGAAAACATTTTCTGAACGCCGTTACCGCCAACTAATTTTGAAAAATCGATAATCTCTTTCCCCCGCGTCAGCCACGGCCAGGGCAACCGCGCGATATAAAAGTTGCTCAATCAATAGGAATTACGTTTCTCATTATCACGGGATGTTGTGTTGGAAGTTTGGGCTGGGCACGGCCAGGCCGCAGTCGCCGCCAGTCCATGAACGGGGGGTGGGGGGAGCGGCAGCACGAAAAATGCGCGAGAGTAAATCGGCTCAAGCTTGTTGTGGCGTCCTCAGCGCCCTCCAAATCGCAGCGGGGCAGTGGGCCGCGTGCGCGTGAAGGGAGGGAGTGGCAGTGGGACACAGCCCTGCAGAGGCGCCCTACCCCTCGCCACGCGCCACACCTACACCGTCTGGCCCACTCGGCAGCCTGCCCCTGGAGCGACGCCCCTGGAGCGACGCCCCCGGTTCGGCGTTCAGCACGGTGTTCATCGAGGAGCCGGCAGCACGTAACGCAATACTGCGCTCAATCAACGCGAGCGGCGAGACCAAGACCCCCATTAGAGCCTCCGTCACGCACCGCCTGCAGCCCGCCTCCACTAACGAGTGCATCTGCGTTCACGACGGGCTTAACCTGCTGCCGCTGCGGCGGCCCGGAGGGAGGGCGCGTCGTCGGCGAGGACGTTGGCGCCGACCCGCGGACACTGCAGCCATTACCGACCGTTGCCTCCATCAGGGCTGCGGTTCATCGCGGACGTGATGACGCTGGAGCAGCGCGAAGCAGGCAAGGGCAACACGGCCGGGGTGCGTAGGGCCGCAGGGCCGCTCGCCCCAGAGCGTCAATGCCGGGCTGTCCACCTGCGCCGCGCCAGGCACCCCGCCGGCCGAGCCGCACAAAGGCTGGCTGGCTGCGGACGGAGTAAGCTCCAAGGATCTTTCTTTTCAGCGCTACCGCGAATAGCCGCCGCGGGCCGCGTTCTTCTCGAGTAGCTAGACGAGCGGCGCCGGCATGGATTTCGCTGAGGCGTTTGATGGATCGGAACGGCGTCCGCGCCCGGCGTGGCCCCAGCGGGGCCCCGGCCGGCATGTCGAGTATCGGCCGCCTGGTTGCTGTGTGACGCTCGGCAGGCCGCCGGGAACCCACGCGCGGCGCCGTCGGCGGCCTAGCACCGCGACGGACTGGCGGGCCTCCTCGCGCACATTCCGGACGAAGGCCCGAAGGCCGCCTTAAAGCTCTCGTCGGCCACTCTGCGAAGGGCCCCGCGGTGCTGACGTCATGCTGAGCCGGCCGGCCGCCAAGCTAGTCCAGACACCCACCGCCCGTAGCCGCATTGGAATCGCAGCGTAAATAAACGCTCGAGGGCCTCAACAAATTCGCAGGCGGCGCACAGCATGACGTGTTCCCGCGTCGACGCTGGCGGGCCAGAAGCCGAAGTGACAACGGTCCCGCGCCGCGCACCGGACAGGCATCCGAAACGAAACGTCCAACCGACGCGGCGGCGCACCAAAGTATTTTCTTCCGGCTCATTGTCGCTGCGCTACTGCGCTATTTCTATTTTACTGCCGCCATGTTTTCGGCGCTGTAAAAGTGACGCGGCGCCACCAGCCATTAGCGCGCGGCGGGCCAAATGTCACATTTTCGTCGACGGGGGCCGCGCAAGTCGCGGAGCTCCAGCCGCAGTTACGCGGGTCTGCCGCGCCGAGGGCCGTGGTTCCCAGGAAGGACGCGGCGCGGCGCGGCGGGGAGCAGCGGCGGCAGGGTGAGGTCATCTCGTTACAGGCACAGTGTTCCTCGCGAAGGCCCTGCCGACGGCCTGCCTGCTGCTGACCAAACAGTTCGCGCTCTGCGACGCGAGCTTCTCTAAACACGCGAGCTGCTCGCTAACGCCCCGCTCCGCCCCGCCCCGGGCATGGCGTGGCGTCCGAGCGGACGAGGGCGATGAAAAGCGGCGTCATCACCGCCGTGCCGCTCCATCGACAAGCCGGACTAGAAGGACCAGAGCGGCGCAACAAAAGGAGGAAATGACAGAAAACAAAAAAAAAGAACACAGTGGTCTGCGCCTCCGCGGCGCGAAACGTCGCGTCCATAGCGGGATCGGCATTGGGACTGCCAAGCCGCGGAAAAAGTGTTCACAAAGCCCAGCTAACCGAGCTAGCGCCGGGCGAGGCCTTCCCTGCCTTTCCAGGACGGCGCGGCGCATCGGCAGCACCGTGTCAGGACCGCCCGCCGCGCAGGCCGTGCAGGCCGCCATGCAGGCCGCCGCCCAGGAGCCGACGCGCACGCACCCGGAGCGAATCCGGAGAAATTAAAAACGTCTGCAGCCGGTGTGGCACAGTACGGCTGCACGCTGTCGGCGGCCCCCTGCACGGCACGGCCGCGACACGTAGCACACCTAGACGTGCCATGCTGAGGCCCCCGAGCCGAGCCGAGCGGGTAAAGGCTTGGCCGCGGTTTTTGGACAACCCTTTCCGGTCCTTGGGCGTCACGGAACACTGGCCGGGGACGGGCACGACGATGGTGTCGACGGCGAGGCGGCGGCGCGTGGCGTCGCATTAGGCTAGGCGAGGCACGGCGCGGGCCTTCCTTCCGGCACCGCGCCGTACTGCTTCGGGTACTGCTTGACGGCGGCGGCGGCGCGCGGAACCACGGCGCGACGCAGCGACGCGCCGCGATCTCTTTTTAATGGGATGACCGGCCGAAAGGCAGCCGTGAATAAAAACAGTTGGACATAAAAAGGCCGGCCGGGTAAAAGCTTGCTAGAGAGATAAGTCATCTGCCCGCCACGGACAGCCGCCTAAATGCACGCCGCCCAGCCGCGCATTGTTCAGGGCGCCGCGTCGCTGGCGCGTTTAGTTTGACCGACACCCGCGGAGCAGCAGAGGGCGCTGTCCTCGCCACTCGCCGCCAAAAAGTCCGAAATTTCGGCATTGAATCGGCACCGTGACGGCAAGCGGCGACGGGCGGGTTTCGCACCACCGCCTCCTCGCAATGCGGACGAGACGCTCAAATCGTCGTTACCCTCCTAGGCCCTAGTCCCTGGCCGCCGCCAAGGACACGACGCGCCCCGCCCCGCCCCGCCCCGCCCCGCCCCGCCCGCCACGTCCGCGGATCCAATTCGCATCGCCTAGCCGGGAGCAGTGCACTATGGCATCCGAGAGGCTCCCTCCCTCCCCTTCACTCCCCCCTCGGCTACCGACGCCGGGCCGCCGGGCCGCCGGGCGCGGAGAGGTGCGGCGGTGCAGCGAGGCGGACGGCGCACCGCACGGCGAGCCGCACGGCCAGCCGTACCCATAGCCCATCAACAAGCCATCACGGCGTCTCGTCACGCTGATTTGTTCCCATGCGGGATGCATCGCGGCACTAAAGGGCAGAAGGGACAAGTGGAGGGAGGGGGGCGAACGGACGGAAAGGTCCGAAGGCCTCCTATTTTGAACCGGCCCGATGTGCTCTCTGTTGCAAGCACGTGCGCGAGCCGGGAGCCGCGAGCGAGCAGCGGACGCGACCCCCGTGCCTTCAGGCGGCACACCCCGGGGCGAGTCTAGTCGGGGTAAACATTCCCCGCGCTCGACCACGAACATCGGTGCGCGGTCCCGGCGGCGTACTCCCTTTGCACTGCAGCCGTCGGCCCGCCGGCCACGCCCCGTCCAGACACTTGCATAAATACAGACACATCGCGATATGATGCCGCCGAGGGTCATCCGGCCGGGCCGTCTGGCGGCGATGCGCTCATGGAGAGGCCCGCCGCCCCGCCCCGCCCCGCCCCGCCCCGCCCCGCCCCGCCCCGCCTGCCACGCTCCACTACGCCTTTGAGCGTCTTGACGGCGTACAATGTTGCTGCGAGCACACGGCAGGCATGGCAGGCACTCTGCCGTCCCTCTCGGTCCAGGCTGCGGAGCGTCATCGCTATCGCAGCCGTCTCTGAACTGTTGCATCGCAAAGTAAGAGATTGGAAAGAAAGTAAAGCAGGGTGGCATCGGGCCATCGGACTCTGCACTCGCGCCTTCCCGTCGAGAGGGCAACGCACAGCTTCATCGTCCAGCCGGCGAACACGTCCCGCATGAAGAAATCAGAGGTGTTGCTGTCAGCCAGGCCACACCGACACGTAAAAACGGAGGAAGAAAAACCATGCGCGCGCAGCGGAGTCTGACAAAAGCGAGGCCCTAAACACTTTGGAGGCGTGCATTTTAAAACGCGTCGGGCCTGTCTTTCCTTTCAGCGCCGGGCGCGGACGGCGCGGGCACACCACGGCGATGGCGGAGTGACTGACAGCACACGGAACAGTGCGCCGGCCTCCTCTAGTCGGCTCGTAAAGTTGGCACTACTGGGCGACGACGGCCAGGACGGCCAGAAGCAGGCCCTGCGCAGCGCCGCGGACTTACTCTGGCGATAAATGGAATGGGCCCGGGGATAAACAAACAGCCGCTGCGATGTGTGCGGACGCCAACGACAGCCCAGGCTGCAGCTCCAACACGGCGGCGATTAAAACTGCGGTGGCATTCGAACCCCGGCCAGCTGATTCAGTTTCGCCTCTGAGGGGCGCACGGCAGTGCGAGAGAGACAGGGCGACGAATCACTCGGCACGCCAAGGGAGGGACCTCCCGAGGAAGAGGACTCACGACCCCATTCGAACGGAAGGGTCGGGGGCTAGAGCAGCGGTCCCCAACCTTGGGGTCGCGACCACACTTTGGGTCGCGGAATGTTTGGCTGAGGGGCCGCACAAATGTTTGGCAGCCATTTTTGGGTCGCGAGCCGAATAAGGTCGGGAACCGCTGGGCTAGAGTGTGGCGGGGCCGGCAAGGGTGGCGCGACAATATCGTATGAAAAGTATATATGAGGCCAGCCAGCCAGCCCGCCGAGCCACGCGGCTGGAGAGGCAAGGCGTGCCGACACTGCCACGCGGCACGGAAGGCTGCGGGCCTTAAATTCTATTCCTGCGCCTGACTCGCCTTGCGTCGCCCAGGCTGCGTTCGAGTGCGTCGCGTTCTCGTCCTCGCCGGGGGAGGGGTAGACGCCGCCCTAAACACGCGGCGCGTGGCGCGGCACGGCGGCTCCATCACTCAACCAGGTAGCGGATGGCTACGCGGCGGTGCCCCTGGTTCCCGCGGTGCCCCCGGTTCCCCGCCACCGCCTTTGATAAATAAAAAGAAAGAGACAGGCAGCGCCGCGGGCAAAGCGACGGATTACGGGCTTCCCCGCGAGCCCGGCGTCTGCGCCTAGATAGGGCCAACCCATGCACCCCATCCAAGCGATCCGAGCCCACGGCCCCCCACCCACCCAAGTCGATTTCATAAAATTACTTCCCGAACGCGAATAGAACCCGCGTGCACAAAAGACCCTGGCGGCAATGAAAGTCGTCCACGTCCAATAAAAGGCCGTTCGGTTCAGGGGAGGGGGCACAAAAGAAAAACCCCCGCGCCCCGCGACAGCTGCCCAAACGGGGCGCGGGGTGAAGGGTGGAGGTGGGCAAAGGGGCGTGCTTACTGAAGCAAGCAGCGCGGACCAACAGCAGACAGCGGCCAGGAATTAGCCCGGCAGCCCCACTGCACTTGAAGTGGAGCGAGTGCACGTGACAGAGACTCAGAAATGAGTACCGCTACTGGTGGGGATGCCCATTTCGGGGGCATTTTTCTGCCCAGAGCATTCGGCCACAACCAGGGAAGTGTGTGGGTGTGTATGTCTGGATGCGAGAGTGAGTGTGCTCAGTGAGTCAAAGTTGCTCGTGGCGCGGTCTGCAGCACCGGGCCCCGCCGCCTGCTGCAAGTGTACCCAAGGACGACTTATCAGCAGCAAGGCGGGGGCCCGGCGGCCCGCGACCGAGCGGGCCCCACAGCGCCACCTCGTAAAAATTGCGCGAAGACCTCAAGTGTGCCCTCGCCTGGTGACGCGGTGACGCGGTGACGCGCGCATTGTGCGCCAGCAGCGCCGCTAGCGCCAGCGTAACGAGCACTGGCGGACCAGACGAAGACGAGACCGCGCGCCGGAAGACGGCCAGCCCTTGGCAGTGTCGGGGCGACAGATGGGAATGTCGTACGCGCCGCCGTGTCCGGTGGCGCCTCGCTGCGTCCTCGGCTGCGTCCTCGGCGGGGCCCGTCGGGGCGAGGGACGGCGGGGACCTCGCACGAGGGCCGGAGGTGGTCACCGTCGTGCGGTCAGACGTGTCGGCGACGACAAAATAAGACACTCGATAGTCTGGGAGCACCGGCGCAGCGAGTGAAGCCCTGCTGTCCCGGCCACTGTGCAGCTATGAACGCAAACAAACCTGATTGGCTGACCGACCACCTTGACGGCGACATCCAAAGTTATGCCGAATCGAGCATGTTCGGGGCGGCCGCCGATCCGGCAATCTCATCACAACGAGTAAATTAGTAAAGGAGTCCCAAGGCCATCGCAGCGGGCCAACGGTCAGCGCGCACCCCGCGGATAAGAGTTCAACAGCACCGCTGTTGCGACAGGGCTGACAGGGCAGACAGGGCTGACAGGACCGACAGGGCGCCCCGCACCGCATCAAAACGGTGCCGCCACCGCGCCGGTGTGGAGGCAGACGCGAAGAAGGCCCGGTGCCCGTCGGCGTCCCGGTCGGCGTCACGGATAACCCCGCGACCGCGAATTAAAGTCAATCAATAAAACGGAACGCGCTTATCTGTAGCGCGACAATGGGCGAAACACAGCCAGCCGCCCCGCCCCGCCCCACCCCGCCCCGCCCCGCCCCGCCCCGCGTCCGGTCGCGCTTCCAAGAAGCGGGGCATACTCCGCGGCATATGACCGGGTATAGGGAGGAAGGGAGCGAGCGCTGCGAGATTTTGCAGATGTCCGCCGACGGCGCGGCGCGAACCGCGAACGTGAGTCTCGCCGACAAGCAGGCATTCGAAACGGGATCCACTTGGAGACACATGGGCGACCAGACGACGCGGGGAAACCCGCCAAAAGCGAAATCAGACATGGCCAGCCCCTTCCATTTTGCTCAGACAGAGCCATGCGCGGAAACAAAAACTTTCAGGAGAACAGGAAACGACAATCATCGCAAAGGAAACGCATGAGGTGCCAGACTGCGCCCACCTAGCCAGGCCAGTGTCGAATGGCGTTCCTCAAAGGCGGCTCGTTCTGCGTATAACGGAAGCGGACGGAGACACTGCGAACAGCGAACACGGGGCGCCGCGCTGCAACAACCTTGATCGTGCGATCGCTGCACGCGGTCGATAGGCTGCCGCTAATCAAATTGCCCCACTGGGATGCAGTACCCCGAAAACAAACCGCAAACAATGTCCTTCGTTGCAGCGACTGTAGGAAAAATCGAAGCTGACGCACCCTTTTCTTCCTCAGAGACAGCCGAGGCGGCGTGCCTTGAAGCTTATCGCTGACGCACCGCCACCTGAAAGTATTACGCGAGCGGCAACGCCGAGGGGGGCGTTCCCCGCCAGGAGGAGGGGGCAGTGAAGTTGGTTGCAGTTCGAGCATTATGACTACCGCCAGGAATAGCTGTGTCCGGCTACTGTGTCACTACACCAATACCGCGACGGTGAAGGCGGGGCGGGGCGTGGTGGGGCGTGGTGGGGCGTGGTGGGGCGTGGTGGGGCGTGGTGGGGCGTGGTGGGGCGGGGTGAGCCCCTCACCGTGAGGGGCGCGACTGCCCTGAACAGCAGGCCGTGTAGGCGCGGTCGCCGTAGTCAGCATGCCTATGGAAGGGCACTAAACGGCAGGCGAGGTTAGGAGGGGCCATGAGCGCTGCTCATGAACAAGCGGGGGCGCGAGGTGCAAGTCTACCCAATGCCGGGACCGGCGCGCGGCGGGGCCCGGTTTCAAAGCGGGGTTCTAAACAGCGCGACGGCGGTGTGGTGTGTAGCGTTAAGTGGGGTAAGTTCCACCCGATCCGCCCCTTCTGAAAGGCGAAACGCCCTTACGCCGGCCGAGTGGGGCGTGGGCCGGGGCGTGAGCCGGGGCGTGGCTGGGGCGTGGCTGGGGCGTGGGGCGAGCGTGGGGGCCCGGCAGGCGGCCACAGGTCGAGGTGCCGGCACTATGGCCGGTTGGCCTGCAGTGCTTTCGTCGCTCTGTCTCTCTCATGGGGCGCTCCGCGGAGGAGCGGCGGATCGCTCTGCTGGGGTGCCCGCGGTGCTCGCACACCAAGCGCCGGCGAAAGTCCGCGGCGCTATCTCCGCCAAGGCCACACACATCAATGAAAGGTTCGCCAGACTGTACAGGTTGGCTCGCGGGAGGGCTTCCCCCACACGACGATGCCTGGTGCGAGGCGGCCAGGGCTTACCTTGTGCCACGACGTGGCCGACGACGGCGTGCAGCAGCACGAGCAGCAGCACGCGGTGCGCGCGCGCCGCGCGTAGGACCGCCATGCGGTGCAGTGGCGGGCCGCGTCGACGGGTCGCCTCGGATCTAAGTTCGCTCAAGTGGCGACCAGGTCGAAGGGCGACGACGTCTCCGGGATCACACCGACACACACTCACACTCTCACTAGGTCTCCATCCTCATTGGCCGAACAAGCGCCCGTCCGCACTCGGACCTCTGCAAAAGGGCAGTCCATCTCACTCACCGACACCCCCTCTCCGTCACTCTCTCTCTCTCTCTCTCTCTCTCTCTCTCTCTCTCTCTCTCTCTCTCTCTCTCTCTCTCTCTCTCTCTCTCTCTCTCTCTCTCTCTCTCTCTCTCTCTCTCTCTCTCTCACACGCACACTCACACGCAGACACAGGCAGCCGCAAGAAAGCAAGGTGTTATTTATCGGCAGTCTCCAAGACTTTGAGGCGGAGGGCTCGCGCCGCCACCGCGCCGCCACCGCAGCGCCACTCCACCGCAGCCCGCTGGGCCTGGTGCGCCTTTGCCTTTGAGATTGCGCTGTATTCTGTTTCGCGCTCGCGCTTCGCGTTCCTCTCCAAATAGAAAAGTCGCACATTAAACGCGCAGAGCCTCGGCCCGCCCCCTTCGGACCCTCGGGGAAAGGCAACGGCGGCACGTCAAGCCTGACGGCCAGCGCGCTGCCTGCGACACCAGGCCGACGGTATGCATGAGGGCCCCGCGGCGCGGCGTGGAGGAACGGCGTAGAAGTCTCCGGCGCGCCCACGCCCACGCGGCCCAGGGCGGCCGGCCGAAAACGGCGCCGCCGTCCTCACACGCCGCACGCCAGCCACGCCACGTCCCGGTGCTCGGCGACGGTGGCCGTCGGCGTGCTCGCTGCCCGGCCCAACGTCGGCCGCCTTGATCCTAGAGTGCGCCGCGGGGGCAGCCGTCGGCCAGCATTCCCAATCCGCATTAAACATGAGCAGAACACGCGAGGCGCTCTAATTCGCCTCAAACGGCAACGATGATGGCCTCTGTGGGGTCAACGCGCAACCCCCTGGGGCCTGGGGCTCGGCGCCGCCCATCTGCCCGGCCCGGGGCCCGCGGCCTCCCTCCCCTCTCGCGCCCCAATCAGGGGCAAGCAAGCGCGAACGGGACGGAGCGGCCGTCCCAGGGGCTATCTGCCCAGTCAGCCTGGTCTGGGATCCCCACGCGGAAAAAATAAAATCGGTACGATCAGTGCACACCTTGGTGGGGCCGCGCAGCCTGAGGCACACGAGCGAGGACTTACTTCCCGGGGTGTACGGCCCTTCTGAGGGTGACTGTACCCGAACTACTTGAACCCGTAAATAAGGCACAACACGCCCGCCGCGTCCGGCCGGCCCACTAATTGCGTTATGGAGTCGGAGTCTCGGTTCGGGTCGTCCATCAATCTCTTAACTTGGACACGGCATCGACACTCGTCGCCTTTCGCGTCTCCTCCAAGTCGGTCACCAGCGCGGCCGGCCGGGCCGCCCCGCCCCTGCCGCAATCAATCTTAATAATAAACTCGGGCCGGCGAATAATAAAGATAATAAAGAAAACAAGGCGCCGGGAAGAGCAGAAAAACGAGCAGCGAAACGAGGAGAGCAACAAACGCAGATGTCACTCGAGAGATGTAATGCGAGGCGGCGGCAACGACTTGCCCGACTCGGCACTGCTCTAGCACTACGCGCACGGCCGATCGCACTCCATTGCGGCGGCTCACTTCCAATCACTAATTTTGAGGCCATGCTACGTTTCTATCTTTCTAATACTTCTAAATGATAAGTAGCGAAATGCACTTCATGTGCCACCTTTGCTTGCCTGAGAAAGCCTTGGACATGCACCCACTCACCCACACACACACACACACACACACACACACACACACACACACACACACACACACACACACACACACACACACACACACACACACACACACACACACACACACACACACTCGGAGAGGGGCCGTCGGTGGTGTTCCTTGCCTGTCCGTCCGCCGCTGCCCGCGGACACTGCACTCCCCACGCACGCACCGCACACACGCCGCGCCGCGCGGTGCTCACTGCAGTTCGGATCGGTTCGGGGGTGTTCGGAACAATGAGATCGGATCCTCCGGAGGGTCCGTCGTCGCCCGCGGTCGCGTCCGGACTGCGGATGGGCCTGGCCGGGCGCGCTCCTGCTGGGGCCGCTGGGGCCGCTGGGGCCTCGCCGCCGCGCCGGGCCCCCCGCCCCCCGCCCCGCCGGTAAGCCCCTCCTCTAGCGCCGTGCCCCCCTCCCCAGCATGCAAAACCGCCACCCTACACTTGACCACGGGGAAGCACCAGAAGCGTTGGGTCCTGGCGGTCCTGGCCGCGCTGCGGGGTTCAGGCCTTGCAGGACCCGTCCTCCGTTCGACGTGCCACTGCCAGTGAGGGCCGCCGTGTGACATTACTTATTACGGCCGTACGTACTGTGATATTCGCACGGGCGCCGGATTCGCGCAAATTTTGTACGGCAAAAGTCGGAGTTTCAAATTTTTCGTCATTATGGCTGGAAGTGAAGAGCTTTTCTTTCGAATCAGCTGCGAGCTGATGTCACACGCTGCCATAGTATCCGAGTCGCCAGCCGCGTGACTCTCACCGAGTGAGGCACACCCGGAAACCCGATGGGCAGACGAAGACCACGGACACTCGAAAAACAGAGAGGCTGACTAAGCCCGGCGTGCGCGCCGCGCCGTCCGGCCTCGTTGCCGGCCGCCTGGAGGGAGGGCCGCGGCGAGGCACCGCTGCGCGCGGGTTGCCTACCCGCCAGGCCGGAGCTGTTCTTTTGACCTACCACGGTCAAATATGCGAACATTTTTATCCAATTTATTTATTCAATCTTTTTATTAAGGTAGGTCGAAAATAGGTCGGTCTAATTTTTGTCGGTCTTCTTCAGGTAGGTCGGGTGATAGAGACCCCCGCCAGGGGTCCACCCGAATCCGCGCCGCTCCCCCGCGTGCTTCGCTATCTCGCCATCTGCGGCCTCCGGCGAGATTAGCGACGTACAGTCGGTGCGTGCGGGCCGCGGGTACAGGCAGCGCGAAAAGGCGCAAGGCCCAATCAATTCGGAGCGGGCGGAGGCGGGGCGGGGCATAGTAGCCATTTGGAGGCTGATGCCAGTCAAGTGAATGGCCGGAGTGGCATCAATACGCTCATGTGTTGGCGTCACCGGGCCAAGCAGCCAGCAGCCGCGGGGCAGGCGGGGTCGGCGAGGGACATCAGTCATCCCGAGGGCTACTGCACTACTGCACTACTGCATTGCCGTCACACTCATGGGGCGGCCTGTAGGGAGGCGAGGGAGACAGCGCACGAAACGACAAGGCGCCGTCTCTCGGACTGTCGCGATGCCCACGCAGACGGCCTCGAGAACCATCGGCTCCTCCCTTCGCGGTTCGCACATTGCACGTTTGCTGAGGAACAAAGGTGCCTGTAATGTGACAGACTGCAATGACACTGTCGGGAACGCTGCGGGCCGCTTCCTGCCCGTCTCCGTGACGTTCTGACCGAGACCAGAGGCATGCGTCCCTGTCAGCCCGCTCCATTCATATGTAAAGCCCCTGCACTGGGCGGGCAGCGCGGCGGCAGCGCGGCGGCAGCGCGGCGGCAGCCGGCATGGAGCGCAGCGGCGCAGCAGAGCAGCCCCTAATCTAATCTAGAGGCCCATCCCGAGGTATTTCAGCCTCAGTCAGGAAAGCACAGAGTGGCCGGCCCGCCCGGCCCCACCCCGTCCGTCTGTACTCTGATTTTTAGTGCGCCTGCCTCTGGGGGTTGCGGGGCTGTGTGTGTCAGCGGAAGGAGGATCAATCCTTGAACCTCTGATTTCGCAAAAATAAAAATTGCAGCCAGACATCGTTGAGGCTCTTCGCAATAACAGGTGACGACGAAGAATAAAAATTCAAAGCGCACCAAAATTCGGTGCGCTAACGGCGGCCAAGGCTGTTCGTCCGGTACATGCCGACGCTGATTGGCGGACGCGGCGTCGGCCCCAGGCACTCCAGAATGTTGCGGAGGGGTTCTATTCTCGGGTCGTGCGCTCAGCCAGCTACCGCACGGCGTGGCCCGCCGCGGCCAGGTCGTAAACGAGTGTCCGCGGTAATCAGGGGCGCGTGGGCGTGGCGGGGCGTGGCGTGGCGAGGCGTGGCGCGGCGCGGAGGCATGCCGTGGGTGCGCGTCGACAAACTACGTATAAAGTCCAAATCGCATCATCGCACGCCTCGCAGCGCGTTTAGAGAGCGCACAGTACACAGGCATTGCGGGGTTATTTTAACAGCTCCCTCCCCGTACTCGCATCGGCCTTGGATTCAGCGGCGGGGCGGCCCACTGTGCGGGCCTAGCCACTGAAAGCCGAGTCGAGTCGGGCAGAGCCGAGCGGTAAAATCAAGGACACGGCGAGCGGCGGCCCTGCCCACCCGCAAGGCCGCAACACAAGCAAAGACGCGAGATTTTTAAGAGCGCGAGACCCAGACGGCGTCTTTCGTGTTCTACTCCACTTTTCCGCATCCACTTCAAACGCCCGCCTCGCGAGACGAATAAAAATAGGGAGGAAGTACCAGGAGCTGTTCGGCTCAGTTTAAAATTTGTTTTACGAGATTTCGCGCGGAATCCGATCCTACTTGCAAACACAAAACGGGAAAGACGGAAGGAGAGGGAGACTGCGGGCAGCGCTCGCCGCGCTGTGATTGGCTGGCGCGGCGTTGGAGCCAGTTCAGCCTCGTTGGCCGGCTAGAGCGTGGCGCCGCTGCGGCGTGGCGCGCACGGCGGGCTCGGCGCCTCGCGGCACCAGCCTACACTAGCTCCGTACATTACTGTCAGCGAGGTTATTGAATTTAAGCGAAATATGCACACGACCATGATGGCCGGGCACGCGCCGGCCACCCGTATCGCCAATCTAGTCTATTTTGGCCAATTGCGGCGACCCGTCGACGCCGAGGTGCAGAGGGTGCCGCCTGACTCGATCAAGGCACGCGTGCAGAGGTAACGGCTGGGAATCCTGTCAGGCCTGAGGAGCCACCGTCGCTGTCCACGGTCCGTGAAATTAACAGGGCTTTCTTCGCGTCTCAAAGTCAAGGTCGGCCGGTCACGCGGTGGCCGGGCACAGCTGGCACGCCCGACACGTTGGCTGTGTTGATGAGGCGCGAGGGCGCGGCCGCTCCGTGAGTCCGGGTGAGGTCATGGTTGGACACGGTGGGCACGGCGGCGGCGTGGGGCACTGGGTGACAGCGCCGTGAGCTCACGGGGCACTTTCGTACACTCTTCCAACACACACTGCTGAGGAGGATCAGAGTGACCCTGCAGAGTGGCTGCAGTCGACTCCTTCTCGCCGGAACGCTGCGCCTGACAACACGCGTTAAGGTCTCTGATGACTGCGAAGCAGCGCGCCGCGTTGCGCGAATGCGTTCCGTCGTCTGCGAGTGTGGAGCGGTTCCCTGCTCGATGCCGGGGACGAGAAACAGCTTCGAATAAATCAAATCTGCGCATAAGCGTTGCAACGATTTCGCAACCGCAGACTGATGACCAGGCCGCGCCTGGCTGCCTGCCTGGCTGCCTGCCGCTGCGGTGCAGGACGGAAGGGCAGGTGTGCCAAGTCGAGGAGGAGGAGAGGGACAGAGAGGCAGATTATGACAGAGATGATAGAGGCGGATAAGCATTGAGCGATACAGCCTGACATGCTCCGCTGCTGCGCCTGTTCGGCTCGTAGCGCGGCGCAGCGTAGGCAAAAGGAAGAGGCCCTGGAGCATGTTCTCTGCCCGAGGGCCGGCCAGTCCTATCCGGCCCCTCGCAGAGCAGTCATCTTCAGCGAGACCATCGGGGCGGTAGATATCCAAACTTTGGTAAGCTTAAAATTCAGAAGGCTCCTCGAACTGAACTCGATTCCCAGAGTGGCGGAGTTGAACTAAAGTCGCGTTGGGGTCCGTTTTTCGCCGGCGTGCCTGTGACCAAGTTCACGGCTGGCTCCTCGTTCAGAGGATGCACATGCAGCGGCATGGCCGGGACCAGCACGTGAGCCGCAGTGGGCCGTGCCCGCCGCACCCGGCCGCGCCCGGCGTGCACGAACCACGTCACGCCGCCAGGCCGACCCTTGGGGAAGGCCGGGCCGGGCCGCCGCGCCGTTCGGTGGGCGGAGCCCGGCGGAGCCGCGGAGGCCGGCAAGCGCGGCAAGTGGTTGGCCGTCCAAGGGATGAGGTGACGACCGCCGCGAGTGTCAAACGACACTCCATGATAATTTATGGGCGTGACGTCACTCGGCGAGTCGGGCAGTCCAAGGCGAGGCGAAGGCGGGGTGGTGCAGCCACTCCACTGCAATTGGACCAAGGGTTCGCCGCGCGCTCCACCCGGGACTCGACGTAACGGGGCCTCGGAGTGAAGTGTTCGCGGAGGACCCGCGCGTTCCCTTCTTGGCGGCGAGGACGCTGATCCCGGTCCACTCATCGGAGTGCGGGACACGCGCCCTGCATGACGTCACGTCACGGCGCACGCCTCTCGCGGGGCGGGGCGGGGCGGGGCGGGGCGGGGCGGGGCGGGGCGGAGGAAGCATAACTCACACTTCGACACCTGCTTTGTTCCGCCAGGAAAAGAACGGGCCTGATTCACGGTGCCGCATGACAAGTCCTGCAGCATCACCGTCTGTCTGTCTGTCTGTCTGTCTGTCTGTCTGTCTGTCTGTCTGTCTGTCTGTCTGTCTGTCTGTCTGTCTGTCTGCGGCAAGGTGGCCTCGTTATCACGGCGAATCTCGCCCCTTCCTATATTTATCGACAGCATCGCCCCCCCCCTCCTCCTGCCGCTGCTCGGAGCGACGCCCTGTCGCGAGGAAAGCGCGCCACGCCGAGTGCGAATAGCGACGCCCTGTCGCGAGGAAAGCGCGCCACGCCGAGTGCGAATAGCGCGGAAGCGCTTTCGCCGCAGTAATGGTGTTTGTCGCCGCTGCGAATAACGAACTGCGAATTGCCGGAACACATGCGCAACGAGGGCCTCGCTGAGTGGGGAAACGACCCGACGCCACTGCTAACAGAAACATTTATAATTGTGTCTTCAATATTAAAAAAAAAATATTAAAAAAATATATTTAAATGTTTGCTGACGCGGGCACTTTGATTGCTACACAATAAAGTGGCGCGACGCTCGGGGCGCGAAAGCAGGAAGCCGAGGCTCGACAGCGTGAAGCGTGACAGCCTCGGTGCGTCCCGCCACTCGATGCACGACGCCAATACTCCCAGTGGCGGCGCGGCCGGCACGGAATAGGCAAAGTGTAGCGCCCGCGGTCACACGACACGAGGCGTCGAGGCTCCAGCACCACAGAGAGAGGGCGTGTGTGTGTGTGTGTGTGTGTGTGTGTGTGAGTGCGTGTGTGCGTGCGTGTGTGTGAGGGAGATAAGGCGCAGCTTTGAGGCGGATTAGCCCAACAGTGATATAGACTCACACCTCTGTGGTCTAGGACGCCGGATGACACGAGCACCGTGATCTGGCATACAGCGTGGCACCGCACGCACACACACACAACGCCCTCTCGGTGGGCGACGACAATCACAAATTCCATCCGTGACACCTTCAGTCTTTGAGGCCGCGAGTGCGCGAGGTCGGGGCGGCGCGCCGAAGGTCAGAGTAGTGCCACCCAAGTCGCGGGGAGGACGCAGAATGAAAAATAAACAGACAGGAATACACACGAAAGGTCACCGAAAGCGAGGGACAGTGATGATTGATTTGTTGATGTGAGCCGCGACAAATACAGATCAAACAAAAAATATTAAAACGACGTCGCTTACGCCCCACCTGACACAAGTCTATCTCCCCCCCCCCCACACACACACAGACACGCTCAGTCCGAAAAGCGCTCATGATGCGCGCCACGCCCCCTCGCGTTGACACGACGGCGATGCGGCGATAGGGAAGTCCGGGCGGCCGTCGCGGCGCGTCGCGGCGATCACGGCCGCGGGGTGAACCACCTCACTGGCCAGGATCAACGGTGTGCACAGCGGGCAAGGACGCGTCAGCGATAGGGTGGTTGCGCCATTGCGCACGACGCCCCAAGTCCCACAGCGATGGCGGGGCGGCGGGCATCTGGGCCAAGGCAAGGGATGCCCGGAGTCCGCGCGGCAGCCGCGCTTTGGCCTCCGGTTCCGGTTTTCCGGTGAAACCGATTCCGGCGTTCGTTTCCGGCCGCCTTTGCCGCACAACCTCCTCACTGATTGATGGCGCACACCGGCCTGGTGCAGAACATCATCCGCTGAAACGCATATGTCAAGGCGCATCTCAAATGACTCCAGACCTGCATGCATGACTTCCAAATAGCTCGCACACACTGCGGCATGTAAAATAGCGGGAGATTACACAAACTACGAAAGCGATCGGAAAGTCGTTGCGAGCCAGGCAACCCTCGATGCCAACCCCTGATGACTGGCAGCTCCGCCAGCGGAGTCGACGTGCAGCACGGCGGTGCACAGTGGGCCGGCGGGGCCTTAATGCGTCCGTGTCGGTCGCGGATCGCGCCGTCCGCATCTGGACGAGGCGGCGTTACAACACGTGCTGCGAGATATCATCATTATGGCGGCACGGGCCGCGCGCGCGTGTGTGTGTGTGTGTGTGGGTGTCACTGGGACGCCCAGAATGTTTCGGTGTTGTTATAATCGCCCCATGCCTGCAGCGGCACGATCTGACCGCTGCGATTAATACCGCGAATGGCACCTGCGAGCGGAGAGGGTGCGGCAGAAGGAGGAGAAGAAGCAGAAGAAGGAGGAGAAGGAGGAGAAGGAGGAGAAGGAGGAGAAGGAGAAGGGGCGTGGGGCAGCTGGTGCCGCGCGGCGGCGGCAAGACAGGTAGCCGCGTAGCCGCCGCGGAAACGAGCACTCCTCATCCTCGTGGGCCGATGTCGATCGCGGGGCTTTTCTGGCGCCAAAAAATGCATCACTTGGAGACGAGATATGCAATGCGCCGGGGCGAGGCGGGGCGAGGCGTCGCCGGCGCGCGGTTGGCCGCGTCGTTAACGCACTTAATAATCGTCCAGGCTTTATGGCACTACACCCAATCGTCGCCAGAGGCACCGCGACGCTCTGTGTGTGTGTGTATGTGTGTATGTGTGTGTGTGTGTGTTTGTGAGTGCGCGCACGCGTATGTATGTGTGTGTGTGTGTATGTGGCTTGCATAGCGTGACGGGACGCCGGACACATTGAAGCAGAACGGAATAATAACAGCCATGGCGAGTAATAAGCGAATCGCATTGTAAATAGACAGCCAATGAAGCGGACGGCCGGGCAAACAAACAGACGGCCGGCCGGACCTGCCGCTTCCTCGCTGTGACAGGGCCGGTAAGATGGAGCGCGGGCTGAGCCGGGCCTGGCCTAGGCCCAGCCGGCCCGCCTCCATAATGAATGCCAAATTCGTGGCCGGCGAGTCAAGTAGTCGGCGCGGGCGGGGCGGCCAGTTCGGCGGCCTCCGCAAGCCGGCCCTGCTTGCGCTGCTTGCCTTGCTTGCGGCCTGCTTGCGGCCCCGTCTGTCTCATCAGCGGCGGCGTCTTTCGGCTACTTGTTGGGCTCGGCCAGGCAGCCAGGCCTGCCGGCGCGGCGCCTCGTGGCGCCAGTGACGTACAAAGGCACGGAATGCACGGAGGCACGCGGCGGGCCGGCCGGTCAAATCAGCCGCCAGGCGGCGAGGCGGCGCAAGGCCGAATCTAGAGAAATTCGACGAGGCCACGTGTGGGCCTAGGCTGCACCATGGCTGCACCATGCCGTCATCACTGCATGCACTGCCCGTTCGCCGCTGTAAATCGATACCCTGATAGCCGTCTCTGGGGCTGCACTGCCTCGGCTAGTCTTTAATGCCCTTCCACGTGCATATCCTGCCCTCCCCTCTCGCGTCACAGAGCAGCAGAGTGACGACGGGAGGCCGTCACTGCGACTATCGCGGCAGAGTGTCGCCTGCTGATCAGAATCCCGGGATTCCGGGCACGGCCGGCCGCGGCGTCCGCCTCGCCCACACCCACGCACGACGGGCCGCGCGGATTTTATAGTGCTGGGCCGGCCGGCCGTCTAAATCGCCAGTCGACGCTAATTTTCGCAGATATGCAGCAGCCTTTGCGGCGAGCTTTGCGGCGCCGCCCCGGCGCACCATAGCTCACAAAATGCAAAAACAAACGCAGTACGTTTTCGGAACGTTCGGTAGAATCGATCCCGCAGACCTCGTCGCAGCCATTTGGCCGGGCTGCCCACTATCGCCCCCCCCCCACTCGAGATACCTTTTGATAACGAGATCACGGGCACGCGCGAAACTCGAGCAGGGATCCTTAAATTGAAGTGAAGGAACCCATCCGGGTGGGGCGGGGGCGGGGCGGGGGCCCCTCCTGTTGCCGTGGCGCGGCTGGCGCGGGGCGCGGCGTCCCGGCCGAGGCGGCGGCGGGCACGGGCCCACTAGGATCCCCTGGGTCAACGACCAGTCTGTCCGGCAGGAGCACGGCAGGCCGGGTATGCTCCCTGCTTTCCAAGTTGAAAGATCAACTGGCCTCCGCCACAGTAGCGAGCCACCGACACGGAGGATCAAAGGAGGCGCCCTGCCGAGGACGTCGGCACCTCTTCACCGCTGCTAGCGCCAAGTCCTTCGAAATCACCGTTTTCAGCCTTTTGTCGCCGTTTTGACCAGCTCCGCGACCACACTGGTGGTCGTCCTTGGAGCCACCCTCGGGGTCGGCCCGCCAGGTCTGCCTCCTCCGGCGGCACGCTGCAGGCCGGATCAATGGCGGGTCGGCCCGCCAGGCCGCCAGCCCGCCAGGCCCATTAGCGTAATGAGTCGATGGCTCGGGTACGCCGCGCGCGGTGCGCGGAGCAGGGCGGCCAGGTAGCAGTGAGGGTGGCCGCCGCGGTCAGCCTCCACCGCGGCCGAGACCCCGCCGCCTCGCCAAGGACACTAGCACGGCAGCCAGGACCAGGGACGAGCAAAGTGACGAAACCTGCCTCGTCAGGCAGCGTCTGGCTAAATAGCGCGATAATGACGGACAGGCACTACTTGACTGTATGGAGATGGACCGGCCGCCGCACCGCACTCTAAATGCTCGCACTTGCTCGTCTTCATTGCAGGCACTTAGGCGCGGGAGTGCGTCCAGGGCGTCGCGTCCAGGGCGTCGCGTCCAGGGCGTCGCGTCCAGGGCGGCGTCGCGCGCCTTGACGGACCGCTGACAGCGGCGCGCGCTTCACCCGGCGGCCTGGCAGTCCCACGCACGCGCCGCCGGCAGTGAGCACGCCGAGCACGACGACGAGTAGGTGCGGCGGCCCCGTCGAATGGGTGGCCCACCTCCACGGCGCTGGCGGCGCTGGCGGCGCCCGCTGCATTCAGGACGGGGCACTCCACCAAGGCGGCTTGGCGCCGTCCGTCTCCGTCCGAGGGGGGCGCCCGCGCCCCCCAAAAATTATTGTACACGAGTTTTAAAAAAATCACAATCAAAATAAGTAAAAAATTAAATGACCAAAAAAAAAAGTTACTTTAAAAAGAAAAAAGGATTTATTATTTTTTACGAGGCCAACATCGCCGAAGCCTGCACCAAACCCTCTAAAATCAAAAAATCTTTGCACACTTTTGGACATTGGTGATGCCCCCCCCCCCCCCCGTCTCCGTCGCTCCCATTGGCTGCTGCCGGGCTATCCGGACGCGGCCGCGCGCAGGTGACGGTGCGACGGCCTCCGGAAACGGCGGCAGCGGCGGCGGGGGGCATAAAGGAGGGCTCAATGCATTCTTCCCGTACCGAGCCGCGCGTCTCTTCACCCGGATTATTCGGAACGCGGCGCCGGCAGTGTGCACCGCCAGGCCACGGCCAGGCCGACACCGCCGCAATTGAATTCTAAACGGCTGCATTTCAAAAGTTGGGCATCGGGGACAGCTCGGGGTGCCGGCCGCCGCGCCGCCGCGCCGCGCACTGGCAATGGGAGGCGGGCTCGGATAATCGGGTCGAGTGGGTAGGGGTAGGTGAGAGGCTGCCGCGGGGAGGTGGCGCGGCAGGATGCGAGTCCCCGGCCAAGTTGGCGGTCCTTGAAAGACGTGTACTTCATAACGGCATTAATAAAGCGGCGCCCCGCCCTGCCCCGTGGCGGCCCGGCCCGAGATTTGCGGTAATAATATACAATCGGGGCTTAGTGGGCCGACGTTAGGGCTATCCATTAGACGCCGCCCCTCTTCCCCTCCGCCGAGCGGACAGCGGGGATGCATAGTTGCATGGAGTGCAGGGGCGGCGACCTACCGGCCGCCCCTTTGTCGACGTCGCGGACATCAACTACCGGGCCAGTGCCACGGCTCTCACGTGTTGGAAAGAAATTGTGCATGTTGTGCTGACTGAGTAGCGAGGCGTTTCTGGCGTCTGCCACGCCTGGCGCGCCCCCAGTGGCGTGCAACACAGAGACAGGAGGCTCCAGCCGGGGGCCGCGGCGAGTGAGTACGCAGCCGGTTGTTCTAGTGCCGCCAGCTGTCCCGACATGACAAATTTACGTCTTGTACTAGACGGCCGCGCCCTCGGCACCGTTTGTCGGTTTTCGCCACAAGCCATTAGTCCCCATTTTGGCGCGAAACGCCGGCGTCTCTGTCGAAGCGGCTGCCGGCACAATGGCCGGCGGCGGCCCTGCTTGATAAAATGGTACTCAGGGCCAATATGGGCCGTTAATGGCACTTCCCTTGTCCTACTAGACCGCGGCGGCTCTCAGAAAAAAAACGCTAACGCTAACGCTAACGTGAAAGCAGATGATACTAATGAGAGGAATGTTTATTTTAATGTATGTTTATTTATTTTCTGGTCACAATATTATGTACATTGATAAGAGATTTTCATAGCTATACAGTAAAAGTAAAGTAATCATCAAAATTAATTATCTAAAAGAATTCATCATTAATTTTTTGGTCAGAATATTATGTGCGCGTCCTTTCCTAGGCGAGCCGGGCAGAGCCGAGCCGAGTCCTTAGGCCGAGCGGCGAAGCTGGGCTAGGCTGGGCAGGCCGGTAGTCGGTACGAGTCGAGCAGAGGAGTCGAGCCGAGTCCTTGCCAGGCGAGGCGGGCCGAGCCCGAGCCGGGGCTGCAGCGCCGCCGCCGCAGCCGCCGGGCGCACGCGGGGTTTTGGGAGGGGGGGAGGGGGCCGCGCGGGGAACGGGGAGCAGCGGGGAATGTTTACGGCGCAGGCTGCGGCGCGACGAGGCAGGCAGGCAGCCACCATCCCGCCTCACACAATATGTTTATCAGGATATGCGCTTGGTTTCTAGACTTGAGAGTAAAAGCTAGCTGACACCTTAATGTGTGTCTTAATGTCTACGTTTACTTTAATGTGTAAAGGTATCATCTGCTAAAAATGACAACCCCAACACGGGCCGACAAAAAAAAAAAGCCTGAGCTTGAAAGGCAGGGTAGCTGCTGCCGGACAGGCAGGGGATAGAGCGGCGTCTTTTTCTGTGGGGTTTGGAGCGCAATTAAGAAGGCACGATCAGATAAGTTGACTTAAGAGTGCCACGGGGTTTGTGGTAGGCAACTCTAGAACGAATAAATGCTCTAGATTTCGGGATCAACCCAAACCCGTCATATTGTCGTAAGCAAAGCCTTCGCAGCGCAGTGGCACACGCCCGGCCACGACCAAGCACGCTCAGCAACGCTCAGCAACGCTCAGCAACGCTCAGCAACGCTCAGGCACCGCGAGGCGTCGCTGGGTCCCTCTGCGCGCTGGTCGTCGTATCGTGACTCCATGAAAACATGACAATGCCAGTGGGGGGCGGGGGCGGCTTTTAAACGGGGCAGAGGGCGTGCGGGGGGTGGGGGCGGCGGCGGGTGGCTCAGGGTGTAGGGGCCTCATTTGACAAGCGCCCCACCGTCTGTCCGCTCCGCCCGTCTCTCCCCCGCCAAGGCGCAGTCGTCTATTTGCACTCAATGTAATCTGCACACTGCTGGCGGCAGGGCCCGCCCCCGCCGCCGCCCCCGCCGCCGCCCCCGCCGCCCCCGCTGCAGCGCGCGGACGGGGGAGAGACGGGGTGGAGGTCGCCACCAGCAACCAGCCTCGGAGTGGACGCGACCCGCTGCACGCGAAACGTGAACAAGGCGGAGGACGCAAGGAGGAAAACTGCGTGTGCGCATGTGCGTGCCCACTGTGTCGTGCCGTGCCGCGCGCGAAAGTTGATTAAGAGAAGTACGGCCAGCACTCATCGGGGGTCCGGGCGGCGCGGCGGCGGCGGAAGGGGACGGGGAATACAACGCGCTTCCAAACAAATGCGACGAGGCGCGCTTGGGCGGCGAAGGTCGAAAGCTCGGCCTGCCAGCTCGGCCTGCCCCGCGGCTCCACGCGGCAGCACGTCGGGTCGCGTTCCGACACTGGAGGCGCCAACAATCGCGTGTTACACCTACATTCGCATTCCCAGTAACTCTCAGCCCGTGTGAACCACGAGACCGACCATCGAATTTTCTTTTTCTAGCGGTTCGTTCCACAACGTTCCTGTTTGTGGCCCTAACTGTCCCCCCGCAAACCGCACTTAAAAAGAGCGAGGTACGGATGCAGACAAAAAAGGACCAAAACGGGGATTGGGAACTCAAATTTCGATTGCTCTTGACAGAAAACTGCTCAAGTTTGGCTGTGCCCGCTTGGTCAAGGGCCTGTAGCGCCTGCGAGGTAGGTCGCCGGACCGTCCCGCAACACACCGGTGTGGAGACGGTGGCCTAGGCCGCCCCTGTTAGGACGGGAGCAGGGTAGGCCAGCGTCTCCACAGCGGCGTGCTGCGGTCGGACAGGCGGCCTACCTCGCAGGCGCTACCGAGTCAGCAGTCCGGACGACCGGCAGCCCGGCCGCGCCGCGCCGCGCCGTCAGAGGACCACGCGCTGACCGGCACATTTTTGGTGTCGGGTTTCTGACGGACAGCGGAGGACAGCTGGGCTGGTCCGAGCGCTGCGTAGCCTCACAGTGGAGCAACACAGCCGGCTTGCCCGCGCACCGCGTCGGCTGCAAGCACCCCGACGCCGAGGCTGACACCCCTTTCCGGCCGGACGCGCGCGACACGCGACGCGGGCAGCGTCGCCTTGCCAGCAACGATAACAACGTGACGATGGCCAGGACCGCGGCGACGGCCCCGCGGAGGGGCGCGGCGGCGCGGCGTGGCGAGCAGCACGGAGGAGAAGAAGAGGCCCTGAAGGCTGATCGCGTCGCCACAAGTGGAGCACTCACTGCCTGGCGGTGCCTGCCGTCCGCGCGGCGCTTCGTCTCTCTCGCACCCCCCGCGGGGCGCCCTTGGAGTGCGAGGGAGACAGAGAGCTCCGTTCGGAATGAGCATGCCTGGCGGAGTCAAGCCTCCTCATACATATTCGCCGCGCTAATGCCCGCCTGCTCCTCCTTCCTTTTGCGCTCCTCTCATGCTCGCCGGGCTCGGCCGCCAGGTCGCCGACGATCGAGGACTGACGGGTTGGTCCATATTGCAGTGCCGACCGCCTCTTCGCGGAGAAGATAGTATTTCAATAAACAAGCGCACGGCGACTTATGGAAATAGGGTCACCGCCGGACGCCGTCATATCCACACGTCTTGTCTTGACGCGCTCGGGTTAGCCGCGGACGGAAATAAACGGGGCGTTGGGGCACTCACCTTCGGGTTCCGGGCAGTTGTGCTCGTCCGTGGCGTCGGTGCAGTCCGCCTTGTCGTCGCAGACGCTGGTCTTGGGGATGCACCTCGTGATGTCGCACATGAACTCGCCCTGCGCGCACTCTGCAAAGGCACACATGTTTTGTCAGAACACTTCTTTTAACGGTGCATGAATCTATTCCGGGAAACGGGTGACCCCCAGGGTGTACTACACGACACAAGTCTTTTTGAGCAGAAAATTATGACGTCAATGTCAATCAATGGGGTCAGTTACAGTTTTCGAATTCGGATTTCAAATTTCGAGAACGTGTGCACTACAGTTTTCGAGCCATTTCCTTGGTGCAACAGATCCGCGTCAGGTTGCAGCTTGCGGCGGCTCCGGCACCTCCGGCAGTCGGCTTCGGCTTGCCTGCAGGGAGAGACAAGGGTGGGCGTTCAGTGCCCGGCGTCGTGGCGCCCTCTGCAGGCGGCGCGGCGAACCAGGCGGCGCGGCGTCCAACATGGCGGCCGCGTCGCAGATACTCCTCGCGGCGCAGCAGGCCGAGGCCGTGGCCGAGGACTCCGAGCTGCAGGTCCTGGGTGGCCTAGGTACGTACCTTGGAGGGGCCCCTGGCCTCACATGGACCAGAGAGAGAGAGAGAGAGAGAGAGAGAGAGAGAGAGAGAGAGAGAGAGAGCGCGCGAAACGCCCCCAACGAGAGTGGGCGCGGGCCCCACACCGGGACAGCTAGCGTCCCCACCGAAAGCTCAGAGCAGCGCGGCGGTCATTCCCTGCCCCCGCCCGATACAGACCGGTGACGTTGGTCCTGGGGCAGCCGAACTCGTCGTCGCCCTGGGGGCAGTCCTTCTTGCCGTCGCACTTCTGGTCGGCGCAGATGTAGATGGAGCCGTCGCCGCAGCGCACCTTGTCGTCGGCGCGGCACTCGTCCTTGGGGAACCACTCGGCGCCCGGCGGCAGCACGGCGTCGTCCTCCGAGCCGCCTAGTCATTGCGGAAGCGTCAGTCGGAAGCTGAGGGTGTGCGGGGGCGGGGGTGGGGGTGGGTGCAGCAGCTACCCTTGTGCAAGTGCAATGTGGTAATACTCGTCGCGACCATGGAAATTATTGCTGGGAATATTTTAATCGGAGTTATCGGAGGGACGATTCTGAGGGTGCATGTATCCGAATGAGTCAAGGTTCAAGTGCGTAATGGGATTCTGAAGGCGATTGTTAAATTTTTAATCCATAAGGCAGAAGGTTAGTGCGGGTAAAAACGGAAGATGGAAGCTCAATTGCGCCAGCAAAACCACCATGAAACCCAGGAAATCTATCTCGTCTAGGTTAATGTCTACTCACGAACGACCCCATTCCCATTCCCATTCGTGCCAGACAGGGCGTGTTCACAGGCCAGCGACGAAGATACTCCATGCAGCAGGACCCCCTCCCCCTCCATCACCAAGCGAGGCCTTATTTCACCCTTTTCCGCGAGCAGATTCTGGACACAGGGTGCAGTAGGAGGGCGTCACAGTGTACCCCACAGTGCAGGCGGTGCAGGCGCAGGGTAAGCCGCCAGCCCCACCCGATGTTAGTTTTTGGTCGGTGGATTTGACGGCGCCATTCACGATTCAGCGCGCGGAGGGAGACACCCGACAAGCGAGCCGGCCGCCGATCTGTGCCGAACCCAAACTTCGGGCCCGGGCGCGGCAAAGTTTAAAACCTGTAATCCGCGCGATACTCGGCCAGGCGGCGTCGGTACTGGGCTTACGGCGGGGCGGGGCGGGGCGGGGCGGGGTGGCCAGGGAACCAGGGCGCCGCCATGCGCCCTCCGCCCTCCGCTACGCGCCCTTCGCCACGCCTCGGCCCGGCGCCAAGCTCAGCGCGCGGCGCGGGGAAGGCCTGGATGGCCCAGCCAGCCCCAGCCAGGCCCAGCGGAGGGCACGGAATGCACAAGTAGCACGGAGGCGGCGTGCAGCAGACTCCCTCGCCGACGGCCCCTCGTAAAGCACGGGGGACTTGGTGTCATTAGGTCCGGCGGAGTGCGGCCGCCGCGCCGCTACACTGCGCCGCACAGAAATTGGCGCGAGTGGTAAAAGCGACAAAAGTCAACTCAGTTCGGACATTGAATTTTAAACTCCATGAATTGTATGTACCACGCTTGTAACGCCCACTGTTCGACAGATATAGACACTAAAAGTTGGAATTTCAACTTTTTGATGAGTGAGCACTCGTGGCAATCCAAATATTTGCCGCTTTCTTAAAAATTAAATTAAATTTTTTAAAGCCCGGAAAAAGGGAAGTAACTCTTGGTCCAAAAACCAGCGAGCCCCGTCCTAGGAGAAAGCACTGCGCCCGACACATGCATACCCACACCGCAGCACACTTACCGGTTCAGTCGTTAAACGGTTACACACACAAAGCGGCGGGGAAGGACTGAGCAAAGACGAAAGACGCGCGGAGTATCGCCGACCGGACGGCGCACGGCGCAGCCTTCCTGCAAGAGACTCAACAGACGCACAGTTTCGAAAAGGCGCAGAGGCGACACACAAGGCGAGGAGTATGTACAGCAATGTTTCGTCAAACAGAGAGCGTTATCTAGATCCAGGAAAGAAAACACACAGCGAGAAAAACACACAGAAAAACATAGCAGTGAAATGGAAATTTACAAAAGACACACTCCAGGACGCGAGAATATAGCGCTGAAAGAGATGTTACAAACGGGCGCACACACACGGCAACAAAGCTCACAAGCTGAGAAACCTCTAGGGGTCTAGATGTAAAGGGGTGGTGGAGGTAGTAGGCAAAATTCGTCATCTGACAATACCGTGGCAAAAGTGTGCGGGTGAAAAAAAAACGTTGCAAAACGCAAACTAATTTCAAACAACTCAAAGTAAAACGTGGGCAACGGGACGTGGGGCGGTACTCACCAGGAGGGGCGCATCCCTGCTCGTCGGAGCCGTCGGCGCAGTCGGGCACGCCGTCGCAGCGCGTCTTGAGGGGCACGCAGTCGCCGCTGCGGCACGCCAGCTCGGAGAGCAAGCACTCCTTGAGGCCGGGTCGGTCTACAGCAAGCGGGCCAGCATCGAAACGGAACGCAACGAAAGGCAACAAAACGCAACAGCACGACGAGCGCCACGTCGCCACACAGACAGCCGTTGGGGCGGCGTGCGTGCGGACCCCACAGTGCCAGTGACACCGCGCGGCCGTCGGGGGGTTGCCTACCTGCTCCTTGGAGGGACTGCCCTCAAGGGGCAGGTAGGCAACCCGTCCTGCGGCCGCGCGGTGCAGCACCAGGTCACACGCACCCTCGGCTGTGTGCTTCGACGAGGCAGCTCTTAAACACTACATACTTCTACACAGACAATGAAAAGCAAGTGCCCAACAACGTCCTCCCCGCTGGGAACAGAAATCAATTTCAAAGTTGCCTGTCGGCATCACTGAGTTCCCAAACCGCGCGGCCCGGCCAGGTCGCTGACGTCACCTCCATCGATATACATCATCGATAAGGAATCAATTGGGAGGCTGACAGCTCGGCCAGGGCGGCAGAGGTGGCACGCGGCGCTCCCACTGGCGCGGGGTATCGCCGGCACGAGTGCAAGTAGGCGGTGGGAGCGACCGTATCTCGGAGCGACTACGTGACTCAAACCCAAAGGGCCGACCGTTCTACGATGGCACAGGGCCAAACTAATCAACACATGCTCAATTTTCCATAGTGGTCCTTGAACCTTCCTGTGGTTGCCACGCCGCACTGCACTCACCTCCGAAGTCCCTGAACAAGAAGCCGTCCGTCTTGGCCGTGTAGCTGCCGATCTTCTGATAGCGCTCCAGCTGCGTGAACAGCGTCCGCTGGATCAGCTCCTTGTCGTAGTTGTCCGTGCCCAGGTCCAGCGTCACCTTGCTGTCGAAGTGGTCCTCGGCGCGTCTGCAAGTTGCACCACATTGCATTCTCCGACGAGGAAAAGGGGAACATCCTTTCGGCGGGATCCGAATGGTTTTCCTGCTTTGTTCGGGCTCCACTTACTGAATGCTGATGATGCTAACGGACTGCTTGCCGGGGACGTCCTCGAACAGGCGGTTGATGTCGTCGGCCAGGGCGTTAGCCAGCTCGCGGAACTGCGGCGACTTCCTGTCGGCGTACTCCTCCTGCCAGGGCTCCACGATGGTCAGAGTGATGCGGTAGAATTCTGCATAGGGCGAGAAAAGCCGGGCATGAAACACGGATTCGAACCCGCGCGACAGCATCCCAGAGCGAGGTCGCTACTCACTGGGCTGTCCGGGCCCGTGCGCGTTCTCGGTGTGATGCGAGCTGCTGTTGACCCTGCCGCGCCCCGCGTCGGCCGAGCCCTCGTTGAAGGCGCCGGATGGGCCGTAGTCCTCGTCGTCGAAGGGGGTATCCGTCCGGCGGCCGGGCGTCGAGCTCTCCAGCGCCGTCGATACTCCCTGCGGGCGGCGGGGTTAAATGCAGGTGACATGGGGTATCGGCGGCAGCTTCACTTCCAGTCGGTGAATCTCCCCTTACCTCCGACTCCGAGGCGGTGGATTGCGGCCCAACCAGCGCCGTGCTGCCGACGGCGTCCTCGATGGTGTTGGACAGCTCGTCGCCCTCCCCCGCCGCGGCCAGCGTGCTCCGCTTCTCCCTCAAGTCCACCAGGCTGAGCTCGTTGGGCTCCTCCTCCGTGGTGGTCGAGGCCGCCGTCGAGGTGCTGGCCTCCGTCGTGGTGGTGGCTGGCTGGACGCCGAGGAGCGACGAGAACCCCGAGAACCAGTCGGTCTGCCTCCGCACCCTGCCGATACGAATCAAGGTATTAGGATAGGCGCTTCATCCCGCACTCGCTGTTCAGGATGGCACTAGCCTGTGCAGCTGCCTGGCGAGGAAGGCGAGGACGCCAGCGCCCTCCTCCTCGTCCTGCAGCACCGCGGGGGGCTCCGTCCCGCTGGGGCCCTGCTGGTGCCGCTGCGTCCGGTGGTCGCTGCCGCTGTCCACCGCCCAGGCGCGGTGCCTGTCGTCGAACACGAGGTCGTCGCTGTCCGGCTGCAACAACAACAACAACAAGGCCGTAAGCACCAACAACAAAAACCCACGCAATGGCAACCATCGAGGCTACCATTCTCCTCCCAAACCCAAAGCGCGCGAAAATGTCCAATCTTCTCTTTTTGGCAAGGAGGGCGCGAAAAAAGTCGGAGTGCTTAAAAAAGCGTCGAAGGAGGGACAAAGACGACGACTCTGTTTTGAAGCGACCTCTTGATAGGAAGTTATGACTACAAAGTGGCATCACGTTGTGAGAATATAAAGCGAGGAAGGAGGTCCGGGGGGCGGGGAGACGGGGGGGAGGGGGCGGCGGGGGCGACGAGCACGAGGACGAGGGGATTTACCGCCACCCCTACTTTGCGCTAAAAGTGACCCCCACCCTCTGCGGACGCGGACGTGCCTCTACTCCGCGGTGGGCGCGCAGTGCCGCGCCCCGCCGCCCTGCGCCGCGCACCTGCGCCAAGGCCGAGGTCAAAGGTCGCAGGAAAACAGTGTCGTCGAACAAGCAGGCAAAAACCTCCATGATGCTAATTTAGTGGTCCAATAATTTCAGGGTATTTCTGTTATCTGGATCGCGCGAACCAGAGCACACTCCGGAAAAACATAAATTAAAAGAGTCAGGTTTCCATGAGAGGGTCATTTAGACGCGGAGTCGCATTCGTTCCGACAAATCTCACACTCTGTGTTGATGTCCAGTTAAGCTGTCCCGCGGTAGTGCGTAAAAGAGTGCGCTGTAAAAGTGTCCCTAACTCGAGTTGCCCTTTACAGCCGGGGCACGCCGTGGACCCCCACCCCGTCTCCACGATCCTTGTCATGCACCGCGGGAAGCCGGGTCGGCGCGGCGCGGCCGAGGATCAAGTAATGAAGTTGATCCACATCAAGAACGTGGCGGCGACGCGGCCACTTGGCAGGCGCCGACCTGGGGCACCCCGCATGGCCGCGCCGCCGAGATGGTGAAACTTAAAGACCAGAGGGACTCATTGCCTCCTTATAAAAACGCGCCTTTTTCCCGCCTCTTTTTGCGTCCGCCATCTTGGGCCAGTTTTATGGCGCGACTAATGTCGTGCTCAACCAGCGGGTAATGCCTGCCGCCCCGCCAGCCTGCCGCCCCGCCGCGCGTCTAGACACCTCGCGCTGTCTGCATCCCCGCTGCTGCCAGCTCGGCTGCCTGGCCTGCCTGGGCAGGCGGCGCGCCGTGCGGGCAGGCAGCCACGTAGAGTGGCGAGCAGGGCGGGACGGCCTACGCTGCAGGGGGCGGGTTGGGTGGCCACCTTATGATGAAGAACGTCCGACAGCTGGGATCACAGTTGAGACTCACGACACACTTTCTGGGCCCCAGGTTCGTCCGGCAACCAAGTTCTCGGTTCCTTGAGCTCCCGCGCCACCCGTCCTCCCTCCTCCCTCCTCCCTCCTCCCGCTCACACTTTTCCGAGCCTGACCAACTCTTGCCGACTCGTCCATTCGCCCTTTGTGTTCAGTTGGAACCGGAACAGACACGTAGGGCGGCGCGGCGTAAAATATTTAAAAATAATTAACAAATTGCAAACTGCAGGACGACGACGTAAACAAGATTATTTTGACTTTTGAGCAGGCATGGGCACGGTACTCCACAATCGGTACCGCAGTACTTTACCGGTACTACCGAAAAATATGGTACCGCGGTACTTTACCGGTACTACCGAAAACTATGGTACCGCGGTACTTTACCGGTACTACCGAAAATTATGGTACCGCGGTACTTTACCGGTACTATCGAAATTTTCATGATTGGGGACGGGTAATGTCAACGCCTTTGAACCGCACTGGGAGTGCGGTCCGCACTGCCGCACTCCGAGTGCGGCTCAAAAGACATGACATCACTTGGCCTAATCATAGGTCGTGGTGGTCGAGGTGGTATAGGCGTCGGTTCCCGGTACCGGGGTCGACGGATCGAGTCCCACTTTTTCTCAACATTTTTCGAATGACCCGCTCACTGCGGCTCCATCCCTGCCGCGTCTAGAGCCCGGCTGACGCCGCATCTACCATGAGCCGTGGTGGCTGAGATCGCTAAGGCGTCGCACTTGAACAGTAAGGTCCGGGGATCGAATCCCAACATTTCAATACATTTTAAGACTGCCTCCCTCATCCCAATGCGACTCAAACCCGTCGTCCGACACTCGGCAGACGTGCAGTCGTGATAGCGTAGTGGTCTGGATCATTTGTCGTCCACTATGCTTGGGTGTCTAAAAAGCAGTCCGCTTCGGCGGATTGGCCTCGGCACTGGTTCGATCCCCGGTCGTTCCAGCCACTCGCAATTGGTCGCGAGTGGGTCCATTCTGATTCGTCGGTTTGGAGTTGATAAGTCCTTTGAAGCTGGCCCTTCACACTGCATGTTCGGTAGAGAGCGCCGGACAGCGGGGGTACCACTGTGGGTACCACTGACCACCCCGCGAAAACCAAAGGCTCTCAACCCCCGCCCTTCACCCGGCCCACATCAGATGAGAACCCCTGGGGTCGCCGCCTGGAATGCACCGGTTCCCCCGATCCACCGAAGTTGCAGGCGGTCCTCCCTACTGTGTGGGGAGGTGGGAGAAGGGCCCCCATTTTTTCTTCTTTTTTTTCCCTCCAAGTTCTTTTGTTGGATGCGCTGCTGTACAGCGGTTTGCAGCGCATGGAGTCCGTGGTACCCGACGGGGCATGCACTTGCGTAATATAGTCGTGTCGCTCAATCCGTAATAGTGCGCGGCTGCGCGCCCGCTGACAGGACCGACGGTACTTTTCGTTACTTTACTCGCAAATCGGTACCGCGGTACTTTACCGGTCCCTTTCGCGTCATCAGCACTGCGGTGCCGGTACTTTACCCAAAAAAGTACCGCGGTGCTGGTACCGCGGTACTTTACTTTACTTTCCTGCCCATGCCTGCTTTTGAGATCCGTTAGAATTCCATTCCATTCATGTATTTAAAGATGTATCACCTTTCCCACTGCGAGCTGTGATGTTTGCCTCGCCTCCCCTCCCCCCACACACACTTTTCGAACATCGCCAGGATCCCCCTGCGGCGTCCATGGGAGCCCCCAGGGCCTAAATATACACGGAATAGCTAGGAATGCTACCGGACTGAAGGAGCAGGAAGTTCAAGGAGACGCGGCTGTTGGCTGCCTTTCGATTGCACGCACACAAGTGCTTACAAGTGCACGCGGCTATCCGTGAAAAAAAATAAAGAGACGGAAAAATGAAAACGTGCGGGAAGCGGCTCGGCGAGCGATCCGTTTTGCTCAGGCTATCGCTGAGACAAGCGATTCCCGGCACGCCCTTAACCTGTCTGCGGTTTCACTTCCTTTCCAATAACGTCGCCTCCGCGCTCCCTTCCCGCCGCCGAGGTAAATCGACAGCCGGGCAGGGATCCGCGGGCCGCCGACAATTAGACGACTGGTCACACTGCGGGTACCACGGCTCTCGGTAAGAGAGAAAGAGAGACGGAGTGAAGGGGACAGGGAGCTGAGCTGAAACACGCAGTGTCACATGAATCAGGAGCTCCATAAAGAAGGGTCGCGCCCTAAACCGGCTCATGTTCATACTACATGTAGTTCACTTTCGGGTCGACTGACCTTCCTCTCTCCCCCGACTGAATGTCGCTCAGCCAATTACGAGCAACACTGGAGACGGCAATGACCGCTGGCGGTGACCGATCTGGGGGCGACACTCGACACCCAGGCGGCTGGAGGCAACGCACGTCTGGGGGATGATCTTGGGGCGCAGCGAGCGAAGGGTGGCGCGGCCGGTAAGACACAGCAAGAGCAAGCCCGCCGCCAGCCAGCCAGCCAGCACAGCGAAAGGAAACACAAGAGAATCCCCCAATAAATGGTTTATGATTGGTGGTTGGTTGTTGCCTCCCCCGCACCCCCTCCCCCCCTCCGAGGCCCCCTCCCCCTTTCCCCGCTCACTTCCGCCCGGCGTCTTCCCCACAGTGTTCGCGGGTCGTCCGTTATTAGTTGAGAAATCTCCCGACAGATGGGGCGCGCGTGGGGCGCATGCGGCATGTGTTGTACCACACCTACCCTGTCCGAGGCCGTCACCACCGCCCGACCACACGCACGGTCCCAAATTCGAGAAAACGGTGGCGAGAGAAACGAGCGATAAAATAAACACGGAAATAAAAGCGGCGCTGGAGAGAGAGAGAGAGAGAGAGAGAGAGAGAGAGAGAGAGAGAGAGAGAGAGAGAGAGAGAGAGAGAGAGAGAGAGAGAGAGAGAGAAGGAGAAAGAGGGGCAGTGGCGAGGAAAAAAGAAAGTGAAGAGATTAGAGTGTTGAGCGGCTGAGGGGACAGGGCGGGGGAGACAAATGCAGCATCATTAAGGGTGTGTTGGGGATGTAAAACATGCATTCGGCTGGCAACCAACTTGCAGTCCGTGGCTGCGGCTGCCCGAACGCTTCGAAACAAATGACCTCCGTCGGTCTCGTCCGTCCAAAACAACTCCCAGCGCCGCGAGCTTCACGCGGGGAAATTCGTCCTCGACGCGCCTAGAGAGTAATCCTCCAGGAAGGAGCAGGAGGAGGTTTACTTTGCAATGACGGCCAGTGCTCCGTGAGGCTGTCTCTATTTCTGTCGGCAAGTCCGCGGGGAAAAAAAAGAAGAAGGAGGGAATGGTATTTGTCGTGCCGTGCTGGAATGGGTGGCCGACAGAAGGAAAACACAAAGCTCCTAGCCCTCGCTAGAAACACACACACACACACGCACGCGCACACACACACACACACACACACTACACAAACACGTCGTGCATACAAATACGGGGCTGTGAGGTTGGCTAATGTCGAGGAACGTGATTGGCGGAAGCAGCAAATGCGTCACTCTTTTTAGTGACGAAAAGTCGTCAATCTATGACGCGGCGCAAAAACATTTACCCGTTTACATTAAGGAAATATCCAGCAGTCTACTATTTTACGTCGAAAACTGGTCGTCGCGACCTAACCTAACCACGTAGCCTTAACAAAAAGAGCAGACGGTAACCCTTCAACACTGCAAGGTGCGGCTGGCTCCAGTCTGTCGGCAGCGCGGCGCGGCGTGCCAGAAAGGCTCCAAATAAGCCGAACGATCACACTATTAAAATACACAAAGTTGTCAAGAGTTTCGAGCGAAGGAAAAATTTTAAAATTTCGGTGAGACTCGCTGACAGTACAGCAAGGCGCTGGCGCTGTGTGCCGCAGTGTGCAGCACGTGGCCCCGCGCGCCGATAGAGCCATCCATGACTGGCGGAGCGCGGACTGTATTATGCGCGAGAGTCAGGCCGGCCACTCGGTGAACTCCCCCGTGGCGCAAGGACTGACTACCCTGTCCTGTCGGCGAGTGTATCGTCCCCGATACGTGCTCCCGATCCAGCACGTCGGCATGTCCTCGGTGTTTGCTCGGAAGGGGCCGGCATTGCGACGCGCGGCGTTCCGGATATGAAACCGGCGAGTCCACACTGCCCTTCGCACACCCCGGCAATCATGCACACGGCCCGCGGGCAGGACTCGCGGGTCCGCACTCCGGCCCCCGCGCCCCTACGCCGGAAACCTGAACGCGCTTTCGGCCGCGTGGGGCAGCGACGGGCGGCTGGCCCCCGACCGGAAGTGATCGATAGAATCGAAGTCTCCGCGGCGACTGATCGACTTGATGCATGGTTTGCGATACGAGTCGGCCAGCCCAGGCCAGCCTCGTACGCCACACTGTTAAGGGCGGCCCACGCCGCGATAAATCAAAGGCTGGCGGGTAATTGCGGTAACCACGCCGCCGCCCCGGCAGCGGTGCAGGCAGCGGTCCAGGCAGGTGCGCGGCGAGGGAAGGACGGCGGGGTGAGCCAGCACGCGCCGCGAGAAGGGAGGCGAGGCCGAGGCACGCTGGCGTAGCGTAGGTCGGTGCTGCTGGACCGCCGGACGGTCGGCGTGTAGTTGGCACGCATGCCCGGAGCGGCTTCCGTCTTCGCGTGTCACGGCGAGCCAAGCGAAGCGCGAGCAGCGGCGTGCGGCGTGAGCGCTTCTAAAACACGCAAATGATGGCAAATTATCGACACGCAGCGCCACGCCCGCAGCCACCGGCACGGCCTGGTGGTGGTCCACGACCTCGTCCAGGACCTCGGCCTGGAGACGGGCCCGCGGCATTGTCGCTCGCCAAACAGTCTCACTTAGGCCCAGCGCCGTAATGAAGTCCTCGCGGCTGGACAGGGCGCGTCTGGTGATGGACGGCAGGACCTCGGCAGGACCAGGGATTTGCATTGCCTGATCAGCCTAACTTCGCAGCCCCGAGCCAAACGACGACCTAATGTGGTCTAATTCGCCAATCCAACGAAGCGGCCTCCTTCGCTCAGGACCTCGGTTGCACGCCGTGCCGCGTAAGGGATCTGGTCGGCCCACCTTAACCCACCGGCAAAATGAACACCGTTAAGAAAGATGTTGAAAATTCCCTTGTTGGACCGCCGGCGGCGAGCGATTTCGAAACCAATCATCACTCCCTTACTCTTGCGGGCCACGTTTGTGAGACTGTACCGAAACAAATCTTATTCACTTGAGGAGTTTCGTTGGGTCTGTTCGACAAGGCGCAGCAAGGCGCAGCAGGGCGCAGCACCAGCAACAGGGAGGCGAAGGGCAGTCCGAGCGGGGAGGCAAACTCAGTCGTCAGCCGTTTCGGTGCCAACACACACACACACACATACACCTTCCTTTCTTCGGCTCCCTCCCTGGTCCAGCAGGTCGGCACTGGACGCGCTAGACCGCGACGCCGATCTGGAAGGGGGGGGGGGAACTGAAACGGAAGGCTGAATGGGCGAAGGATCGGCCGCGGCACGCAGGACCCGAAGGCCGAGGGAGTTCGTGTTGACTCAATTCCAGTCCGTGTACCAACAGTTTATGACAAGCTCCGCGATATTATTGTCCAGTCTGGCGCTGCTTCAGATTTCCCCATTTTCAAATTTCCGTCTCGCTGGCCGGAGCCGAAGAGCCTAGTCACGCGCGGCGCTAAAAATGAAAATCCATCGCTGCGTTCATCTGGGTCCCGTGGCTTCGTCTCGTCGACGAGTAAATATTAATCTCGACTCGTTAGACTAGTTCGTTACAGGGCGCCCGGTCGCGTGCCCAGGCTCACTTTTATTAAGACGTCCCCATTAACAGGTCGTGAGGGCGTGTAAGAGGCACACAGATAACAAGTTTACAGAACAAGTATTTCTAACAATCCCCCCCCCCCAAAAAAAAAAAAAAAAAAATCTGAGTAAGTTTATTAAAAAATTTTCTTCCGTAATATTAATTTACAAATGTATTTTCTCACTTCAGAAATTTTTCGATGTGAAAACTTTCCTCAGGTTCCATCATGATGATCTTTCTGGGCTCGCACACTGTCTCGCTCGCTAAGTAATGCCCCGCCAGAATGCGCGTGGACAGGCGAGACGCACGCCGCGGCCGTCATCGCTGCGTTTGTTAACAACGGATTGAAAAGGTCGCAAGGAGTGCGTACTCGGGGCGGGGCGGGGCGGGGCGGGGTCTCTTCTTGAGCGCGCCAACGCGAACACAGCAAAAGCTTACCGCCAGAACGAGATCCTCGATCCTAACCAGACTGCAAGGAATCAGAAGCCCCTGCAGGCTACGGAGGCGCATTGCACGGTTCCATTACCGGCGCCGTGTCGCGGCACTGCGACGCTGCGTGTGGGCGTGGTCCGAGCGGCGCCGTTTAGCGGACGCTAATTTAATACGTGCAAATGCGTGCCGCGCCCCCCCCCCCCCACCTCACCCCGCCTCGCCCCGCCTCGCCCCGCCCCGCCTCGCCCCGCGGCGGACTCACTGCGTAAATCTTGCGTGCGTCAAAAGCGCCGCCTCCCGTTCCTCTCCACCGATTATTTGCAGAAATTACTGGCCGTCTCCGCGACGCGACGGTGATGCACCGTGAAAGGCGGCAGTGCTGTCCCTCTCGCACTCGCAGGGCGTCGGGGCGCCGGGGCGTCGGGGCGGCAGAGAGACGGCGCGGCGAGCGGGCCGGCCCTCTCGCTGTAGGCTGCACTCGCCGTGGGCTTGCTTGATTTATCGAAAATGCGTTCCCGCGAGGCTGCCGCGCGTATACACTGTAGCGCCATGAGCTTGCGTCACCCGGAGGGAAGCGCTCTCGCCCAGCGGCATCGACCCGTCGGAGGGACGCAGTGGCTTCGTCTTGGACACATGCATCTTGATGGCCTGCAGCTCAAGCCCGGCGATCACGCTGAACGAGCATTGCCGTTTCGGCCTTCGGGTTCGGCCTTCGGGTTCGGCCTTCGGGTTCCAAGGCCGCCGCCCCAAGGCCGCAGCCCCTCGGCCCGCCGGAGAGAGCGGCGTGATGTATAGGCCGTGATTGTGGCGGTGATCTCCGGGACGTGTGACGTGTGCCGAGTGGTTCATGAGGGTGCGCGGCGCTGCTGCCAGGCCGTCCTCGTCACAACGGAAGTAAGACAGCTGTTGGACCGCGCAGCGGTGACCCAAGCACCAAACAAGTCGAACGCGTTGCCGCATCAGAGCGCGCTTCCGGCAGGACAGAGTACCACCGCCTCACACTCACACGCACGCACACACACAACACAGTGAGCCCCGGCCGCCTTACTGCATCATGACGTCGGCCTGCAAATCCGAGGATCCGCGTCGCAAGGACGAAAGACTCCCGAAAGTGGCCCCGCTGCGCCGCCCTTTGCCTGCGGATGAGGGGTAGGGCCCCGTAGGGGGGCATGGGGGCGCCCCGAGTGACAGAGGTTTGTCTCTCGCCATGTCGGTCGTCATGGCGCGCCGCAGCACCCATGGCACGGAGCCCCCCTCCAGGCCCTCCTTCCCCGGAGCCTCCGGGGGGCTCAGTGTCTAATCCTGGCATTCTCAGCACGCCATTGTGGCCGGGGTTTGGCGGCCGCCCCGCCCCACCCCGCCCCGCCCTCCAGAAAAAGGGTCGCGTGGGGGATGAATCTGGCGCGAAAAATTGCGGGGAGAGACACGAAGGCGTAATAGCCGGAAGTCGCTGCCTGTGTGCTGACGACGCGGGGCGGGGCGGGGCGGGGCGGGGCGGGGCGGGGCGGGGCGTACCAGGGACGTCGCGTACGCCATCCGCACCAGTACTCGCCGGCCTCTTCACCACGCCGCAAAAGTCCCGGTGGGAAACTCAGTTTCCTTTTCCTACACCGAATTTGAACGAACGCGTCGGCAGGAATCTGGTGTGCCAACAGTGCGAGGCGTGAGGCCGTGGGGGTCAGGCCAGTCAAGCACGCGCCCTGCACTGTGTTAGCCGGCATTCCTCTGGGCGCGCTAATGGTGTTGGCCGCGCGGCCCGACGCGGCCTCGCGGCCGTGCTGGCCGTCCAGCCCCCAGCTGCGCGCGGCCGAGAAGGCGGCAGGGCCGCGCCGCAGAGAGAGGCGGCAGCCAGTGACTAATAAGTAGCACTCGCTGTGCAGCACGCGTGCCGCCAGCCCATCGGCCACTTCACGCGACGCCACGCGGGTGCAAAAGCAAATCGGCACGGCAAAAAAGGAAAAAGTCAAAAATAAATTAAAATCAAGATTGGCAGCTGACTGCCAGCCGATGCTGCGCTCTGTCCGACAAAAATGTCACTGTGTGAGGCAGACAGTGCAGAGCAGAGTCCCGATGATGGAGATGCGATGCAGATCCACCCCTCGGCGCGCCGGCCTCCCGATTGTCAACGTCGTGCGGGTGGTCATCACGATCACGAGGAGGGGGCGGCGGGAGCGTGCCCCACACACACGCACACACACGCACACACACACACACACACACACACACACACACACTCACTGAAACACACTCACACACGGCCACCACCACAAAGTCCCGGCGGGTTAAACACAGATGCGCGGCTGCCGGCCTTCCCGGCGCTGGCAAGGTGCCCGACGACCCGACGGCCGGGCCGGGCGGGCTAGACCGGGCTAGACAGCCCAGCCGTCCAGCTCAGCGAGTCCGAGCGAGTCCATCGGGGGTTGATCAGCCAGGGCGGCCGGCGGCGGCCGGCGGCGGCCAGCCCACCCCGCGTGTGCCAGGCTGTGCCGCCAGACTGGACGCCGCCCCGACAATCGCGGGACGGGCGTCTTGGCGCGGTTTTAATCGCAATAAGTTTTGGGGCTGCTGAGGGCGCGGCTCGGCCATGCAGTCAGTCCGTCCGTCTGATAAATACATTGTGCGCGCGGCCGCCGATTCCCCCACCCGCGGCCCCTACTCTGGCTGCATCCCGGCGAGGCGGCCGCGGCGCCGTTTAGCGGAGCATCCAAAGGCCGCTATGGCAGGGACGGGGATCATTGCCTCTCGCGGGGCTCCAGCAAGTCCAGCTCACTTTTAGAAATTTTTGAAAAGTTTGGCCGGATTACGAGCTAAAGTGCAGCGCCGACTGGCGACGAGTGAGAGAAGCTGTGTGTGCCGGCCGCCGCGCACTCGGGTTCAACGCCCGGCCGACTGTACAGCGCACAGTGCGCGAGCAGCAGCACCGCCGGTTATTATCAGATTCGCTTTTTTGTCGTGACCGTCGGACAGTTTTCCCCGTACGGTGGTATAATTCAAAGTTTTTCACAGTCAATTCAGATCCACAAGACAAGACTGATATGAACCAAAGAATCGGTTGAAGTATTTCCGAAGTGCTGGCGGCAGTAACTGTCGCGAGTGATTTACTTCATCAACTGGCAAACTTGTTTGTGTGGTCAGTGAGGCACGGCCGAAAAACGGAGCGCCGGCGGCGGGGGTCGAACCGCGGACCGCGGCGTGGGCGTGGTTGGCCCGGTAGGTGCTGTACACTGCCCCCGACCTGCCTCACGGTACAGCCCGTTGCGGCCGCGAGCACATTGCTTGGGTACTTCGCGCACCGCCTCGGTACCGCCGGAAACAACGCCGCGCCGCTACGCCGCCACACCGCGGGCTGCGACACGCCGTCCACGCCACAGGCTGCCACTTGCCGACTCGACTGCCGAAACGGAAAATTCGGCCAGACGGGAAATAAAAATATGGACTGACCTCGAAACGAACAGGCCCGGCCCAGACATGCGTCAGACCTATAAAACCCTTTGACTGACTGGCTTCATTTACGACTAAGTGGCCATGGAGCTGTGCGGTCACCGAGACACAGTGCCACTAGCCGCCGCCACGCCGCGCACGCCCCAGGGGCGGCCGCGCCGCGCCGCGCAGCGTCCAAAGAAAACAACCGGCGGCACAAGCAGCGGCCACCCTGGACACGCCATCCGGCGGAAAACCGACCAAAAAAAAAAACAAAAAAAAAAAAAACAAAAAAAAAACTTTGTAATTTTTTCCGTTCTTCCTCATATTAGCAGGAGCTAACCTAACCTCATTTCCCGGCGAGGGAACAACATTCGGCCGGCAGGCAGGGCGGAGCGCCGCGCCGCGCCGCGCCCCGCGGCTAGGCCCCTCAGCCCACGCAGCACGCAGTCCACTGAGCGGTAGTTAAACGGTTATTTTTGGAGTTCGGAGTGAGCGGCGCGCTTAGTTTCAGATGCTTTTGGGCTGAATGAGTTGACGAGAAGTGTTCGGGAAACGGCGGCGCGGCGCCGCGACCGCGGCCGGGAACGGCGCACGAACGGAGCTTTCTGCACGTCCTTGTGGTAAAGTTCTGTAAATTTTGAAAGAACCGCAATTGAAGTTGGTTTGAAAACAGAACACACCATTGTTGCGGGTCAATAAAACGGAAGGGCAACAGATCCTCGCCGGCGTCAAACGCTTGGGGTGAGGGGCGGAGTGCGTGTGTCACCAAGTCACCGAATTAAGCTGTTCGGAAGGGTTCGTCGGGCCGGGCGGGGCGGATCGAGGGAGATCCTGAGGGGAGGGGGGGCGCCTGGCGGGACACGGCACGGCTGGTTGGTGGGCCATTCGTGTGAGGCGAAGCGTGCGCGACAGGCGGGGAGGGGAGGGGCGGGGGGCGTGGAGCACCGCGGTACAAAGGTGCTGGACATGCTGCGACGCGGTAGGACCTCCGTCACGGAAGCCTTGCTCCTTCGAGGTCCTGGCGGTCCTGGCGGTCCGCCTGGGAGGTAGGCACTGCGACGCACGCCGGTGGGGCGGGCTGCCTGCCCCTCAGGCGCTCGGGTATTACCGCCACCGCCGCCACCGCGACGTGCACGACGCCGGCCCCGCGGCGCCACGCCCCGACCCGCACAATGCGCTCGAAATAACCTGACGCGTGGACGCGGCGTCGCGACGCCTCGCTGCCGTCTGGATGGCTGCGGCGGCACGGCGTCCGGGCAAAGCGAGGACCGAACGTCTAGGACGGAACGTCTATTCGGGGGCGCCTCTGCCGCCACAACAAGCAGGCCGCCGAGCAGGAGGACCGACCGACCCGGCGAGGACGGCGTCGTGCCGCGGGGCGTCGTGCTGCGCCCACATTCGGGCCCCGCCACGCCCCGCCCCGCCCCAACCCGCCAGACACGCATTTGCATAATTGAGATCGCGCGTTCGGAATCGGTTTTCCAGGGAAGTGCAACAGCGGAGCGAGCGCCAAGGTCTCGCCTACCGGCTGGAAACACACACACACACACACACGCAAAATCTGGAGGAAAACGGCGTTTCCAGAGCAGTGCTAGACATACTAACACACCAAACGACCAGCAGAAAATAAGCGCGCATTAAAAAATGATTACTCCGAAGAAAGTCAACACCACAATCTCTATCTGCATGGGGATGGCTGGGTGGCGGGGCTGTGGCGGGGGATGGGTGTCACTCCTCATCAGGCCGTGCGGTTTTTAACCACGGTTTACCAACGGCGTGACGTCAGTTTAACGCCCAGCAAGTCCGCCCAGAGTCCCCCGCAGGGCCTGTCCTCTCCTCTCGCCTTCCCAACTTGGTCATGATTAGCGACGGATTCAGGCTGGACCGGCGCATGGGACATGACGGATGGGTGTCGCAAGGAGATGGAGGGGGAGGATGAAGGATTGGAGCGTGGGGGAAGGAGGCGAAGGCACGGCCCAGACGATGCGAAAGGACTCATTCACGAGCGTCTGGGGTCAAGCGCCAAGCCGGGGAATCGACGCACCGCCTGGGCAGCAAAAATTACAAAATTACAGTGCGACTGGGCAAAGCGCAGCTCGGCGTCGACACCTCCCCAGGCCTCCCCGGCCATCTCGGCCGCCATCGCGGAGGGCCGCCGTGTCCGCGGGTACATCAAGGAAGTTGACTGACAGGCGCGAGGAGGCCTGCTGGTCGTGGGCGTGCCGCGGCGTGCCGCGGCGTGCCGGACCACCAGGCTGCAAGCGGCCTAATGAAGCCATGCCGGCCTGCTGGCCAGAGATAACGCCGCCAGGGAGGGGATTCACTCGCCTCTGCTCGACCACGACGACGGCGAGGACGAGGTGGCGATGCGTCCCGCGGCCTGGCGGGGCACGCCCCCGCACGCACTGCGGGCCGCCACGCCGCCACGCCCCACACCGCACGCCCTATGGGCCTTTCTCCTGCAAGCAGTGCGCGCGGAGGTCGACGCCCCCCGGCACGGTTTTCATTTTATGGACGCGGAGACAACATCCTGACAAACAGGGTCACGCAGTGGAAGCCCGCCCCGCCCCGAGGGGCCCCGCGTGTGTCGCGCGGTCGCTATCCCGACGCAAAGGGCCCCGTCCAGTAACCACGTAACGCCAACCAATCGATGGCCTGATTGGCCCATCCGTCATCGCGAGGCGTCGCGACCTTGTTAGCCAACTCTGTTCATACCGGCCAGCCGGGCGCCGCGGCGCCACCAGGTGGGAGGAGCAGTCGTCCATCTCTATTTGTATCTCTGGGCTGCCCTCGGACACGCGGACACCAAGTTCACGGCGGCGGCGCGTAGTACAGGGCGACTCGCACTGCGCAGGCGGTGCACGCAGTTCGTCCGGTATCGACTTTATTTAAGCAAATTACACAACTTTGTATCAGTTTTTCATGCAGGATTATTGCATCACCTTAATTTGCTATATCAATTGGCGTCAGCACTGAGGAGTCCAGCCAACGCACCGGACGGCGAGTGACCTATGAAGGCGATGTGCGGATTCGCAGAGAGTTATAGCCAGCCGCATTGGCAAAGGCTACTCACGCCGCTCTCGTCTCTCCCTCTCTCTCACACACACGCACACTCACACGTGCGGCGTTGCGGCACCCGGTGTGTGGCATGACATCAGCGCCACCCACTGCGCCCACGGTCACCGCGTCGAGGCTCTGTTAGATCGCGGACCAGACGCCCGTCACTTCCAAATTCCTGCTATACGCCTCGCCCCGCCCCGCAACCGGTCGTGCGCTACAGAAACTCAGCAAGCAGCCCTTCTGCATACGGTAGCCAGAATTTTATTTTTATCAAGAAAATAAAAGAAATAGGGCTTACGCTGCGCCTTGAAAAAAATCTCATCACGACACACATGGTGTTAGCCGCTTTCTTGGGGCTCAGCTTGTTTTCTGTTTTACTTTTCGATGGCGAGGATTGGGCGCCGGCTGGTTCATAACTTTGGCAGACGACCCGGTCTGTCCTCCCAACACCGAGCCTGACACCGAGCCCGACATACGCCCCCGTGAGCCGCGCACGCACGGTTAAAGTGCCGCCTTGAAATCCAAGGGGATGCCTTGTTTTAATTTCCAAGGGGTTTGAGTGAATTTTTAAAGTTGTCTAAAATGAAATCACTTTTCAGAAATAGATTCGTCTTGACAAAACAAACAAAAAATGTCAACACATGTCATAGGTTTGGATGGGAAATAAAAAAGTTATTGAACTTCAAAATTTGTAAAATAGCCAAAAAGGCCAATTTAGTACTTTTGAAGTTAAATATCTTTTAAATTTGCGATCCAAACTTATGACTTATGTTGACATTTTTTGTTTGTCTTGTCGAGACAAATCCTTTTCTGTAAAGTAATGGTAATTTGGACAATTTTAAAAATTCACTTAAACCCCTTGGAAATTAAAACAAGGCATCCCCTTGGATTTCAAGGCGGCACTTTTACCGTGCGCGGACACGTCATGGCCTCCTCGGGGAAGGGACCGCAGTTCCAAGAGACTAAACATAAAATAACAAAAAGTCCACGCGGGACCGCGTGCTCTTTGAACGCTGGACGCTGTACACGGTCCATCCGGGTCTATATTATTTGACCCACCTAAAGTAGACCGACAAAAACTAGACCTACCTATTTTTGACCGATCTGAATAAAAATATTGAATTTAAAAAATTGAATAAAAATATTCGCATTTCTGACTGACCTAAACTTGACCTACCTAGGTCAAATGATCTGCTCCGGTCCATCACGAGCAGCAAGTGTGACTTGCGTAGTGGAGCAGCGACACACACATACACACACACACACACACACACACACGCAGAGTCGTCATCAGGAGCCACCTGTTGACACACCGATGGGGCACGCGTGGGAACCGCGGCAGCCGGGCGGGTGACGTCACATATTAGCATGCACACCCTGGACGGACGGACAGACAGACAGACAGACAAAAGAGCGGGTCAGAGACAAAAAATGTCAGAACATAAACAACGAGGAAAGACAGAAAATACGGTATAGGTGCGGGCGGGGGGAAGACGGCCAGACACTTTACGTTTGTCGTCCGCGTCGTGTGCTTCTTCTTACGCCCAGCATGAAACGGAAATACAAAAAACGAAAAGAAACAAAACTTACAAAGAGACATAAAAAAAAAAATACAAAGCATAAAAAATGTCGCAATTTACGGCAGCGCGTCAAGTAAGTCTCAAGAAGTTACAAATCCCCGCGGCAAACCGCAGCAACAAGGCGCCCCGCGGCGCGGGGAGAGAGAAAAGAGGGGGGGGAGAGAGAGAGAGAGAGAGAGAGAGAGAGAGAGAGAGAGAGAGAGAGAGAGAGAGAGAGAGAGAGAGAGAGAGAGAGAGAGAGAGAGAGAGAGAGAGAAGGATGGCGCAGGGAGGAAAGAGGACACCCGCATTTATGGCACGTAGAAACGGCGACAAATCAAGGCGGTCCGACAACAAGCGTATAGGTTTCCCGTGCGACGAAAATAAAGAATCAAGTCCAAATAATTCGATAATTCAGAGGCGAGGATGTTTTTAGAGGCGCCGGATGCGCTCGTGCATCGCTGGGTGCACGGTAGCGAGGGCGATGATAAGGCAGGAGGAGCCCTCACCCGCAGCCCTTCCCCCCTCGGGGCCCCCGCCTGCCTGGCGCTATCCAATCGCGAGGCTGTATCACTCGGATCCGGCATCGTCAGCCCAGCCGCGCCACTATTGCATCTTACACTTGCATCTTGCACCCTCGCAAGGACGCGCAAGGACGCGCAGGACGAGGGGCGCAGGGTAGCAATGTGCCGTGGGCACCTGCCCCCCCCCCCCCCTTTCTCCGACACGACACGCGTTTGGCAGCACTCCTGAAAGCGGGTGGCCCGTCTTCCCGCGCTTTGACAAGTCAATTCGGAGCGCTAATTCGGCCCCGTCAAGCGTGACGTGCCAACGTGCCGACCATAGCCAATCAGGCCCAAGGTCGAGTGGCCGACTAGCAGGGATTTAGATACGCCGCCGTGTGTCCGATCGACTGTTACAATGTTGGCCGGAGGAGTGCACAAAATGACTTCATTTGAGAAATACCGCTCGATGCGAACCCTTTTCTTCCGGCAACAGCCCGAGTCCTGGGAGCGGCCATTGTTGGACTGCCTCGCCGACCCCGACCCGCGGCGGCGCGGCCCAGGGCGCGCCAACGGCGCCAACACACTGCGCGGTGGATCCTCGTTGGAGGCGACGAGGGCTTTGTCCGAAAGTTCATTTCTTGGCGCCTCGCGTCTCGCAGGGCCGAGGGCTTACCCTGGAGCGGGCTTTACGGCATGGCTGGCTGGGACAAAAAGCTCAGCGGTGAGCGCACTAATCCCAGCCGCGCTGACCAGTCGAGCAGAGCGATGCCCACGTCGCTGCCTCTCTCGCCAACAAAGCCGCCGGAAAAATGTCCTCACACCGGACAGCCAAAAGGGGGCCTCATTCGGGAGTCAACTGTCTGCCGCTTGACAAGCAAGACGCCGATCGCACGGCTGAGTCTCACTGACTCAGGATTAGCGTGAACCGAAGGCGAGTCCGTTCGCTCGCGTTGACGATTCCGATATTACACGTGTCCGAAAACGAAACCGGGCCACGCGTCCTTGGACTCATTGATAGCGGCCGAGCCGAAAACGCGGACCGGCGATCGCGAGGCGTCTCAACAGGCGGGCACGACGCGCTCGCTTGTTTCCCACCGAGCAGTGAGTACGAAGGGGCGATCGCAGAGTGAGATCAGCGTGGCCCCCTCCCCCACGGGGGGACCCCAGGCAGCGACGCAGGATCACTGCTACAATGTAACGGCGAGGTGCGACGGCGTGACTGCATCGGGCTGCATAGCGTCACCGTGGCTGCAGCCGCTGCAGCGTGCGGCGCGCTGATTGGCTGCCAAAGTAACGCGAGCCGACGGGCGTTAAATTTACGAGCGGCGCGCCCTGGCGGCCGGACCCGAAAGCAGACCGGGCCGAGGCGGGGCGCTGCGTCTCCAGAGTCCAGGACTGGAGTCCAGGACGAGCGCTCTCCACGCAGCGAGCGTGACGCGGCGCCGGGAATGCGGGTGGCTGGGGGGAGGGGCGGTTCAGTTAGCACCTCGCGCCGGCCGGCCAGCCGGCCGACTAGAAAAACGCGGAACTCGGCACACGGTCTACACGGTCTACACGGTCACGACGCGAGCTGCTCCCCGTAACTTAATTCGAATCTCTTCCTTTCCCCTCCCTGCTCGCCCTGCCTGCGGCTCGATGCGGGATGACATTCCATATTTCATCAATAAGTCGCGTCCCCGCCGGGCGAGCCCAGGACGGGCAGAGGCCACGACACACGCCGCCGCGGAGGTCTTGAAAGCTTTCCGGCCAAGACAATTCAATGAAGAACGTTGTTTCGGTCGGCGGCACGCCTCTTTACCGAGGCACTCCATGGCCATGGCCTCCTCTGCGGCATCGCCTCTGTGGCAGCGCCGCGGGGGTGCGCCCTCCTCCCCTTTCACCGCCAGCAGCGCTTCGATGAGAGGGTACCGCACAAAGCCCGAGCCGCGGGCACAGGGCCGCCACAGTGGGCCGCTGCCATCCCGGACAGCGGCGGAGTGGCGGCAGCACGGCGGCGACCACGGCGGCCAGCAGGTGCACGGCCTTCCGAGCAGCGCCCGGGGCCGAGGCCTAAATAATCGGGGCTAAATGACGGGGCCACCCAAACAGGCGCTGCCGGGCCTCCCCCACGCACCACGGCACCACGCGAGCGCCACTACACTGGAGGGGCCGGACCGGAGGGAGTCAGCGGCGGAAGCAGAGCTGCCGGTGCCGGGATGAGAAATTGCGCGCGGGGCGGTCTCGCAGGCAGGCGCCCTTCGCTTGCGTAGGAGCCCACGACCGCGACGTGGGGGAGCGGAGCGGAGCGGGGAGGAGTCAGGGTTCGCGGGGCGTCGCGTCGGCCGCGGCGACACGACGCGAACGTGACGGGACGGGCGCGGCGTCACGCCAGACGTGACGATATGTGACAATACGCCGCGGCTAAGCTGGGGGTGGGGCGGGGTGGGGTGGGGTGCCGCCGCGTCTCAGCGCCTAGAGGCGATAAGTGTGCAGCCGCTGCTCCAAGCCCCATACCTTGGCGACGCCAAGGTGGGCCGGGACAATGTCGTCCTCATCGGCGCCTCATCCGCCCCCACAAGCAGGCCTCCCCCGCGACGATCCCTCTTGAAAGCCCTCCTGGAGCCAGCCAGCTGAGGGGGTGGGGTGGGGTGGGGTGGGGTGGGCCGAGCCGCGTTGGGGTCGTGTTGACGTTGCGTTGACAGCAGCGCCCAAAGAAATGGCTGCGCTACCCCACGCGTCAGGGACTCTCCATGTTAATTTGACTGCCAAACTCAACCCTGCGCACGGGGTATCGATGGTGGGGTAGTCTCTCTGGTGACGACGTGTGCACGGGTGTACCACCCCCGCGGACGGGCCCTGTCGCGAGGGCTCGTTCAAGCGACGCGCTCGGCAGGAAATATGCTTGCGAAGCCCTTGTGTGGTGTGCGGCCTCGAGGCCTAGCCTCGGCCCGGGCTGCCTGGCGGCCGATGCACCGGGTTCTCGGCAACAGCACACTCAGGCAGCAAGTGCTTCTCGACGAGTCGTCAGTCGGCGGCGTAGCCTGCCACGTCTCTCTGGGCGGCGAGCGCTCGCCGGCCAGCAGAAGGGGCCAAACGCGTCACCGTGGGTCTCACCTGGAAAAGGGCGAGAAAAAAATGCCAGGATGAGCAAAACTGTGAAAACTCACATCGAAGTGCGAAGGGAATGAGGCGCGCGGCGCGGCTTGTTCCACCGCAGCGCCGCGGCCACGCAACGCGGCAGTGCATCTGCAAGCGACAAAGTTGCAGGGCGGCGAGGCGACGCGGCGCCGCATGCAGCCCCAGCCCCACAGCTGCGCTGCCTGCCTTTGCTCAGCTGTTGCGTGCGTGGCGCGCCGCATGCGTCGGGCACGGCGGCACGCGCGCGCAACACTCAGGTGTGCAGGGAGCGGCGCGCGGACGCCAATTTGATTTGGGTCGGTGGGTCGGTGGGTCGACTGGGGATGAGAGGGATCCTTAGGCCCCGCGGAAGCCGCAGCCCTGCAGCCCCGCCTTCCACCGCAAGTCGTTTCCAGCGGCCAAGCCGTCCGGGCGCACAGAGGGCAGGCAGCTTTGGGGCGTAATTTCCTGATTCCTGTACCAATATCGCGCGCCAGGAAGCAGCGGGGCGTGCCGGGCGTGCCTGCCCCCGGGTGGACCGGCTGCCGACCGGCTGCCCCGCGCCCAGCCCGCCTCGCACTCGTTGCCTCCACTCCCAACGCACAAAACACAAACAACAAAAACATTGGTTCGAATGAACGCCCCCAAGCATGCAGCAAAGAACAGGGTTGGAGCAGGGCAGGCGGACGCCCAAATCTAGCGCGCAGCTTTCTGGCCGAATCCGTCCACCCCACCCCCACCCCCTCCGTGGCCTTTCCCAGTAATTGCTGCAACCACCTCGGCTCTGTCACCACGCCAGCCGGCCGGCCGCTATCCCGCCCCGTGCCCCCGCCAGTCCATCCGCCGGGCCTCCGCACCTAGCCCCTCCCCTCCCACCCTTTCCGCCCAGTGGTGCCTAATTAGGATGTTATGGCCCTTGCGCGGAGTCATAAGGGCGGCGGAGTGACACAGCGCAGACTGGACCGGCAGGGCGGGGCAGGGCGGGGCGGGGCAGGGCGGGGCAGGGCGGGGCGGGGCTGCGTACCGCGCCAGAAACAAGTCGCTGCAGTGCCGTGCCCTTCCGGGCCGCGGCGCCTCGCGCTGTCGCTGGCCTGGATAAGATAAGCGGGCTGGACCAGCTGGCTCTGTCTCTCCCGCACCCCGCCGCCACGAGTGGGAGAGAGACACCTGCCGGCAGAGGGCGCGGCCAGGTAAACAAACAGCAGCTCGCTGCCGCGCTGCCGCGGGAGGCGCGAGGTGCGTAGCAGGGCCCGCTTTCAAAACGCCAGCGACGTGTGCACTGCGCGCTGCACTGCTCTGGACGCGGGTTCAATTCCACCCGAAGTGAAGGTTTTTTTTTTTTTTTTTTTTTTTTTGTTGCGGTGAGCTTGCTAATGAGGTGCTTCGGTCTGTTCCAAGCGCGCCGAACTTGGACTTCACACGCTTCGTCAGCGGCCAGGGGTGGCGGGCTTCCGGCCGCCAAGGAGGGGAGGGGGGGGAGGGCCGTTAGCAGACCAATAAACCAGCCCGCCGCGGCCTCAGTTTAGTGCGCTTCCTCATTTGCAGCCACGATATTTTAGACAATATTCGGGTGTTTGCGCGTGCGCGGGCTTGGATCACGCGAGATGTGTCATGATGCGGAGATCACTCTCGTGGGGCCTGGGTACGAGTCCCATGGCCAACTACCATTCTATTCGTCGAGGCACCAAAATTGCATCGTCTTCCGACTTGATGACCCCCGGGTCCGTTGGCAGTGTAAAGGAAAGCAGCACGTGCGTTTTGAGGGGGTGAGGGGCGACCCCCTCCCCGCCGGCCGGGTCGTTCCTGGCAGCCTCGACGACCATCCCCACCGCGCGATGGCCTTCCCCGCTCTTTTCTCAGGGCGTTAATTTGTACCTTGTCGCCGGTCCGACCCTCCCCCCACCCCCACCCGGAGCCGCTCGCCCGAATGTGATGCAATGTTTTGCCCAGCGGCGAGCGCGGTGCCCAGCTAGACCGGGATTGCTTGCGATACAGTACAATCCAGTAAAAACGGCGATGGCACGGACCGTGTGTGTTTTGCATGTTCGGGCGCAACTTTACAATCCCCGCACCCCCCACCGAGCATCGAAGGCCGGTCTTCTCCTCCTCCACGAGGCGACTCCCGACGCGCCGTGCCTCTCTCGCTTCGCGCGGGCCGCCCCATGAGTGCGAGAGACGCGGGTGGCGCCGCCCGGAACCAGCCTGCAGGTCGATGGAGTTGATCTCGGGGTAGACCGCGTCGGCCGCGCTGGGTCGCGGCGCACGCCGTGGCCGCTGAGTCGCAGCGTCAACAAGCCGCGCGGAGCAGGAAGATCAAGGCCGTGATTGGGCGGCAAGGGCACGGCGGGCACGGCGGGCACCGCGAGGAAGCCGCCACACAGTGGGCCAGAAGACCGGTGGAGGCGGCCATCATCCCGCACGGGTTTTCAGCCCCAGAGACCCGTTTTCCGATCTACGAGCCCCCCGCCGAGATCCGAAAGTGAGACGGCCTGCCCTGCCACCAACACGACGCCGGGCCTCTCTGCTGGGCGGGCGGGCGTCTCTCTAGGCGTCTCTCTGCTGGGCGGGCGGGCGTCTCTCTAGGCGTCTCTCTGCTGGGCGGGCGGGCGTCTCTCTATCTCTGCTGGCGGGCGGCGTCTCTCTAGGCGTCTCTCTGCTGGGCGGGCCTCTCCGTCTCCCCTAGGCGGGCCTAGGCCCTAGCCAGCTTGTTTGAAGCCGCCCCCACCTTTATTCACTCAGAGCAAACCATTTGGCAGCCACTCAACTCGGCAGACTCGGCACCGATCCGATCGAGTGGAGTGCATTGTTGTCAGAGCCGATCGGCGGCCGATCCCGAGAGCAAACAGGATGCACGGGGGACTGGACTGCCCCGCAGTGTCCCGACGTCAAACGCCCTCCCTCGACAACGGGTCCAGCTAACTAAGTCGCGTTTTAATTTCTAGCCTATGTTCCTGAGTGCTACGCTGGTAGGCTGCTCCGTCAGCGAGTTAGAACTAGAACTGTCGAAGATCAGCAACATCGTAAAGGAGGGTGTCCCGGCGGCGAGGGCCGGGGGCGGCAGCCCTGCCGCGCTGCCCGCGGGTCGGCCGCGGCCAGAGGGAGGCGCAGAAAGACAAGATGCACGGCTGTTTGTAGAGCGGCTTCCAACGATCCCTGCAGCTCCAGATCTCCAGTTCCCCTGAAAGCGCCTCTGGCTCGCCTCTGCCGGGGGTCTGGCCGGGTGGCTGCAAGCATTTTTGTGGGTCAGCGTTTTGTGCGCACAAACAAAAAAAAAAGAAGGGTACAGTCAATTTCTTGATTGTCCAATGCGGTTGAAAAAGCAACATCGAGATTTGGAGTGTATAATTTCTTGTAATTTCGCCTCGCACTATGCACACCCCAAGCAAAAATCGTAAAAAAAAATAAAAAAAATTCTTTCACACACGTTTGCTTTTGTTGACTCTGTTTGGCTTCCAACCTTCCAATCTGACAGCAAAATCTTCACAATTTTCAACCCGTCGTGGGAGCCATTTGGGGCCATACGGCACGGCCCTCCCGACCGTTTGATAGTATCAATACAAACCCTTGGACACTTCGGACCGCGGCGGGCCAAGTGGGAAAATAAACAGAAAGTGAAAGTCATCGCAGGTAAGCTGCTTCCAGCTTCCAGCCCAAAGGCGAGTCGTCCGGTCAAAGAAGAGGCTTTTGAAAGCGGCGGCCCGAGCCGAGTTTACCGCTTCTTTATGGGCCTCCTCCATTGGGTGGTATCGACGATTCGGAGCTTTGGTGCTGATAGGCGAAGTATTCACGCGTTCCGAGGCCCCTCCCTTGCGCAATAGGCTGATCACAATCCAGCGTCGTCTCCACGATCAAAATGGCAGCAGGTCACCGCCGTCGCCGGACGGCATTCTAATGGAATCAGGGGTCCCGCCGAAGGCACCCGGTCAATCAACGAATCGGTCTGGAAAACTTGAAATTGTTTCCCCTCGAAAAGCGGCCCGCCGCGATGGGAGTTCCGTCACGCGAATTGAGACCGCGACGCACTAAACAAACAATTGACAGTGACGTGTCGGAAGACGCGAGCGCGTTAACAGCCAATTCCGACCCGCATCAAGTCGGGCTGCCTCGCCGCCATGTACCGTTCCATTACCGACTCCCCTCCCGGGCGATCGACCGAATACTGAGACCTTGTTTTATTTGGTCCGACTGCCTCTCGGGCGACACGAGGTGAGTCACGCGGGGCATTGGCCTGGCTGAGTCTGCGGTTGGCGCGTTAGCGTTCGGACCAGGCGGCGCCGCAAAAAATAAATTTTATAAAAAGCGCGCCAAAAGCAACCGGCAGAAAGAGGGGACCACGGACGCCTGCGAGGTAGGCAAGGCGGCGGCACGCGTGGCAGGGCGTGGCCTACCTCAGCGCGGCCGAGTGGTTGGTCTCGCGCGGAAAAGGAGGAAGTCACCAAGTGCTGATGACTCAGCGGGGCGGGCGGCGTGCAGAACAGCGGACCGCAGCGCTGAAACGTGCCGACGCCGCGTCGCTGCGGATGCCCACCGCCGACGGCACTCTGTCCCTCTGGCCTCCGGCACGTGTGCGAGAGAGACAGGGAGCCTGCATCGGCCAGCCGGCCACCCCGCGGACTCGCTCAGCTGTTGGGGCGTCCGAGACTTGGCTTTCAACCTCCGTCCGTAGAAATCGGAATTTTAGAATGGACATTATCTCGGGTATCTGTTGCCACTCGCTGGTGAGATGCGCGGGGACGCGGACTCGGAAGACAGGGGCATTCCCGGCGCACTAGAAGCCCCGATCTAGAGGAAGAGGGCCTCTGGCGTCAGGCGGCAGTAAACACAGATCTGGAGAGCAGATGCGGTGGGGACATGTCGCGCAGTGGCCCGTCGCAGATACGCGTTGCGCGGGCGTGACGGCGAGGCGGCCGCGTCCTAATTGATACTGACGGCCGCAGCGTGGCAGGGCTTTAATGGTGTCGCAGGTCAGACAAGCTAGTCCAGTCCGCGACCCGCGGAGACCGATTAGCCGGCCAGCAACCGCTGCGCAGAGTGGGGGTCAGGTGCAGCACAACGAGTGCGTCAAGTCGACCCCTTAAAGCCCACCGTTCGAGGCACTCGCTCACAGAGGACTGACTCACGCCGTGCCCGCCGCGCCGTGCCCCGGGGCCGCGTCCGAGTCGGGGCGGGGAAGCCCCCGAGGCTAATAATCTTCGGTTGTCCCTTCGGAGGCGGCCGCCAGCTCAAAAGGCGCAAGCGGCCGCCGCACGGACCGAGCAGCCAGCCAGCCAGCACCCTTTGTGCGATTGTCACCAGACGTGTCATCACCGCGTCATTAGGAGTGTCATCACACGCGTCACTTCGTCACGAACATGTTTCCCGCTGCGCCGTCGGGGAGACAAGACACTCGCAAACGAACGAACCAGCAAGCCGCCATACAGTGTCACATCCGTCACTTGGAACCTCGACTTGGAACTCGGCTTTCGGTCAGCCCATCGACGGAATAATGCCGCCCCGCCCCGCCCCGGCCGGGACCGCACGCGTGCGTGCGCAGACTGCAAGTTAGACGCGAGCCGTGCAGCGCGCGCCACTTCGTTAGAGCGTCCAGGACCGGCCGGGACCGCGAGGTGTCGACAAATGGCTGGGGCGGCACGCGGTGACACCTACAATTTACACACGGCGCACACACACACACACACGCGCGCGCGCACACACACGCACACACACACACACACACACACACACACACAGCGTTGGTTGCCAGGGGCCCGGGCCGGCCTAATCATACACGCCGGGTTAAAGACGTCGGCCCTGCTGCAGCAGAGTTGATTGAGACGCCCCGCCTCGCCCCGCCCCGCAGCAGCAGACCATCACGGCCACCGCGCACAGATCAAACACTACAGATGTGTGTGTGTGAAATTACGCTGTCTGTGCAGCCAATTTTGGTACATGGAAAAAGATAACAAGACTTGAAAAAAAAAAATTAAAACATGCACGCAATACTAAACATTTTAAAGTAATAACATTTTAAACACGTTTCAACCAGCCGCAAAAAAAAAATAATTAGAAAAATCCACAACTGGTGCGAGAGACAGAGAGAGAGAGACAGAGCGACGACAAGGACTCTCAGCCTGCCATGCAAACGGCGGGCAGACAGACGCAGCCTCAGTCATTAGCCAGGTGATCCCCCGCCGCCCCCACGTCGGCCGGCGGGCTGGCAGCGTGCCAGCGGCAGCCAGCGGCGGACGACCAAACACTGCCTTGCCGGCCACCGACGCCGCGAAGCAGCGCGACGCGTCCGGGCAGCGGAGAGGAGGAGGAGGAGGCTGTGCTACACTAGAACGGCGTGGCGGGGCGGAGAGCCGAGCCAGGACGCATCAAAACAGAGCCGCGCCACGCCGCACAGGGCGGCCGATCATACTCATTCACTGCCAACCCCAAAACCACAAAACAAAACAAAACAAAAATAAAATTTAAACTTTCAAAGCATTTGTAAAATTGAATTTTAATTTGCTGGAATGTTGGTCTGGTGTTATGTAACCATTTTTCGGTTGGATCCCAGGACGCAGATGGGATTATTTTGTCTCCGAGAAAATCCCCACAAATCACAGTTATGACGATTTCGAGTGGACATATCTCAGAGGCGCAGAGGCTTGTGATGAAGCGTTCCCCCTCCCCACACACCGCCTTCTATCTTTCATGAAAAGTGAAAGGTTGAGTACATGGCGAAGGGGACAGTCAATATAATTGCTTCCGGTTTTTGTCGCATTCCAAACACGGTCCTGCACTCATCGTCACCGTCCGCCCGGGCGTAAGCTGAAAACACTCGAGTGCAACAGTGGAATCTCTCGGCGCAACGGCCCACCTCGCAACGCGGCTCTGCTCGAATCGAACCTTGACGCCAATTTTACAGAAACTTCTTTTTTTTCTACTTTTTTTTCCCCTGCGTTTGATATCCTTTCCTTTCGCCTGCTGCGCCTGTTATCGCTGGAAGGAACGTGAGCAAACACACACACACACACACACACACACGGGGCGCGGCCGCACGCACCCCCGCCCTGCCGGCACAGGAACGCGCTGCAGCCGCTGCACCGCCGGGGCTGCACTGTGTATTATTTATCTTGGAAGCGGCTCAACTTTGAATGCGAGCCGCAAATGCATAGGCCGGGTCGTGTGTGTGTGTGTGTGTGTGTGTGTGTGTGTGTGTGTGTGTGTGTGTGTGTGTGTGTGTGTGTGAGTGCGTGAGTGTGCGTGTGGTGCACGAGCCGCGGCGGGCGGGCGGCCCCACAGCGCCGCTGTGATTTGTAGCCGAGCCGTGTGGAGATTCGCGCGCCCCGCCCCGCCCCGCCCCACCTCCACGACGCGAGGCGGGACGTGCAGGCGCGATCTGCCAGATACCATCCGATTCATACAAATTAGACAACAAGGCTCGCGAGAGAGTGATTCACGGCTATTCGCACTCCATCATCAGTGTAGTTTCGTTCGCCGCGAGGACTGCTTTAGCGCCAATTACCGTCCACCGAGACGCCGGCAATCTCGTGACGCGGCGGTCGCGCTTCTGTCTCTCTCGCACCCGTGCCGGGACGCCGGGACAGTGCGAGTGGGACAGGGCGACGACGGCGACATCGGACCGGCCGCTGCCTAACCCACTGCCCTCTGGCTTTGCCTCATTAGGGAAAGATTAGGTCGCATCCCCTAGCGCGCTAGTCCACTAAACACGGAAAATTAACTAAATTTTCGTGATGAGTATGGCGTATTTTTGACGGTGTACCGTGCCTGCGCACGCACGGCGCGCGTCGCAGTGCTAGGGGTGCTGGAGGGCCGGCGGGGCGGGCAGGGCGTGGGCAGGGCGTTGGCACCAAGGGAGTGGACCACCCCAGCGGCGCGAGGCCCCGCGGTGCCCCCTGAGGGGCCCGTGGCCCACGGAGCCGCCCCTCCCTGGGGCTTAAGAGCATTTACCTCAACTGCCATCGTCTATCATTTTCGGCGAGCAAGCGCGACGACCAACACGCCATACTGCCGCTTCTTCCTTGGAGTGCTTTGACGTGGTGGTCGCTGGAGGCTTCCCTCGCTGTGTGCTCACATTTTTACCATGTCCCTTTCCTCCTCCTAATGTCACCCGACACTTTACAAACACCGCGCCTAATCCCTAAGCCTCCCCGAGCCCCGGCCTCGAATTAGACAATTCATATTTTGTCGCCCATTCATTATTGGTGCAGCCTGGAGTGGAGTGGGGACATCCGGGACCGGCGACGTAAAGTCCATCGCCAGCGGGAGGTATCTCTCTCTCTCTCACTCGTGGGGGGGCACTGCACGGCTGCGAGAGAGAGACAGAAGCTGTCACGCTGTCACTCCGGCTGATGGCGCAACTGCCAGCCACGTGGCTCCCTCTTCCCCGCCAAAGTTCTCTCTACCCGACCATTTCCTTGGCCGTCAGTTCGTTTCAGCGCGAGACTCAGTGCATGCATTGCAAACGCCCCGCTGGCCGCCAAGTGGTCCGAGATAGAAGGCGGGGTAATTTTTAAATCGGGCCGCTATTTCTGGGATTTCTGGGCCGCGCCTCGCGGGTTACGGTCGGCGCGCCAGAATATATCCGCCCGCAATGCGTTTATTTGCGTGTGAACGAGGGCGGCATCGCGGAAGGCGCGAGGACGCGTGTCGCGACGGGGCGCAACAACGAAGGACAACCTGACGAGCCGACAAACCCTCTGCTGGGCGACTCAGAATATAGGACCGGCATGGACAGGACGACAGTGGTAAAGGTCGGGGCGGCTGCAAGAATACCCGAACAAAATGGCGGCTGCAAGAATACCCGACCCTTTACTACTGACGACACGCTCTGCCAATCAGGGTTCGTCTGTATCTGAGAATCGATAGCCTCGAACGAATTCTTTTCGGCACACGTGTCCACGATGCATGCAGCCCCAGGCGTAGCGAGCCTGATAGCAAAAGGACGAAAGGATTACACCTGTCATTCCTAGGGCAGGGGACAAGCAGTTGGAGCACTGCTGCGTGCTTGGGTTTCAAAAATTAGTCGCGTATACAAATGATAAAATTTTTCGTGATTTATTCGAAAGTGTTTTTTTATTCTCCCCATAAGGGAGTCGAAGGAGGCGTGGACCAGCTTCCAACTGTCCTTGCAACTGCGAATGGCAAGGTTAGGCTAGGTCAGGTTATGATGAGCAGTCTGCTGGCCTTTCACTCCATTTCCACTGTTTCCCGCGCGTGACACGGCATCTCACAACGGGTGCAGTCAGTCACCGCCGGCCGGCGCACACATTGGAATCGGCGAAAACCTATCGCTGCCGATAAGATAAGTGCCGTCCGTCCGTCAGGTGGAATGCGAGGCAAGCCTGTCACGAAGTGCGAAGAGAGCGACGCCCCGACGACAGCGCGGCAACGCACTATTCGCAGTCTGAAAGGCCTGCTCTGCAAATAGACGCCACACTGGTGGGCAGCGTGCAGCGGCACCGCGCTTAGCCGCCGAACACCTTCCGCCGCGCTTATCGCCGCCTTCGATACGGCGATCAGGAAGAGATAAGCCCTGCCAGGTGAAAGGGGGGGGGGGATGCTGTGAGCGAGCGGGGCCCTGAGAATCACACACACCCACTCTTTAGAGGTTTCAAAAACCTTAATAATTTTTTTTACTTTTTAAATCTTTTTTTTGGCTGACTGACTTGGTCCCGAGCCGGAAACTGGCGCCTGCATGTCGCCTGCCTCGGGATTGGTGTAATCCTCAAGGGCCGGGCAGTGTGGGCGTCCCGCCCAGCGCCGCCGCGTCAGTGACCGGCAGGGCGATGACGACATAACCTATGAGCATCGCCTGGCATAATCAACGGTTCCGAACAATGGACCGCTCGGCCCTTCATAATTGTGAACGCGGCCAGGCTGACCGGCCGCGTCAAAGAGGCTGCACCAAGAGGGATGAGAAACAACGTTTTCGAGCAGCGGCGTTGAATTGCCTCCATGTTTTGCTATTTATATGCCCGATAATTAGTCAGCGGCACGGCCTACTTCGGGCACAACGGGCGGCTGTGTGGCGGTGAGTCAGGGCGGCCTCGGCAGGACAACCTATCTGCCTCACCGCGGGGGCAGTGCGACTATAGCCGTGCCCGGCGCGAGATTGAGCACGCCGCGCGTGGCGGTGCTCTGCACTCGCCATTGCGTGGCACACCGCCTGGCCCACTGCGCACCGAGACGAGGCGTGTCTTGGGGACGGCCGCTGTCTGCCTTGTTTGAAGAGGCGTAGCGGCACCCGGCGCACTCAGACTAAACTTTAAATGGCCGGTTGGTGTTCGCCTCGATTCCCAACTTTGTCAATAATTGGATTTGAAATTGCGGCCCCCAAGCCTGACTCTCACTCTCCGTTCGACATCTCCCCGCCGTGGCCGCGATAACTCGATACTGCGTGCGGCTTCCACGCGTCTCCATTCCATTTCGGGGGCAGACATTAAAATGGCAACCCAGCAGGGCGCCGACATCCACCGATAGCAAACCACCGCCGCCGCCGAATGCCCCGGTCACAGAGTTGCCATGGTGATTCAACCAATTTCGGTTCACGCCAAGATGTCAAACCGACTACAGTTTCGGCGAATATTCGCAATTGTGACAACGTGGTGAATAATCGATTGGTGGAAAGGAGGGACTGACGCGTCATGCCGTCGGACTGGACCTGCTTATGAATAACCCGTCCGCGAACGCTTCCGACGCATTAACGGATCGTCACTGCACTGGGTCCGGTCACCATGAATAAGGAATAGCTGCGGGGCCGCGCCAATCACGGATCGGCAGCAGCAGAAGAAGGAGAAGGAGGAGAAGGAGGAGGAGGAGAGGAGGACGCGAGGAGAATCGAAGAATGAGGGGCGTGGCGGGACAAGGGACCGAACACGAGGGGAGTTGCCATAACCGAGTGTGAGCCCGTATGGGGTCCGCGACCAGCGGCGGCCAGCAGCCGGTACGGGCTGCAAGACAACGGGCGTGGCGGTGCCGTGGCGGTGCCGTGGCCATGCAGCCAGGGGCAAGGGCAGGCCCGCTGTGGCTGCTCAAGCGGCTAAAAATACTTTGAAAATGCGACGCAGGTAAAGGCAGCTTCTTGTTAAAACCGGCATGCAACTCGGTAGCTTCAACCCACTGCCAGCAGACAGAAACAAACTACAGACTGCAAAGAAAACGAATCCACTTCCGATTAGCTCGCTAACGACGCAAGGGCCTGGACGGCCCTTGGCACCTCGCGGCCGCGCTGGGCTAATGGGCGCCGGCAGGCCCTGCCCGCCCTTTCCGTGTATCAGTGGACTGCCCACCACTCACCTGCATGGCCGCCGCCACGGGCGCCAGGACGGCGACGACGACGAGCACGACGAGCGCGGCGCCGAGGCCGCTGCGGCGAGGGCGCCGCCGGGAGCACGGCGTCGGTGTGGGCTCCATCGGCGGGGCTGGGTGCTGGTCCAGGGCGGCACTACGTCCACGCGGTCATGCCGGCGAACCACTGCGGAGACAAACCGGTCCTTGTTTGTTAAAGAGCCCTGCAAGGCGTGCGTTGCTGCGCGGTCACCGCGCCCTCTGGCGGCGGCCCCCAGAAGCAGCGACAACGCGCGAGTTACTTCGGCCGCGAGGATTCGGCCTGGGAAGCGTATCGGCTTGAATGAAAAAGTTGTCCGAAGCCTGGCGATCTGCCGTGCCCTTCCGCCCCGCCGCCTTGCCGTCGTGTTCCTGGAAGTCGCGTCGGCAATGCCGGCCGGACGCCGCGCCGCCGCGCCGCCGCGAGACGAGCCGCAGACGGTGAGGCCCTCCAGCACCCCATTGACTCCACACGTGCGCGCGCACGTGGCCGCGAATCACACGCAAACGCGGCCATCAGTCAGACAGTGTCTCTCTCGCAGCCCGGCGGAGCGCCCCAAGAGTGCGAGAGAGACAGAGTCCAAACCGGGGCGCTCTCTTCCTAAGCACTCGTTCTGAACACGACTGGGGTCAATATCGGCCTCCAGGGACGTTCCTCTGCGCGTCGGCGGCTGGATCCGGACAACATCATCGAACGCGGGAACACGAACACGCGATAGAGGGCGGCGGCGCGGCGGAAGGGGGTGCGCGGTGTATCTGTAAATCTTGGAGCACCCCGACTAACACGCTCCGCAGCCCGTCCGGCCGGGAACCGCCAAACCGTAATGACCTGACAGGCAGAGGGGCAGGCGGACGGACAGACAGACAAACAGGACAGACAGACCCGCAAGACCCGGGCGGGAAAAAAATGAATCACACGTGATCAGGACACTGCGTGCGTGCATGTCCTTCGCTTGGGATCCCTGTGCAGTTCGAAACCGTCTGAGGCGCAAGAAGTGCCCCGCCCACTCGGGCTTGCATTGGGACACCGCCAGTCGTCTCAATTCGTCCGCCAAGGCAATGGGACTGTGTGGGCTGGCTGCATCGGAGTGCGCCTGGTGGTGCGGACGGTGTTATGATCGGCCCCATCGTCGCAGCGCTGTCTGTCTGTCTATCTGTCTGTCTGTCTGTCTGTCTGTCTGTCCCATTCGCGCGGCGGCCTGCCTGGGGCTAGGGCCGGTGGTCGCCGAGGCGTCGAGTGCCGGCGGCGCGACGGGTCCCACGTCACGTCATGTGACAGCCTCGCGCAGCCTTTGCATCAACGCCGCGGACCGCGTGGAGGAAGCCGGCCGGCCGAACGCCGCGTGGCCGATAGGAGTCTTTCGTCGCTCTCTGCCGCACGCTCACGCTGGGGTGGGAGAGAGACGGAGCGACGAAAAGACTCTCCGGAAGGACTCGGCGGGCGAAATGACGCGGAGCCGAGGCGAGCAAAAGCCGACGCGCTATAGAAAATCGCGTTGCAGCCTGCAGCCTGCACAGCGACACCGCAGAGACACTTCGGCTTGGCGGCGCTTCGTGTGCCGCGGGCATTGTCCCACCGGGGCGCGGGGCGACGGGGACGCCGCGACTTCAAAGGGTGGCCGATGACGGCGTCATGACGCCCCCGCCGCTATGCCGCCCGCGGCGCGCCGTCCGACCACTGAGGGCCATCGAGCGGACAAAGGGCGTCCTTGCTGTCCTCGCGGCCACCACGTGTATGCAGCACCCTACTTGTTGAGCACTCGCACACACACACTCACGCACACACGGACGTACATTGGAAAGGGTGAATCCAGGCGCAGACTGCACTGTCACACACACACACACACGAGCACACGCACGACGCGCAGGGGGGCGACCGAAGCCACGCCGGCGAGACGGACCGGGGACTCTGAGGCTGACCGAAGGCCCGTACCGCAAGCCACCAGGACGGTGTCTGTCTGCTGACTGCGACTCCACGGTGGGGCCTGGGGCCGCTCGGCGCTCGCTCGCTGGGTCTCGGCCAGCCATCGCTACGCCCCGCCCGTCCCGCCCCGCCCCGCGCAGCCCCACACAGCCGCCAAGAGATCCACGAGGAGTGCTTGCCGCACCCGCCCCCTCCGCTACCCCGCGGCACCCCCTCCACGGAGCCAGGCCCTCCACGGAGCCGAGCCGAGCCCTCCACACAGCGCGGCTGCGCGGCTACCCGCGCGGCTAGCGCGGCGCACCTACCGGCCGGCGCGTCGCTCGCACACATCGCTCGCCGGCGCCGCAGAGGTTAGGAGTGCGCGACTGTAGACCGGCAATGACTTGATGCTCCGGATAAGGCAGACCGCCAACCGCACGCCGCAGCCGCATCGCTGCGTTCACACTCACCGGCAAAGCGGCGGCCGGCCAGCGCCGTCGGGGCGCTGCCAGGGCCAAGTTCACGGCAACCGTCCGATTAAAAACTTCGCTCTGCTATGCTTCGTGGACTAAATCATTTTTTAGCAGAACCGTCGCGTTCTGTCAGCAAACCCTCAGCATACTTCCCGCGTGGACGGAGATTTCCAGCTGCTGCCAAGTCTCGGAGGAGGTCGGTGCAGTAAAGCAAGCACCCTTCTCGACGTATCGAAACTCTTGTCGAGTGGAGCACCTTGACGACAAGCCAGCCACAAAGGGCCTTGCTTGCAAGCAACGCCTCGTCTGAGTGCGTGCCCTCATGTGTTCCCGCATGGCGTGTGTGTGTGTGTGTGTGTGTGTGTGTATGTATGTATGTATGTATGTGCGCGCGCGCGACCAAGCCCACGTATCCGTCCGAGGGCACAACCACCTGCATAGTGCGGCTGCAGAACACTTACTTCTGTTTACGTGAGTGCGTGCGCTTCTGTGGCTTGTGTGAGTGTGTCTGTGTGTTCACTTCCTCACTTCCTGGAAAAAGTCCCAGGAACGTCCAGGAGTGTGGTAAGACGCGCCAGCTAACACTTTATTTCATTTTGCGGAAGGAGTCGCAGCTCTTCGGTTTGGCCATCCACCCAAACACCTCAGATGTCCTCTCAAAGGGGAGGGAGCCCGGCGTGCCGCAGTGGATCGCTGCCGAAGTGCGGCGGCGCGGCGTTCGGCTGCCGGCACGACGCTTGGCACGCCGCTCATTGCCGCGTCGGCTTTCTGCGAAACGGAACCTAAATGCAGTCCGGGCAGTCGCTCCATCTTCGTCCAATCGCGGGGAGACGCGTCGCGGGGCGGCCGTCACTTGGCGGCGAATTCAGAGTGGTTCCAGCGGCGAGTCGAAGGCACCGATGGCATCGGACGTCCTGCAGATTGGCCAAAGTGTCCGAGCTAATGAAGCACTCCATTGCGTTCCATGGCGGCCGCGCCAGGCGGCCTGCGCCCTACCTAACCTCTCTCTAGTGCGTCCTTGGGTCCAATGGCATCCGCGGCCTTGGGGCCGTGGGGGCCGGTGGGGCCTTGGTCGAGCCGAATAAGATGCAGCGCGGCGTCGCGGCTTCAGTCGCGCCGGCACCGCAGCGGCCGAACGGGTTAAAAATGTGCCCAAAGATTTCCAGGCGATTTTCAGACTATACATTATACATGCACTTCGCTGAAGGCCGCCCTAAGGGGGTAGTCCACTTCCCCGAGAAACGTCCGCCAAACGCCAAGCATTCAACTCCCCGCAAGTGCAAGAAATTGGCTCGCACCGCTGCCAGCTGCCAGGCCCGGCAGCCCGGCCCACGCCACGCAACGTCAAATTCAAATTAGTCCTCAGAAAACTGAGGCCTTTTGGCCGCGTCGTCGGGGTCAAAGTGGCAAGGCGGCCTGTCCACTCGCGAAGCATTTAATTGTGCCCATTCGGCCAAGAAGTCCAGGATGAACTTCCAGGGACGCTGTCACCGACCTCACGGGAAACGGCGAGGCACTCACAGTGCGGTCTTTGTCATGGCGGGGAGGGTGACGTAGTCAGCCCCGGCACCGTACCCTGGCAGCAACAAGTCGCTGTTTCACGCAAATTTTGACCGAATTTCTTCTTAATTAATGCTAGTTCATTCATTGATTCCTTCATTCATTTGTCCTTTCAGTTACTCTCGTCAATAATTTATTAATTCGTCTATGTATTACATGCATTTATTCGTTTTTCTTGCACAACCAACGGGTTGCGTCGGTGATGCGTCAACTTCAAATCTTTCCCGCGCGGCCAGCAGATGGCGTCACTACTCCGCGCACCGCACTATTGGCGATACTCCGCGGGGACGAAGACTCTGCCGTGGCGTGGCCCCCCTCCCTCTGGCAGGCATCTCGGTCGTCTGCTTGCCGTCAGTCAAGCCGCTCTGTAGTTCATCCAGTGAGGCGATTCCTTTCTTGATTCAGGTTACTTGGGGTTGGTGCTTCAAACCGCCGAGATGGGAAACAGTTCTAGGCAGGCCGCCTGGAATCCACACAAACTGTTCCAGCTCAGAGCCTCCTCGCCCAGAACGCACCCCTCCGCGACCTGCCCTATGCCGGCGGCGCGCAGCTGGCTTGCAGCTGGCTTGCAGCAGACGACGCACTAGCGCGCTCGGCCGGTAGCGCCCCCAGCGGCAGCCAGCTAGAACTACGTTGACGAGGACCGGCCGACCGCGTGGTGGCGTGGCGCTGCTGCACGTTGTCTTGTCGCTCCCCCTCCTCGTCCTCGCCTCGCTCCTCGGCTCCTCAGTCTTCCATCCCGTCCACTTGATGACGGTCATGTCCGTGCCGAAACTTCCAGCCAGGCCGTGATTCGTGGTTCGCGCGCGCTCCGTGTGTGTGACAGTGTGTGTGACAGTGTGTGTGTTTGGACACTTTGGATACTATTGCGAGGAATACCGCATGACTGCAAACATGGTGAGTGGGGCAGTGTGACAAGTCAGGAGGCAGGTGTCAGGCACGCTGACGAGTTCAAGAGACCAATGCAAACATGATGAGCTGAGCCAGAAATCATGGTATGCCGGTAAGGGACGGAAGGGGGCAGGTACAGGTAGTGTTACATCCCTGGAGAGCACTGGAGAGGCTCTAGAGCTCACCACTCCACTCCAGCAGACGACTGAACACCCCCTGGAGAGCACTAGAGAGGCTCTCTAGAGCTCACCACTCCACTCCAGCAGGCGACTGAACACCCCCTGGAGAGCACTAGAGAGGCTCTCTAGAGCTCACCACTCCACTCCAGCAGACGACTGAACACCCCCTGGGTAATTCCAGGAACCTTGCCAAAGCAGTTCCGCCGGGCCATCGCCCCTTGGGGTCCTTGGGGCAACCTTTGTTGACGAGTGGACTGCATCCCTGGCGGGGCTCATCCTGCTGGACCTGGCCGTCGTCCTGCCGGCGGGATCCTTTTCAACGAGGAGGCTGCAGCCACGCCCCTGCTGCTCCTCCGCGTGCGTGTCTGCGTGCCGTCCTGTTGCATGCCGCTGCGCCATAAACGTCGTGCCGTCTGATGCCCTACCTGGCCAGCGTGCAGGTCGAACAGCTCCTTCGTCTCTCTTGCGGGCCGCCCCATGAGTGCGAGAGGGGCAGCGAATCAGCCCACTCGCCCTTCCAGTGCAAAGGACCCGCTAATACGGAGCGAGACCGCCAGCGGCCGGCAATGCCGTCTTGCCTTGTACGGCCGCCAAGTACTTAGTAATGCGTACTGCACGCAACGCCGGGACAAGGAGCAGGAGGAGGCAATGAGAGCAGACAAGGCGTAGGTGTGGGCCGCACCCTTTGTTGTTGGGGGCGCGGTGGACAACCGCATGGTGTGTGATGGCAGCAGCACTGCTATCGGCCGGTCGTGGAGGCTGCACTGCGACGAGTCAGACCAGCCGCTGCTCAGGCGAATTCAATCATCCGTCTGCTGTGATTGTTTGCCTAGCGGCATCCCGGCCATTGGCGCCCAGCTGCCGACGCGTCGTCGCGGCGACGCCATGACTCACTGCGGGAAAAGTTATCCTGAGCGCTATCGGAAAAGATCCACTTTCCGCGCCCTCATGTATGATGGTGCCCTCGGTGCCCCGGCACGTCGTGGAGAGGCTTCAGCGCGGCCAACACAACGGCTAACCGGATTTGGCCGGCGTCCAGGGCTTGTTAGTTAAACTCCCTCCTGATTTGGCTCCAGTGATGTGCCTGGCCGGCGCACCAGCGCGCCGCAGCAGTGTCGGCCAACTGATACGGACAAGATAGATAACCCCGTCGGCCCGGCGCGGCCTGCCCCGTGGAGTTACGGCCTCCGGATGGTCTGCTGGGACCGCCGGCCTGGCGTAGCCTGGCGCAGCCTGGCGCGGCCGGGGCGCACAAGCTGCTCCAAATAGACGCATGACTGCCTGTCTTGCGCCCAACCCTTCTTTCGGTGCCCCTCCAAACCGGAAAAGGAAGGCGGATGGACGGACCGACTGGCTGCAGGCGGACCGAGGTTGTGGGACGACACGCTGTCACGTGACTGGGACAGTGTCGCGGTGGTATTACTGGAATCACTGAGAAGAGAAGGGCGCCAAGTTTGCACCACACTGCAGTCCCATTGAGGCTGCCCACGACCTGCTTTGCGCGGCTTTGCCGAAACGAAGGGCGTCTCAGTTTCGCTCTTTCCTAATCACCTTCACCTCACGCCGACCAATAAGCTCCTGTTTCCGTCTCGCCTCGCGTCGCCCTTGACGCTCCGAGCCGAGGCAAGGTGAGACGCTGGCTGGCGGATGGCTGGCGGATGGCTGGCTGGCGGATGGCTGGCGGCGGAGCCTTCCTAAAAGAGACAACCGGCTCGCGGTGCGACGCCCGGCTTGACTTGCGACTCTGCGGTTTGCCGGTCCCGTTCCATACCCAGCGCAGGCTAGCGCTACTGGCGCCTTCGGAGGTTGGGTTTCGCAAGGCTAAGTTGGTCAAAGTATCATTGAATCAAAGTAGCGACTTTAGCTGTGGTCGAAGACCTGTCCTCAAAGCCCTCGTATTCTTTAGACGCCACTCTAGACCGAATCTCTCAGTAGCGACTTTGGGGTGTAAGAGAACCCCTGGCTGGGCCTCCGGGCAGCGAGCACAGCGAGCGCTGCCGGCCGGCCGTCAGCAGCCGGAGGTGAGGGGCGGGGGCGGCGGGGGCACATAAAGATCTATTGACGGCCAGTCCGGGTGCGCCGCGCCGCTGGGTGCGCCGGTCGGCCGGCCGAGGCGCGAACTAAAAACCAAAGTGCACATTTTACTTTTATCGCCTGCCCATAAGCACGTCCTTGGGTACGAGGCTGTGCACTTGTGTGCTAAACGGCCGTCGATGGAACGTTACACAGAGAGAGGGGGAGAGACTCGGTGACAAATCCGAGCCCCGATTGGGCCGGCGAGGAAGTGCCACATCAGCATACACACGCACGCCTCTCCGAGAACAGCTGCGTGCGGGGCGGCTCGTGCTGCGAAGCGCAGAGGGCCTCTCTCGTGACGCCTCGAGCGCAGCGCGACACGGGGACACGGCCGTGCGCGTGATTAGCATACAATAGTCCGTGCCTCTACCTCGCGGGCCGGCCCGTCCAGCCGCTCGGCCGGCAGGGTGTCGCGCTGGGGGTGTGAGTGAGTTGAGTGAGTGTAGCAGCGCATCCGTCGTGACTCGTCTTGCGTTCGCGCGCCGACAGTTTGTATGAAACTTTTATGAGACAGACGGACGCCGGCATGGCGACAACCACGGCCAGCGCGATATGACACGGCCTGCTTCCCTCTCACTCCCTCACGGCGCCACGCCTTGCCGGATTACTCGCGGTCCGCTGGGCTGCGCGGCCCGCAAGGAGAGAGAAGGACGGAGGGTCGTGTTCGATCTGACAATGAGTTTCGCGCGCACTGCCCTGCCCACTGCCCTTCCCGCTAAGAATGAGAAATTGCCGAGTGCAGCGCCATTGATTCGCCACCCCACTGCACTGCCGTAGAATACACTGCACTGCAAACACTATTTCACTCGCCGGCCTCCATGGGACATTTCTTATATTCGACCTCGGTGCTCGCCGCGTCCTCACTGCGTTTCTCTGACATGACCTGCACGGAGGATAAGAGAAATTTCTCAAGCGACACACGAGCTTTAATCATTCAGTAGTAGGCATACACCCACTTACCGCGCCACCGGTTGGGGGCTGCGCGGGCTGCGCTGGGCCGACGAGCCACCGCTTGGCGCATGCATGCAGGGAGGCGCCAGACCGGCCGGGGTCCGCTTCTGGCAGTCAGTCGCGCCGTCTGCAAAAGAAAACGAGGCATGAAAAACGAGTGGTGGGACAGGGGCGGATTATTAATGCGCTGGCTAATGCCAACACGGGTGAGGCAGCGCCGAGGTGGCGGCCGGGCTCGCGGGCAAGGCGCTCCCAGTCACGGCAAACTGCCCCAACGGGTTCACGCGAGTTTGGCTCGGAGTGTCCGACGCCCTGACGCCCAGCGTGACTGATGAAGATGCAAACTGCGCGGCGTCCGTGCGTGCCTCTCGGAGGCGTCGGCAGCTGGACGTGCCGGCCGGCCCGGCCGCCGGGCTCGTGCGCTGCGGCTCGGCACGCGTCGGTCGCGTCGGCGGGGCATTTGACCGTCTCAGCCAGTCTCAGCCCGTCGCACGGCATTTCCGGCGGAGGACGTCCCCCACTGCAAAGGATTTCTCTTGGATTTGGGGCCCTTTTCTTTGACAGTTCGGAAGCCTGCAGACTGCTTCCGCAAGTCGTTTACGGCTGTCTCCCTCGCGCCTGTAAGCGACGCCCGACGCCCCGCGACTATGGGAGAGACAGAGCGGCAAAATCGACTCTGAGAATCAGTCTGCCGGCCGAGGCTAGCCGAGGCTAGCCGAGGTGACGCGAAGAATCGACGAATTTTACGGCGGCTTCATTGACTTGACTTGACCGCTCGCTGACTGCATGACCGTGGGGACTGTGGCACTGTGGCGGGAGTTGCCGGCCAATCGGAAGTGTCTGCGAAGTCCAGTGGGCCAAGCTGCCCAGCTGCCCCCAGGAGTCCACTCGGGCGAACGCTAAGCCACCCCCTCAGTGAGTGACCGTGTGGCCCACTGTGCGGCCCGCAGTCAGCCGCCCGGCTGTTTCTCGCTTTTACTTTTCGTCCGTTCCCATCGCTGCGGCGCGGAGGCTGGCACAGGGCGCTCAGGTAGCAGGCGCACCCCCTCCCCCTCCTTTATTCGCCCTCGACAAAGAATGAAATGCAGGCCGGTTTCACACACACACACACACACACGTACACACGGACCTACCGAACTCACCCCCTCCTCTGCACATCCTGCGGCCTCGGTTTTGCCCTTGGAGAGTCCTTCAGTGCCCTCCCTCGCATGACGTCACCAACCGCCTATCGGCTGCTCATCCCTAGCGGGGTGGTCATCCAATATCAACCAGGATGCATAACGGCCCGCAGCCCGATTCGGGACAGACGATGACGTCACGGGCGAGGCTGGCAGCAAGGACCCTCGTCGATCACAATGGGGCGTAACGACGGCGTCGGACCGAACCGACCCTCCGTCTTGTTTTTTGTCCGCCAACCCCTCCCCGCCATTCAGCAGTACATTGTCGTGATGAGAAACGTGGAGCGCGCGCATTGTCTGCGGACGGACGACGAACCCGCTCCGCCGGCGCCGGTATTCGAACCCGGCCCGGGGGTTTCTGACTACTTTTGCCTGCTTTTGCCGGCGGAATGTGTTTGTGTTGGCGCTGCTGGCGCCCCCGAGTCTGGAGAAGGAGGGTCTGCCCGCCATAATTATTGCGGTGTCTGGCCGGGCGGGGCGGCGGGGCCCGCCGTGTCTGTGTCGGATCGGCCGCCAGCCACCCAAGACGAGGCAGCAGGCGTCGGCACTACCCCGCGCGCCGCAGACTCCAGGCGCGGCGACACCCCGCGCGTCGGAGCCACTATGCCGGCCGGCACGAAGTCGGGCCGTGGCGAGAAAAGTAAACAGGTGGAGGTGGAAGGGGATACTCAGCCCGACATGAGCACGGAGTGGAACTGTAAAACAGCTCGGTATGCGACGACCTGCCAGGATGGATCAGGGTATTCCAGCAGTGCCATGCGTGCAAATCGACTGGCTCCATATTGCCGGTTGGGCAACACCTTCCCCGAGGTGTCGGTCTGCATGACTTGCTCCCGTCCGTCCGTCCGTCCGTCCGTCCGTCCGTCGTCTGCTGCCTGACCGAGCGCAAAGCGTCGCAATGTCACGTTCCGTGTGAAAAATAAACATGCACGCTACTCTGCCAGTACTCAGCGAGGGCCAGGAGAGCGCACTCTAAAGTGCCTGTCGCTTCACGGTCACGAAAGGAACACGCAGCTGGCCTCTGTGTGTGTGTTTGTGAGAGTGTGCGTGAGTGTGCCCGTTCAGTGCACGCTGCTGTGTTTCGGTATTTTACAGGCTGTTAATTAACGACAGTCAACAATCTTCCCCCGGCGCAGTCGGGAAAAGTAAAGCATCCGGCCGAGGGCACATGGTCGACTCCTCTCTCTCTGTTTAGAAGAAGCGCTATGAAGCCTGCGAATGCCTGCTGCTCTGCTGGGTGGTGGTTCGGTACGGATTTAGATGGCGAGGGTACCATGGTCCCAATGACCGACGACGCAGCGGTGCAGATCCCGCGTGTCGCGCTCAAGGCGAAGTTGTGACTTCAACGTTAGTTACTCGAAGCATACAGATTTAGTGGGGGACAACGCTGTTTCGTTTCAAAACACGCACGCTGAGGCCCGGCATTGCCTGCACACGATGTGCACTTGGCGCTTGCGGGGCGTGTCCGTTTGATGGGCCGGAACACGTCATGCCGCGCCTCCCACGCCTATGACAGTCAAATGCAGACAAAGGGCGCCGCTGGCCGCGCGCCACGCCGCAGCGATCCGCTCATTGCGCACATGCCCGTGCAGATAAGCATAAATGCATATGCAGATCGCGGCAGCAGAGCAAGGTAGGCGCGCTCGCTCCGATATTGTTGGCCAAACCCGTTTGGACTGCCGCGGAGTCATGACCTTACGTCACGGCACCCAGCCGATGTCCGGGCCAGGCCCGAAGGGTTATGTTATCCCCCGATCGGAACAAGGAGCAGCCACTCGAAAGGCGGTCGTCGTGGTCACTTGACTGCTATCGCGCCGGGGACAGTGTTTGTCCATCACTGGAACACACCCGCGTATAATTGAGCTGCCGAGGGCCTCGTCGTTGTTCCCCGTGCTGCTCCTCTTCGCCTCCATCAAGATGCTGCTGCCGCCCCGCGGCGTGGAGGATCCGAGTCATTGTGAGGCAGCGAGTCCAACCTGTTTGTTGGGCGGACGTGCCTGACTTTTTTGGAGCGTGTGTTGGCGCCCAATGCCTGGACCAAGGTACTTTGCCTTCTCCAGCTTCGCAAGCTTTATCCACGTCGCGCATCGCACAGTTTTACATATGAAAGTCCCATCAGAGCAGCCGATCACATTATCCGGCATGAGCATGAATTTGCCATACCGCGATGGCCGGCGCGACTAGCGACCCCAAGTGCACTAACGAAGTGGGGCCGACCCTTTGTCCGCGGCTTTTAATGGACACTGCCGCTCAGCCGCGCACAATGGCTTCATGTCGACCTGCCTCACCGCGGAGATAAAAAAGATGCTGCGCGGGGAATCGATCCGGCGACCTCAGCAGGCAGGCTCGGAGCTCGTCGCGTTTTATGAGGCGGCACTTACTTCGCGCCGATGTGCCTCCAGCGAAGAGGACGGCCAGCACGTCACTGACGTCACTGTGACGCCGAGGACGCGTCACGAGCGCGTCACGGACGCCAAGGACACGCCAAGGACGCAACACATCCCCGCAGCGGCCCTGACCTACGCAACCGGCGGCCGGTCGACGGCGCGGCGACGAGCAACAGGTCGCGGGTTCAACTCCCGACAGCCCCGGCAGCGCTATGCGTTTTTCTATTCCCCGGTGGCGTTTTGGAGTGCTCGGCGGCCACCTAACCGGTCCCCGTGGCTGCCGTGGCGTGGCCGCCGTGCCCCTGAGCGTAATAGGTGCCCCTTCCAGAGCCCCTGCGTTCGGGGCTCGGCTGGGCTCGCGGCTCCGCGCTGCTCGACTCGTCAGCGGGAACGGCTTGGCCGGCCGGCATGCTGGCAGGCAACCGGCGGGGAGCCGAGCCAGCCAGCCGCAGCCGCCAGCCAGCCAGTCGCGCGGGGTCCGCCGTCCAATTCGAACGAACGGAGCGCGCCGGGACCAGCGCGAGGCGCGGCGCTCGCGGGGCACGCGGCGGGGAAGCCCAAGTGCAGAGAGTGTGTGTGTGTGTGTGTGTGTGTGTGTGAACCTACAGTGCAGTGCTTTGAGTGCGTGTGTGTGTGTGTGTGTGCCCCCGAGTGCACGCAGTAGTGTCAAAGTGCCAGTGAGTTTGCGCGCCTCCATTTTGGATTACTCCAGGATACCCTCAGCGATCTTCAGCTCGCCGACTTCCACCGCACCAGAGGGAGCAGGGTGGCGGTCGTCATCTGGCCTCCCTTCGACTCGACTCCCTTCGTTCGACTCCCCCCGGCCCTTTTTCCGACCCTATTCCCCCCTCTTTTTCATGTAAGTTGGATGCGTTATTAGGTGGAGCGCGGCTCGTGTCCGCGGTACACACACACACACACACACACACACACACACACACACACACACACACACACACACATATTTGGGACGGGGGGACTTCCTGTGTGAAGTGGTTCCTTCCTCTGCTTCCGACTGGAAAAGAAAGGTGGGACGGATGGAGGGGGGAGGGGGAAGATGCGTCTGTGACAGTTGCCTGTGGGAACCCACGGCCACGACAACCAGTCAACACGGTGCATTTAGAGACACGAACGTTTTGGAAACAGCAATGGCAATCTCGCGGATAAAGGCGAGGAAGTCTTCGGCCAGCAGTGAGGCTGCACTGCTAATGCGTTTGTTTCGGCGGCATGACGGGGGCCGTCGCTAAGCAAGAGCCGTGTTTTATCGCTTCGTCGGCGGCACTCTGTGTCGTGACGCAGTCCCTCGCACCCCTGCGGGCCGCGAGTGCGAGAGAGACAGAGCGACGCAGGCCAGTCCGCAGGCCAGTCCGCAGGCCAGTCCGCAGGCCAGTCCGCAGGCCAGTCCGCAGGCCAGTCCGCAGGCCAGTCCGCAGGCCAGTCCGCAGGCCAGTCCGCAGGCCAGTCCGCAGGACGGCGCAACAGGCTGGAATGACCGCTCCATCCGCCGTGCCGGCCGAGCTGAGGGTTGTCGGCGCGGACTGTCTGAAAGTGCTGTCATCCGTCTGTCAGTGCGAGTGTGTGTGTGTGTGTGTGTGTGTGTGTGTGTGTGTGTGTGTGTGTGTGTGTGTGCGCGCGCGCGCGCGCGCGTCATGGGTGCGGTACGGCGTCGCCTAGAGCAGTACAGTGTAGAACTTGGGCAGTACACTCGCATCTGATCTGCATAATAAAGCATGTGTGGACCTTGGCCGCTTCGTGTGATTAGTTTAGCCCTGGCGCCACAAAACGCAAAAACGAAATGAAGACTGAGAGGCACGACGTAACTATGCACTGAATTTTCGTTTTAAAAGTCGCCACGTCCGGACCTCACGCATAGACTGGTGGGCCCGGCCCGTGGATGTGCCTCATCAACGCATTTCCGCCGTGCACCTGTCCGAACCTGGAGGCCTGGAGGGGGTCAAAGCGGCAGTGTGCGGGGGTTCAACACACGTGCCCGCCTGCCGGCCGACGCAGTAGTAACACAGGCCTGTCAATAGGCACAGTTACAAATTTATCTGCAAAAATTATCGGAGCCTTGCTTTATTTTTGTTTGTTTGTTTTTCGCGGCCGTTCGCGGCGTGCACGAGAGGCGTGTGGTTGTCTGTTCAGGACGACAGCATAATCGGCGACACGCTGGACAACATAACGAAGCCCGGATTCCGGTTGCAGGCCTGTCCGCCACGCCGCCGCGACGCGCTTTAATCACACCCTCGGCAGGGGAACACAGAGGAACACACGGCAGAGTCGTGTTGGTCGCCATGACCCCGGCCCACGGCCTGCATGATGCCCGTCATAACGAAGACAATCAAGCGGCCGATCTGACTGGCTGGGCCCAGGCAGCAGACGCACTGCATGACGACGGCCGATCCGATTCTCAGTTCCCTCAAGGGGGAGAAGTTGGCCGACTATGGCCGCTTTGTTTTCACAATTTTAATAATTCAGATGGATGGTATTTTGGCTGTGTGCTTCGGGCGCCTGCCCAGCGCGAACACCCATCATCCCGGCGTGCTCGGCGTGCTTGGGCACACTAGTGCACTCCGAAGAGTACCTACCTCACCGCAATCAGCTGTAATGAGCCCCGATTGGGCGACCCGCTATGTGCATCCTGCAGTGATGTGCGCTCCGTCGCTTGCGAGCTTGGTTCCTGGCGCACCGTCCGCGCACGTGAGTGTGTGTGTGTGAGAAAGGGTGTTCCTGTTGGAAGAAATGGCAGTGCTGCTCCTACATCCAAACCTCGTCAAACTGGGAGCGGTGTCCGTGCTGCCGCGAGCCATCGGTGTGTACAGTAGCCGTCGTGGCCTCATCACCATCCAGACACGCGTGATCCGCCTCGAAGACGCCCTGCCTCCAAAAAAAAACTTGGTAAACCAAAAAAAAAACAACTTAAAATCAAGACTTTCAAAAAAAAAAAAAAAAAAAAAATAATATTTAAGATTTCCCGCCAAAAAAACTTGGTGGTATCCGTGTGCGGGCTTCTGCAGGCTGGCCTTCGCACACTGCCGAACGGATTAAGTCATTGGCTCTCCGATCACGCGCCGCGTAGGCGTGAAGCCCGCGTGAAGCCTGCGTGAAGGCTACCGGCCGCGCCTCGGTAATAACACGCGTGAAGAAAGAAAGGTGTGGCCGAGAGAAAGAGGGCAAACGCCACTGGCCGGCCGCGCGGACGCGGGAGATTATCTGGCGGCCCACATGCAATCCCCTCCCCCCCCTTCTTTTCCTTTTTCCACCAATGCGGCAATTATCCCACCAACTCGTAAATCAAACAATTTTTCCTGCGTCGATCAGCCGCAGGTCCGCCAGCCACCACCGTCGCTGGCGCGTGATTTCAGCGGCTGTCGTCTCCGTCCCAGACACTCCAGTCGGTTGGGTGGCCGTCGGCGACGCGCCCGTTGTTGGCCGCGGTGGTACGATGAATGGAGTGTCTTGCTTAGGAAGCTGTTGATGCGATAGGCTATCACACGAGGAGTCAAGCCGAAACAGGGGTGTCTTTTGATTGGCAGCTGGACGAGCAGCCTGGTCGGCGTGCGCTGGCCGGCAATGTCTTCAGGGCAGTCGGGCGGGTCGCAGACCTGCGGTCTGGCAGGGCGAGGAGAGCAACGCCTATCGGGCCGAAGGGTATTCATTACGAAAACCAATACATACACACACACTTACACACACACGCTCACACACGCGGAGGACGATTGGCCGGCTGGCTTGTCCAGTCATCAGGCGCCGGCCCATCACACGAGCCATACCACAAGCCATTACCTTCTTGGACTCGCACACACGAGCGCACCCAACGCCCTTACACAGTGAGTGTAAAGTACGACCCTACTATCGAAACCAAACGGCCGCCGCTCAGGGAAATTAATTTCGGCCCGCAGAAAAACAAAAATTGTCTCTCAGTGTTGACTTTAAGTGGTAGTCACCGAACCATTCGGGAATCCTGTAATCATGCGTGCCTCGATTGTATCTAGTCGCCCACGCTGCGTCCCGCCCACGCCCCGCTCGCATGGGAACCGTGATGCTTATCCTTCCGTGTTTGCCTTTTATTGATTGATCAGGCGCTATAGACGCGCACCACTGTCCCCGCTGCTGGCGGCACGCCGGTGAGGGGGAGGCTGCGCGATGCGGGCGATCCCACCGAAATGACAGAGCCACCAGCGAGAACCACAATCACGAGTTTCTAGGGGTCACATGTGACAGACATTTGTAACAGTTTCGAGCGGGAACCCTGCTTCAAGCTGACTGATCGCACGTCAAAGATGCATCAAATACCACCTTCCGTGGAGGAAGAACGATAAGCCAAGTTGGATTGGACGCAGCGGTGGCCGACCAAAATCAGCCCATTTCACGATTCTCTGCTCACTTTTCGGGCTGTGGTCGGACGGAGAGACAGGTGCCTAGCCTCGCCCCGCCGCTCGTTTTGTGGCGGACTGTACACCCATCAGGCCGCCCGAATAATAACCCGGCCGATTAGTCGGTGGGGCGTAGAGGTGTCCTCCGCGGCCCTGCTCGTCGAGGACGCTGCGGCCGCACGGCGTCGCGGACACGCCCGCCGTGCCCGTCGGCGTCCCTTGTACCACGTGGTGCCGCCGCGCCGGGCTTGCTGACGGGCAACTTGACGTGCGCCCTGGCCTTGACTTGCCGGGGCCCCGCCGTGCTCTGCTGCTCTGACTGCCGCCGGCGACGTTGCCGCGCTTCCCGCGTCGGTACACCGGTAACCTGGGCACCGCGCACCAGCACTGCATGTCCGCCGTCATCATTTGCCAGCTGCACCGACGCCGCCGCGCTGTTTCCTTGCGAGTCGGCCAGAGGGCCGCTCCTCCTCCGCGGCGTCGTGGCGGCCCCGGCGACGTGACCAGACGGTGGTGACGAGCCGTCACGTTTCGCGTTGGCCGATGCAAAGTGAGGACCGTTTCCAACGCGCTTCCACGAACCGATCGGCTTGCGTGACTTTGGCGGGGACACACTCCGCGACCCCCCGGCGGGTAAACAGTGCTAGCGCGGCGTGCGAGGAAGGCGGCGGCGCGGCACCCGGCTCTGGGTGTCCTCCACTGCTTGCCGTCGCAGCCATGCGTCAACCGCGCCGAAGTTGCCCCAGCTTTCGTGCGTCGCGCTTTGATTGGGAGCTCGTCAAATTAACGGCGGACACGAGCAGCCCTTCGTCCAATCAGCGGGCCCCATTGTGCCGGAGACTCGACTCGGGATTGGTCGGGCTTGCCGCAAGGCCTGCCGCGCTCACGACGGGCGAGCTGTCCAGGCGGCGATATCGGGAACGCGCTCAGGAAAGAGGAGCGAAGGGCAATGACACGCTCTTTCGCGTTTCGCACTTAACGAACACACACACACATACACACACACAGCTGGGACGGAGAAACGTGATCGCCATTCGATAGGCTGTCGAGCGATTTCATCCATGACATATTTACCGCCGTTGCCTTAGATTACTGATGATGGTTGGCAGCACTGAAATGTGCAACGCTTCGAAGCGGATCTGCCTGGCTCGGTTGGCAGGCGCCCCTGTGAGCTCGCCTCATTTGCGTGCGGGGCTGTTGCTCTGACCTGTTGCACCGAGGCTTTTAACAGTGGCTGCGAATCTAGTGTAGCCCCGCCGCTGGGCACGGCGGCGCACTGCCGGGCCCTCACCGAGTGGACGGGTTCTTTGAATAATTTCTCCTTTCGCAGAAGAGGATAAAGAAATTTGCTACGGCGGTTGAGATGAATTGTGAGCCCTCATGGCGTTTTGCATGGAACGACGCTAAGCCGTTTTTCTCCGTGTTCATGACGAACCTTCGGCCCTGTGTGCGAGCCCTGCGGACAAAAGGGCTGCCGCTTTGACGTGCCCTCCGCCCTCCGGCCGCACCGGTAACGCCTCCAACCACGGCGACACCGGCCTTAGACTTGCAGATCTACTGGCCGCCGCCGCACGGTGGTCGGCGTGCGGTGCGGCACCAGCTTCCCTGCGTGGCCGCGGCCGCGCGGCGCCTCCTCACAGTCACAGTGCGCCGCCGAAGTGCACTGCAAACGGCCGGCCGGCCCGGAAGACACACCGCTCGCTCGGTGGAGACTTTGTGGGGCACGGCGGTCGGGCTTTGGCGCGTTTTTGCCGTTGGATAGTGCGTCGCGTCGTGACTCGCCGGTCCGTGACACAGTGACGCGAGTGACACGCCTGAGCGCAGCACGCGCGCCGCCCCCGCGCGCGCAGCACAGCCTCGCCCGATTATGCACATCGTGCGTACTGAAGGTAGAAAACAAAAAAAGAAATCTTTCGAAAAATTATTAAAAGATTATTGAAGATAAATTTTAAAAAAAATTCCAGCTAGTATTTGAATCTGGGTGCGAAGCAAGGCAGGCACGATGTGACCTGCCCGTCACCTTGCACGAGCCGCTATGGCGGAGGGAACTACGTAGAAATCGATTTTGCGGGGAAACGCAAGCCACGCTTAACCACAAGTGCGAAGCACCGTAACAAATAAATAAATAATTAAATAAAAAATGAATGAATGAATATAAAGCCTGGCGGCCTGGAGTAATTAGGCAACTGGAATCCGACCCGCCAGGCGGTCTAGGCGCCATCATCTCCTTTTAATGCATCGGGGCGGCCAAGCGGCGCGGCGCCAGGAAATTAGGCCTTTCTTTTTGTTCTTCATTTTGCTTCTTCCTTTTCCCGGGGAGACGCGTGTCGCGGTCGCGGTGCTCGCGCGCACGCGGCCAGACGTACCGAGACGTACCCCAGCGTTACGGCTCATAAACGATTTGCATGCGACGCGAAGAAAGGGGAATGCGAGGATGGAGCCCTTCAGGGCTTTCAGACCCTTCAGACCTTCAGGGCCTTCCAAGGCGCATCGGGGCAGCGGGCTCGGCTCGGCTCGGCCTGCCAGGCCCGCCTCGGCTGGACTCGGCTCGTCTCTTTGTGTGCGAGCGGCTCACGGCCCCTGCGACGTGCAGCGTGCCGGCGTTACGGTGCGAGTCTCAAATCAAGGCCCGCCTGTCTGCCGCGCGGGCCGCTGGTTCGAGTCCCGCCGGCAACGCGTCATTTTGTTTTCGCATCGTACAGCGAATGGGTCCCAAACCACGGAGACGCGTGCAAGACGCGTAATGCAGTGGCGGTAATTTATTTTTCTCACGACGACGACCCTTTTTCTGCAGTTGATGATGAGGTGGACTCGCTGCATGTAATTGAGTTGGGAGTCCTGGATGCCGTCCGACCTCGCTGGCTTCACAACGTGGATGTGCGCTCCAGCGTTGCGTGAGACGGCCTGAGACACACACACACACACACACACACACACACACACACACACACACACACACACACACACACACAAACGCGCGCGCGCGAGGCGCGAACGCACCGGTTTGGGGCTGTTGACCGAGTCGTTGGAGGCGCATGGCACTCCGGCTAGGCGGCCAGGCCATGCGGCCGGACAGGTCACCTGACACTTAGCCGCGGTCGCTGCTCCCCTCCAGCTGCTGCACAGTACCGTAGCTCGCAGCCTGGAACCAACACCGCCGCCTTTCGCGAAAAAAAAAAACAAACCTGGACTTGGAGTGTTTTTCTTGGAAATGCTTTTCCACACGCGGTCGGCGGCGCCTTCGCTTCGCCCCTCGCGGGGCCGAGGCACCGCGGCGGCTTCGCAACGCCGGACCGGTTGGGCCGAGGACGCGACGCGCCACACGCCGTGTCATAGGTCAGGCCGGGCTATCGCTAGCTATCGCTAGCTATCGCTGGATCCAGAGTGTGCCTCGGCTGGAGCGGCCGCGGCTCAACAAACAGTCGTGTCGAATCCTTCATTTCGTTTCGGACAGACGCGGGCCGACGAGGCAGGCCGTCACCGCGGCCGTCACCGCGACCCAGGCTGAGGTCTTCCCTCGACGTGGGTGTCCGGAGTCACTCCCGGGGCTCAGCGCGGCGCAATGCCGCATTAGAGACGATCCGGCGGAGGCTGCTGGCTCGCCGGGCTAAACCCTCTCCCTGTCCCTCTGTCGCATCCGGCTTCACACCCAGCCTAGCCGGGCCGTGCAGTGACTAGCGTGACCTGTCTGCACCGAACGCACGCAGACAGACGGGCACGACAGGCAGACAGACAGACAAGAGTGTCTGACAGACAGGCGTTCAAACAAACAGCAGGCGAGACAGGACGTCACCACACTGATAACTCTAATTTTGCCGGCAGCGCGGCGGCAATAGGCGCGAAGGAAAATGGAGCGAGGCGACAACGCGGCGCAACGCGGCGCAACGCGGCCCCGTTCTGGGAAACGAGGAAACAAATTAGCGGCCCATGCACTGGGGACAAGTTTTTCAGTGGCCGTATTGTGACATGTGTGACACACTTCTCGCACTGAAGTCGAACGCCGTTTGTGTATAGCCCGGGTTGCATCAGGCCCAGCTCGCTGGCGCGCTCGGCCCAGCAGGCTCCAAAGCGCCACTGCACCGCGGGGCTTTTAAAAAGTTGCAAGCCGTTTCGAGTCAGAGACGCTCGAGAGCCCCAGGGCCGAGCTCGGGGCCGAGTGGACGAGTTCTCGTCGATCGTAAATATTGGGAAAGGATGGCAGAAAAGCGTGGCAGTAAAGTCAGTCCCGACCCGGGCCGGCGCAACGCAGCACACCGCCGGCCGAGACTTAGCCGCAGCCGATGCTCAACGCAGCGACCTGACTCGCAGTGCAGACGTTCGCCATTCCGAAGATGGCGATTCGGATGCTCTGAGTCATGTTGCTGGTCCCTTTCCGCCAGTTCGTCAAATTCAGCCCGTGTTTTGAAGCGATCGCCTCGACGGTCGCGTGGTTCGCGAGCGAGCGCGCAATGTTGGCCGAGATAAGGCTTATCTTTGGGATGGCGACAGCGACGCATTGGCCGCCCATTGAAGGCAAGGCGAAGGGTGCGGGAGCGGCGGCCCCACCTGGCGGGGCGGCAACGGGGACACGCGCTATCGCGCTGCCCCTAATCCCCCTAATCCCCCTATTCCCGAACTTGTTGACTTTCGGATCGCCGCCAGTTCGGCCAGGCTGCTCACTGCGCCCCTGCAGTGAGGAGGGTAGGCAACCCAGCTGGCATGCATGCATGGGTTGCTCTCCGCTCTTAATCTTGAACTTGAGAAGCTGCTTGTTCATATGCTGTTTCGCGACCGATTTATTCCCGCTATTTGACTTGACCCTCGCGCGTTGCGTGGCCCCGATAGCCTAGAAGGGCCGCGCCGCCGCGCGTGGCCGCGACCAGGCTCTAATTGTTTCTGTTGCTGTGTTGCAGGTGGCGCACGCCGTAGTGCGGCCCCGGCCGCGCTCCTCGGCCCCCTCGGCCCCCTCGGGCCGCCGCCATGCTCGCGGTGCAGCCCCCGGCGGCGCCGTCCCCGCCGGCCGCTCTGCCTGCCGCCTTGCCTGCCGCGGAGTCCCCCGAGCCCACGGGCAGTGATAGTGCGGCGCGGGCAGATAGCAGCGCCACCTTCAACGACGGGCCGCGGCCGGGCGATAAGGCCAACCCGTTCCGCGATCAAAGTCTTGAGAGTCTCTCACCGCGCCGAGTGGCCAACGGAAGCACGACGACCGTCGCCCACAGCGTGTCTTCCCGCCTCGCCAAGAGTCAGAGCGTCATCGAGAGCCTGCAGCGCAACCTGGTGACCAAGCTCAGCCCCACCACCATCGAGTCGCTCAAGAGCAAGTACGCCGCCACGCCCGCACCGCTCGCGCGACCCGACCCTGGTCTTGACCTTGACCTTGGCCCAGAGCGCCTGGATCCCTCCCCGCTTTTACCCGCGAAAAGCGGCGCCGAGGTGAAGCAGCAGGCCAAGAAGCAGGCCAACGGCAAGCCCGCTGCTGTCTTCGACGTGTCTAACGTCGAGGGCCAGAGCAGCGTCAAGCTCGCCTTCCTCAGCGGCGTCCCCGTCAAGGCGACCCCACGCGCCGTCGCCACCACGCCCAAGAAGGCCGTCGAGAGGAAGCCGCTGCACGGACCCTGGGCCCGGAAGGTCGTGGACAAGCCGTCGAACAAGCCACCCGTCCCCACCAAGAAGGATCTGCTCGTCGTCGTGCAGAAGCAGGAAGCCGTCGCCAAGAAGAAGTCCCCCGTCCGGTCACCGAGGAAAGACGCACGACAGGACGGCCTGTCCGAGCTGCTCAAGAACCTGGTGACGGACACGACGAGGGGCAGCGACAGCAACTCGGGGACAGCAGCCGACACCACGGCGTCGACACCCCGTCCGCCCAAACCGCAGCCCGCGCCGCGCACTACGAGTCTGCCGCCCACGACACTGAGCCCGAGGACGACCGACACGCCCCCGCCGTCCGGACGGCGCTCGAGCGAACGCGCCGCGTCGCCGCCATCCCCGTCGCCGCGGCCGAGTAGCCTCAGCCCCACAAGACCGTCCCCGGCCACCTCGCCGGGCAGGACGCCGCCAGAGCGCTCCCAGCTGCTGGAGGAGCGGCTCAACGAGATCAGGAAGGACCTCTGGGAAGAGGAGCCAGACCCCGCGGCGCCGGTGCCGTCGCCAGGGCGACTGCGGCATGATGGCGTCACTGCGGCCTCGCCGCCGCCGCGATCGGTGCAGGAGGCCACGCTAGAGCACTACGCGCGCGCCATCCAGAAGCACCTCGACGGCCAGGGCGGCGTGCCGGCCGCGCCCCGCCTCAGCGAGCTCCACGTCGACACGTCCAGCTCGACCCACTCGTCCACGTCCACGCTCGTGTCCACGCCGTCGCAACTGTCCCCCGGCTGGGCGTCCTCTGAGCCCCGGTCGCCGCGCGGACGCCGCCTCACCGACAGCGACGCGTCCAGGGCGACGTCACCGCAGAAGAAGCGTCTGCGCGACGAGCTCCTCGGCTTCTACTACCGCAGCTTGGAGCGCGAAGCTCGCCGGCCACCCGCGCCGGGCAGGTCCGGGCGCCTCTCCGCGCCGCCGCTGCCCGTCGTCATCCCCACGGACCAGGCCACGCGCACGCCCGACCGCACGCTGCGCCAGCAGTTCATCGTGGTGCGCGACAGCGACGCCACCTACCAGAACCTGCAGTCCCTGCGCCGGCCGCCAGGGTCCCCTCTGCTCGCGTCGGGCGAGGACAGCGACAGCACCACGCAGGACTACAGCCCCCGCCCCCGCAGCAACATGAACTTCTTCGTGCGCGGCGGGCCGCAGCGCAACACCATCGGCTCGTACCCGACCAGGAAGACGCCGCCCCGGGACGAGGTGGACCTGCGCCGCGAGTTCGGCGACGTCGAGCTGCGCCACCCGGAGAAGCTGGCCGGCCTCAAGAAGCGCCACAACAGCGAGTCTGAGGCGGCCGGCAAGGACAGCAACGCGTGGGTCAGCCCCAAGGATGGCAAGGACGCCAAGAAGAGCGCCAAGGCCAACGGTGGCGGCAAGAAGTCGCTGTTCCCGATCTTCCGCAAGGGCAGCCTGCACCCCAGCCAGCCCGTCTCGCCCGGCACGCCGCCGCCCACCCTGCCCAAGAGGGTGAGCTTCTCGTCGGCCACCTCGCCGATGTACGCCAGCACGCCCAACGCCCACGCCAACGGGGACGGCTGGCCGACTCGCAACGGCCACGCCGCCACGCCCCCGACGAGGGTCTCGCGCCTCGACAGCAGTGACTCGGTGTTCCTGCCCAACTCGCCGTCGTACTACGCCAACGGCCACGTCAACGGGTACGCGGAGCAGATCTACGCCAACCAGTTCACTGTGGCGCCGGGCGAGGGCACCTACGTCAACTACACCATGCCCACCCCGCCAGAGCTCAATGGCACCGCGAGGTCAGCGTCACAGCAGCAGCCTGCGCCCCAGGGAGTGTACGGCAACACGCCACAACCGGCCTCCGGAGTGTACGGCTCCACTAAGCAGACATCGAATGGAGTGTACGGTTCGACAAAGTTGACGTCGAACGGAGTGTACGGATCCACCAAGCCGACTTCAAATGGAGTGTACGGATCCACGAAGCAGGCGAGCTCTGAAGTGTACGGCACGGCCTTGCAGTCGCCGACCGTAGTGTACGGCACTCGCCAACAGCCCGTGCCTTCCCCGTCCAACCAGCCCTCGCCCGCGGCCGGGGCGTACAACCCTGCGCTGCCATCACCGACAAGCACGTACGGCTCCACGCAGCCGTCGCCGTCCTCGGAGTACGGCCCCGCAGTGTTCGCCAACACGGCGTTCGGCAACGCGGTGTACGGCACCAGGCAGCAGGCCTCGCCCAGTCCGTTCGCGGCGCAGCAGAGGACGCCAACCTCGGATGCCGGGCTGTACGGCTCGGCGAGCAGCCCGTCGACGCCCTATGGCACCAGGCCGCCCAACGGCGCGTCCCCCGGCGCGGCGTATAGCCCGTCGCAGCCGCCGACGGGACCAGGCTTCGGCCCCGGGTCCTCGCCGAACACGTCCGCGGGGTCGGCGCCGTCGCCGGCCAGCACCTCCCTGGGCACGGCGTCGTCCCCCTATGGCCAGCGCCAGGGCGGCAGGATCTACGGGCGCACGGGGCTGCCCCCGCGGGCTCAGAGCGCCACCCCCACCATGATGGCCATGGCGGCGGCGCCGGACCGACCACTGCCGCCCATCCCCAGGGGCCCTGGGGGCGCGCCCATGACGGCGCCCATGACGGCGGCCAAGCTCAGCCAGCTCACGTTGTCCGAGAGCGAGTCCGGCAGCGAGGCCGGAGAGGTGCAGCGCATCTTGCAGCAGGCCAACGACAAGAGGAAGATCTCCTACTTTAAATTTCCAGGTGAGTGACAGCAAAACTTGTTTTTTTAGAATATTTATTGGAAGCACAAAAATCACTGCAAACCCAGCAATTGTTACATCAAATTTCTGTGAACGAGTAATGCTTTTCAAGCCAGATTATTGCACTTCGTTTGGAGCGCCCATCTTTTGCATTCTGGTCTGGGTTGGTCTGCGTAATGGAACGCCAAAATTTGGTATGGAATCCAGAAACCAGAGATGGGAACGCCAAATTTCGGTAGTCCAAAAAAAACGCCCCTCCGGTGGCGAGGAAACTTGCCACTGGGTTCCATTATCCAGCGCGAGACTGTCAATACTCCGTTCCGTCGCTGTGGCAGTACTCCAGCGCGCAGAGACTCTGTCGGACCGACGCGTGGGGTATATCCGCTGCAGCAGCGCTTCCCTCGTTCCAGCGCGCAGCGTCTCTCTTCCCCGAGCCACCTCTTTCTCTCTCTCTCTCAAACGAAACCAGTCTCGCTTGAGCCAATATTTGCCCGGCCAGTGCTTTATTTCTGAATCGCTCTGCCGCTGATTGGGTGGTGTGGTAAATATTGCGCAAAGACTGGAGGCCGGGCGATGAATGGATAACTCGTGGATCGGCTTGGACTGGCTGCAGTGTGTGTGTGTGTGTGTGGTGGTGGTGGTGGTGGTGGTGCGGGGGGGGGGGGGCATTGAAGGCCCTTCAATATGTCCGGGTAGCCGCCGTTCTCCTGCTGTAAGTAACATCTACCGGCCGATCATTCCGGGCATTGGTGCCCGCTGATGCGAGCGCTGAGGCGTCCATCCTGCCCCATCCCAGAGCGCTCCAGCCCGCCCCAACCCGCTCCACCCCGCCCCACCCCACCCCGCCCCACCCCGCCTCAGGAAGCAATGCTATCCTTTCACCGGGCGACTGGGAAAACGACGCAACAATAGGGCCAGCAGCATGTTATGGATGCATCCTTCCGCAGGACCTTTCTTCCTTCCTTCATGCTTCCGCAGAAAAAAAAAAAATCACGGGCACGCCAAAAAGAGAGAGAGAAAAAAAAACTAATGAAACAAAAAGAGTGGTATGGGGGTTTAATTTTTACAAACAATGCGACATTGCGCTTTGGTTGCGATTTATCCATGTGCGCGGTGAAACTTAAATTTTATTTTTTAAAATTTAATTGTTTTTGGAGAGTGTAGCTACGTTTTGAGGCGATTCTCCGCATTGGCTGAGCCTCCTCAGGCAGGCGCGTACCGCCTGCTGCGGCGTAGCGCTCCCGGGGGCCCTTGATTCCCTTGATCTGCCTCCAGCCAGAGGCAACCTTCAGCCTTCAGCCTTCGTCCTTCGGCGTTCGGCGTCCTAGATTGGTCCTCGAGACAGGCCTCCTTCCTTGAATCGCCCTCTAGCCTCTCTGATCCCGTTTTCATCTTTTCGAGCACGCCCCCTGCTGCCTGCCTGCCTGCCTATCTGGCGGGCTCGCCGTGCGGCGGACGCGTCCACACCGGCATATTGTTAATTTCCTAGCGTGCCTGCCCACTGGCCCCATTCCGTTCCCATTAGGGCCAAACGTCAAACGAGCGTCCCCGCGCCATGCGCGATCTCCGCAGTTCAAAAAGAAATGGAGCGCCACCCACTGGCGGCTCGGTTCGCACCTTCGCGCACCGCTGCGAGCCGCCTGCCTTCCTTCTCCACTTCCGAGATTCGGCGCGCAGAACAGCCTGACTAAGGAGCAGCGACAGTGAGTGCACTGTGCCTGCCACCACGGTTTGACTTGGTCCCAAGGCAGGAACAAACTGCCTTTTGAAACCACGGCGGGTTGGCATCGGTACGGCTCCCTCGAGCGCCCTTCCACCCCCTCCCCCTCATCTCCCCTTGAATCCCTCCCTCCCTGTTGTCGAATTTACCGCCGGTGTGTCGAGCTTGGCGTGTGTGTTCCCAGCATGCTGGCGCGGCGTGCCTGAGCCGATACCCTCGACGGGAGAGGCGAGAGGCAGAGACCCTGTGGGAAATCGGGGAGTCCTGGGGCGAGCCCATTGAACCCTGGTGCGTGTGTGTTAGTGAGCATGTTAAAGGGGGCTGTGGTCGGGTGATGCTCTCCTCGGCGATAACGCATGGAACGGCGGGAATGAAATCACCGCGCCGCTTGCGCTAAACGTTTTCAAATGGCGCACACGCACACGCAATGCGGACTGGACTGGGTGCGGACTGGGCGTGGCCCGGTCCCCCCCCCCCTCTCTCTCCTTTGTCCCGGCCGGCCGGCCGGTCAGCTGGGGGTGCGTCCACCGCGACCGCCGGCAATGCCGGAGAGACACGCTGTCTCTGTCGCACTCGTGTTGCACCCCGTGCGAGAGAGTCGTCTGCTCTCACAGGACGGTGGCCTTGGTGGAACGAAGACACGAACGGAGGCTGCCGATGAGCGCCTTGATCGGCTAGGTCAGTGTCTGTGCGAGCAGGCTGCATCAGCCCTTAGAATGTGTCGTCCTGGACGCGGGGCGGAAGCCGGGCGGGAAGGGGCGGACGCAGGGGGCATTGGACCCGAGCAGAGCGCGCCCCGCCCCGCCCCGCCCCGCCCCGCCCTTGCCTTTCCCGGGGTGTTTTCTCGCTGGCCGGTGGGGTAGGGTGTTCCTTGGAAGACTGAGTAGGCGGAAAAGGCCAAGGCAGGCGGTCCAGGGGGTCCAGGCCGCTACTGTATGGGTGCGGCTTCGAGATTAGGGCAGGCCGAGCAGGGTGGGGTGAGGCGGGGCGGGGCGGGGTGGCTGGATGTGGGGCGGCGTGGCGGCGCGTGGCGCGGCTTTATCGATCCGGCGCGGCACCGCCACCGCCACCGCGCCGCGGCATGGCAGGGATACGGAGGGTGGAGCCCCCGCCGCCCCGCGCCACTCCCCCCTCCCGTGACGTCACGGAGGCTGGTGCTCCCTGGAGCTGCAGCAGCGCTACCTTGAGCTGTAACGCGAAAGGCTCTGAGTGTCGCGAATCGTTCAGGGAATTTTCCGGACTTTGCCCCGATGTGAGGCACCACGCCGTGCGCGAGTGAGTGAGTGAGAGAGTGAGAGAAGCACGCCGGGCGAGGCGAGGCGAGGCGGCGGTGTGTGTTTGTGGCGGTGTCCGTCAATACGGTCGGGGCACTGCCCTGCCCTGCCGCCCGGTCGGCACGCAGGCCGCTGCAGGGCGACGGTGCTCGGGCTGCAGCGCGACCGCGGCGGCACTCCTGCGGCCCTTTGGCAACCTCTAGGCGCCTTTGTTGGAGCGCCGGGGACGTCCGCGGGTCGACGGCGAGCAGAGAGTGAGGTTAGGGCGGCGGTGCCAGCACCCCGCCCCGCCAGGCCGCTCCAGCCGCTCCAGCCGCTCCAGCAGGCATTGCCCTGCGTCGCGCGCCGGAGAGGTTAGGGTGGCCGCGCTGGCTCGGCTCGCCACGGTCCGGCCGCGGTGGGCGTCGGGGTACCCGTCGGTACCGCTGTGTTGTGTGGTGGCGCGGCGGGCCCTTTGTCCTTTGACCCGGCGCTGGCCCCGCCCGCCTGGCGAAGCTCAGCGCGGCAGTGGCGTAGTGAAGCGTGTCAAAGGGCGGGCCCACGACAAAGGGCGTCGTGTTGCCTCCGGGACACTTCCGAAGACCGAACCGATATTTATTTATTTACTTTGTTTTTGCCTGGAAATTTTGAAAGGGGAATAGTGGCGGTCGTTTGCGTTCACCAGCTAGATAGGTAAACAACGGTCGGCATTGCCCGGCGGGGGGGGGGGGGGGGGGTTGCGATATTCTTATCTTAGTATTATCGGCGTTATTGTCAATGTCAATGATGGACTTATGAAGCACCCTCGCCCCTTCGCGTGAATTTTCACCTCATTTATTTTCAAATTGCTTCGTCTAGTAACGTGAGCGCGAACTGGGAGCGCGCGGGTGCAAGCCGGACTCCCTGAGAACAGGAAGGTGCGTGGCGTTTCCTGTTTTCGGTTGCCTTTTCCCTGAGGCGGCCCGGCGGCCCGTATCGAGCGGCGGGACGCATCCCGGCGGTAGAGGTAGGCGAGTCGCGCTCTTCGTGGGTGCGTTGTTCGAAACGCGTGGAGGGGCTGGGGGCGGCGGCCGGAGGGGTGGCGGGCGATGGCCGCGTTCACGCCCCGAGGCTCCAGCGCGGACCCCGGCACGGACTCCGGCAGGAGGAGCAGACCCTCCACCAGCTCTTCATTTCGGGCGTGCAGCATTCGCCCCGCCCGCGCGTCGGTGCGCTGCGGGGTGTGGGGATGGAGCCGGGAGGCGGACTCATCGGCCACCTGGCCGGCGCTCTAACAGAGTGAGTCCGCGGACTTGTCCCCGAGACGGCGCGTCAGATACGCACGCACTGCCGAGACTCGCTCTGTCTCTCTCGCACCCGTGCGGGACGAGTGCGACGGAGCGGCCAAGGGGCCCGTCGGAGTCACTGTGCCGCATAGCCGCATGCATAATGCAGCGCTTTCCCGCCGCGAGCCGTTCGTTGTGTTTTCTTGGATGGGGGGGGGGGTCTTCTCGCTTTGAAAACCGCCTCGCCTCGCCTCGCCTCGCCAGGGTCAGCGGTCGCACGCTCGACCCCGAGTGTAAAAACGCTTGGTGCGCCTCTCGCAGGGTGTAGGGCCCCGAGGGACATGCACGACCCGCCACCATGCTGACGCGCTGGAAGAGCAAGGACAAGGAGAAGGACAAGGCGCTGCCCAGGGAGAAGAGCGCCACCCTCGGCAGCAGCAGCAAGAAGAAGCGCAAGTTCGGCAGAGAAGGTGAGTCATTGGTGTATGACGTCACGCGGCGGAAGTTGCGCCCACTGTGTGTCTGGACTGGGCCGCCCCAAGGGGTCGCTGTCCACGCCAGAATATTTTTATTCTCGACCAATAATCTGAACCAAGGTGGAAAATCACACTCCGTAGCAAAGGCATGCCAAATTATGGTCCAAAGCCGCCCCCCCCCCGCCCCGGGCAAATTTAATGAACTTGAAGGCACGTCTGTCTGGGGCGTTTTGTCCCCGAATTAGATAAGGACGGCGGCGAGTGGAACAACGATGTGTCGGAGAAACAGCCAAGGCTATCAACACTGCCTTGCCCCCACCCCGCCTTCATCGCCACCCCAGCCCCACCCCACGGCGCCCCAGCAGCCGTTTCGTAACAGAGTCACGCGTCCGCCCCGCTTCTCTCTGTCTCTTTCCGTCTCGTTGTGTATCTTTGTCCCGAGTTGAGACACTGCGGGCCCAGGGGCCGCGGTGCCGTAGAGCCGGCGGAGGGCCTGCAACATGAACTCGCTTGAGGCAGAGTTTGAAGCGGGGAGGCGCACATAGGCACCCAGGGGGGCGGGACGAGTCTAGACGCTCACTTTGGGGTCCAAATCCGGTGGAGTCTCCCACTGCAGGCCCTTTCTAGTTGTTTTCATTGGATAGTCAGATTTCGTCCATTTTAACCCACCATTTATTTTTTTTCGAGGTACACACCCGCACTTTTTGAACTGCTTTCCTCCCATTTTCTCGGCCTCGGCTTTGCCTTGCCTGGCTTTGCCGCCGCTCGCCGAGGAGTCGGCCACAGCGCGACTCACTCTGCGGCCAGCTTCTCAAACCGTTTGTCTCGCCCATCATTCTCCTCCCTTCTCCTTTTTACTCTCTTTCCTATCGCAGAACCGAACCGCCCCGAGCGGCCGGACGTTCCCTTCCCCGCCACCCCGCGCCATTCCCCAGGATGCGAGGCATGAGGGCGCATCAAAGTGCCTCCTTGCCGTTTAGGCCAGCCTCCGTGGAGCCTTCGCAGAGGGACGATGCGGAAGTGGGCGCGGCAGGGGGTCTCTGCTTACACACACACACCTGCTGTTTAAAAATACACGGCGCACACACAAACACTCTCACGCAGCGCGGAGCAGCGCACGCCGCCTGCGAGGTAGGCCGGTCCACGCGCGCCTGCCGGGCGGGCCTGCATCTCCAGCTCGTCGGGCGCTCGGCCGCCGCGGCGCGTCGCCGTCTCGGCCGGGTAGGACTCCCGCACTGCGAGACGACGCGGCGCCCCGGCGCACCCTTAATGGCGGTCTTTATCCCTGCACACTAATGAGCTTTCATTGTCCGCGATGCTCCCCGGCCAGGCGGCCAGGCGGCCAGGCAGGGCCTGCGGCCAGCACGCGGCCAGGCAGGCAGGCAGGTCTCCGGGGGCGTAAACTTGGAAGCAGCTCGGCCGGATCACAACGGCGCAGGGGTGATTAAGGAGGCCGGGTTTATGACCAGCGCAAGGCCGGCCGCCGTGCACTCCGCGGGGTGAAATAATAATTAGTGGCCCCGCGGTGGCGGCGCTGCGCGTGTCGGAGTGTGTGAGTGCGAGTGCTTGTCTGTGTGAGGCACAGAACGCGCTTGCAGCGTTTGAACTTGCCGCGCCCCGCCTTTCAGGTCCCCAGTACACACAGAGCGGCAGGACTCGCCGGACCGTGGTGGCATTCTGCACTAACACACCCGGACTCGCTGCAATCTGGGCCGCGCCGCCAACTCTGCCCGCTCCGGTTTCCGGTCGCTGCGCGACACTTTACCGCGCCGTGCCGGGCGCTGGCGAGGCGCCTAGGCCCTCGCCGTCAAACTCCAATTAAACTTTATCAGGCCGGGGGAGTGAAGCTGCGCCGCTTCTTATTAGTTCCAGTCGGGGCGTTGAAGAAGACCCCGTCACATTTTGATCCCCCACTGCCCCGCCGCCGCCGGAACGCCAACCCTGAAAAGTCATCCCATCCAGTGCCCCCTGTGTTTACGTAATTATTAAATGGACGGCGGAGAGCTGGCGTCTCCCTGAACAGAGTGACGTCTAGACACACACTGCCCTCTCCTCGCAAGCGTCTACCCTGTTGCGGTCAGGAGTGCTCCAATACCCGGAGGCGAGCCTGGGCGCCCCGGATCCGAGCCCGGAACAGCGCCGGAGTGGGGACGAGACGAGAGACGCGCCCCAGCGTCCGTCCCTCCGCACTGCGCTGAGAGGTGGCGTCCGCACGCGTTACATCTTCAATAACGAAATTTGGCAACTTGCGTTGCGCGTTCCCCACAGGACACACTCAGCGCACAGCTCCCACGCTGCGCTTTCAGTCTGCAAATTAGATCAAATCACGGCGCCAGACGCTCCGAATTGGTAAAGCAAGTAGCCTGGAATTTTTTTTTCTCAATTCACACCTTGTATTTTTTTTCCCATTCGCACCTGGCATTTTTTTTCCAATTAGCACCTGGTATCATTTTCCGGCGTTTTCCCGCTAAAAGGACGAAAGGACGGGTTTCCTGGTTTGAGAGCGCGGCCACGCCGAGGAGCGCTGCGACTGCACTCGCATGGCTGGCAGGCCCAGCTAGCGCCTGCTAGCTCCAGCTAGCGCTGCTAACGGCAAGTTGCGGGTTGGCTTTAACTTTCGCCGTTACCGTGCAGGTGCCACGCCTTTTGTATGAGGATTTGCATGCCTCGGACGGCGGAGGCGGCGTGTTGCCACAGGCCTGGCCGGCAGGGGTGGGGGCGGGGGTGGGGGCGGGGGTGGGGGCGGCGTGGGGGCGGCCGGGCTGGGCGCGGTCGGCTGCGGCGGCAGGCGCCAGCACAGTTCCCCGGGAGCCTGCCGCCGCGCTGCCGTCTCGCGACGCGCTCTCTCGGCCGCCGAGAGCAACAGGCGGCAGGGGCGGTACCCGCGCTACCACTCGGTCAGTGTCAGTACCGGATATAGTGACTCATTGTGTGTGTGTGTGTGTGTGTGATTGTCCGGTGTGTGAGTGTGACTGAGTGTCTCCTGTGGGTGTAAGTGTGAGTGCGTGCGTGCATGCGTGCGTTAGGGATGCCCCTCTGCTCGCGTGCGTGCGCTCCTGGCTGTTTTAATCTCGCTGCCGCCGCCCCTTGGATTTACTCTGAAATGGGCGTGGCCCCTCGCGAAACCAGATTCCCGAATTCCTGGTGGTAGGCTAATGAAATTCGGACTTGAAGTGCGTCTATTTCCGCTCCGCGCGGGCAGTGGGACCGAGTCGCAGTGGCACTGCAGTGGCGGCTAGCAGCCGCTAGGCACTGCGGCGGCGTCCCACGCCAACCTTTGAGTGCGGCGTTAGCGGCCCTTGGACGAGGTGCTGGCCGGCCCTTTCATCACTTAGGCCTCAGCCCACGGCCCGGTCCGGAGCGTCGTTGCGTTGCCCTGTCTCTGTTGCGCTCCGTGCCGTCGGGGTGCGAGAGAGACAGCGACTCGCATCGGGATCGCTCGGCCGAAGTGGTTCGCACAGCACTGCCTTGCTGCCGCATTGCTGTGGCGGGCCACCTTGTAGTGGCAGCGCGTCACGGCACAGGCGATGGAATCGGAGTGAGGTCGGGGTGGGAATTCGATCAGAGCTAATTAATTGGCAACTGTGGTGTGCGCGCGTTTTTGTTCTGTTTTATTGAAAGCCTGGGTTTTCCACCTGACTGTCCATGCACCCCGCCATTTTATCCGGGAACTGTGGCCGCGAGGCTTTTTAGTTGATTCCCTTTCCATCGTCCAAGTTGGCCGGAGAGGCCGCCAAACTCGTGGAACCTGGACGTCAAGGCCGCCACCGAGTCGAACCGCCGCGAAACGCGAGCCGTTTGCTTTGGCCCTGTTCCCAGGCGGCTGTTTGGGAATGGCTCAAAGGGCGACTTAATAAGTGGGCACAGGCACAGCGCGAGAGGCGTTCCGAAGCGTTATTCCGCGCCCAAGGGATGGAGAAGACCCCTAAGAATATGCGCCACTGTGTGCGCGGGACACGAGCGTGGTTTCTGTGCATGAATTTGACCGCAAAAATGCACGATTTCGTGCGCGACGTAGTGCAGGTTTACCCGCGCACTGCGTATGCACGAAAACCTACATAGTAATTAAGTGTGTCAGCTCGTCTCTCTGCTCGTTACCGTCGCTGGCCGCCTCGGCAGTGGCTTGCTTTGTGGCAGATGGCAAACAGCGCGCCAAAAGAATAGGCGGTGCGTGGTGTATGCAAAGCGGAGAAACGGTTAATTTTCAGTCGCCGCCAGGTGTGGTGCTCACGATAATAAACGAGCCATATATTTAGGGGCGCTGGTGAGCGGGAAGAGAGGAAAGGAAAAGGGAAGCGATGTGTTCTCTCTTCTTTGTCATGGGCCATGATGAATGTGCTCCGCGAGGGTAATATCGCGCGCGGCGGGGCGAGTTGGACGTGGCCGCACCGAGGGCTGGAGGCTGGCACGCAGACCGGCCGGACAGGCGGCAGCGCGGCGCGGCCAGTCGATGCCGGGGAAGTCAAAGGCAATGCGCGCGCAAGTTGCTCGGCAACGTTCACTATTAAAAAATTCCGCTGCTGTCTGTGTCTCGCTCGCTCGCGCCATCATTCTTTGTTCTTTGGGCCGTGACAGCTGCTCGGCGCCGCTGGGCTGCTCGGAGGGCTGTCCGCGGGCTGTCGACTCCCGGAGGGCTCCTCTCTGCGTGTGTGGGCGTGAGAGTGGGTGCCCTGCCCGGCCCTGCCCGGCCCTGGGTTTACAGGTGTGTCCTCGAGGCCAGCCCCTCAGGGGAAGGTGGCGAGGGGCGCTGTGACCCTCTTAGCGCTGCTGCTTGGCGGCGCGGCGCCAGATGGGGCTCCAAACTCGGGGAGGGAAGGGCCTGGTGCGGGCCGGCATCAGGAAGCGGCCCTGTATGATGTGCTGGATGTGTCCCTGGCACGCCTCGGCTCGGCTCGAGACGCCCTCTGAATCAGGCATGCCGCCTCGCCAAACTTCGGCAAACATGTCAAATATGAAGGGAAAGTGGCCCTGCGTGAGTTGGCCGGGCCGGGGGCGGCGGTGTCCGCGCGCTGTGTCCGCGCGCTGTGTCCGCGCGCTGTGTCCGCGCGCTGTGTCCGCGCGCTGCGTCGCGGCGCGGTCCTGGGTTATGTATATCTTTACAGCGGCGGGCTGTGACTCGGTGGACGCCCTTGGGCCGCGCGACCCTACCCCGGCCGGGCCTACCTGGCCTGCCTGCCGTGGTACTTTTTGAGGGCTTTGTCGAGCCCTGGGCGCCAGGCCTGTGCCAGGCACCGCGCCTTACGAGGGCATTCTGGATGGGAATATCGTCTTCATTTCCTGCGGCCTTACATAAAATTCCCCTGCACCTCTTCCGGCCGCCGAGAAAGCCAACGTAAAACTTTGCTTTTTTTTTGCTTCCTCTTTCGCTCTTTTCAGAGGCTACTCCCTTAAAGTACGCCCCGTTTATACGCACGGCCGCTGCGCCGGGACCGCACGCTGCGACTCCCTTATTCTTGGGCAAAATATGAAACTAAGTCATCATCAGTGCCGCCTGCCGGCAGCCAGCCGGCAGCCCCGCCGAGGCAGCCAACTCGGCGCCAAGGTTACAGCGAGACTGCGCCGCCGCGCGGTGTCTCCAGCGGCAGGCGGGGCGTCTGGGTGCGGCTCTCAGGACGCCCGTTCATCTCCCATTTATTCCCGGGCTACCTGACACCCAACCATTTCTCTTCCCTTTTTTTTTTTTTTTTTTTTTTTTTTTTTGCGGGGAGCCTGTTGGATTTTGACCGGCCGTCTCATTAAGAGTGTTTGCCCCGTCTTCTTGTATTGCACGCTGCCGCCCACCGTCACTGTCCCCCCCCCCCCCAGGCACTCTGGGGAAATAAGGTGCAGGTCCGCAGGTGTGTGCCGACTGGCAGATCATAATTATTTCGCGCCTCGCCGAAATTTAACCCGCAGCAGCAGAGAGCGGCGTGGCGCGAGGTTATTATTCGCGCCGCTTGGCAGTGCCGGGGTCGATGATGAGGAGCCCCTGCCTCTCTCGCACGGGGGCGCCCCGCGAGGGGGACGGAGCGACGAGGGGCTCGGGATCTGCGTGCAGAGAAGCTCGCGAATCGCAGCAACAGCGCCGAAACAGCGGCAGCGTTCCGCCTGGCCGAGCAGACGCCGTGCTCTGAGGGCGTGCCCTCCACCTACCCGTGTGCCCCTCGTGGAAGAGCAATTACAGGACCACGTCAATCGGGCGCGGCGGCACCAGGCACAGGGTGAACCAGCGCCGGCGTGTTTGGTCTGTCCTGCCCGCTGTGCCCTGGTCACGCCTCTCCCCGGAGTCCTGGAGTCCCTGGAGGCGCGCGCGGCCTAGGGGGCGGCCTAGGGGGCGGCCTAGGGGGCGGCCTAGGGGGCGGCCTAGGGGGCGGCCTAGGGGGCGGCCTAGGGGGCGGCCGCCACTGTTCCCGCTGCGGGGCACGAGTCGGACCGGAACACTGTCCCACTGGTACACTGCGGTGCCGGGGTCGATCAGCGCGCTGCTGTCTCTGTCGGGACTGAGGCTCGGTCAACGACTGGAGAGCTCAAATCGCGTCAATCGCTTCCAGTCAAATCCATCAGTTACAATCTATATTCAATCAGTTATAATCGCATTCCAATCATTTACAATCAGTCTAAATCATTTACAATCAGTCTCAATCAGTTACAATCGTTTCGGAAATGTCTAATCATTCAACCTTTTTTAATCTCTTCCAATAAGTGCAATCAATTTTATCTCCAATCATTGCTCAAAATTTTCGGGAGTGATGAACCCCTCGGTGGCGGCCTCTCGCCAGAGGCTCCCCCTGCTGCCGCCCGAACCGTCGGACCGGAAAAGGGTTCACTATTGACGGACGTTGCGCCACCGCTGTGGCTTATTGTGCTGTCGGCGAGTCGGGGCGGATCGGGGCAGGTCGGGGCGAGGTCGGACCGCTCCATTTAGGTTCGGTTGGACACGTGGTGGGCGGGGGTCGCAGGGCGTCGGACACGCCGAGTTGCCGCCGACAGAGGGAGATGGAGCGCTGGGCGTGGAAGACAGACAGAGCGTGCTGCGTTCGCAGCAGAACTCGATTTTCATTTGTCATGCTCCCGGAATGTGGACAGGTTAGGCAGCGTTCATTCGGTACTCTTCACCCCTGGACTTCGCCTGGACTTCACGGTCACGCGGCGTCTTCGTGCACGGCCTGCTTGGCGAGCTGGAGGACACGCTGCTAATTGGGTCTACAGGGCGGAGCCGCGAACCCTAGCCGACCGCGCGGACCGTTGCCGTGAAAGTCTTGCCCGCGACTCTGCTCTGCCCACGGTGGACCGGTGGTCACCGGAAGGAAACACGAAAAAAAAACCAACTCAAAAAACAATCTTTGATATAAGGTACGTCAGAGCGACGTTTCAAGTTTCTCGTCGACGGTCCCGGCCTTGGCCTTATTTCACGCACAGGCTTGTCAGTCAGCAAGGCGCGGCCTGAACAAAATACTTACCCCGGGCCTCCTGCAAAGACAACTCGGTGAAAACGCAGTCTCCCTCCCTCCTGCGGGTAGGGAAAGAATGGAGAAGCAAACGTAGGACGTTTTAGGGCGGTTATTTTGCCTTAATTGTCCCCATTTTGGTTATGCCAAGCGCGAAATGGGGCCAAAGTCTCCCCTCCCCCTTTTGCAACGCCCCTCTACGCAAACTCGCCGCAACGCCCACCTTCTCGTCTTTCTGCTCAGATGAGGAGCGGCGTCTCCGTAGCGTTGTTGTAGTTTGTGCGGTCGTGTGTGAATGTGTGTGTGGAGAGAGAGAGTGAGAGAGTGAGAGGGAGAGAGAGAGAGAGAGAGAGAGAGAGAGAGAGAGAGAGAGAGAGAGAGAGAGAGAGAGAGAGAGAGAGAGAGAGAGAGAGAGTGTTTGCATACACTGTGCTTCACGGCGGGCGGGCTGGCCGCGCCCCCGCCTGATCGCCTGCCCCGCGGAGGGATCCCACAAACAATGCAGCATGGCACTCCAGCGAGTCGTCCAGACACTGCCGGGGGATCAGCCGGCCTCACTACTGCACCCGACTGGCAAAGAGAGCGGGAAAGACCAGAGAAACGCAGAAGCTGACCTTCGCCGGCATATGAAATTCATCTGCGCTCTCTCGTGTCTTCAATGTGTTCTGTGTACCCCCAAAAGAGCGTGCTCCCGTCCTTAGAGATTTTCTACGCCATGCATCGAGAGCATATTTGCGTTGTCATGATGGCATTCACTAGGCTCTACTTGACGTCCAAGGGCAAGCGCAGCCCTTTTTCCGGAAGGCGCTTGCGGCCGCGGAACAAGGCCGTATGCCTAAGTGCGGTGGCCCTAATGCCGCTGTCGGGGCGCCATTCCCGGAAGTAGTTTTTTTTTGGCGGGGACCGTCCCGGGCCGCACCGAGTATGCACCGAGAATGGCGCCCGAGGTGCGCGCGTGCTCGCCGTATTCAAATTGGCATGCCGCGTGACTTCTTGTCCACTCTATTTTCCTGTGTGCTTGTCTGTGTGTGTGTGACGTGTCGGTGCGTCCGTGAGAGCGTGCGTGTGTCTCAGGACGCGGCAGGGCGCGCCAGGCCGCACCGTGGAGGCCGCCGCTGGGGTGCTGCTGCTGCTCGGGCCGTGTCTCAGCGCGGGCATGTTCGTGTGGCGGCAGTGTGTGTCCTTGGACGGTGAGTATGGCGGCAGGAAGTCAAGGTTGCCGGCCGATGGTCCGCTCATTGAGTCGCTCTCGGCCTCTTGCTTGCGAACCAACTCACGTAGTCTCAGGGGCCGGTCGGGTGCGCGAATAAAGGAACCAAACAAGATAACCATGTGGCCTCTTGCGTTCAAACAACTCCAAAGCCTTCGAATGTTTCGGGTGTGTGCCCTAAGCCAGAGACAGAGGGTGAGGTAGGGAGAAACGGGCGAGGTAGAGAGCTCTACCAGTTCTACGGCCGTGCTTACTAATACATGGCAGCCTATTGTCCCTTGCGAGGCAAGGCCTGCCTTATTATGCCCCAACAATGCCACCAAGTCCGTGGCTTGGCGACGCAGTGCGGGGTGTGTGGTTGACCTGTTAGACCCCCTCCCACACGACCCATCTGCAGCCGACCTGTCTGTCTCATTCAGAAAATTACTCATGCAGCCGAGTTTGTGTGCGAATGCCGCCCTTGGGAGGGCGTCTTCCGATTCTGCGCCGGCCTGCCCTTTGAGGGCGTCGTCCCGGCGCTGCGTGCTGCCGGTGTGCAGTGCGGCTCGCCCGGCTGGAGTGCCCGTTCCAAGCAGGCGTCGAAGGGCTGCTGTACAACCCGTGTCCAGAGCTCGTAAAAACCGTCGATCCACGAGGCTAACATGGCTCCAAAGCATTTCTCGACCTGACGAGCATCTCGGGCCCAGAAGAAAGCCAACACGCTTACCCTCACGAGGGAACCGCCTTGCTTCAATACATCATTTGGCAGAATTACGGACCTTTTCAGAGCCTCTGCTGCCCTGTGTGGGACGTGGAACTCTGCCCGCGCCACTGCCGTGCCGCTCTCACACTGCTCGTGTTCCCGCGGCGAGGAATGGCAGCCGCGGTCCGTACTTGAAACGCAATCACGCGGTAATTTCGCGGAACTCGGTGCTGTTCGTTTGAAGAATAAATGGGCAGGGCGCAAGGGCGGACGGCAGCTGTTCCTTAATTCCGCCGCCTTCATTGGCCTGCTCTTAGCCGACCCTTCAGGCCACCCGCCGCCGCTCCCCAATGATCCCTCGCGATAAGCCGAACGAGGAGCCGAGTCATGCATCAGGAAGACACACTGTCGGGAATAACGAAATGGATTCAGCACCGAGTAGCTAAGTGCGCCCAGGCGGGTCTGTGCGGCCCCGGCCCGGCCCGGCTCGCAGACTGTTCCAGAGCCCCGCTGCTTCGCCACGGCGAGTTAGATTTACTTGGAGCCTTGCGCAGGGCAGGAGTTTGGGTCGGGCAGTGCTCGCTGTTTCTGCAGCGTCATTGAACATCGGCGAGATGCCAGAGGCAGGTTGTCGCCCGCCCTTTGGCTGCCTGGCAAGGCGGTGCCCAAGGCGATGCCTGACTTCGCCTTGACGCCACGGCTGTCGGGTCTGTTTGGACGCCGCGAGTGAACCCCCTTCCTCTACTCGGCGCAAGTGGCACACTGAGTGCCTCAACACCCCCGGGGCGCGGAGGTCGAGACGCCGCTTCCTGCGCCTCGGCAGTACGCACGCCTCTCAGCAGCTTCTGCAATTAACTTGCTAAACAAAAGGCGAAGCCCGGCATGGTCGGCCCCGCGGTAGTTACTCGGCTGACGGAGATCGACTGCTTAAGGGAATTGCATCGAGAGAACCATCCTAACTTCGTCCTCACTTGATACCCTTGCGCTAACCAACAAACTCCGGCAATGTCTACTTCTTACCTACTGTTTCACGTAGAAAATTATAATACCGATTTTTTTGCGGGAATTTTCTTTTTGCTATCCGGTAGAATCTGTTGGCCGCTGAGGCGTGGGGAAAAGGCTGTCTACGGAGGGGATCGACGGAGGGGATCGAACCCGGGCAACGAGCCGTCCAGCCGATACTGGTGGCCGCTGGGATGAAATAATTGTCTTGCCCTTATCTTGCGGGCGATCCTGGTGGAGCCTGATGAGAACACGAACGCGGTCCGAGTCGGGCCGGCCGGGCCTGCTGGAGCGAGAAGCTGGAGCGGCAGCACTGCTCTCCAGGAAGACCCATTCCGGAGCAGCGCTGTTCCCTCTCCGTCCGTTTCATCCATCCCCTGTCCCGGATCCCGTCACTTGCCCCAGAAGTGCTGAGCGTCTAGTTTCGGCTGGCTCTTGGTCACCGAGCCCGGCAGCCCGGGCGTAAAGCTCCTCACAGGCGTCCTCGGATGCCAGGCTGGCAATTGTCCGACGGAGGCCTGTTCGTTGTCGCCGGGTCCGAGCTGCCGATCAGTTCCGACCAACAACTTCTCGAACAAAGAAAGTGGATTCTTCTGGCCTGGTATTGCAGGATATCTCCGTTTGTTTCTGGTCTTTTGACTGGACTAAACGTCATCACTCAGTGCTGTCGTGCGTTCGACCTTGATTGCGCTAACTTTGGGCATCACGTCGCCACGGGAATAAGGCTCGGCTTCCCCCTCCCTCGCCCCTCATTCCGCTTTTTGCGTGCTTCCGCCGCCGGCGAAGCGCATGCAGGGCTTCGCCGGTCCGCAAGTCAGCGACCCTGCCGCCGCGGAAAGTTGTTAACGAACGGCCAACGCCGCGTTTCGCACGGCCGAGTGCACCTGCCCGGGGAGGCCTCTCCCAGCGGGCCAACCCCTGCGTCGAGTGCCTCTGAGGTACATTCTTCCAGCCAGGACTTTGGCGCCTTAACTCTGCTGGTCGCGGCCTCGGAGGAATTCGCCCTGCCTTTGGTTCAACTTTCCGACAGCTTAACAGAACCGCCAGGGTTTTGTCTCTTTTTTTCTTCTCCACTTTCCTTCGGCAGTTTGACTCGCAATCATACCTAGAAAGTTCATTGAATGCAGAAAAGAAACAGACCTTTATCTCTGAAAGAAAGAACGGGAAATGAGTCGCAATTTGTGCCTTAATTATAGCCGGGCGGCTTCCGGGAAACGTGACGTAAATGTTGTGAAAGATCGCCTCTTTTCATTTGGCTGGCCTGCGCCGTGTCCCCGGCGTGTGCCGGCGGGTCGTTACTGTCCTCAAACAACGCGACGCGCTGACCAAACACAAGCCCTGCTAGTGCCGGCGGGCCAGCTGGCAGCCAGCTGCCGGGAGCAGGGGAGCTGTGAGCAGCAACAGGAAGGACGGTGGCGTCTCCGCCCCGGGTTCAAAACCGCCCAAAGTCAACGAGTCGTCATTGAACTTAGCTTTGGGAAGCGCTCGGACGCCCGGCAACGCTTTGCCAGCAACCTGGTCGCAACGAACTCGACCCTTTCAAACATCACTTCCTCGCTCACGTTTTGTTGTCGGTTTGTTCTTTTCCCTTCGTGTGAAAGAGCTCATTCGCGAGCCACCTGAGGACACGGAAAGTTTTGCCACGCTTTTCAATTTCAATTCCATCGCCTCGCCGCGCTGTTTTACTGCGTATTGATGCGGGCGGCGCGGCCATGGCATTCGCGCGCCGCGTCTTTGGCGGACATTGTGTGCGTTTTACGCGCCGCGGCCACTCGACGCGCGGCGGAGCGGCACGCAGTCGCAAAGTTGATCCGGAATCGAAATGAAGTGCGGCGCGAGGTCTCGAACGCCTGCGAGACGCAGGGTAGGCCGGCCGCGGCGCGGCGAGGCGCGGCGGCACGGCCCAGCCGCGGACGCACGGCGCTCCTTGCTCCTGTCTCTCCGACGCCCCTCTCTGCAAGAAGTTACTTACTTTGTCACGGAAAATAAGGTGCGGGAAAAGTACGGGCCTTCCGTGCGGATTTTCCATAGTCCTTACGCAGCTATCGGCCCCAGGTATCACCCTGGGTGAAACTGCTGCGGCTGTTTGTAGCGCGACAGCCGAGTGATGTGAACCATTTGCAGTGCAGCGGCCTGGCCCGCCGGAATGCGAGGGCCAAGGGCGGCCTAGGGGCTCAAGGCGCCGCCGGACTAGCCAGCCTTTCTTCCTGTGCTGTTCCTTATTGTTTTCGCCCTGGATAATTGATGCCCCCCTCCCGCCTCGCGCTCTTCCTCCTCTCTCTCTCTCTTTCTCTCTCCCCCCACTTTTCCTTTCCTCGGCCCCTCTCAATTATGCTCCGACGGAAGATGAGTGCTCGCATTTCGCTACGTTAGAAAGCTCGACGAGTTTGTGTTATTACTGTCGACGTTTTCCTACCAGTTTTGATTGTTGCGGGACAAACAAGGAATAATCCTGGAGAGAGGGTCTAATTTGACGGGCTGTCCACGGGCACATTTTGGGTTTTATTTGGTATGAGCCGAAAATAAGGAAAAATTTCTGACGTATGTCTGATGTTAAAAGAAGTGACCTATAACAGTTGGAAAGATAAACGTGCAATGTGGACTTTTTTTTGTGTAACCTGGCCTTGTGAGGTATTGATGATGAATGCTTCCCGTTTCAGCTAATGAACCTTCATGCCCTGAATCGGCAATGCCCCGCGTGAATGGCACTGGCACCACGGTTCTAAAACAAAACAAAACAGCACGGTGATTGATTTTGCTTTTCTCCTTCTTTTGCCCGCAGGTGAGAGGTCCAAGGTGCACGACTCCGGTTCCCACGAGCGACGTCATCGCTTCAGCAAACGATCAGGTCTCTGTCAACACTTTTCACCCGTGGCGCTATTTCCGGGCGTTTGCCGTTTTGACAGTCTGTCAACTGGCCTCTGAGGTGATCGCGAAACGCCCCGCTCTGGAGGGGGTTGCAATCAAGAAGGCATTTGACGCCAGCGGTCCGTTCGCCGCTGCATTCCAGGGCTGGGCTGCCTCGGCATCGCAGGGAGCGTCGCTGGGCCCTTCGGGGTCACCTTCCGCTGTGTGTGTGAGGGGGGGAGGGGGGCACTGCGGAACTTCCCCTCCCTTTACCCTTCGCCTAAAACTTGGTCGCTATCTTTGATGCGACTCCGGCTTCGCAAGGCTCCAGAGAAAGTGTATGTGTGCGCGGGTGGAAGGGAGCCTGCGACACCAGCCCAGGTCGTCGGACCCCACCCCTCGTCTCGTCACCAGGACCATGTTGATGTAGGGCCATCTTCATATGGCCGCACGCCCGAGCCCCCGGCTCCATTCACGAGATGCTGGCAATATGGCTTTCCGCGACCGTGTACGGAGGGCCGCCGCACAGTGGGCCAGAAGACCGTTGAGGTGGCCAAAATTCTTGACGCGATTTGAGCTCCAGAGTCGCTAAATGGAACTCGAATCGAACGTGTGACCCCACCAATGAATTCCTCGTTTGGAGAGCAATCCATTGGTGGGGTCATACGTTCGATTGGAGTCCCATTTAGCGACTCCGGAGCTCAAAACGCGTCTAGAATTTTGTCCGCCCCACCGGTCTTCTGACCCACTGTGTGCCGCACCGCTACATCCTGCATGCGGGAAGCGGGAACGGGGTCAACCTTAGTCATATCGGTCCGCTATTTCGGTCTCGCCGCGTTTAGCCGTCACTTTGATTAAGGCAGCGGCACGGTCGAGTTAAAATTAGCGGGAGAGGGCACCCGCGGCCCAGGGACCTGCGGGAGTTTTCATAAGTTGATCGAGGGTTCTGCGATCAGTCTGGAGCTACTCTTGTGACGGCAACGGATGTGCGACGCTGGTGGGGTGTGGGTTGCCGAGTCCAGGGCAGCGTGGCCGAGGTCTGTTGGGCCAGCCGGAGGCCGAGGCCTGCAAAGGAGGTGAAAAAGGATCGGCCCCCCTGCGGTTGGGCCGGGCGGTTCGCAGAGTGGCGTTCCACTCGGTGGATTCGGCTTCTGCCTGCCCCACCCGGTTCCACCGCGGGGCTCCGCTCTGCAGACAGATGCAGCGGGCCTCTTGTCAGTGTAATGAATTCTTCATCTCGCTCGTCCTCAAGTGGGGTGGTGCGGTGCGTCGCGGAGGGGGGGGGGGGGGTGCCGCTTGGAGGAGTTGGTCGCTCGGTAGTAAACCGCCATGTCCCGCAGCTGTTATACGGTCACGTGACTTCCGGAACGACTTTTCGCTCCGGCCGGTCAGGCACGAGTATGACCCGGAGTTTCGCAGCGGCGGCGCTCCCTGCAGGTATGGCTGCACCTGCGACCACTGCTATTTTCGACTCATCGAACTCGAAATTCGCCGGAACTGGGTCACCGCGTCACAGACTCGAGTTAAAATTGGTTGATTGGCTCGTCAGGCTGTCGGACAACGGGACGCGGCGATCGAATTGGAGCTGAGTGGGCCAGAGTGGCATGTGCCATTATCACGAAATGCACAGTGGGTGTGTGAGTGTGTGAGAAATTGTGGTCTGTGAGTGTGTATGTGTTTGTGCGCGCGCACCGCCCCCTCACGAAACAAAACACGAATTTTTATCGTCGCATTAATACCGTTGCGACAGGAGTGATTGTAGCCCTTTAGCTCATCCAAATATTCTGTTTGAGGAATCTAACCTCTCACTCTCATCAATATTATGCATTTCTTTTGTTTTCCCTGGAGCCTCCCCCTAACGGCACCCGTTTTCATCCCCGCCTTTGACCCGGGGCGTGTTTGCACTGTCTCCGCGGCTCTTTCACTTCCACGGACGGAAAGGAGGGATGAGGGGGGAGGAAAGGGGGGGGGGGCTCTGCAACTCACCCGTGATGCGGGGCGACGTGGTGAGGGCTCCCGCCTCCTTCCCGTTCATTTCATTGGGTTCGCGCCCCTCCTGATTTCCGAACGCTGCCAGCGCAGTCTGGCCTACTTTCCAAAGCAAGTGAGCGATAAAAAAAGAAAAGGGATTAATCCAACCGGCCGGCCAATGGGAGCGGCTCCGGGCAGGTCTCTCTGGCACCGGCCTGGTGGTCCGCGTCCCCGACCGCCCGTTTATACGGCTTTCATTACCCTCCGAGGAACAGGCAGCGGACGCGTTTCTCAAGCGTGCAGTTTTTCAGCTTCCCAAGTTCAACTACCACGCTGACTTTAGAGATGATTCCGGTCCAAATACACCAGATTAATGAAATGAGCGAAATCGAGGGGGATGGGGTTGTTAAATTATTGCGAGACTGAGTGGGCCTCTCCAGGAATGGGCCCAGCTTTTTTAAAAGTCGTCCCTAGTTAACAGCTTTTCTTGACAATGGCTGCAATTGGCCTTCCTCGAACCTTTTGCTCCGGCCTCCAGCCTCCGGCAGTGCGACTAGAACGAAAGTTGGAAATAAAAAGAGCGACGGGCGCGAAAAAAAAAAAAAAAAAAAAACAGTGACAGAGGGAAGCCCCTTTCCCGATTCAAATCCCCGCGTGTCGCGCTTTCTGTTGCGTCCATTTCGAAATTGGCCCCGGAGGCGAGTAATACGCCAAACATTCCGTCGCTGCCGCGCCGCTTTGCGTTGTATTTCGCGCGCCTCGGCCTTCCCGCGATGCGTCCCCGGCGGAGCCTCGCCTCGCCAGGGGGCCCTGCAGGAGGCCCACAGTGGGCGGAGGCGGTTAAAATCCAGGACGGGTTTTGAGCTCCAGAGTCGCTAAATGGGACTCGAACCGAACGTTTTACCCCACCAATGGATTTATCGTTTGGAGAGCAATCCATTGGTGGGGGTCACACGTCCGGTTCGAGTCCTGTTTAGTCACTCTGGAGCTCTGGCCCACTGGGAGGTCCTGCAGGAGGTCCCAGGGGATGCCGACGCGTACCCGTCCCGACACATCCGCCGCGGCCTGCATGGCATGGTGCCGCCCTGTTTGCCTTCCATCTGCGGAATAAACAGGGATTCGCGGAGGGATTGCCCTTGGCACGGGAACGAAACAAACGTCGTTACGCTAAGTAAACACGTGAAACTGGCGGCGGAAACGAGCGTATCAGACTGTTTGGTGTTTTCTCGGTGCCGTTAACCGACTAGTTGTAACTTTGAACCGCGTGTGGTGACTGCGAGGCACGCGCCGCTCGGCACTCCGATCGCTGCCTGCTGGGTCCAGCCAACGGGGAGCGACACCTTTGCCACGTTACGGCCGGGAGGGCCGGGAGAGCTGGGAGGGCTGGGAGGGGCAACAGGGCGACACCGGCACGCGGAGGAAGTACTCCCCAGGCGGGACCGTTGTCACTTCATTTGATGCGACTTCCGCGCCGCTGCTCCGCCATCGCACGCGCCTCGCGGGGCACGGCAGGCACAAAAACACTGGCAACACAAAAACACTGGCACGCCTTGTCCCCCTTCCCTACTCCCAGCTGGTCTCCTCACTGGGTGTGGCGGTGCTCCGGCGGGGGTTCAACAGCCGCGCTGCAAGGTTGGCGGAGCATTGTTAATCCCCAGGCGTGGGGACGCTCTGGGTCATCGGACGTGTCGCTGTAAGTGAAGCTCACGGCGGCGACCTGCAGTTCCTGCAGTGAGCAGCGGCCCGCCGTGCGGGGCAGGCATCCGCCTTGCGGGCCTGTCCGCCGGGATGGCCTACCCTCGACTCCCCGGGCGTTCGCGGACTCACGGCCGGCCGGCCAGGCGGGCGTCAGGACGCGTCACCGCACGGGGTAGCGCCGGGCGATGGCCGCTGGCGCGCGGGGTATGGCCGCGGCGTGTGGCCACGGCGGCGTATGGCATCCGGCACCTGCGTGAGCCCCCGCACAGCGCCAGGACGTCCGACCGACCGCGGCCACCGCGCCTGTTCGTGGGAGGGGAAGTTTATGTTTGTGTTTCCTGTGTCGGTGCGTCGTCCACCTGCTGGCTGTGATGCGTTGCGGAGCTGCTCCCGTGTTTGATGTGTCGCTCGTCATCTGGCGGCACAGCGCTTGAATTAAGCGCGGTCGCAGATGGTGGCACCGCAAGGCCTGCAACCCCTTAGTGACAGACAGACAGACAGACAGACAGAGTGCTGTCTGGCTGTCACGCCGACGAGACCGATGGAACACACCCCGGCCATCGCGCGGCGCATCTGCGGACGCTTCTGTGGATTCAGAAGCACCCCTGTCGCATCGCTGTCTGTTCGGGGGCGTGCATGAGTCATGAGGCGGCCGGGCCCCCACTAACCCACTCGCTGTTTCGTTATTGCAGTGCAGGCGGGCGTGGCGCCGCTTTCTTCTCCTGTTCGACAGGAATCCGCTGTCGTCGACTCGTGGAGGGGACGGGCACTAACTCGAGGAACGGGCGGCTGCCTCGCAGACAAAGGGAGGGGGGGGGGGTGAAAAATCTCGAAAATTAACCTCTGGTAATTAATGGACGCTCCCTAAATTAGTCGTTCATTGAGCCTCGCGAGGCCGCCCTCTCACGCCTTGTTTCGCCATCAAGCATCCCCCTGCCGTGCTCCTGGAAGCGCCTCCCCGTTCCAGCGATCGCTCTCTTGTACCGGACTTTGTGGAGCGACATGGCGAGGGGGAGGCTGGTTTGGGAGGTGGTCAGAGTGGCTCGTGAACTCCAGTCAGTGTCGGCGACTTTGACGACGACGAGTCTGATTTATAGCGGCGTGTTTGTCCCTGGAGAGAGGGGGTGGGGGGACTGCTTGTAGTTTGTGGAGCGTCGGCGACGCGCCGGAGCCCCATGGCCCCATGGCCCCATCCATGACGTCCCCAACTTATCATTCAAATTAGTGCCTCGTTCCTATCAGCGCGGCAGTATACCACCGCGGCGCCTGTGTGCGAGGGTGGGGTTGCGTTGCTAGTGTGTGCGTGCGTGTGTGTGCGTGCGCTCGCCTAAGTGTGTCTGCACAAAGCGGGCGTATAAAACACTCTTCAAACAAAGTCATACATAACCATGGTCGAGCAAGCCCCTTCGCGACCCAGCTCGCTCGTGCTGCGCGGAACAACAGCTGCGCAGCGGCGGAGCGGCGGAGCTACTCCCCACAGCAGCGCCGCTGCGCTCTGCCTCTCCGCACCCCTTGAGCCTTGAGGGCGGCGCCCCGACGGCGCGCTGCACCACTGGGCCGAGAAGCGCGGCTGAGTCGCCGCATGCGAGTGGAGCGCTTTGCTTCCGGCGCGATGCACCGCCAGGCGGGCCGGAAAGCAGGGAATACACTCCTTCGCCTGTCGCGCGTGGCACCCGCCATTCTTCCACGTTCCACGCGACGCCAAGACATGCTCTTGCTGTCGGTCCGAAATATCGGCGTGTTTTCACGAAAGCTTTTTCCTTATTCTCTTTTTCTTCCTTTTTTTCCTCTTACTTCAAAATTTCCTGTGTTTTGGCGTTAAATTGCGGTGGTTAGCGGGATTTATTCCGGCGCCACGCTGATGAGGTCCGCGGCGATCTGTTCCAGGCGGATGAGGCATGAGGCTGCCCTCCTGGCCGCCCTCCTGGCCGCCCCGCCAGCCGGTTGCCCTTCCGCCCCATTGTCTCTCCGAGAGGTCCGCTTCAGCGATGGCTCGTCGCGGATAGAGGGCCCCTTACTTATTCACCTCTTTTCCGTCGTCTCCTGCGCCAGTTTGCCCGCAGCAGAGTGATGCCGAACCGCGGTCTGTCTCTCCCGCTGTCGTGAGCCGCCACGGAGGGGTGCGAGTGAGAGAGGCTGGACAGTCCCATCCACCGCGATGCGGTCGCTCGGAATATAGCAAGTTAAAACGCTCCGGTACGCGTCTTTGTTTTGTTCTTTGCGTTCTTCGTTGTATATTTTTTTGCCCACTTGCTGATGGATCTCCGGCCCGGAAAGGAAAAAAAAACCACCCCGGACGATAATAGCGATAGCGGCGTATTGATTTATTCTTTTCACATCCCTCCTGGTCGTCCTCGCGCACTCCGGCGTCGCTAGTACCCTGTAGACAAACACACACCAACGAGGGTTTTCTTTCATCGTCGCTGCGTCAACCGCGCCGTCTTGGCCGTCCTCGCGTCTCCAGGCGTGCCTCCACGTCCATCCCCACCACGCCATGTCTGTGCGCACCCCTTGCCCGTTGCGACGTTGCAAAACACGTTCTGAACAGACATAACAGTGATGTGTGTTGTGCCCGTGTCACGCTTTTGCACTCGCCCCCTTTTTTTCTGTTTTTGCTGCGCGTGTGTTTTAGACAGGTGTCGTGTTTGCGCGTGTCCTGAAGGGGATGGCATGTGTGCCGTATCAGCTTGCACACGCACACACACACACACCCCACCTGAGATGTAACAAGGGCGTCACTACGCGCCACCGCGGGGTGACGCGGCACACCTAGCTCGGTGTCTACTTGGCCTCACGCCTCCCAGCACCGCGCAGTGGGCCTCGTCCTGCACGATGTCGCCCTCACAGTGAGCCGCCCAGTCAGGGCGTCGACCTGGGCAGACAGTGTAATGCCGCGTGACAACCGCGGCGGCGCCGCGCCCCACCTTCCAGGAGGGTAAAGTTACGCCCCTTCTTCGCACTCACACAGATCACTCACACAAATCACTCTCACAAATCACACGCCCACAGACACACGTCATCTGACCGCAAAAGAGCAAACTAGTGCTTGACGGCCGTCAAGTCTTACACCGTGCGGGGTGGCGGCGCCGGCAGCGCTCCTGGCGGCGGCTCCTGCAAGCCTCGCCGCCGCGCCCCGCTGGGCCGGCGTGCTCGGCTGGGCCGGGCCCCGTGGCCGCGCGCCGCGCCCCGCTCCGCCGCCAGTCGTTCCAACAGCGTGCCTGTCGCGAGGCTGGCCTGGCCGGCCGCCCCACAGCCCCGCACCGGGTGGAGCCGAGCAACGCGTCGTCGCTCGTGTGCGCGCGTGTGTGTGAATGTGCGTGTGTGTATGTGTGTGAGTGCGCGAGGTTCTCGTTGCGCGGGGCGCGTCGGGCGGCTTCCCCGTGTGCACTCCGCAGCGAGACTCGTGGTCGTCACACTGTGCAGCCTGTCAGAGCGTGCAAACTTTTATGGGTTTTTTTATGCGATCTGTTTTTCCTAAATGGACTGAGAAAATAAATTTACGCATAGAATAACTGAATTTCAAAATTTAAATTTAAATTTTGAATTTAAGTGATCATGTGCATAGTTTTTAATCTCAAGTCGATTAGGAGATGTAACACCAAAACTCGCTGAAACGGGGCCCTCCGACCCTCCTGCTGTCTGTCTCAGCGCCAGTTACGGTTCTTGCCACTTAACTTTCCAAGTTTTTATTTTCACTTTACTTTTCGGTGGGACCACGAAGGCGTCCATCCCACATCGCGCTGATCCGGCACTTCCCGCGGTCGGGGCGGCGCGGCCACCAGGACGCGCTTACTTTGTCGTCTCAGTGACCCCCGCCCCGCCCCGCCCCGCCCCGCCCCGCCCCACCCCGCCCCGCCCCGCCCCGCCACGCCCCGCCCCGCCCCGCCCCGCCCCACCCCACCCCGCCCTGCCGCAACTGAAAGGACCTTTTTAGGGTGGACTTATCTTTGCAGCATTGCTTAATGTAACAGGGCTGCCATCTCTTGCGTTTACTTCCTGAAAAAAAAAAGGGTTGTGTTTTGGCTATAATTGAAAGAACTAAGACGACGTAAAGGTTTATTTTTTTTCCCACTGGTTGCGTCTGGTTCGGCTCGGCTGCGGTGGTGCGGTGTCCGCTGGTCGTGAAGAAAGGGCGGCCAAAGTGCTGCAGTGGCGGACACGGCGGGGCAAGAATTTGGAAGTTGTACACGGATGTGCAAATGGAGCTGGGACTCGGGGGCAGCCCCGGGGGGCGGGGGGTTGTTTGGGTAGCGGGAGGGGGTTGTTTGGGAAGCCTGCCCCGCGGGGTCGGCGGGGGCGGCCGGTTGTTAGGGCAGGGATTGTCCGAGGGAAAAAATGGCGCGGTGGGGAAGAGGGGCTCCAGCCGTGTGAGGACACCATCCTCGGAGACTAGTTGCCGTAATTCATCCCATTTACACGACGGCATGCGCGCAACGCAGAGCCCCGCGGGACGAGCGGACATGACAAGGGCATGGTGCTCGGGGGTAGCGGCTGGTCCTTCCCCGGTCCGTTTGGCAGCCGGCTGAGATACAGGCCCAATTCCGAGCTGGCCGACTCGCAGTAAATCACGCTCTCGCCGTCCCTCTACCGTGCCGCGGGCCGTCGCGGGCCGCCGCTACGCACTGCTACGCACCGAGACAGGGGGTGTGGGCCGCGGCCTAACTCTGCTAAATGTCGTGTTGGCGGCGGCGGGGCGGCGGCCCCATGTTAACACGGCGCCCTTCTTGCGCCCCCCGCCCTTCGCCTTCTTCCGGATGCGACCCTGTCGTTGTGCCCCACCCCGCCCTTCCAGGCCCTTCAGCCTCTCGAGCCGGCGCTCGGCGCGCTCGGCACAGGGCAGTAGCGCGGTGAGGTGACCGGCTTGGAGCGCCACCGCCTTGGGATCTGTTCACGTCGGCGGTTTGCCGAACCAGCTGAACAAATCAAAACAGAAAGTTATCAACAGTCTTCCAAAATATTGCTACTTCAAAAAAAAATTCAAAAAAAAAAGAAAGAAAAAAGATGCGTGTTTGACCACAAGTATCACTTTTTTTGTTTGCCTTTTTTTCACGCATGAAGTGTGGCCTGTTGCCCGTCCCTCTGAGGCGTGGCTTAGGGCGGCAGCGACGTAGGGCGTGTGCAGTGAACGCCAAGCCCACTCCAGCCCTTTGAGAACCGAGTGCCATCCCGCCCCTATGGCATCCCACCCCTAGGGCACCCCATCCCCAGGGCATCCCATCGCCGGGGCCGCGTGACCGTCGACCCAGCCAAAGGCTTCGGCCCAGCCAAACACCACCGTCTGAATATTCAGCCGCACCGCAGCCAGCCCAGCCGTACTCATTCCCACAAATGCTGCTGCCGCCTCGCCGAGGGATTGAACCCGTCCGCTTTTTGTTCCGTTTTTCTTCCTCCTCCGAAACTCAAAGCGCCGTTCTCTCTTATTTCCTGTTCCTGCGTTTAATCGGATGCCGCCCCTCGAGACGGTACGGCTGGCCACGGCTCGCCACGGCACGGCGCCTTCCCTTTGAGGCTGCTCGGTCCGCTTCGCAGGGTCGGCCAGCCGTCCGACCCTTCGCACTCCCCAGCCTACCCGTCCAAACCCTTACCTGCGTGGTCACCGCGCGACCGCACTGCAGCGCGGCCCTGGGTTTGTGTGCGCCGAGGCCACGGTGCCGAGGCCGAGCCCGCGTTTGAGGTGGGTCGATGTCAATGGGACTGCAGCGAGTTATTGGAGCTGGAAGGCCGGACCGGAAGGATGCGTTTGTCTCTCATCAACTGTGGGCGAATACGCGTGCGTGTGTGAGTGTGTGTGTGTGAGTGTGTGTGTGTGTGTGTGTGTGTGTGTGAGAGAGAGAGAGAGAGAGAGGGAGAGAGAGTGCTTGTTGTGTTTGCGCGAGCTGTGCTGTGTACCGAGGGATCCACGTCATCAACACACGTGGTCGTCACACATTGACATTTGCAAACTGCTTTCTAAACATCCGCGTATGGCGTTTTGTTAGTGTGGCGCGTTCGTTCAATGGGTGAGTCTGTGTGTGTGTGTGTGTGTGTGTTTGTGTTTGGTGTCTGTGAGTGTGTTTGGTGTGTTTGTGTGTGTGCGCGAGTCGAAATAATCATGGCGCAGAGTGCTGGCTGCTGGCAGGCCGTCCGCGGCAAATCCACTGCGAGGTGCGCCACGCCCCGCAGCAGCCGGTCTGTCCGTCTGTCTGTCGGTCTGTCTGTCTGTCTGTCTGCCTGTCTGCGTTGGCGACTGACGAGACGCTGTGACTTCTGAGGCAGTGCCGCAACAACAGCCACCGAAACGTTTCATCCCCCGGGGGTTGCTCGGCGAGTCGTGCGGCCTCCCCCTCCGCAAGACTCTGCGACACAACTCAGTGCGGTGTCAGAGTTTGACCACCCTCGGCTCTCATTCGTTCGCATTGCAACACCCACCGACGTGTACTTATTTTCTCTGCAATTACCCACTATCAAAAGAATTAAAAAAAAAAATGCTTATTTTCTGAATGAATTAGAAAGAAAATTGGATTGTGTTCTGCGGTCTTTTCCAACAAACAGCCGGACAACTTATGACGGAAGTAAAAAACAAATTTTTAAAAGGCGCGCGCGCGGTGTGTTTGAGTTATTATTCCTGATGAGATTGCCTCCGCCACTCCGAGTCGTTCCAAGTGTCACGCGGGCCGGTCTAGCCTCGTGATGGAGGGCGTGCTTGCACGCCAGGGAATGGAATCATTAGGGCACGTGCCTGTGTGTGTGTACGTGTGCCGTGTAGGTGTGACGGGAGGGGCGAATGTACACCTGTTGACCCACTTCCATACAGTGCCTGGTCGCAAACTTTCCGCGTCGCGTGTCGCCAACCCGCGGCTTTCTGGATGCGCCTGTCTTTGTGTGAGTGCGGATGTGCGTGTGTGTGGGGGGGGGGGGCTATGGATGCCGCCGTGGCTGACGTCCTCCGTCTCCCACCGTCTCAGTGAGACAGAAAGAGCATGAGCGGCCTCGCAAAGACTATCCCCCGCGAACCAATTGCGTGAAGCTCCTCGTGCGAACGTTCAATTTTTGTTCCAGCGTGGAGGCGCAGGAAACTGATACGTTCACTGAGTTATCTTATTTTCTTTTTGGGCTGGGAGTCTCCTCGAAAAGTTTGTAGCCGTAATCCCTGAGGACGGGCGTGTCTGTCTGCCTCGGCCCGGCCGGCTTGGCGCTGCGGATACGGCGGGAGTTGGTGCGCGGGACAGGAAGGCTGGCAGGGTGGCCCTCCGGACCGGATTATCAGCAAGCGAGTCTATGGAAACGAAAATTAATTATTTATCCGAGAAGGCAAGGGCGGCCTGCGAGGCAGGTCCGCCTCATCGGTCCACTGATAACGCGCGCCCTTTCGGTGGACGGCGTCGAGGTCGTTACGGCCAGGAAGGAGACGCCTTTTTTCGGTTCCCCGTCCCGCAAGCCGTGCCATTAGTAGAGACTGGAAACATAAGTTACAAAATCTTGAGAAGTATACTTTAGATTATCACTTTTTCGGTAACGATAGGCGTGCCTCCACTGAACTAACCCACGGGACACGCAAAGGCCTTCCTTCCATCACGACGACG